>CANSNZ010000699.1:0-605851 GCA_947646795.1 Beta lomatogona | reverse complement strand
TCACTCATGGACTAAAAATAAAAATGCAACAAAGCACCCAAAGTTTACAATCATAATCGCAACCAACAATTAACACAGTTGAGTTTGACACTATGGTAAAAGGGGATTATATATGAAAATTTTAAACATGGCATTTGACAATGAGATTGTATCTAAACACTCATCTCCCAGAGCACTCGCCACCCCAAGCATTACAACCAATTTGTTACCACCATAACACAACCAACTATTTATAGTACGTGCTCATGCAAGATGTGCGACAAATTTCTACCTTGACCAACTAGTCGACTATTGAACATGGGGAAGCAAGAGCACGCCATAGAGTTCATTCACCTTTTCTTCTTCTTCCTCTTTTGATATCCCTCCTAATAGACCTATAAAAAAATCGATCCAACTCGAAACCCCTTATGAAACCAACTTAAAAGTAGGGTTGATGAACAATTTTATTAACTGAAATTTGTTTCTAGTGATACTCAAACAACGCAAAACTATCTTCAATTTATGCATAATCTACATCCTTCCATTTTTCATCCTCAGATAAACTGGTTGACTAAAGGATGTACTTATTTAATTAAAAAAAAAGTTTCTTACTTGTTACATCATCCCCAAAAACAACTATTTTCAATGCAAACACTCTAATGTAAGAAAATAGCAGGAAAAAGAAGATAAATATGTTCTAGAAAATAATTTGTACTCCCTTCATCCCATATCAATTGCAACAGTTTGATCCACACACTTGTCAATGTACAATTGTGACCATTAATATTTCTAATTAACTAACACTAAAAATTATGAAAAGTTGATATGTAGAAAATATATATTCTAACACCCCCTAATTTTCATTCTTTATTTTTGTCGTTTGTTTAGGAAGGTGTTGGCTTGGATGAGCATCTTCCATTCACCTTTGTAACCACCAAAATATGAAGAGCCAACCCCCCTCCCCATTCATCACCCATCAATTACCAACATTAACCCCCTTCATAATCACCCTTTAAACCATTGCTTAATAAGGTTATTAATCAGGTCTTTCTGCATTCTAACCCCCATTTTCGCCCAACCCTTAGAGAGGAAGAGAAAGAGTTCTTCTCTCTTCTCGGATTTTCGTCCATTTTCGCACACCTAACTTGTTTGCATCATATCTCCTTCGTCTCTTATTGGAATTGAACGTGTGAGTAGTCAAAATCCATCTACTTGGAAAGATCTTGCTCGTGGTGTAATTTGTTTTTGAATAAAGTGAAAGACGTGACTGCAGTTCTTGTTTCAAACAGACGACTCATCCGGATTTCTTGAAGTTTTCGGGAGCAATGTTATTCTCTTCTTTCTTTGCCATTCTAGTATTATTTTCGACCTAAAATCAAGGTAACTAGCATCTCTTCTAGCAGGTTAGGATTAGAGTAGTGATTTTGGTTTTGTTTGGATTTATGTTAGGTAGAATTTGTGTTATTAGGCTTAGAAGTATGCTAGGTTGTTATTAGAATTGCTCTTTGCTATTTTTATTCATGTTAGTATCATGTTAGGATTGTATAAAATGTTATTCTTCATGCCTAATGTTATGCTTGTGATGTTATAAGTATTATTATCATGAAAGTATTAGGAATTTGTGAAAAATTAGTAGCATGATGTTAGGGTTATGTTTAAGCAAGTTTGTTGAATATTGTTTAAGGTTGGGTGTGGTTTTGGATGAATTCTTGTGGTTTTAGTTATCTGGAAATTATATATTTTGGGATATGATTCACGTGTTTTGTGATTAATCATGTTAGAATAGTTAATATATGTTGAATTATCATGTTTGGGGGCTATGCAATTTATGTTTTATGTTAATCCTCATGTTAAACTAGTTAATTTCTAGGAAAAATTGACAACAGAGGTCTCAACTTTGGGTGATAATTTTTAAAAGGTCTGAACTATTATTTAACCTGTGTAGGTCCCAACTTTAGGGGGTCTTAACTTTTAGCGGGCCTTAGTGACTTGAAAGTGGCTTAATAGGTCATCACTTGTAAAACTTGGGTCACACCAGAAGGGTTAATTGAGGCAGGGGTGTAGGAACTATGTAAGATTTTAAAAAAAATCGTCAGTTTTAAGTCACTGAGGCCCGCTAAAAGTTAAGACCCCCCTAAAGTTGGGACCTACATAGGTTAATCAATAGTTTAAACCTTTTAAAAATTATCACCCAAAGTTGAGACCTCTGTTGTCAATTTTTCCTAATTTCTACGGTATAATCATATATTGGCTTGGGTATATTTCGTTTTGATGTATGAGTATATGTGGTGAAAGTTTGGGTGAAATAACATACCTACTGTTGTGCATGAGAAAAAGAAACAGAAGGCCTTTTGCGGCCGCGGACTATTTCACGACCCGCGACCAGTTTGGACAGTGTATGTTCAAAGTGTCATATCTCACTCGTTTTACCTCGGAATTGAGCTTATGACCACTTGTTGGAAAGCTATTGAGATAAAATTTAACATGCATTTAGAATTTCTTAAAAATACTGTCTAGTATGAAAGTTATGTCTATTTGAAGTTGTTGCATATGTTTAAAACCATTTCAAAAGGTGTACTTTGTTGTGTTGAAGCATGTTAAGACTTGTTTTGAGGTGAAATCTTGTTATATGGAGCTTTTTGAAGAATGGTTGCATGTTTTTATTTATTTATTTTTATTATTGAGTTGAATGATATATTTACTTATAGTTATATTGTGAGTGTCTTATTTATTTTATGATGGTATTGTTGTTTGTAATTAAATTGAGAGTATAATAATGTTGTACTTTTATAAATCAATATCTAAGTTGTCGACGTTACAGTACTCGAGGGAGAATAATACTGTCTTTAGTACCATTTCGCCAAGAGTAATAATGTACCGCGGGTATTATAACTAACGTTGTAATTAACCTTGTACCCAAACTCAGACAACGAGAGTGTAGTAGTTTGGAGTATTTGATTTTATTGTGTATTTGGTGTATAATTATATTTTAAAGAGTGTTTATTCTTTTTGGTTGGGCGAAATGATTTTTATTAGTATTATTATCACTATTACTTTGAGAAGAATAAATATTGTTGAATTGAGACTCTTGGATTGCGATCCTAATTTCTGCTGATTTAGGTATAAGGCTTGAAGGGCATCCTTATTATATATATTTGATGAATAAATTATAGTATTTAGGAAAAATTGACAAGAACAGGCCCAACTATGACCGCTCTTCCATAATAGATCCCAACTTTTGAATACTCCACAGCGGTCCCAACTTTAGGGGGTATTTTACAAAAATGGTCCAGGTGGAAGGGTGACCTGCTTAGCCTGTAAAAAAAATTAAACCCCTCTTCTTCCTCCTTTTCTAGTCTTTCTCTTTCCTCCTTCCTTCCTCCCCTGCCACCCCACAACCCCAGCCCCCTCCCCTGCCACCCTGAAATACCCACAACCCCCTCCTTTTCCCTCTCAGACCCACCGTCTTCATCTCACTAAGTTCATGACTGGCAAAATCAGTCTTCATCCTTCCTCTTTGCACTCTCATCCTCCCACTGTCTTTCCTCTCTCCTCCTCTCTCACTAAGTTCGCGCCAGCTAATCAAATTCTTTTCGGTGGATGCATTGAAGGTGGTGACTCAATATTGACATCTGTGAAAACAAGCACCCAAAAAGAAGAAAAACAAGATGAATTCCATTGATTAATCTTTAATAAATCTATGTAAGAGTGATTAATTAAACAAAAAAGAAATATTATTTCGTAATTAAACCTTTACAGTTCATACACAATTATCTCAAATTGCTACATTTTAGACAAAACCTCCATACCCCCTCAAATAAATGATCTTGCTGTATTCTTACCCAACACTTAAATTCAACAAATAAACCCATAAATCAAACATTGCAACAAAACCAATTCAAAAATCATAACAAAACTCACAAATTAACCCTCAAAAAACTAATTATGTAAGAATGAAAAACTTACAACAAGTTCATCAAGAGGGTAATTTTGGTAATTTTCGGCCGGAAGAATTTGCTTGAGATGTTTCCAATGTCGTCTCCAAGATTGACCCTTAGCGTATTTTTCATACATTTGAACCTTCTTGAAGTTTAAGTGGGTCGACAATACTAACTCTGCTTCAATTACCTCTCTCTCAATCTCTCCATCTCCATCTTCCGGAAAGAGAGACGCGAGAAAGGGAGGAGGCAGGGGGTCCATGTTGGCCAGCGGGAGGGAAGCCGAAATCCGACGAGCTAGCGGCACGGAGGCAGAGAACAACAGTTTTAGAGTGGGGGAGGGGTGGCAGGGTAGGGGGATATTTCGAGGGCAGGGAGGGGTGGTAGTGCGGTGGCGGGGGTGGCGGGGGTGGCAAGGGGAAGAGTTTTAGAGGTTTACCTGTTATAGCAGGTTAGGTGACCTGCTAAGACCATTTTTGTAAAACACCCCCCAAAGTTGGGACCGCTGTGGAGTATTCAAAAGTTGGGATCTATTATGGAAGGGCGGTCATAGTTGGGCCTGCTCTTGTCAATTTTTCCTAGTATTTATTAGTAGATATATTTTACTGAGATTAAGATATCCGGTGAGATAGATGTAGTCCTCGGTGAAGAACATGCCAACTACCTAGGTTGTGATTTAGGGGTATTACCTGGGTTAATTGTTATCGTCCGAGAGGTTGGAAAGTACTGAGCTGGGTACTATCATGCATCGGGAGTTTGGTCATTCTTAGACACAGTCAATAGGGAACGTAAACCCATAGGTTGTCTGAAGATTTCGATCTGACAAACCTTAGGAAGTGGGTTGCGATCCACTGGCGTTCTGCTTTTTCTCGAAACCTATTATATTATTTTGTTTAATTCTTTTGGAGACTTATGCTATGGATCTTGTATGATTATCTTAAGTTTATTATTGTTGATTTACATATTGTTATTAGAAGCATGTTGCTGTGTAGTAACATTTATTTTAACTTTACTTAAAATTGCTATTTGAATCCTATACTGGGCTCGGAGAGCTGTTAGTTACTCTCTACTGATTGTGGATATTTGTTGTATATTTTGCAGGTTTTGTTGATGGGGATTTTCTTTGATTTTGGGCTCGGGTTGAGATGCGAGAAATAATCTATTAGGTGTTTTAGTTCTAGACTTTTTTTTAGTTTGAGATAGTTTTCTCATTTTGTTTTTAATCTAAGTAATTAATTTATTTATAGTATTTATTTAAGTTTATTTTTATCACTTAGTTATTTAAACACTATTCTTGTAATAGTGACATTCCCAGAAGACGATGTTTCCGCCATCGTCCTATAATACTATTATTATTTATTTCTTTTCCCTCTTTGAAATTATGGGGTGTTACATATATAGATAGATCTTAGACTATCTTATATGCTAACATTTGTTTTCATATACCAGTCAAATATTATGGTCAAAATAAGATATGCGAGTATTAGGGCAAAAGTCAAACTGTTGCAATTCATAAATTTTTATTTGATAAGTAAGATATGAGACAAATGTAGTACAACCCAAGGCCTTGGCATCACCAAAGCATCAGCCACCAACTATACAATACTTTTACAAATTTTCTAGCCACTGTTTGTCAACAATTTTCATCTTCTTAGGTAATCTGGAATGAATTCTACTTTTTACATTATACTGAATTTAATCTACACTTTTCTTCACAGACTGCACTTGCATATTCCATATTGCATTATTTCTCTCCTGCCAAACTTTGTAAATTGTGGCAACAATTCCAGAGACTAAAACCTGTAACTTACTTCCTCTGGATCTTCTGCTAATCCACCTTAGTAGCTAGGTATAATTACCTGTGACAACTCGAATACCAAGCCAATCGTTGATCTTTTGCAAGCATTGATCACTAAATTGGCAGTCAAAGAACAAATGCTCATGAGTCTCTTTACTCCCTTCACACAACAGGCATGTATAAGTAGGGCAAACTCCAATATTATACAGCCTTCCTCTAGTTTGCAGTCTTTTCATCACAGCTAGCCATCTGATGAAGCTGCTTAGGCATGTCGTGATGGTTCCATATTGCAGTGCACCAATCATTCTTCACACCCTGGTCGCTGGTGCTTTTATACATCAGTGCAGTGCTGTAATTAGGTTGGTTCAGCCATTGCACCCCAAATTTTGCTAATAATCCCCTGTTTTACCTTACAAATATATTTCAGAGCCCAGCTGGCAGTGTTAGGAGCCTCAAAATTGCTCCAATTGTACTTTTTATTGTAACATTTCATGATATACTACCTCAATTTCTCAATACATGCAATATTTTTCTCTTTGGGGGTGTTTCACAGTAAATGCAACTAACATTTCGCGATCTTGGTGAGTTTTCAAGCATTAAATGACTTATGTATCCTTATTTATGATATCCAACACAACTAATCACATTGGCAATAAAGTAAAAAGGAACACACACAAAATGTTGCGTAAATTGAGAAATAAATATAGTATATAATGTTATTTTAGTGATAAAAAGCATAAAAAATATTCAATATGTGGGTAAACCGTAAATGTATGAGACGAATCGGAATCCGACCAAATCCGTCACCCACTTTTCAAATCTCCGTTATTGTTTTTCCTGGCAGCCCTCCCTCCCCTCGGCTCTCCTGGGTTATTTATAGCAACAATAAGAACAAAAAACAGTGGCGTTAAGGTTAAGAAAACAGAAAGTCCATGTAAGCAGGAAAATGATAAATTCTGTTGCAAAAAACATCAGCAGAGGATGGTCTTCGCAAATCTGCAACAATGCTCCTCGAATTTCATCATTAGGAGGCCACCATCATATTAATACTTGTAAATTTCCTACTTCCAGCTTCTACTCTGTACATTCTTCGAGAACTTTTTCTTCTTCCTCTTCTTCTGGTTCCCACTTTGGTGGGTTCCTAAAATGGTATTTGGGTATGCTTCAAACCCGTCCATTTACCACCAAGGGAATCTCTTCTTCCCTTATATTTGCTGCTGCTGATTTCACCTCTCAGGTACATTTTATTCTTACCCTTTAGTTTCATCCTAATTTATCTTGAAAATTTTGTTCCTTTTTTCAAATTTTTAATGTGAGTATCTCCCTTTTGAATGGTAAGAGCATGATTGTTAATGTCATATAGCTTATTGAGTAAGATATTTGGGGTGGTTGCTCGTTAGACCCTCCATCGAATCCCGTATATATCATTGCGTGTTTTTGTTTCTTGATGCACAACAAAGAACATTGATGTTGAAATCATGTGAGAGCAATAATTTATTTGAGTGGAGAATTGGGTATAATATAACAAAGTTAATTATCTTTGTCAAGTGTAAGCATTAAGCAAGATTGTATGTTTGCCCCCTCTCTTGGGTAACTTCAACTTGTAATCTTCATGTAATTCGATAATAGTGGGAATGACGTTATTATAGGTGAATATTCCTTTTTTTCCACATCAAATGTGAGCTCCGTTTATCAGAAAATTGTGATTACAACAAAGGATAGTTTCTGATGCTGAGGCACTTGTTTCAGAATTCAGATATACTCCCTCCGGTCTTTATTAGTTTACCCGTTTCTTTTGCATAGAGTTTTAGGAGAAATAATGTTGTGAGACATAGAAAGAAAGAGAAACTATTATTTTATATTAAAGTTGAATGTATGTGTGATGTAAAGTTAGTGGTCATATTCCAAAAATAGAAACAAAAGAAATGGGTAAACTAATAAGGGAATACGGGTAAACTAATACGGGACATCCCAAAAAGGATTAGCAAGTAGAAAATTGTGATTACAACAAAGCAAGTATATTTTTGTAATCACAAGGGATAGCCTTTTGCTGTAATTGCTACTTGCTAATCCATGATGCCTGCACGGGAACTGTTGAAGCTATGATGTATAGCACACAACACATGTGAGTGTCCCACATTGATAAAGGAGAGAGATGAGTTCACTTTATAATGCAAAGGGGCTGTTATATGGTTTTAAGGTAGAACCTCTATAGTCTTGTGAAGTGGGCTATTACTCTTTATGATGGGTGCGGCCCAGACCCATAGTTGAGAGTTGAGACCGTTAATATACTCACAACCCCTTAGCATATTATCGAAGCGTCCTTCCTCGCTTATATTACAAACTATCAAAGCATAATAAGTTTTTATCAAAAATATAAGATGATGCACTTAAGCTAGAGTATATGTCAAACCAGAGGTACTGCACTCGAACTATCTTAAGCCTAAAATGATGTTTCTTTTAAGGAACTTAAACCAGAAGTAATGCTCTCTGTTAGATGGACTTGTGTATCTTTTCATTTTAAGTCTTTCATTCCATAGTACCTTTTTGAGAGTATGAAAGAACTTAACATCATTTTATGCTTTCTTCTGCAATTCAAAGGTCGTGATATATTGAATGCTAGTTTGCAACAATAGTGCAATAAGAGACGCAGCACCTAACAAAAATTTAACCCTGTGCCACTCAGATATTACTTTACGTATTCCTTCTTGTTAGCTCGTGCCAAAGTGCACAGTTTACATATCTTGCGTAAAATGATTCTTAGCAAATGCTTTTGCTTCGAGAATATATCTAGCCACCTCAATCAGTGTCTCCTTCTCTGAAGTCTGAAACATCACATTACATTTGTATTGTAGTGTATATCCATCTTTGAGTTTGAACTCCACTCTATGTCCGCAATACTTGTCAAATTTTAGTGGTGTACTTGGTGCATTTACTACTGTTGTGGATTTTGGTGAACAAACTTGTCAAAGATTTGGTACTGTTTTCTTTTTCACAGAGCTTTATTTTTCTATATAAACACACAAAACGCCAAAGAGAGATTAAAATTCTTGCAACTCTAAGAGACCCTCACACCCATTAAAATCATGACCTAAGCTTTTCACTCCACCCACCTTCTTATCTTGCAGCTGATTTGCTTTACTGCTTTCTCCTGGTTTACATGAGCAGTCTAAAAACCAATCAACTTTCTAAAACATCATTGGAACGGACACAAATATTCTGCATCTTAAAGGTACAACTTTATGATTCTCTATCCACAGTTAGAGAGTTCAGGGCCTTTTAACACTGGGCCTGCATTGATTTTCCACAAGGTTGACTTCAATCAAGCCCAGTTGTCAAATAAAACCATTGACAAATTTTGTCTAGAAACAGATTTCCGGGAAAACAATATAACAGTCTGTTAACTAGAAATTCCGACCATATAGTTTTTGAGTCTTTAACACATGGCCACCTTGAATGAGCCATAAATGTTTGGCTCACAATGAGATTGGACATTAGTGACAATAGAGACGTAGGAACCACAAACACGTGAAGATCCCCCAAGAACCCCTGAGATGTAAGCAAGAATCTCCTACATACGGAGCTCCCTCACATCTTCTGTATCCCAAAGTTGGTCTCTTGTGTGCAGCATTAGGCAACCCAGGAGCTTTTATCAAACTATCTGTAGAATCTTCGTTTGCCAATTGATGCCAAACCGTCCAGCATTCCAACTTAATAAATCAAGATCCAATAACCTCCAAGACAACACCCTCTGCAACTACCACTCTCAGCATTTTCCCCTCCACCTTCCTCTCCACATAAAAGGAGACAAGCCCTCTTTCTCTATTATCTTATTGCATATTGCCTCATTAATAGCCTCTTTACCTTAGTATCATTTCAATTTAAATTGTTTCTCTGTAGACCATGTGTTATGAGCTTTGTTCAGTAGTATGGAAACGCAAGTGTCATATACACAGAGCTTTTTCTTGTAGTTTCTGTGCTATTAATTAGTTTCCAAAGTGCTTCTGACTCCTATCATAGAATCTCTGATGTCCAATAGTCTTCTCCACTTGTTTCTACCACTACTATCAATGAATGTCCCTGTCGTTACTAATTCTGTGCATCAGCCCAGGATGATTTAGAGAAGAAAAGGGCTTCTGGTCATTGAACTAGAGGGAGGGTTTAGAGGAGGTGTACCAACTTCTGTGTTCTTTCTTGGATTACCTTTCTCTCGATGTCCACTTCCACTCCTTCAGGAACATGTGCAGGCTTCTTTTCTTGTGTCTCTAATTTATGAGCAGAAGGATTCTTTTTAAAATAGATATTCCTCGACATGAACAACATTGTTTCAACTTTGAACTTGAATATTCAATTCACTCTCAATGATGCTATTATGGTATTTCGGAGGCATCCTTACTCAAGCAGCATGTAGTTTCTGCCTCATATGGATCCCAGTCACCTCTCCAAAACTTCCAGCGGCTTGTTTAATATTTGCATTTTCCATCTATAAGTAGGGTATCCCACATATACCTATAACCTATCCAAATCTTTTATTAGATCCAAAATCTGGGGCTCCACTCTTCCAAAAAATCAAAGAGTGCGAAGTGGTAAAACAATGTTCATGGTGCCGTGTTGTTGACAAGAGTCTATTAATTTGTTGCTGGAAGGGGTTCGTACGGGAGACTTTGATGATGTTTGAAATGCTTGGGAGAAATTACTTTGTTGTAAGGGGATTTGCTAAAATGAATGCTTTTATTCATGATCGTGAGGGATGATATACTGATATCCTCCAATTCTGTAAACAAGGCATGGCGATGGCAATATGTACTTTCCAAACATGAGAGGTTTATGTATACTAATGAGGTTGAGAAAGGTAAAATGTTTTCTAAAGTGCTTTCCGATCCATTTATGATCACCTCTTGCTTTTCCTTTAGTCAACTACCTTTTAGTGGGAAGCAAGCAGTCCTTTCGTTTCAAGAATATGGTCTTTGATGTTGATTTTTGGAAGAGTGTGAAGGAATTGTGCAGTAAGTGACTGCTGCGTGATATGTCAATTGCTTTTGTCAATGAAAGTTAAGTTAGAGGTATGGAATAACGAACATCTTTGAGAATGTTGGGGGAGAAAAACTTTTTTCAAGGAGATAATCTTGATTGGCTCACAAATGAGTTGGAGGGTGATTTTAAGGAAGAAGCACGATCAGCATTGAAAGTTGAAGGTTAAATGGGTGATGAAGAGTGATACCAATTCTAGGTTATTATATAAGGTAGTTAATATGAACAGGGGTTATATTAATGAATTAAAGGGTGATTGAGCTGAGATCTTCTAGAAACATTAAGAATATCAGTAGGTTAATTACGTAGTATAACAATGGTTAGCTCAGGTAGTTGAGAGACTTAGAATCAAGGGTCTAAAGTGAGATCCTAGTTATTCAATTTGGATGTATGAACGAATAGACCTTTCTTAAGGGAGTACGTATAGCGGGTGATCTTCCAGTGTGGTTAAGTATAGGTATTGAGTCTAGCTATGTTTACTATGGCTTTCTTCGAAGATATTGATATGTGGTCAAGAAAGACCTTATAGCGCTTTTTGCATATTATCGCAAAAATGAGGTAACTAGGAAGAACTGAAGAAAATAAATCTCGCTGTTATCAGAATTACACTCAAGAAGATTATTCTATGAGGTAAGAGCTTTATTGATCAACCTGTTTTCTTTCTTCTTCTTTGGACTTATGTTGTCCTCCTGCTTTGTACACTTCTTCGAACTTTCTATGTATATAATTTCTAATTCTCATCAAAATAAAAAGTTCAGCAGCTTGAGTTCATAATTGCTTGAGTTGAATTTGTTGTCTATACCTCTTATAAGTTTCTCTTTTTCAGTAAATGTGCTCTTGTATTAATCACCTGAAAAGCAATTACAACCTAACAGGGAACTTCTTAAAAGCTTTGCGTTTACCATCAGTAGCACTGTCCTTTCTTCTAAATTGTTAGGAACTTTTGTAATGTAGTCCGTTTGATTCCTGCTTTTGAATATTGTGCTAGATCATTACATTGCCACCATCTGGATCATTTGACTCATTCCGGACATTGCGTATAGCTGGATATGGATTGCTAATCATGGGACCATCTCAACATGTATGGTTCAATTTTCTCTCAAGGATCTTGCCTGGACGAGATGTATTCACTACTGTGAAAAAAATAACTATGGGGCAAGCTATTTATGGACCAATTATGAATAGCATTTTCTTTTCCTATAATGCAGTTCTTCAAGGTAGAGTAAATCTCATCATGCTCTGAAGAACTAGTGTTGAATGCTTACTCGGAATTCCCTTTTTCCTTTCATATTACTTATGTTCAGGATAGGTTCCTTAATATTAACCAGTCTACATCTTGTGCGGCATGTCATATAATGTCCAGTCTACTTTTCACATTCTATTTTCTCATGTTGCCACTAAAGAATGATAGAAATGAAGCTACCAAAGTAGTGACCAAATTTTCTATGCTCATCTGGAATGTTTCTACTTGCTGGGTTCAGTAAGCATGTTAATTTTTTCATTAAAAAGACGAGTCTGGAAAGTGTGAACGTTTTTCAGAATACGGCGTTTGCATTATCTGTTTTAAACTGACAGAAGATTCTTAGTTATAGTATTGGTTTTAAGGGTTCTTCTTTGGCTATTTGAGTGGCGATTTTGCATGCATGCCCATCTAAACTCTTTCTCTACCCATTTACATATTATAGCTCATATTATTCCACAAAGTTACTGGTGCATGCACAAATAACTTGCTTCTATTTCGCTTTATTATGACCATTCGAGTAATTTATGTTGCTGCTGTAACCTTTTTCTTATATATATTTTGTTATTTTGTTTCAACCACAGGTGAAACTAGAGAAGAAGTTGTTGCAAGACTGAAGAGAGACCTTTTCCCAACTTTAAGAAATGGTCTTATGTACTGGCCTATGTGCGATTTTCTTACATTCAAATACATCCCTGTCCATTTGCAGGTACTTCTACTACTACTAGTCCCTTATTAGAGCCAATAAAATGTTGGAAACATTGTCAGCATACATTCCAAGTTTGCAGTGGGGATGTCTTCATATATTAATTCTAAATTTGATTGATTAGAAAAATTACCCGAAGTTTGGTGTTACCCTTCCCAAAATTGGTCCCAATTCAAATTTCATCAATTTGATATGTAATAAACATTCACATAACATGTTCTAAATTCTAATTAGCCATGGCAATTGGCAGCCTAGTGGTTGGAAAGGAGAGAAAGAAAGGAAGGAGAAGAATAGAAATTTGGACCAAAAACAAGAGCAAAATTTAACCTGTTTTAATATAGTTCACTAAAGACCAACATAGGAAGGGTGTAACCAAACTTAAGATCACTTATAAATGATTTAGCGTTAAATGAAACAAGGCTCTTAAATGATAAGGTTTTTCTTTTTCCTTTTGCATACTTTTTTATGTATGTGCAACTTTTTCATCATGTGCATTTTTGAGGTGCATCTTCATCCTTCTCATTCTAAGAAACTTTTTACTGGATCTCTTCTTAGTTATATAAATAAATCAAATTTGGGATAAATGTGCGAAAACAACCCAAAATTGGGATTTATGGTATCAATTTATCCGAAACTTTTTCAAACCTTTGGAAGTGAATAATGCATTATGCATTGGGTATTATGTTATGTCGGTTTACTCTTCTAATATATGCTGCATTTTCACTCTTTTTGGTGGCAGCCATTGGCAAATAGCTCGTTTGCGTACCTTTGGACAATATACCTAACATACATGGCAAGCTTGAAGAAAGTTGGCGAGGATTAATATCAGAGTTTGTCATAATTGTGGTACCTGCTATATTTTGCTTGCCTGCTTGGTATCGGAGTAAATTTATATCAGAAATTTTGACTCTTGATTTTCAGGTTTAAATTTTCAGACTTTAGAGTTGTTACTTCTTGTAACTTTTTTCGATTGCATATACTATAGGATTATATCTTCCAACTTTAATCAATAAAGTTTGTTTTAGGGGTTGTTATTTTAGAACAACACAAATTTTGCAGCAAGGATCCATGTCAGTACTCTTGAGTCTTGAGCATACTGAGGATCAAAACAGCTGATTAATACCTTATTGTATCACATTCTAAATCATACTTTTCAGATGTATAATTTGTACAATGCTATTTTTCCTGGAATGAGAGCGCCCTCTATGGAAAGAAATAGCAGCAAGTCTTCTTTCAGTAACTGACAGCAAGTCTTCTTCGGTCAACTGCTATTATTTCTTCTTCAACTGCCATTATTCGGCTCCTGCGTCTAGTCAGACTTTTTTCTAATCTTCTGCATATGCTGGACCGACAGCCTCACCTTCTCCGCTTAGAGATTAATTAGATGCGAGAAAGTGTTGGTGTTTCAATGTGAGAGGCCAAAATGGCCTCTTACAGGGGCATTTTGGTATTTTCGCACAAAAAGATAAATGACTGACCCTGAACTTTGGTACCAACTTATGCCAAAGCTCAGTAATATTGGTACCAATACCAAAATAACTCTTATTTTGATACCCAAGTGTAATGTGTAAGTGAACTTTGGTATCAACATTGAGCTTTTGTATCAGTTATTCTTACTTTGGTATTAACATCGAGCTTTGGTACCTCCAAATACCAAAATTTTGGCCTCTCGAGCTTTGATACCTGTGATACCAAAGTAACTCTTACTTTGGTACCTCCAGATACCAAAGTAAGAGGCCATTTTGGCCTCTCACGATGAGATGCCTATCCAACCTCATTAGATGCTAGGCACGTTCGATGCTTTAGGTAATTTAATAAGATTAAAAAAAACATATATTGTTTACGGTTGATATTTTACCACAAGCACAAGTCATACCTTAGTGGTTTCGACTTGCATAATGACTTACAAAGTGAGAGGTAAGGATTTAAAACCTGACATATAATATTAGTTACTAGCCTTATATACATCGGATGCATGCGGAAGCATACAAAACCCTAAATAAAATACAATTGTAACAATTATTGGGAGGGAGAAGAGAAAAAAGATTATGGAAGGGAGAAGTGGAAGACATTGAATAAACTGTAAAAAAAAAAAAAAAAAATAAATAAAAATCTATGAGATGTCTCTAACAATTATTCATAGGAGTTATGCTATAAAATTAGGATCTATCATGGAAGGGAAAAGTGGAAGACATTTAGTAAATTGTAAAATAAAAAGATTGTGAAAAGTGTCTGACAATTATTCGTTGTGCCATAAAATTAGGGTTTTTTTTAAAGAAAAAAGAATTTTAGTTTTTTTGAAGGGAAAAAAGAATTATAGTTGATAATGTTGATTGTAAAAGTTATTGACTTCCGCGTATGGTATTTCATATTGTTGTGTTTTTCTATTTTCTTTTTATTATATTTCAATAAAGTAGTTAGTTTGTTGGCTTTTTTGTGCCCCCCTCTTTCCTCATAGAATAGAGATACAATACTAATTCAGAGTGACAAGTTGATTTCTATATTATGGGCAGGGTTTAACATCAACAACAATCTCACAAAGTTAGATGTTTCAGCCCTTTGGATCATGTAATTCGACCCGTGGAAATCAGATACCCAGATAGGCAATTACTAGATATTTTTTAATCAGGTTATATGACGATTTTTAGACTACAAGCATGTACTAGTTTTTTTGGGTACCCAAAAGTCGGGTGTTCGGTATTGGAGTTAAGTACACAACTGGGTACTCAACTTTGCCTTTTGTTTCAGTTTGGGTACTGAACTTTCAAAAGTTCCAGTTTGGGTACTCAAAACCAACGTCCATTAGTTTTGGTACTGATGTTTGCAAAGTTTCCGTTAGCAACACCAAAAAAAGGATAAATGTGACGTGGCAATAAAGTACAAAGTGACAGTTAATTCAGCGCAATAAAATTAAAAAAATGCAGCCCAATTCTTCAACGGTAAAAAAAAATCAGATACACATTGAAAAATTTGGCCAAACTGAACCATATCAACAGATATAATTGAACATCCAAAAAATGATTTCTTTCAAGAAATCAGCCGCAGCATAAATATCAACTTCCCCAGCACCAAAAAATCCAATATTGTTCATCAGCAGCAAAAATATCAGGAGCTCATCACCTTCAATTAATCAGGTACAAACCAACTGCACTAAGGAAACATTTTCTTTTATGAATGTGAATTATAATTTTTAGTATTTTTTGCTCCTAGGCAACATAATGTCAAGAAATGGCTATGGTTCCATGCCCCCAATTCCCAAAAGATGCCATTGTGGGTTTGTTATAACCAAAATTAGAGCCTGGACAAGGGACAACCCTGGTAGAAGGTTTATAGCATGCCCTGACTATGATGTTGAGACTGATACAAGGGGGTGCAAGTTATTCAAATGGTGTGATGTTGAAGAGCCTACAGAGTGGCAGAAAAATGTGATTTTGGGATTAATGGAGGAGAAACAGGAGCTCAGAAGGGAAGTCATGTTGCTGAGGCACAATCTGAAGATAGCAAATGAAAAGGCAAGGAAGATTGAATCAAAATATATTATGCTTAAAATGAAAAATGGTGGATTTATGAGTGTTAAGGCTTGGATTTGTGTACTCATTTTGGTTCTTGTTTGTTTATGGTACCATATAACTATGTAAGTTGTTTATTTAGGACTGTAATTGCTATATCAAGTTTTGTACTAGCATATTATTAACTAAATTTAAGTTACCTTTGAACCACTAGTAGAAAAAAGTTGATTTGCGTCTCCTACATTGCGTCGCACAACAGGTAAAACGACGCAGATACATCATTTGCGTCGAACATTCATGACGTCCGACGCAAATCATAATTTATATGCGTCGGATGTGTCTCGCATTCGACGCAAAAAATCAAAGCAAATGGGTACGAGATTCATGTGCGTCGGACCCCGATCAATGTTCGACGCAGATCATAAAAGACAATTTTGCGTCGAAGGTAAGTTAAATTCGATGCAAATGGCAGTATCCAACTATTTGCATCGGATCTGGAGGCCCATCCGACGCAAATGGATTTCAGGCCCTTATTCACGAATTGCATCAGGGTATACGATGTGCGTCGCACATAGCCACGAGGCCCGCTTCCCCTTATATTTCAAACCCTAACAAACGCAAGTTATTTTCCCCTGCAGCCGTCACTCATTATCTCCTCTTTTCTCTCTCTCTCTCTCCCTCTCTCTTTCTCATACCACCAGTTCTTCTCCTCTTTCTTCCTTCACAATTCACGAACTCATCAACATAATGTATCAATTCATCAACACATTTAATTCATTTTCCCCAAATTGAAGGAGAGAAGAAGAACGAGATTGAAGTTCACAATTCAAGAATGAGATTGAAGTTCGAGAGAAGAAGAACAATTTACGAACTGATTTTTTTTATCGAAGTTCGATCTGATTCGCAGGAGGATAAAGAATGACGAAGAAGATCGAGGTAGCATCTACAACAGATTGAAATTTGGCGATTTAGGTTCAAATTTTTTGGATGTTAGATCTGATTTTGTTTTTTTTAGGTTCAGTTTTTTAATTTTTTAATTCTCAAACGCGTCAAATTTGTGGTATTCTTCTCGATTTGTTTTCAGATTTCTATTCTTCGCTACTTTATGGTTTTGTTCGAATTCTGCAAACATTCGTTCACTTATATTGATAATTTGCGGGATGATTGTTCTATGATTGTTTAATTTTTTTATTTTCGTTTTTTTATTTTTTTTCTTTTGTATAGATTCTGGTTCAATTTTTTTAGATTCAATCCCTTGTTGTTTTGGATTTAGATTTGCTTCTTGAATTTATATTAGGGGAAGAAAAGTATAGGAACTTGGACTTGGGTGTTTATGCAGTTGAACTTGTTTTTGAACAACTCCATATGATACTTGCAAATAACTTGCAAACAACGATGATGAAAGTATGATGTAAGGAAGGAGCCTGCTTGTAGCTGGGCTCTGTAACATTCTTACAGATTTATATTTTGAGTATTAAATTAAATCCTTAGCTTGTTTTAGTTTTCATTTTTGTATACACAAATTCAACTCGCTTAGTTTTCATTTTTTAGGTTTGGATAATGATTTTAGTTTGGGTCTGATTATATTTTTTTTTACAAAAATTGATACTTTTGCGTCGGATGTTGTGGTGGTGCGACGCAAATTCAAATATTTTTTTTTTGATAAAAACAGTCATATACTCATATGCGTCGGATGGTGTTCAATGTCCGACGTAGATTGACTTTTTTTTTTAATATAAAATGGATGTTTTGCGTCGCACACAGACCATCATGCGACGCAGATGATGCTATTGGGGCTGGGGCTAAAAGGGTCATTTACGTAGTACATGCGACGCAAATAGCACTGCATCAGCGTCGCATCGTAATCCGACGCAGATCATGTCTCCGTCATTTGCGTCGAGACCTGTGCCGTCGGACAGATGTCCGACGCAAATGGTGGTCTCAGGTCCGACGCAAATCATTGATTCTCTACTAGTGAACTAATTTATCGTTTGCATCCTTTTAGCCATTGCTAGGTCCTGAATATAAAGAAACTAATTCAGGACACATGGACAGATTATAAGGTAATAAAATGTTAGCTTATTAAATCAAATCACATACCTGTAAAGCTTGGCTTGTTATTGTTTGTGAAGCTTGTAAACCCTTCTCTGGTTGTGACTGGCTGAATGAATATATAGTCTGCTCACCCTCATAATCTGAATAATATGCTACTCTTCTTTGGATGTGTGGTTGTTGTGTTGTATGTGGGATTGGGTAAGGGATTGGTTGGGGTGTTGGCTGAGGTGTTGGATCAAGTTTTGGTTGACTTGGTGGCTGCTGTGGTGGTTGGGCTTGGAGAGTAGCAACTCTTTGGTAGCCACTTGGGTAGGTGTATACGCCTACACCTCTATGGTACATGGGTGCATTGGTGCTCCTACTTTGGGGGCTAGTACTTGCTTCACTTGCACCTATGTGCACAGACTCTCTAAGTACATTCTTGCAACCTCTCTTGTTATGCCCTTGAAGACCACATAGGCTACATGTCATTACTGAACCTGTTTTTTTTTTTTCATTTTTCCTGACTTTGTAACTTATCCAACTTCCTTCCTTCTCTTCACTTGGCGCTTGTTGTTCACTTTCTTCAGTTTTGGGGCAATGACCAAAGTTTCTGAACTAGGCCACTCTTCTGGTCCATTTAGAGGCTCCAACAAGTAGTCATATGCCTTCAAATACACTTGTTTTGTGAAGAATTGGTTAACATATTGCTCTGGTTAGTCAACTTTGTTCCAAATTGCAACTACTCCATGTTTGCAAGGAATCCCACTTACTTGCCATCCATTACAACTGCAAGTGCTGTCATCCAAATTCACCACATATTTTGTTTGTGTTGCCCCTTCCCTCACCCCATAACAGGATCCCCCATCCTAGAAGGCATTCCATCCCCTAGCCCAAATCTTGTGCTTTTCAACTTGTTGTTGTATTCTTGGACACAACAGCATCTCTTTTTTTATCTATTTCATCCCTCTTCTTGTGCGACCTCTCCATTAACCCCTCCCTGATATCCTCCAACATAGTAATGATAGGTTTATGCCTTGAGTGTAATATGTAGGCATTGAAAACTTCACTCATGTTGTTATCCACACTATCACAGCAAGACATAGGAGTGTAGAAAGATCTACACCATTTATTGTAGTTTCTATTTAGAAGATCATCAGTAGCTGCAGTAGATATCTTCCTCATTTCTTCTATGTTAGACAAAAAATCATTTTCTGTGGTGCTCTTTGCTATGATCCAGATTTGCTTCCTGTACTCTAGACCACCACCAAACACCCCTCTAAAGTTACAGTAGACATGCCTAGCACATACCCTGGTCTCAGCTTGTGGACACACATCTGACACAGCTCTCAATAAACCTTTCTGCTGATCAGACATAAAAGTGTAACCAACACCTTCATTTGTTCTCAAATCCTCTCCTAAAAATGTCAAAAACCATGTCCAACTTAAGGTACATTCAACCTCCACTACTACCCATGCAATTGGGAACATTTGATTGTTCCCATCTCTCCCAATAGCAACTAAAAGTTGTCCATCATAAGAACTTTTTAAGAAACAACCATCAAGAGATATAAAGGCCTACATCCAGCTAAGAACCCCTTTTTTAGTGCCTCAAAACAAATGTAGATTCTTTCAAAAACATTACCATCCATCTTAATTATGATTGTATTTGCCGGGTACTCCTTTGTATCTCTGTAGCATACCTTGGCAGCAAGGTATATTGCTCCATATACTCACCTACAATCAAACTTTGCCCCCTCCTCCTAGCTCTGTATGCTACGACTCTGCTCACCTTAATCCCCCACTCTAGCTATACTGTCTCTATTATATCTTGTAGCCTCATGTAAGGGTTTATTTTGAACTTACTCTGGTACTTTTTAGCAATCCAAGTAGCTGTCATCTTTCTGTTTTTGGGGGCTCTTCCACAAGTGTGATTGGGTACCAAGGTTTTCACCTTAAAGTTTCTCTTCCCCTTCTCCCATGAAGCCCAAATCCTCCAAGGACAACCTTTATCCTTGTTGATGCATCTAGCCCCTACCCTGTTGCAGTCATTCCTAGTGAATGGTATGTCTCTCCCAATCTCAATTAAGTAGTCAATTATTGCTTTTCTTGAACCCTTTGCATTTTCAAAATGTTTAACCTACATAAAACTTAGAGTGAACTCCAATATCCCCTCCATCTACCCCTTTGCTGGAACTATGTGTCTTTTTTCTTGAAGGTGGAGCTTCTAAGTACCCATAGTCATCATCTTCATCTTCACTAGGGCTGTCAAGATAACTATCCCCTTCAAAGTCACTTCCAAACAAACTATCAGTCAAGCCCTTAGTTGCAGCTACTCTCTTTAACATCTATACTTCTTCCTTATAAGACTTTTTTTTTTGTCTTCACTCACTTTGGTTCTAGCAGTAACAAATTCATCATCATCCTCGTCTGTGCCTTCTGTATCATAATCTATATCTACATGGGTATCATTTCTAGTATGGGCAATGTTTTCAGGGACCAATGTTTCATCTCCAACACACAACAATTGCACAAATGACCCTTGGCCACACTGACTTGACCCAACTCCACTCCTATGATTACTCCCAAATGGCCTAACACTTGCATGTTCTGTGTACACATGTACAAGCTTGTACTGTAATAGCAGTGCTAAAAATGGATCAAATATTTGCTTAGCATAGCCCAAGTACCTCATTCCAATGCTAAAATATTTCCTAGGATCAAGAAAGTGAAGCTTGATAATGTCATTGTAACCCAAGTTCTCTATGATTTGTTTTACATATGAAGCATCAACATTATCAGGTAAATTCTCATATAAACTAACTTGACCACCATCATATCTCATGTCACCATTAACAAACCATTCTCCACCATGGTGCACAATCATGCAAGGTTTTAAATACATACAATCTGTCATACAAACATTTATATATTAATTTAAGTGCAAGGAATGGTGAAACAAGGATATTACATTGTAAGTGCAATGACTGTTGAACAACGGGGGGAACCCATCAAAGTACACAGTCATGTCTTTATTCAGCCATGCATGGAGGTCCCTCCCATTGTTGTATAGGATGTCATTTAAAATCCAAGCCTCTGTTATACTACGCTCATTAGGCCACACAGCACCACCATATACCCTGAGTCTCCACCACAACCTCCACTTCTTACATGTTTGCTCGACCATAATTAGATCCTCCCACCTTAGCCTACTGAAAATGTGGGTGACAAGAATGTCCTGGTTGGCACATAGTGGGTGTGCATGCTGCAAAGCTTCCATACCTAGTTCAAAACAAAAAACTTTTTTTTAATTTAACTTTCACCATTGTTAAAATATTGAGTTATTTACAAACCCTAATTATTCATAAATATGTTCTAACTACCAAATCCAAGCACAAATAACAACCAAAATTTGTTGTTTGTTCAAAACCCTAACCCCAATTAGGTAAAAATCAATTTTAAAATTTACCCTAATTATCAAACCCTAAACATAATTAACAACATTAAACAAACAAATCCAACAAAATTAGCTTAAACTAGTTCCAAAAAACAACTTTTTAACAACAAACCATGCCTGCAAAGCCAAAAACAAACATTACTTTTACTCCACCAAACACAACAACCAAAAAGGAAAACATTAAGTACAAGAAAAAGACATAAATGAAGAACTGTTAAAAAAATTGAGTAATGAAGAATATACCTTGTTCATAACTCTCAGTTACTCTTGAAAGTTTCCTTGGTGGTGATGCTGGCCGCATGCTCTGTTAAAATATGGAGTAAATGAAGAGGACAAAGATAACAGTGAGTAAAATAAAGAGTGAGTGAGTATAAGTAAAAGGAAGGAAGACATGAAGTTAATAAAACCCGCCAAAAATACCGCCCAAATGATGAAAATGATTAGGTGGGTGGTCGTGTCTCACACGCGCCTAGGAAAATGCATAAACGGAGGATTTAACAGATTTTCACCAAAAATTAACAGACGTTGGTTTTGAATATCCAAACCGGAACTTTTGAAAGTTCAGTACCCAAACAACTGAAACAAAAGGCAAAGTTCAGTACCCTATTGTGTACTTAACTCTTCAATATCGCCAACAACTATTATTCATGGAGAATGTTCCTTTTTCTTTATTATGCAAACAAACTAGAACTTCCTTATTAAGTTGAAGCCCAAAGCGGCAATGCCTAGTAGGGTGTTAGAATCCAACCTTATTTTTTATGCGTTTTACTTAATTAACATATGCTTTAATATACTTTACTTTATGTTTTAGCTTTTTCTTTAGAGTTTTTATAATCATTATTACTGTAAAGAGCATGTTCACTATAAATTATTTTTATCTCACACTTGAGCCTCTTTAGAAAATGTTGATGAATGAATAAAATCAAACTTCATATTAAGTTATCACTGAGTTACAATGGTTTTTGTTTACTTATGTTTGCTTGTAGCTTATGTTAAAGTGTCCTCACATCAGAGTCTCAATTCGTCTTTTAGGACCCACTTGTGACTGTTGCATGCATACAAGCCCTAGTCGACCCTCACTCTCTGCAGCTAATAGGCAATAGTGTTCCTTCAAGATTCAGTGTTGCTAGTACTTCTACCAGCCCGAGAGGCTACCTTCACATAAGGCTTTCACCCTTAACGCTAGATAGGTAATAGGCTAACAACACACCATTTCTTCCAATGAAATAAGTTCAAGCAGGCCCGATCATGGGGGTTGTTTTGAGGGGAAACCGCACAAGGCCCATAAATATAAGGGGGCCAACTTCGGAAAAACCTAATCAAAAGTAACCAATAACAATTATATTCAATAAGATTAACTTTGGCTTGATGGGTTGCTTTACATGTGATAGTGTAGAAAACACAGGTTCAAAACCCAAGAGGAACAAAAGTTTGCTTTTTTTTTTGATAAATTTTTTGGAGGATTTTATTTAGTACTTTAGCAACAACAACAGTACAAGGGATAGATTACATCCAATTTCAAGGAGCTAACAGTAAGCTGGACTTTTAAAAGAACAGAATTGCCAGCATAGAAAACAAAAGTTTGCTTTTTTGTACTAAACTTTATTTTACATTTTTCTTTTCTATTCCCTCGTCCCACAATACTTTTTAGTTTTTACACTTCCTATTTTTATTTGTCTTACATCACTCTCTACACTTTTATTTTTGAATACAACCTATTGTTTTTTAATCTTTCTGTATTTCAAACATGACCCAATACTCTCTCAGTCTATTTCCTCCAAATAAAATAACCACTCCGCTACATCGTATATGCGTAACATATATACCTTTTTTAATTTAAATTCCTCTGAATGTTATTTTCAAAATATTGACTTTTTGTAATGTTTGCTCATTGATAATTAGAGATATTAATTAAGGATCAAAGTATTGAATCTGCAACTGTGTCCAAATAAATGAGTCAACTAAAAAATTAGAAAAAGTTAGTACTACTTACTCCCTCCGTCCCATAATATAGTGCTCACATTCCTTTTTGGGTGTCCCAAAATGTTGTGCTTTTTCTTTTTTATTAATTTTCTTGGATTAAATTCTCAATATCTACACAAACTTTCTAAAATACCCCTACTTTTCTTTCAAAATATATGCCCCTATTTATTGTTTTACACCATTTCAAGAAACATTTATTGCTTTTTGATTCTTTTAAAAGGAAATATAAAATAAAGAGCTAGTTCAAAGACAAAAGTACCAATAAACACTTTCTTAAATATTTTTTTTAAGGAAATCCTACTACTCCTTCTATTTTCCTTAATTCCCGTGAAAATGAGAAGTAAACACTATATTATAGGACGAAGAGAGTACTACTTAATGGCGAAACTCTAGCTCCACCACTATATATCAGAGGCCCTGAGCTTTTATTTTCCCCCGAGCCTATAAAATATTAGAAACTGTCTTGAGTTCAAGTCATCAGAAAAAATAAAGTAGACACTCCCGTAAAATAAAGCCATCTACTAAAGGGTTTTGAAAACAAAAACGAGTAAGAGTCATTGAATGAGCTCTGCCATTTAAACATGGAATGGAAGGCTGCAAACTTCACAGGCAGCTCGAATTTCCATTTACACTTAGCATTCAATTCCCACATTTAATGCAACCATCAATCTACTGAAGCACAAACCCCAGAAAATTACAAAAATTACAATCAATACACCTTTGTTTATTTCCCCTTTTTGTTATGCAACAAGTACTCTGAAAAAAAAAAGACAGCAAATGTAGTGAAGAACACCAAAAGATGTAATCTCCCACATGTCATCTTTCATTATTCACCTACCCAGAACATTATTATAAGCTTAGATTAACATAAAAATACTTCCCACCTTCAGCATGGGCATGGCGTCTTCCACTTCTATTTAGTAGAAATCTTTCTTCCCATCTCTTTTTGTCTTTGACCAATCTTTATTTCCCTTAATTTCTGGTCTGCTTTGGTGGGTTTATCTTCATTCAGCTCACGATATCTAAGAAGAAAGAAGGAAACTTTTTTGTTGAGCGAAAGGTGTTTGATTAATTGTTTCAGAGAACTTGAGATGAAGGTTGTTGGGTTTTGCATGGTTTTATGGATTGTTGGAGTTCTGCTTTTGTCGTTCAACTGCTTTGTCGGTGGAATTGGAGTGGATCGATCCACACTAGTTTCTGGTGAGTATTTTCAGTTTATAATATGCATTTGTTTTGTCTTTTGTAGCATTAGATATTGCTTTTATTACCAGCTAAAACGTTATGTTGGATTAGTGTATTTGTTGTTGTTGTTTATGATATGATTTGTTGCTTGATAATGTTAGTAGTGCATGTACAATTTTCTTTTGTCTTTTGTAGCATTAGATTAGATTTTGCTTTTATTACCAGCTAAAATGTTTTGTTGGATTATTGTTTTTGTTGTTGTTGTTGCTTATGATATAAATCGGTGGGTTTGTATTTTTTTTTTTTGATCCATTGGAGCCACAAAGGGAATACAAAGTACAAAGAATGGGAGGGGGATTTGAACCTGTACCGTTCACAACACTCAATCTTAACCACTAGGCTAAGACATTTTTGGTTGGTGGGTTTGTATTTGTTACTTGTTAATGTTAGTACTTAGTAGTGCATGTACAACTTGGTGTTAATGTTTGACTGTTTTGTACTTCTTTACTCAGAGAATGTTGGACTGTAGTCCTCTTTCTTATAATCTGTGTAGCATGAAAATGATTGGGGTTTCGGAAGCGAAAACATTAATGAAGGGGAAAACTTAGGTTGCAGCCGTAGCACAAAGCCGGGTGGGGTTTTGGGAAACGTTTAGGAAACGCGGAATTCCCATGTCTTAGAGGTTTCCGTGCTTCCTAGGTTTTAATCATCCTTGTATAGAACCAAAATGTTTCTCGCAATCAAGTTCCTCCAAACTGTTGTACTGATATATCTAGTGAGCTGCTGCTTTACCAATATATAATTTATATATACAGCATGATAATTCAATGCATCCTCTCAAAGAGAAAAAAAAAGTAAATACATTACAATGGTAAATATTCATCATAGGGGATATAGTGATTCGAAGTTCGAAGCAGGATAAAGAAAAAATTACTTTCAGAGTAACAGAAGGTGTAGGTAGATTTCTGGGTTTTTACTGCAGTATATGGAACTTTGGCTCAGTTTTTGGGGGAAGGCATGTGAAGATTCAAATTGATGCTGAAAGGTACGTTTCATATAATACGTGAGCATATTCTCATGAAAGCTAGAAGGTGGATGGTAGGGAAGAGTATTATATGGTTTGAATAATTCCAGAAACTTTTACGATCCGTTTGGTTAGTGGTCATAAATAGTGGTAATGGTAATGAAATTTAGTGTAAATTTGTAAAGACGTTCTCATGTCAATGACCATGGGAATGAAATTTTATCATAAAACATGGGTTTCCCTTTATAAATTTTCATTACCACCCAATACCACATTCCCAAGTGGTAATGGATAGTAATGAGATTTTAGGAAGAAAATTGATATCTTGGGATGAAGTATCATTACCTATGATAATGACATTGGATTTCTAGTGCAAATTTACACTAGAATGCATTACCATTCCCACCATTTATGGCGTCTTACCAAACGGGCCTTTAGGGATTGGTTCTCTTTCTTAATGCTGTTTGGTCTTGCATTTCATGAGAAATTCTTAATTTTTGCATCCAAAGAGCATTTGTAACCCTTTGTATTTGGGCCACCCTAGAATCCTGAGGCAGCCTTTGAATATTTGTTTAGGCAAGACTTTTTCAACTTATGTTTGATTTCTTCAATATGTACGAGGTTTCCGTCCTCTTTAAGATCCATGTATGACTAGTAAAATGTCAAATTTTCCTGGTTTATGGTGTGGTGTTGTTGCTGTGGATGATTTTTAGTGCTCTTTTTTCTTCACTTTCTATTTTTCCGCTTTTGTGGGGTTGTGTGTGTGTGTGTGTGTGTGTGTGTGTGTGTGTGGAAGGGTTGATATATGAGAGACAGTTACAAGGGGTGATATATGAGAGACAGTTACAAGGGTAGAAGGATACTAGTATACTATTACTTTCAATTTGCTAGCAAGTTTGGAAGAATTTGTCGCTTTTTGAACAATCACTCCAACAAATTAACCAAAAGTGTCTATCCATTACAAAAGAACCATATTATAGCAATATTAGAGTCAACATTATTAAGAAATGAAGGATAAAAGTAGTAGTATTAGTTTTTGTAGTGTTAGTACTGATGATTTTGGGTAAAGTAATAATATGAGAGAGAGAAGTAAAGTTGTTGTAGGAATAAAAAGTTTTCTGTAGAATTATTTATTGGTGAAGGATATTAATGATTATCTTAGAAGAAATAAGGAGGGCGTGTGAGGAGGGGATGTATGTCCCAAGTGAATGGACAAGTGATTCATGTAATAAAGTATTGATATTGATATTATAGCAATGAATCTCTTTAGAAAAATAGAGTATATCACTTGACATGAAATGATGAAAAGCATTTCTTATTAAGTTGCAATCTTTTAGAGTGTGCTTAAATAGATGAATTTGGAGGGGAAGAAAAAAGATTTTGTTTGGATGTAACAGTGGAGAATGGAAGGGAATAAAACATACTCCCTCTGTTTTTTTTATCATTCTCACTTTCCTATGCGCGTCTCCCAATGCACATCTTTGAACTTAAATATCTTTCATTATACATTAGTAAAAATTATAATGATTGAATATTAATAAAGTATTAATTGAGACGAATCAAATAAGATCCCACATGACTATATTTTTTCTTATAAATTGAAAAAAATTGAGAAGATTCTCTCTAAGTATGAATAGTGTCAAGATTCCAAGTGATAAGGATAAAAAAAACAAAGGGAGTATTTTTTTACAATCCCTTGTTAATAAATCAAATCCTTCCAATTGGAAGGATTTGGCAAGTATATATTTCCCTCTTCCATCTCCTTCCCTCCATGATTGCTATCTAAACAAGGTCTTAGTCTTTTTCTTTAGTTTTGTAAAAGTAAGATCAGGTAAGACCATATGGCTTGAAATTTTATGAATCCCTTTAACTGATCTACACTTAGTGTTAGTTATGAGACCATCCAATATTTCACATCACAAGTGTACTATTTGATATAAATTTCGTGTTAGGGTAGCGTAAATGATTCTTTTGATTAACGAAGCCTACAAGAGTGAACATAAAAGTCACTTGCAGGATTATGCATGCAAATTTTACCAGCCATTTTTTGGCCTTATCTTCTGATTTAATATTCTAATATTTTGGACTCTAGCAAGTGTTATGTATGCTGACTGAGACTAAAACGGGGTCCCTAACTTGAGTTGCAACTTGCAAGAGGTAATTAATGGCAGCCTAGGTTGCGTGCTCTTCACCTTATTTTTCTTTGGAGAGACTGATGTGTAAACGAGAACTTACTTTTTGTTGGTATATGTGTGAAATGTGAACTATGGTAGATATATCAATTGCAATGTTTAAAAATGGCAGATAAATGAGTAGATTAATATCTTATCACCATTTAGCACATAGTTGAGTTTCACCGAGAAATTTAGGGCTATTTTAAAGCTTTAAGGAAAATTTACTGTCACATAATCTGGCTTCTTCTGATCAAGCACTTGGTCTATCAGCCTTGAGCTTGCAATTCACAAAATCAAATATGTGACTCATTATTCGAGCCAAACTAAATAATTTATCACCTTAAAAATTGAATAACAGCATCAGAGAAGGACAACCCTCAAAACTTTTTTTTGTAGGTGTCAAGATATCATACATTTGATAAAACTACCGTAAATATGAATTCTCAAACACTGACCATTCTGTCCTATTCCTGTATTCAGTTCATCATTGTGATAACTTATCAGTTTTACAGGCAGGATCATTGTTGATGGCAATACAATGAACACAAGGGCAACAAGTAGGAATCTCAAGGTAAACAACTCTTTTGTAAATATCAGGAGCCTTTTCTTGTTCTTTTTAGTTGGACTTGCAAATAACACTAACTGTTTTGTAGGAAAACAGAGATGATTCCAACTTTGATCAGGGAAGTTGTAATGGTGATGTGAGCTTGGAAGACTATCGCCCTTTTGATCCGAGCCCAAGTTCAAAGGCTTCTATAAGACCCGGACCCATCGAGCACGGCACTCCTGTCATGCCTTACATTCCGAACCCAAAGCCTGCACCTCCTCGTCCCTCTAACCATGATGGATCACCTTAATTTTTTTAGATCAGTATCTTAGCATCTGTTTTTTCGGAAAGGTAAATAACCACGGTGCTGTCTGAGGGATTTATGCTTGCATTTTGGTCGAGAATGTCCAATGTATATTTTCTTTATGTGCAACCTCTATTGCAGAATATCGTTCTGTACGCTACCCCATTGCTAATTGACTAATTTTGGTTCAGCTAGCTGTATCTTGTATGTTTAAGATTGCATTATCATGTATATATAATATGCTTTTTAGATATGGCTACAGTTTTTTCATTGGATCTTTTTATGTTGTCATATATGTGAGTATGTGACGCATTTGGTTTTGTCAGCGGCCCTAATTTCAGCTAGGCCCTGTTCTTTTGAACTTATTTTGACTGAAATTAAATTAAATTAAATTAACTGAACTAAACTGAAATTAAATTAACTGAACTGAAATTAAATTAACTGAAATTAAATTAAATTAAATTAATTGAAATTAAATTAACTGAACTGAAATTAAATTAAATTAACTGAAATTAACTGAAATGAGAGAAACTGAACTGAATTGTATATTTAATTTTTTAAAATAATTATTATCGATAATAATCAATAAGTATTAACATAATATTATCAATACTTATTATTATTATTATTATTATTGTTATTATTTATTATTGTTATTATTGTTATTTATTATTATTATTATTATTATTATTATTATTATTATTATTATTATTATTATTATTATTATTTATTATTATTATTATTTAATATTTAATTTAAGTTCAGTTAAGTTCAACTTTATATTAATAAAAATAATAAAAAACAATAATAATAAATAATAATAATAAAAACAATAATAATAAATAATAATAATATATAAATTATAAACAATAATAATATTAAATAATAAATAATAACAATGAATAATAATAAATAATACTAATAATAATAATAATAATAAATAATACTAATAATAATAAATAACAAATAGTGAATAAATAATGATAATAATAATAGTAAATATAATAATAATTATAATAATACTAAATAAATAAATAATAATAATAATAATAATAAATAATAAATAATTATAAATAAACAATAAATAATAAATAATAATAAATAAATAATAAATAATAAATAATAACAATGAATAATAATAATAATAATAATAATAATAATAATAACTAATACTAATAATAATAATAATAATAAATAAATAATAAATGATAATAATAAATAATAAATAACAAATAATAAATAATAAAAATAATAATAATAATAATAAATAATAATGATAATAATAATAATAAAAAAATAATAATAATATAATAAATAAATAAATTACTAATAATATAATAATAAATAATAATATTAAATATACTAAATAATAATAATAATAAATAATAAATAATAATAAATAATAAATAATAATAATAATAAAAATAATCATAATAAATAATAATAATAATAAATAATAAATAAATAATAATACTAATAATATATAATAATAATAGTAATAATAAACAATAATAATAAAAATAATAATAAAAAATAATAAAAATAATCATAATAAATAATATTAATAATAATTATTATTATTATCATAAATAATAATAATATTAATTATTATTATCATAAATAATAATAATATTAATTATTATTATCATAAATAATAATAATAATAATAATAATAATATAATAGTCATAATAATAATAATAATAATAATAATAATAATAATAATAATAATAATAATAATAATCATAATAAATAAAAAATAATAATTAAAACATTACATAAGATGAACTAAACTGAAATTAACTTAATTAACTGAATTAAACTGAAATTAAATTAACTGAACTGAAATTAAATTAAATTAACTGAAATTAAATTAAATTAACTGAACTGAAATTAAATTAACTGAACTGAAATTAACTGAAATAAACTGAAATTAAATTTAACTATAATAATATTAATTATTATTATTATCATAAATAAAAATAATAATAATAATAATAATAAATAAAAAATAATAATTAAAACATTACATAAGATGAACTAAACTGAAATTAACTGAATTAAACTAAAATTAAATTAACTGAACTGAAATTAAATTAAATTAACCGAAATTAAATTAAATTAACTGAACCGAAATTAAATTAACGAACCGAAATTAACCGAAATAAACTGAAATTAAATTAACTGAACTGAATTTAACTGAAAATAAGTTCAAAAGAACAGGGCCCTAGAACTATGAATCATTCTCTTTGAACTGTTTTTTCTTCATTTTTCTTTTAGATGAAATCTCTGTAAATAATCTGACTACAAGTATACTTGTGAATAAGCCTGATTCATTATAAGAAAAAACGAGCTCGTTTAAATCAACAAGGCTACCTCAAACGACTTGGTGTTAAAATAGGTTTAGCGGTTTAGGCTCATAGATAGCACATTCGTTTATAAGTTTGTGCATGTTTGTTATAAATTAACCCTGTTTCAGATTAAAAAAAAAAAAGCTTAACATGTGAAAGGAAATCAATGACTTAAGAAAGTTATACTAGTATTTGAAACATATATCTATCAGAAAAAAATGTTGAAATTTCAATTTTTCAATACTTGCGTATTGAGAAAGAGAATTTATTATGTTACACCTACAAGGGTACTCCCTTTTCCCCCAAATGACTTGTTAAACAAGATTTTGGTTAAATCTTCAGGGATGCAAAAAAAAAAAAGGATAAACAGATAGGTGCAAGGTCTAACTCTAAAAAAAAGATAGAGAAGTAATGCTTGCCAAAAAAAAAAGGTATGTAGTAATTAATTTGAGATGTCCAAAATAGTTATATGTAGCAAGTAATTTGAGATAGTGGGATTCCATCTAAATTATAAGCTACGTATGATTTGGATTTAGCTTGTATAATGCTCGTTTACTATATGTCTTGATTTGATCTTGCTTGAGCTTAGAGGTGTAGGTTCGACTTTTGCTTTGGTTTTGTAATATAGACAACCTTGTTGACACGCAAGGCTGGTTGGGATTACAGTCACATTGGCGTTAATCTACAAACTTTTCAGACTTTAGTCTATATATAGACAAGAGTACCAACCTTCTCTTGAGTGATAACTATGTCCGCTACAACTATAACCTCAACACAACTATCCTCAAACAACAGACTTGTGGCAAACAAGTTCAAATAAACCCTCATCTCTACCCTAAGTGATTATGAGTTTATAAACTTCTCAATAAATCCTCATCTCCACCCTAACATTGCCACCAAAAAAAATATTTGAACTTCACCCAAACATATACTTCTATGAACAACACCACCACGATAATTAAGTTTGATTACAATGCAAAATTGTAGGCATACTATTGTATTTACTTTATTACAAATTCTTGGGTATAATTGTTACACCATAATTTATAGTGTAACAACTTACAAGATGAAACATAATTCTTGGGTATAATTGTTACACCATAATTCTTGGGTATAGTTGTTACACCATAATTTTCTTTGCAAGATGAAACATATTCCCATTTTCCTGTGTGGTTTTTGAGATGCATATACCAACTTACAAACCACCTCTTCTTTTATATAAAAAAAATAAAATGACATGAGTTGGTAGGTAGTAGGAGTGTATTATTTTATTTGGAGGAGAGAGTGTGGGCCAATGGTTAAAAGGTAAAAGGATTAAAGTAATAGTGGGTTATATCCAAAAATAGAAGTGTAAAGAATATTTTGGGACATAGGGAGTACACATTTTTTAGCAATAAAAATGAGGATTTTTAAAATGGAAGGAATTGTCAAGTGGGACCCACCAGACGGAATTACTAACGTTTATCGTGTATTGGTAGTGCTAACAAAAAAAACATGATAAAAAGTAGTTGTTTTAAAAATTAGACTTATTAGGTATTGTTTTTTAAAAGTTGTAATTAATAGGTAGTTTTTGACCAAAAAAATCCTAAAATCAATTATAAAATTTACGAATAATAATATATTTGATAATTGTAATCGACCAATAACGCCGTTCGGGCAAAAATACTAGTTTAGTAAAAAAAAAAAAAAAAATCGTTGGTAAAACAAAAAAAAGAAGACCCCCCAACCCATGGCTTCTCTACTCGAAGCATAAACATTCAACAGTTTTCCCCGCCCCCCGCCGCCACCGCTTCTGTGCTTCTTACTCTCTCTCTCCTCTTTTCCCCCTTTGCCGTCTTCATTGTTCATCCCCAAGCTCGTTTTGCTCTTCCTCTGTTCTTTGCGGTCTTTTATTTTCTGGCAAGGTATCACTCCATTTTTGTTGCTTTGAAACTCTCTCTTTCTCTCTCTAATTCAACTTTATCTTTACAATCTTTCGTGCTTTTCGGTTCATTTACGAGTAATTTTGATTGAACATTTTTGCTGTTTTGTTGTATGGTTTTCAGATATTAATTAAATTAGGTGGTGAAGATGATTGCGGCAATTTCATGGGTTCCCAAGGGAGTTGCAAAGACTGTACCAGAAGTTGCTGACCCTCCTTCTAAAGAAGAAATCGAAGAGATGCTTCGAAGTGGTGCTCTTGATGATGTGTTAGTAATTTTTTCACTTCATTTTTTCTGGCTCAATTACTAATTTTTCAGTTTGTTTGATTAATTAATATAAAAGTGAATGTAAAGGTTAGGTTTTTATATGGACTTTGCATTTTTGGTTTATGTTATGTTATGTGATTTTTCTATTTAGCCTTCCTCAATGGGAGTGTATATTAGGGTTTTTAGTTTGCTGTCATGTTTAGCTTCATTTGTTATCCCTCATATTGGAGGTAGTTTTACATTTCATTGCACGATATCGAAATGTTTAATGTGTTTTGTATTTTTATTTTTAGGTTATGAAGTAGGAAAAGAGGGAGGGATTGTCGTTTTTATTGTGGGTTTGATCTGTAGATTGTTTAGAAGTCCAGAGGATGGGCTGTGTAGCGTACTTTCGAGCCTTGGTCTAGGAGCTAATTTATTCTGATATATTAACATGTTTTTGAGATATTTTCTTTTATAGTCCTTGCTCTTTAAGCTTCTAGAGATGATGCTAGTTTATAAGTTGGAACTTTTGAGGTGTGACATTTCACATTTTGAGATCATCTGTTGGCTTTTAATGTTTGTGCATTTTTTGTCAACAAGTGTAATGCTTTTAATCATGTAACAGAGATGATGAGCATGATGATGAAGGAGACATGGAAACGGATAGCAGTAAGGCGGCTGATGAAGTTGCACTTGCATCAGTCGCTGCAGAGGCACTTGGAAAGGATTCTGGTGATATAGTTGATGCCTTTAAAGAACTTGACATGGACCGTTACGATGAGGAGGACGATGATGGTACATCCTGCGTGTTATTTCCAGTATCATGTTGTCAGACTTATTTTGTTTAGCAACGTGTAAAGTCATTAATATGAGCTTCTTGATCTCTGTATACTCCGTGATCATGCTTCGTCTTATGAAATTTAGGCATCAATGTCTTCAGTAAAGGGCTTGGTGATGCTTTTTATCCCAGTAATGAAGTGGATCCATACCTCAAGGATCAGGATGTAAGTATGACAATTTATATTTTTCCTCTGGGATCACTAGTCTACCATTCAATTTTATTTTATTTTTATTATTTTTACTTATCGGGATAATGATTCGGAGGAAGAAGAGGATATGATCATAAGAGCGGAGGATTCAGTAATTGTTTGTGCACGTAATGAAGAGGACATCAGTCAACTTGAGGTATATAGTGAACATTCTTTTATTTTCGATGTGCATGCTATGTTACTCAACTTGGGTACTTGTGTTGGATAGAGTATGTGTCCAAGTGTCCGACTCAGCTAATTTATGAAAATGTCCATGTTTTCAACCTAAGTTTAAGTGTCAAGGATGTCCATAGTCCATACCCGTGTTAGACGGGTACATAAGGTAAATTCAAGAGTCCGAAGAGAATAACATAGTGTGCATGTGGTCATGTGGTGTATATATATCTTTTATAATTTGCCACTAGATGAGAGTGGCCTAGTCAGGGTATTCAGCAAGTGTGAATATGAATAGTTACGAGTAAATGTGTCGTTGAAGTTGCACCACTATCTGTTAGAATATGACATTCAAGTTTATATTCTAGATTCATATTTTGCTGTTGTCATACACGATTCTTCCCTTCTTCTTTTTTTCAGTTGCAGGCTTGCAGCCTTTAATTATTCCCTTTTGGCAAGGGGAAGGGTTTATGGGTGCATGCAGATATGTATTGGTTCAAGTCTAACTAGTTGATGACACCTTGACATACAGATTTATATCTTTGAAGAAACGGAGGATGGGCCAAACTTGTATGTTCACCATGATATCATTATTTCAGCATTTCCTTTATGCACAGCATGGCTTGATTGTCCGCTAAAGGGTGGAGAAAAAGGTCTGATACTAATATCTTATAAGATTATAGGTCTTTGAAGCTACAATATTGCTCGTTTTGAACCATTGAATGCTGCTTTTCCATTTGCTGGAAGTTTTAGTTTCAGATGTGAAGTTTTCATGGGTCTTTGAAGGCACAATGTAACTTTTTTGATGATTAAAAGTAATATCTCGATGTTTGTAGTAGAAATTTGGATACATGATTACCATGCTATTCCTTCTTGTGCTTATATTAGGTCTTCATTTTCTACTTGGACCTGTAATGCAATGCAGAATAACATTTGGCTTATTTCTCTTCCCACGAGAATTAAAGTCCATCTTAAATAATTGTCTTTTCCCGATTGCCGGCCTTTGTGGATAACACCTCTATCCATGCAATATTATGTGTGCTCGACCTCATGTTAGCCTCCCCAAATTTCTGAAGATCCAAATGTTTTGAACCTACTTATGCACTTTGTAGCCCAATATAGAATAAGTACTTTTTATATCAGAAATTAGGGTGGGGCCATAATGATATGCAATGGTACGTGCTGTTTTTCTTGCATTGTGACAAAACAAATGCAGCCCTACTGGGTAGCTATTGCTGATGTGCTCTTGACAGTTTGTGATGGCCATGTTAAAGTGATGCCAAGTTAGATTCTGTCTAGAGCACTTATCTGACTTGAATATCTGTGTTTGAAATTGAGTTCTTCTGAAGTGAAGACAACCTGAATTACAGATTTAATGTGTGGAAAAACATGGTGACTTTGAGGAGCTTGGAGCTGTCTGTGAAGGTGAAATCAGAAGGCTGGAAACAAGTTCACTTGAGCCATTTAGCTTTTCTGTATTGTAATTTTGTTTTTTTGTTTTTATCACTTTGTTAAACTTTGGTAGGAAAATATCCAAGTGCTTAAAACTGTTACAAACCTTTTCTAGTTGGCTCTTTTAGATACAAACATCATAAATATTTTCAGCTAATATACCGCAATACGCTGTTATGTCCAGTAAAAGGTTTGAAATTTGAACACACAAAAACAGAAAGTGGGATGAACAAAAAAGAACAGATGGAGTATGTTATACAGTTATAGTGTGAAAGGTTTTCAGGTTACTTTAGAGACACACCTAAATATTCCAAAGGTTTTAACTTAGGTTTCAACTTTCAAGTTACTTTAGAAAGATACCTTAAAATTTATAAGGTTTTAAGTTGAACAGAAGTAAGTTGGAGTGTTTGAATCAGAAATTTTGGGAAAGCAGGGATATCATTTTGTAACTCAAGATTGGGGCGCATGGTATACAAAAGACAAAGCAATCTTGGGTCGATCATACAAGGGAACAATGAGATCAATGAAAAAACTCTACACCACATAAATGGTCAGTTGCTTAATCAGAGAGCACTTTGTGAGTTCTTTGTGATATGAAAATTCGGTTTCAAGTTTCAACTCAAGATGAAGTTATGAGAAACAAGGTGGAGCTAACTTCTATCGAGAGAGCTATGAGTGAGACTTTAATGATTCAGGCATGTTCAGAGAAGGTAACCATACACGTTCCTCTGTAAGGAGACGTGAGAAGATTATTTTAATGGATTGCAAGGGAAGAAGAGTTCAACCCTAGAAGAATTGGAATGATGCTATAAGGAGGCATTTCACCTAGTTTAAGCTTCTTGAGAATACAAATTTAGTGATGACAATAAGGGTAGGGCTGATGCAGATACCCCCTCACCCATACCCATATCCACTTTTAAAATCCTTTATACCCACCACCCATAGCGGGTATAGATATATCATCCATACTCACCCAAGCAGGTATAAAACATCTGTATCCACCTCACCACCTAACTAAATATTCACCACCCACTGGATCTCACCACACTAGCTCTGCCCACTAAAACATATCCAACTTTATCAATAACAGAAAAAAGGCCATAAAAATCAAACAGATAAGGTCCTTTTTTTCCATTAAAAGATTTTAATAATTAAATGCAAAGATTTTAGTACATAATACAAAGCCAAAATGACATGAAATGACAAATGACAGGTGTCTATTTGCCATTGTCTTGTAAGGGTAAGACGAGATATATATTAAACCTATATTGACGTTGTCTTGATGATATTAAATACTAGGCTGTCCATGTACAGTAAAAAAGAATGAATGTATTGATTGCCGTTTAATACCATGGTTGATGACTTGGTTGCTGTTGCTGTTCTCTTGGTTTTAGTAGTTGATGTTTATTGAACCCTGCCCCCGAAGCATGTTTCTTAAGTATTCTAATGTTAATCTTGCTTCCACCTTTGGCAGGAAATTTCATTGCTGTAGGCTCAATGGAGCCTTCAATTGAAATATGGGATCTTGATGTTGTAAGTAGTATTATGTATTCTTAGATTTTATATTTGTTATATGCAAATAGAAGCTACAAAAGCAATGGAGCGAAATTTGAGTTTTCCGTTCTGGTTCTTGTGACAGATTGATGAAGTTGAACCATCACTAGTATTAGGCGGTATTGTTGAGAAGAAGAAAAAAGGAAAGAAGGTAAATTTTTCTAACATCCTCAGTTCCTCTGTTTCTTCAATTTACTTTCAGTTTCATGTTTTACCCATGCTTTGAGAGTTAAATGACTGTTATTATGGAATTAGTAATGGAGGCTGTTTTGAGGATCATAAAGTTTGTTGCACACTTGCATGCGGTGAAAATAACTGTTTTTCTTTTGTATATTCTCGGTGACTAAGAGTTGGTGTAATATTCTCTGCTTTATTGTAATATAGACAAATATAAAGAAATTAACTTGAATATAAAAGACCTGTTCAGTTTTCAGATTTCGGATTTTTGTTACAGGATTGCTAAATTTTATGAAAGAATACTCAACTTGCTTTTTCTGAGTTTGAGTGATTTTTATTGTACTTTGGCTTCAGCAATATGAACACTTGAGTAGTGATTAGGGAAGAAAATTTTTAGAGCCGTGAAAGTTTAACAGAATTTTTACTCTTTATTGCACATGCTGTTCTACTCTTTATTGTACATGCTGTTCTAGTTACCATTTACCGGTTCACTTCTGTTCAACGACAATAAATAAGCTTTTAACTCTGGAAATAGTTTCTCATGATGATACACTTATTTGGAGAAATGCCAATGCTAAGACATTGACCTTTAGATGTTTATAGAGCACTTCAGAAATTTGCATACTTTTGACGTTCTATTATATCAATTGTCTCTAATTCCTGGCTGATTTTGGGTGCTTCTGCTGACTAATATTCTCAGAAATCTATCAAGTACAAAGAGGACAGTCACACTGACTCGGTGCTTGGCCTTGCCTGGAACAAGGAGTTCCGGTCTGAGCTTTTCTTCCTTTCTATAGTTTCTTCTCAACCTTGTCTGGTAGAATGCTTGACGACAAATTTGTCTTGATACTATATTCTTTATTCTCCAGGAATATACTTGCTAGTGCCGGTGCAGACAAACAAGTTAAGATATGGGATGTGGCTACTGGAAAGTGTAGTATCACCATGGATCACCACACAGACAAGGCAAGAACTAAACCGTATTAATTATGTTGTTTTGGCTGGCAGATATCGCAACTGCTTCAATCTATATAAGAATGATTATCCTGATTGACAATAAAACATGAAGTGTGATGGGAAGTAATTGATTGAACACAAATAAGGTTTTAAGAGAGATGGTGCTAAATACAAAGTTGAATGGCAAATTTTTTAGAAATTTGTGGAAGAAATATTGTGGACTTTCACCTTGATGAAAATGGAAAGTGGAACAGTTGTGAAATGGAAAGCTTACCTGATGAGCTCCTATATTACTGTGCCTAAGAATGTGTAAAAAAAACTTCTGATGATTTCTGCTTAAGATATTCAATTTGTAAAGAAGATGAAGTCAGATGATCTAAGCCTATATTATGTATTGAAGCTGGTAGAAGTCTAAGTCGGGATCAGCTGATAAATGCATTCTGATACTGATTGAGAAAAGGAGGAATCAGCTGTCCATTGTACAGAACCATTCTGATTAAACGTAGCTCTCAAAGTGGCATACATTTCACATATTAGATATCGTCAATATCCCCATCCTTTCTATTTTCTTCTTATTCTAATAGGCTTGCTTGTCCCAGTTGCAACTTTGATAGCGGTTTCATTTTTGCCTTCCTTTCAGGTTCAAGCTGTTGCATTTAGTCATCATGTACCACAAATTCTCTTAAGTGGATCTTTCGACCATTCAATCGTCATGGTAATGAACTAAAAATCTATCTGTATATCATATTTTATTAATGATCTTAGTAATGGCAGCAAGTTACATTTACTTTCGGAAATTCTGAGAGGAATTTGCTTTTCTTTCTGCATTGGTGATTCCCTATAGTGATTGTTCTCCTTTCTATCTTGGTTTATTCCAAACTGACTATTTCCCTTTTTCTTTTATAGTGATTGACTGATTTTTATGTATTATCTCCTCATTGATCTAATGCATTCCATTGATAGTTATTCCCATTGTTATTCCTTTGGTTTCCTCTGTCTTTCTGAAAAGACAACTAAGATTGAAATTGTGTTATCTTATTTTGATAGCTTTAATCATGGTGGACTACACTAGAGATACTCCTTTTTTTTCCTTATTGCAATATTTTGACTTCTGCACTGTTCATGTACTAACTTTGACCAATAATTTTAGACTTACATGTAAAAAAAAAAAAATCAGTATGTAAGATTCTTCTGATTCATCTTAATATATATTTTCAAAATATAAACTTTTTTTTTTTTTTTACTAGTAGATAATTAAAGATATCAATGGTCATAGTTTTCCATTGGCAAGCAGTTAAAACGTTGCAACTAAAAGAAACAGAGGAAGTATATAGATTGTAAACTTTTATAACTGATCGTGGTAATGGTAGTGGGTTATGCTTCCTCTCAGAAATTGTACAAGATCTATGCTTTGCTTTCAGCAGGGTATCATTTTGCGCTTTTGCCTTTCTGTTTGTTCTTGATGTACCATACTGATAAATTTAATGGTATTGTTAGAGATCCAAAAATTGTAACTGATTTCACCCAATCCTGAACCTTTCTTATAAATCTGTAGCTTTCCTGTTTTTCTTGCCAAAGAGATGCTTATCTATTTCCCCCGGAAATGACCACACTGCATATTTAAAGATATTCTTTTGAAGATTATGCCATGTTCTCCTGGTTAATCTACTACATATCAGATAGCATGTCTTTCTCTTGTTTTTAACATGTGGGCAGGACATGTATGAATGAGGTCAACCTGATAAAGGGCCTGCTCGGGCAGTCTTCTCCTTAATAAGTTAGTTTCTATAGAGAAATATGTTGTGAACTGAATTCTCATCAAATGAAAGCATGCTCTGTTTTTTGTTCTGATGATTTTTGTTTTGCTTCTCTTTTCCTTTCGTTCTTTTTTCTCATGGAATCTTGTGATATTGTTGCAGAAGGATGGGAGGAAGCCTTCTCACTCTGGATATAGGTGGTCCGTTGCAGCTGATGTTGAGAGCTTGGCGTGGGACCCACATACAGAGCACTCTTTTGTTGTTAGTGTTATCTAATTCTGATATAATCTTTTAATGCTGTCATTCAATATGTGGAAAACATAAACTTTAAGTAACTCTTTGAAATTTGGGAAATCTCAGGTTAGCCTTGAGAATGGTATTATTCAGGGTTTTGACATTCGAGCTGCTAGTTCCAATCCAGATTCAGAATTGAAGCCTAGTTTTACCCTTCATGCACATGACAAAGCCGCCAGCTCCATCTCATATAATGCCTCCGTACCTAATGTACAGTCTTTTGTACATATTTCTAGTGCTTACTCGGCTATATTTCTAGTGCTTATTCGGCTAGCGCTCAGTTGTGCCCAGCTAATTCTGCTATTGCTTTCTGCAGCTCCTTGCTAGTGGCTCTACTGATAAAATGGTTAAACTATGGGATTTGTCAAATAACCAACCTTCCTGTATTGCTTCCAAGAATCCCAAAGCTGTAAGTATCTGTTGGTTGTACAGTTGTAATTTTTGCTTTTACGTTTACAAAAATTTCACTATGATCTTTTAGTAATGGTGTTTTAAGGTATGAGTTTTATTTTTTGTGGTCGATTAATATTTTAATATGTATATCTGTATTTGTTTCTGTCATCTTATTACGAAGTTTGTGTGTTATTTTCCAGGGAGCTGTCTTTTCAGTTTCCTTTTCAGTGGATAATCCCTTTTGGCTTGCTATTGGAGGTTCTAAGGGAAAATTAGAAGTGAGTTCATAAACACACTTTCTGGCTAATATGTTATATGATCCTTTTTCTTTTTCTTAGTTGTTTATTTTGTTTTCTTTATCTTTCTTGGGATTGTTTTACTGACTTAAAATAACTCATGGCAGGTGTGGGATACATTTTCTGATGCAGGAGTTGAAAAGAAGTATGTTAATAACAGTACCAAGAAGTCTTAATTTAATAAATTGGAAAGATGAGTCGTCTATGATATTGATCATTTTACTAGCAGTTGTGATCATAAAATTTTGGTCTTTTTTTTTAACGTTCTTGTTTCTCCTTTTGTGTATTATTATAATTTATAGGGTAAGATAGGCCTTTCCTCAAATTTTAAAGAGGGATTGATTGGTATTGTCAAATGCATGGGGTTCTTAATTAACAAATTTTGATTTTGAAAATCAAAGATGTCATATTGAGCCTTTTGATGGTGTTGTAAAATTTTGATTTTCCCCACTGTATATGGATGATCCTTTTGTTTGCATTTATGAAATTTCAGTGCTCACGAAGACTTTTTGGAACTTTTTAATTCATTTTGGTACATTATAAATTTATAAGTCGAGTTGAGACTTGAGAGTAGGAAAACCAATTTTCTTGCTGCAATTTTTTTTGTTTCTTTTGTCTGTAAACTTGCTGCGTACTACTATTACTAGTTACCTCCATTCTTTTTTTATTTACACACTTTTCTTTTAGAACCGTTTCTTTTTAATTATTCTGTCGTTATTTTATCTATATACGATAAAATACCCAATTATTATTCCCTACTTGTATCTCTTATGTGATCTCTTACCAAATAAATTAATCCACTTAAAACCTTTCACCTACAACGTCTCTCTTTCCTCTATTTCTTATGTACTTTTTGTACTTCTTACCCGATTATTCGCCACTTCTCATAGTTTCTATCCTCTATTACTTTTTCACTTTTTCCTTGAATCTAGTAAAAAACAAATTGTGTAGATTAAATAGGAACGGAGGTAGTACTTCATTTGTTTATTTTTAGTCGTAGCCACAAGTTTCAACATTAATATTCGTAATTATATATGAATAAATATTTAAAAAAAAAAGATAATATCGTCAGAGATGGATCTAACAAGACTATCTATTATCAAAAGTGCAATATATGAATAGTGTTAGAAATTAATATTGTACAACTAAATAAAACGGAGAAAAAATTGTTAAGAGGAAATTTTGTCAAAATTACTTTATAACATTCAGTTTTGCCAGAAAAAAAATACTATTTAAAAGAATGACAACAAACTATCTTATATGATTTTTTTGTAAAATAAATAAATAATACCTTATGACCAGTTTCGGTGTTTGCTTTTCATCAGCATATGATATGATTTGAACAACTTGTTTTTGTCAAAATCAATTACTTTGACTATTACTCTATATTATTTACATGTTAGGCTATTTTTAGTTTATCTTAGATCAACTTTTCTGATGCGAGCTTATTTTGATCAAATCAGTCTTATCTAATTTAAAGTTACTTGATCTTAACTTATCTAAGGAACTCAATACTTAGTAACTAAAAAGTTTTCTCTCTCTAAAAAGTTCATCACTAAGGGTTTCTCTCTACATGTCATGCATGGAGGAACCTGGGAGTGGCTTTTTCTGGAAGAAACTCCTCAAGATTAATTTTCTTGTCTTAGGTTTAGGTTTGTATGATTCATCTGAATTTTAAGTGCTCTTTCAAGTCTTTTTTAGTTATTTGATTAGATCTTTCAATTAGTTGGTTCAGGTTTTAATACTTGGGGAAACAATGATGTCAATTGCAAGGTCGAACTTTGACCCTGGTCTAAGTATTGAGCTCCCACAAATTATAGTTAACGACGGAGAAAAATTAAATGGAGTTGACCAAGGGGTGGCTAACTCAATGATGCAACAGGAAACTCAGGAGGTTACTGAACAGGGACATCACAAGGGTGATGAAGAACATGACATGATGGTGATAGAGGAAAAGAAAAATATGGATGAAAATGGAACTCAAAAACCATTATTTAGGGAGATAGTTGCAGGCTCCTCACAATGGTTTCAAGAGGCACGAAGAATTGTATTAACTTCGAGAGACTGGGAGGAAGAAGATGGAAATCCACCAGAGTCTGACCTAGTAGTCACATTTCCTAAAGAAATGCTGAGAAAGCTCAGGGATCCATGGCACTTAACCTTAATGGGGAAATGCTTAGGGATCAAAGTAAGGTTGGAATTTATGGAGCAAAGGGTAAGAAGAATGTGGAATCCTCAAGGTGGCTTAGAAGTAATCAATGTAGGCAACGGAGTATATTTCTATAAATTCACGTTAATGGATGATTTCGAGAAAACCCTCTTAGGAGGACCTTGGTTTATCCTTAATCAATATCCGATGCTTACAAAATGGAAGCCAAACTTTAGAGCCTTTATCAATCCTTTTGAAACAATATCCATATGGATTAGGTTTCTCGAATTACCAATTGAATACTATGAAAAAGAAGCATTATTCGAAATTGCAAAGAAGGTTGGGAAACCTATCAAAGTTGATTATAACACAGACAAAATAACAAGAGGAAAATTTGCAAGGGTCTATGTTGAGATTAAGGTGAATAAGCCTCTAATCACTAAAGTATGGGTGGGATCGGACTGGCAGCAAATAGAGTACGAGGATATAAAATTATTATGCTTTAAGTGTGGAAAATTTGGGCATGTTAAAGATAATTGTGTGTCAATGGAAAAAGATAAAAACAAGTCGGAGATGGAATAGGGAAAAGACAGCCAGCCATTGCATGTTAATGCTGAAGGATTAGGTAATTAAGTGAGTAAAGAAGATTTGGAGCAGAAACAAAATAAAATTAGGAATGGAGTTGATGGACTAGCTGACCAACAAGGGCAAGATACAGTCCATAAAGGGGGGAGTAACCAAGAAGAGGGCAATTATGGCCCGTGGTTAGTAGTAAACAAATCTGGGATAATTATGGAGGATTAAAGGCTCAAGAAACAAGTAAAAGGGATAATGATGAGGGGGTGGTTAGAGGAAGTAATACTAACTTAGCAAGGCAAAGAAAAGGAGGAAGTGCAAAAGTCACTAGAAGAAATACGATTAGCGGGAGCGAAAACCGAGGCACCTACTGGGATTCACTGCTCGAAAAAGAGGATTTGCAGGAGGATGGTGTCAGTGGGTAAGCTCAGGATATAGAAGAGAGAGGAAAAAGTGTAGCGAAGAGGATTGGGGGAGAGAGGAACAAAAAACTAGGCAATGATGCCAAGAGTTCAAGTCGAACTCTTAGTATAAACTCCAAAGGGAAGAAGGGGATGGGTCTTAGTTATATAAGAAAAGATAGTAGTTTGAGAGAGAGTACCCTGAAAAAGCCAACAATGAAGTTAACAAAGTCCTCTGAAGTAGCTCAAAATGGAAAATCAAAACAAAGAAAATTCACAGGAGCAGGAGCAGATGCAGGAAGTTCCCTTGGAATCAATCCAAGGATTGCTAATGTTATCTAAAGCAGTGTCTCATTTGTCTCACCAATCAACACCATCGATCCATCCCAATGCCCAAATGCAAACCATCCCTCCACCACCACAATCTCAAACCCCAAATTCAGAACCAAATGTCTCAAAAGCCTCCATTGTATCCACAATGGAATGCCAGCAATCTGCAAGTGTCGATGAAAAACAAAGCAAAATTCAAGCCCTTGCATGTAACCCCATCGAACCAAAACTGGTCTCTGGACACTTACTCCTTGAACAACATCACAACTCCCAGAACCCTATCTCTATTTCCATCCTTTCCAATCCCACAACTGTGTTCTCTTCTTGCAACAAGACCAGTTCCCAAGGAAAAGATAGCCCTCCTCCGGGCTTCGATAGATTATCTAACGATACATCAACGGTTTCTTTCATAGAACAAGTTAGTTCCTCGCAGAAAAATTACCAAGCATATTGGTGCTTGCCACCAAAAAAATCCCCCAACATTTCGGGTTCTATCTCAAAGCCAAACCATCGATATAGCAAAGTCTCGAAATCTGTTGGCCCTCTTTCAACTCCAAGCAATGCAGGTAGGAGTTCAAGTGGAGGTAAGATTTATAGGAGGGATGCCTTTAACTTCGGAGATAATTGCTATGGTAACCCCTTTGATGATACATGATGTATGGGGAATAGGGAGAATGGAAATGGAATTTGGTTAACAGAAGAGAAAGATATTAAAAATTTGGTTGTTAATCATTTTGTTAATATATTTTCTACTAAACATTCCTTTTCTAATAGAGGGGAGATTTTATGGAATGATAAAGGGCTAAGTAGGTTAGCTGTAAACTTAATAGGAGAGGGTTGTACGAATGATGAAATTTGGTCTGGCCTTAAAGTTATGCATCCTACTAAATGCCCCGGCCCTCATGGTTTGCAACCGGTTTTCTTCCAAAATTTTTGGGGTATTGTCGGTCCCTCCATCACTAGGTTGATTAAGAATTGTTTTGAGACCTCAGCTTTGCCAGATTCCATAAATGAGTCTTATATTTCCCTAATTCCCAAAATTGAAAATCCTACTGAAATTAAGGATTTAAGGCCCATTGGACTTTGCAATACTATTTATAAAATCTTGACAAAAACAATACCTAACAGGATTAATCCTTTTCTTAATGAAATCATTAACACTGTGCAGTCAAGTTTTGTTCCGGGCCGTAATATTTTTGAAAATGTCTTAGTGATTAAAGAAATTGCAAGTTTGTTTAATAAAGCAAAGAAAAATTCCAAAATCATGGCTTTTAAGATTGATCTCTCAAAGGCTTATAATAGTCTAGAGTGGGGATTCATTAAGGATACTCTAGAGTTTTTTAATTTCCCATCTAGCATAACTAGACTGATTATGAATTGCATTCCTACTCCGAAAATTTCGGTCTTGTGGAATGGAGTGATCACAAATCAATTCCTTCCCTCACGGGGAATAAGGCCGAGGGATCCCCTATCTTCATATATTTTTGTCCTTTGCATGGAAAGACTTTCACGTCTTATAGAGGCCAATGTTAGAGACAAACAATGGTTGCCCATTAAGATTACTCGTGACATTAACATTTTGCATTTTTTCTATGCTGATGATGTTTTTCTATTTGGAAAGGCTTCAGTTGATAATGTTAAAGCCATTTTTGAAACCTTGGAAGAGTTTGGTACCCTATCTGGAATGTATATGAATGCTCAAAAGTCAAAATTTATTTTCCAACAGCCTTATCTCCTTCCTATAGGCACCTTATAAGTAAAGAGGCTGGTATGGCTAGTACTGCTGCTTTTGGAAAGTACTTAGGTGTGAGCATTCACCCTAATAAGCTCAAAAAAAGTGATTATTCCGAGATGCTTAAGAAAACAAAAGACAAAATTAGAAGTTGGCAAGTTAAACTCATCAACATAGCTGGTAGGAAGACCCTTATTAAATCGATTCTTAATAGCTACCCTCTTTACTCTATGCAGTCTTCTCTCCTTCCTTGTTCAGTCTTGGATGAGATGGAAAGAAGCTATAAAAAAATTCTTTGGAATGCAGTTGATAGTCTTCACTATATTCCAAGAATGGGGTGGAGTAAGGTTAGTGAGCCTATTAATATGGGGGGCTTGGGTTTTAGGAATTTAAGGGATTGGAACATCTCCTTTATAGCTAAGCTAGGTTGGAATATCTTGAGAAATGAAGATAAAATTGTGGGTTCATATTTTAAAATCAAGATATTTAAAGACTTCTTCCTTTATGAATTGTCCTCAAAAGCAAGGTGACTCTCCTTTATGGAGGGATATCTTGAAAGGAAGGAAAATTTTGATTCTTGGTCTAATCTATAGGGTTGGGGATGGTTCTAATATTTCTCTCTGGTATCACAAGTGGGTTGGGGAGGAAGAGTTATACAAGTGTATCATCTCTCCTATTCCTTCATATATGGAGCATTGGAGGGTTAATAAAATTATTAGATAATGGAAAGTGGGATATAGAGTGTCTGAATAACTTTATTCCTTTAATTTTAACCTTATTAATCTCATAAAATCCATGCCTCTTTCTAACTGTGGAATTGATCAGCTTGCTTGGGGTCCAAGAACTTCTGGAATCTTTGATATTAAGAGAGCGTATAGAGTGGCTCACCCTCTGAAAAAATATTTTTCTTCTTCGACTTTAACCTGGCGTAAAATTTGGAAATTTCAACTTCCTTATAAGTACAAAATGCTGCTCTGGCATTTGGGTCATGAGATTTTACCGGTTGGAAACATCCTTGCTAAGAAAATACAAAATTTCAACCCCATTTGTACTAGATGTTTGAACTTAGTTGAGGATCATTTATATCTTTTTAGTGATTGCACGTCATCTAGGGTTACTTGGAATATGGTTTTTCGACAAATAAAAATGTGCAATTTCCTAACCTTAACACTTTTTTTAACTATCAATGGGATGTTTGGATGAAGTTGAACACTGATTGTAATCGAGATTGGGCAATGGTCTTTGCACGTCATCTAGGGTTACTTGGAATATGGTTTTTCAGACAAATAAAAATGTGCAATTTCCTAACCTTAACACTTTTTTTAACTATCAATGGGATGTTTGGATGAAGTTGAACACTGATTGTAATCGAGATTGGGCAATGGTCTTTGGAATTACAATATGGCATATATGGAAGGGTCGAAATGAGGCAGTTTTTAAATATAAGATGAGGCATTCAACCTATATCTTTAACAGATTAACGACAGATTTGGTGGCCAATAGTCGTACTTTTTAGGAAATGGGGAAGAGTCGAGCTTTGGATACGAATTTGGATCAATGGAGACTTCCACAGGCAGGTTTTCATAAGCTTAACTCGGATGGTTGCGGGAAATCAGTGGACAAAGCAAGTGGAGGAGGTGTGATAAGAAAGCAGGATAAGAGCTCGTTTGTAGGGTATTCTTTTAAAGCTAGAGCGAAGGATCCAGCCCATGCTGAATTGCTGGCTGTAAAAAGAGGCATAGAAATTGCCGAAGACTTTGGAATTAAGAAGCTTCAGGTGGAGATGGATGCTTTGCTAGTTAACCAGATGCTAAAAGAGGTTGAGGATTATGGATCACATTAGTTGGGATGATTGTTCAAGAAGTGGCAAGTTATGTGAAAAGCAACTTTGATGCTCAGTTCCTCCATGTAAGAAGGGAAGCAAACATGGTTGCGCATAAGCTTGCAAAGTTTGGAATGGAGATGAAGGAAGATACTAAGACTCACGTCTTAGCTCCAGATTGTGTGAAGGAAGACATGAAGAAGGATCTGTTGGGCATCATGAAACTAAAAGTTTGATTATGCTATTAGCTTGTTTAATTTTTACTTTTGCTGTTGGTTGTGTTAAAGACAGTTGGTTTTTGGGATTTAGCCGGAAGCTAAGTCTTTGGTGTAAGGATGTTTAAATATTAATCTAATTTCGTTTCCCCCTTTAAAAAAAACTTATCTAGCTAAGTCTTATGTGAACTTATTTTTTTCTATTGTAAACTTTTATCATTTATTGATCTAGACATTCTTTTTTTTGTGAGATTTATTTGATCTAGACATTTATTCTAAGTTTTGTCTTTTATATATAACTTAATTTTAATATATATTATTTATTTATTTATAGATAATATATCAATAAATTATTATTATATTATTAATATCTATGTTTTCAAATATTAAATAAAATATAATTATAAACCTAAAAATATGATGATTTTTTAAGTGAAAAAAATTAAAAATAATATTTAAAAAGTCCAAACGATCCAAACTATGGTCACCTATGGAGAATAATCTAAAATACTTGTTAGAAAGTGAGTATTAGATATTCCGCAGTCATATCAAGCTGCTTGTTACTAAATTAGTTTTAACAAAACTAACTTTTTTTAATTTTTTATTACTCCATCTGTTTCTTTTTGTTCTTCCTATTTTGACTTATACGTTTGTCAATGCACTTATTTGACCATAAATATAGTTGATTATGTATTGGTAAAAATTATAACCGTTGAATATTAATAAAGTACTCATTGAGACGAATAAAACGAGACGTCACATGACTATATTTTTCTCATATGTTGAACATAAATTAAAAGATTCTCTCTAACAATAAAAAGTGCCAAATATCAAACAGGAATAACAAAAAGAAATGGAGGAAGTATAAGATTGATGGGTGACCTAAAGTTGGGTAGATTCGTCAGCATTGAACTCATTCAAATGTCCTCTATTTCTCCATCAAAGCTTTTGAGATCCCTTTTTAATCATCGAATAAATTTCACACTTTATGTAATTCAAGTTTTGGTTTGTTTATCTTTAACTAAGGTGGATAGTTTATAAATAATTACTGAAGATGATATTCATATGTCATTTGTAGTATTTTTTTTCAACGTTATTTGTAGTATTTTCTTAGAGTTTATTATATCGTATGGAGTATAAATTTTACAAAGTATGACCGACTTGTTTCAATAAATATTGGTTATCTATTATCATCACGATGTAATTTTTATAACTCGAATTTTTCGTACTATTAATATTAAATTTATTACTTACTACCCCTCCGTTTCATTTTAATCTACACACTTACACTTTTCATGCATGCCAATGCAAAACTTTGAGGACATATATCTTTAGTTTTGTATTTGTAAAAATTATAAAAAGTACATATTAATAAAATACATGTTATGATGAATCTAACAAGATCCCACATGACTATATTTTCACCCGCGTATAAATCACAAATGATGGTCAAAGTGAAATTTGTGAATAGTGTAAAATGTCAAAGTGTATAGATTAAAATGAAACGGAGGGAGTATATAGCAAGGTACTATTGGGAGAAATTATCAACCACTTGACACCAATAAAAGTGAGGACAATACTATCATAATTTAATTTATGTTTGTTATTGTTTTTATAGTGATTATGTAATTACATCATGTACAAATAAGTATAATATCTATCATATAATGGAAGAAGGGAGGACTTAGTGTCCCCCCTCTTTTACCATTATACCCTCAATTAACAAAAACATTATTTACATCTCTAATTTTTTGGTTTTTAAAAAACAGAAAAAGATACAATGAACTTTGCACACAATTTTTCGTACATGTTGTTACGCAAATAAACTTTGTACTTCCTCCGTTCCATAATAAGTAAAACATAGGGATTGAGCACAAGATTTAATAAACATCACTTTCAAAAGCTAAACAGTCATAAAATACCCTTTTTCATTATCAAAAGGAGGAGAGAGAAAAGCAAACCACACAAGTTGGTGATGGGTACTCTTGTCATTTTGTCACTTTCTTTTTTTCATTTAAGGTGTGTTTCACTTATTTTGAAACGTTATAAAATAGTAAGTGTTTCACTTATTATGGAACGGAGGAAGTATTTGTTTTCATAAGCATCACGTGTAAACTTGCTTATTGTACAGGGTAACCATTTGGGTACAAGGGTATGGTCAAATAAAAAGGGCTCGTAATGGATGAGGCCCATGGTAGTCGATAGACATGGTCTTTATGAGATAGGATCGTTATAGGGTCGGCAATAATAACCTAATATTTTTGTAAAATTAAAAGGGAACTAAAAAAAAGTAACACAAGGTCTAATATTTACTTGTACTCACTTATGGCTATTTTCTCCATCTTTTTGCTTTGTTCGTTTACCAATCCGTCATTACCGACGCACAACCACTATGACCCGACCCTCTTATTTAATAATAATAAGATCACCTTTAGTGACTCAATCTACTAATTATACACATCAATCTAACCTATTTAATTATCAGGCCTGATCACGTACATACTTCCTCTGCTTTTTTTAGTTGCAACATTTGCTTTTTCACATTTACTGAGACACTTATTTGAACGTTAATATCTCATATTGGGTGTAAGTAAAAATTAAAAAAATTTGATATTTGGAATCATCGCATTAAGGCGAATCTAACAAGATCTCACTTGACTATGTTTTCTCTTATATAATGGTGTGAGATTACTTAATAAAATTGGTTGATTAATAGTACCAAAAAATAAATGTTGCAACTAAAAAAACAGAGGTAGTATAAGATTAGTAATAATAATATGAATACCATTGTCCATATGCAACAATAAATCTATGTTATAATGGAGTATATACCACCCTTCCCAAACCCTGAAGGCCTGAACTTTAGAAACCTCTCAGCTTCCATCACTAATACCCATACGGAGGCTGAGGCTCGAATGGTTCTTCAAAGCTCGTTCCACGTTTAGGTTTTTCTTTTTCCCTTACTTTTGTTGCTATTTTGTCATGTTTCTTGCGATTTTTAAGATCTACTTCATGTGATTATTTCATGCGATTGATTGATTTTATGCGGTTGTTATTGTGTGCATCATTAATTTATTTCATGTTTTTCGGGATAATTTATATGTTCTTCATCAAATCAATTTGTGAAATGTTGTGATTGGAAATCTGGAATGAGTGTATCTTTTTAGATGGAGAGAACCCACAGAAGGATTTTTATTTTTCGAGCTCATTTAGATTCATACTTTGCTAACATTGATGCTTTTCATTACTTCTAGTAAAGATATGATAGTACGCTAATACTTTCGTTAAATATTATTGATATCCTGGTCTTAATGATTTTGAAGATAAAGTAAGAATGAAAAAAGGGGTAGAATTTTTAGTCATTCTTCATTTAAGTGGCCGAAACCGTGTATTTTTCCTGATTTAAAGTTGATTATTGTCCTATCTTTGCAGGATACAAATCTTTTGAGACTGGACTCTTTCATAATTATTCCTGTTTTCTGGAATATAAATGGCTTCCTTGTTCAAGGTAAGATTGCCCCACCCTCTCAGTTATTGTACTGTATGCTGCAATTGCCTGGAACATTCAAACGATAACAAGTTGAATAATCTATGGTCCATTGTAAAGGTATTCATGATTTCAATATGGTTTGGACAATGCTAAGGTGCTTGTTGATAAGTATCTCTATAGCATAATTTTTTCTTGGATATACGCATCATACAACATAAGGAGCCTCGAAATGTGTTCTAATATTAGAATTGCAATGTGCTTGTTGCCATCTATGTTATTGAGATTCAGTTAACCATATGGCCATATTAGACATGGTTACTTGTCTAAGTGTGTGTCTGGTCTATATGATGAATTTTTTTTCATGATATTGGCCCAAAATGAAGTGGCACAGGTTGCTATATAAGTAGGCCTCATTCTTGATTGAATTTTCTTAAAGATAAAGCTATAACTTTTGAACTTGTTATTCACATTCTCTGGACAAGTGTCCAACAATTCGACATAATTAGATTCTGAAATAATTTTTTTGGCTCACATCTTATCGCAGTAGAGAATTCTTGGCACAGAATGTCATTTAAGATTGACATTGTTAATATTTTTAGCGAGTTGCTTATTATTACTTCTTTTAAGTGTGAATCAATGAAGGAATTATTTGTATCTACAACTATGTTACTGATACAGCAATATAATATTGAATTTGATTACATATGGACTAGATCACAGTTTTGAACAAACACTTGTTGGATCTATCTTCTTGTCAAACTTTAAACTATAATTAGTATGGACTTTTTTTTTTTATCTTAGCTTAATGCACAGAATCGGTGTTCGTTGTATTACCAGAATCGTCGACATGCCTATGTTAGACTGTCACCAAGGGTGCGAGCTCAGTTCAGCTGAAGTGTTAGACTTATTATGTCTTACGTCTAGGCTGCCCTAGTGGACATCCTGCCTTTCACTTTCTGGTGACTTTGTGTTTGATAAAGTAGACATATTTGGTCTTCATGTAATGCTTCCTTGACATATCCTCAATACTCTGCCTTGTGCTTTTGTGGCACTTTCTGTTTGATGAAGTGGAACATTAATTGGTCATTATGCAATCCTTCCTTGACTTATCTTCATTACCAATTTACATTATAGGATCTAAATAAGCTCTCAGCTTACCGAGATAGGAGATTTCCTGGATCACAAGAAGAATTTGAGGAAGCACTAAAGAACTCAACTACTCTTTATATTGGAAACATGTCTTTCTACACGACAGAAGAGCAAGTTTATGAGCTGTTTTCTCGAGTTGGAGAGATTAAAAAGATGACCATGGGTTTGGATAAGAATTCAAAAACCCCTTGTGGATTTTGTTTTGTATTGTAAGGATCACTTCTCTTAATAGTCACTAGCTTTAAAGGTGCATGTGTAGAACTTCCAATAAATTACACTTGTTTTTCTTCTAAATTACAGATTATTGCGTGTTTCTCGTCATAGTCACTAGCTCTAAAGGTGCATTTATAGTACTTACAATAAATTACACTTTTTTTCTTTTCTAAATTGTTGTCAAACTGTTTTTCCGACATCATTATTTTGTGGTAGTCTTTTTTTATTCAACAAGCTCTTCATGTATATAAATCTTAAAAGTAATATGTATATCTGAAAATGATTTAAATGGTGTTACAAGACATGTGATTTCTTATTTGCTCATAATGAAGTTGATTGATCTTTTGCTTTTTTCAGTTTTAAATTTTTTTGTCTGCCTTCATTATACATATTTCAATGAGTTGATACAGAATGTGTAGCGTGTTTTCTGTTCAACTCGTTCTTCTTCTAAGTTGTTATTCACTTTTTTCTTTTGTATTTTTATCGTTGAAAATGAGTATAGAATTCTGTAATTTTGTATTCTTATTTCTGTTACAGTTTATCTTATCTACTTTGTTATTTCTGTTACAGTTTATCTTATCTACTTTGTTATTTCTGTTACAGTTTATCTTATCTACTTATTGTTCTTCTTTGAACTTGACAAATGTTTTACTTGTTAATATACTCCCTTCGTTCTCTAAAGATCTTCCTAGTTTCCATTTTAGTCCGTTTTTAAATGATCTTCCTACTTTCACTTTATTCTCCATTTGGTAAAGGTTTGTTCCCTTTACACACTACTGTATCCCACTTGTTGGACCCACATAATTTTGCACTCTCTCACAACCACATTCTCTCTCCTATTAAAATAAACAAAAAGGACCCACTTTCACACTCTCTTTCTTCTTTGCTTTGGTTTATGTTGCTACTATAAATAAGATCTTTAGAGAACGGAGGGAGTATATGATTAATTAATCCTGTTGCTTATCGTTGCATCAATTCTTTTGTCAGATATTACTCCAGAGAAGACACCGAAGATGCTGTGAAGTATATAAGTGGGACTATACTTGATGATCGTCCTATCCGTGTGGATTTTGACTGGGGTTTCCAAGAGGGTAGGCAGTGGGGACGTGGTCGAAGTGGTGGTCAGGTCTGTTGTTTGTCATCTCTCACTCAGTTTCTCCATTCGGTTTGAGCTCGAGTTTTTGGTTGTTCATTTTTTTGTGTATTATTGCAGGTGCGTGATGAATATCGAACGGACTATGATCCTGATATCCTTCCTTTGGTTTTATTGAAATATAAGTACTTATGCTTGGTGTCCCTATATTTCGCTTTATCTGAGAAGGAGTTTCATTTGTTACATATATGGAGAGGCATCTATGAAAAGAAGCATTTCCCTTTGTGAATATGGATTCAGTTTTTTTTTTTTCCGTTTTGTATTTAACCATTTCTGAACGGGCTTGGGTGTTTCTGGCCTTACCTTGTTGGGAGTGGTAGTAAAAAGCCCTATAGGTTTGAATGTTTTTCCTAACCATTTTTTACTTGTGTAGAAATTTTATAAGTTTGATCTTGTTGATAAGAAAAGAGTGCCTGTAGCAAATTAATTTGCTTTAATTGGTGTTTGATGCAAGACAAACTGAGATTCATCACTTTCCTTGACAAGCTGTACGTAGAGGTGGTTATGGAAAATTGGTCCAGAGGGAGCTTGAGGTGCAGAGGACGCTTGTAGACTATGGTGCTGGATCTTTGGGAGCTTTTCAGCCAGTTGCGCCATCTCACTGTAAGTTTTTATATTCTTTATTTTGGTTTTTGCCACAGCATATCAAACCAGTGGAAACAAATATAAGCTTTTAATATATGGAGTACAGCAATCATACAGATGTACATCAGTCTCTTATATCTCATAGATGGTTAGCACTTGGCAAGCTTGATACGTAAGACGTGAATGATGTGCTGAGATCCCTTACGCATTAGTATATCTTTTCAGCTAGTTGCTTGAGACCTTTTGTGTCTGCTGCAAATTTTGATAATATTTTTATACAGATGGTAGACAAGAAAGGAGCCATGGTCATGGAGGCTCTTATCGGCAGGGCAGAGGTAGTTCCCTTTATTTTTTTTTTGACAAGGTATAGACATAGTTATATTAGTTTATCAAGTTCGAATGAGTTACATAGTCCTGATCAATCCTCAGAGGTAGTCCCTATGTCACGTCATCTTAGTTTTACACAATTCATCTTTGGTTATTGAACCACATGTCTCTCGTTGTCTTTATTCATAATGTATTTGCTTTTCAATGGAAACAGATTTCCATCGGAAGCGACATCGTGAGGATGAACGCCATCCTGCTGACATGCCAAAGAGAAACGAACAGGAACCACGTAGAAACTCTGATCATGAATCTAGACCGGTGAGTTTCATGCTTCCTTTAAAGTGTGGTAATTACCTAGCTGTTTTCCCAATGTCTTGATCTCTTAGAGGTAGAAGAAGAATGACTGGTGTGAATTAACAGCTAGATTTGGGAGGGTGAAGCTGCGACCTTCTGCTTTTTTTTGCTGCTAACTACTGATATGTATAATATGTTACCTGATGCATAACTTTGGCACTTTCATATGCAGGAGAAAAATCCACGTTTCCGTGAAAGTGGGGACTCCGATGATGATGACGATGATGACCAGAAGCGTCGTACTTAGGTTAACTAGGTGATAACATTGTTGATGATTCAAGCTCAAGAATGATTAGATTGCGAAGGAACTGTAACTTCTGTTAATTTGATAGATAGTAGTTTAAATCTTTCAGTTAAATACTCTCTACATCATTTTAGGTTTGAAGATCCCAAACACTTGTTCATGCAGCAACTGAGTGTTAAAAGGTGCAACACCGTTACACTCTTGATACCAACTTGCACCTGGATTCTTTCTTGTCCTTATTCTGGACCATGACTTAGGGTTATCACAAATTAAGTAAATATAATGAAGAAATATAGCATCATATATATGCTTCTGCTAATTATTTGTTGATTCCCTTCTCTTTATCAATTTTTGAGTTTGATCCAAAAAGCAGTATTTAACAAACATCTTTGAAATAAGTTTGCACGTGTCATTTGCTTCGAAATTTTAAAATGATTTATTATTGTGAAATAGACTTTTAGGATTAAGTCCACAAAGACTGGTAAGAAGTCTGCGAAACCTCTTGGCTCATTCTTTTACAAGTTCCATATAACTTGTTAGCAGGACTTTTTTTAAGTCTAAAGTAAAATTAATAGGAGCATAAGACCTTTGTTTATATAAGAAAATTGGAGATCGAATTAGCTCTTCGAGAATGCGCCGGAAGCCTAGGATTCGTATCATCTAGTGTATCATTATAAACATCTTGTAATCTTGACGACTTGACCTCACTAATCATCATCCTTAAAGCATAAGTGTATGAATCTTTTGAAACGGACTACAAATGGATGACTTTCGATTTAGGGAAAATTAATCATTTTTGTTTCACTCTGCTTTTCCTATTTTGGAACATGAGGTCTAGATCTTCTTATACTCACATTTTCGTACTCTACATTTGTTTCTCTTACCTTGCCCCAACTTTTATAGTTCCTATGTTTCTCAATAAGTGAATCACTTCCCTTATTTGACATATTTACAATAAGTGCGACTAAGCCCTAAATGGTAAAAAAAGATCACTCTTATTACAATCATGCTATTATTAAATTAACACAACCACTTACTTAACAAACATTAATTCCTCTACCATTCACCTAACAACAATTAATGATATAACCTTTCCCTCGCTTTTACCCCCCCCCCACATTTGATATTTTCATCTTCCTTCTTTCACATTCTCGAATCTTCTTAAGAACCCTAATTCCTCTCTGTCTCTCTCTCCTCAATTATCTAGAGTCCTTTGAAGAACCCTAATTTTCATTTCTCTCTCTCTTTCTCTCGATTCTTCTGAAGAAACCTAGGGTTCGTTTCTCTCTCATCAACCTTTGTTCACTCTGCAAATTTTTATGCTATTTATAAGAACCCTAATTCTCCCCCTATCTGACTCATTCTCTCAAGAACCCTAATTTTTTGGGCCTCTATTTTCAGGCTCCAGATCTTGTTTTTGGTGCGCTTTTGGTTGTAGATCTGAGATGGCCTCTGATGATACATGCGACTTACTTTTCGGGGAATTCGATATCACGTCTGAAGAGGAGTCTTGTTTGCTGCGTAAATTGGATCGACTAGGGTTGTGCACCGGTCCAAAATCGGACCAGACTCGGTTTGGACCGGCACCGGAATCGCGATTTTTTTTAGACCAAGGACTAGACTGGAATTATCAACTATTTGCAATCCTTTTTTTTTCTCTTGTATGGTTTTCTTCCTAATATTAATACATCAACTATTCTCACCTTCTTTGATGATACCTCATATTAATAATAATTCTAATATAATCTCATTTTCTTTCATACTCTATCATTCATACTAATATAATTCCAACCATAGTCCATAATATATAAATATGATTAGAACGCAAAATAAAAAACAAAATAAAGATAAAAAAAAGTTGAAACAAAATTGTTTTTTTTATGAAAATAAAAACAAAAATAAAGCATTTTTCTTAAATAACCAGTTTTCCAGTCTGGACCGAAAAATCCGATTTTAGACAAGAATGGAAAACTAGTTTCCAGAATTCTGAAGACCGGGGACCGGACCGATAGCCATCGGTTCCTTTTCCCGATCCTGTTCGAAACTGCACACCCCTAACAACACCTCCTCTTACAAATTATCTTTGAACTTGAATTATGTTCGCCGGAAGTTTGAGACACCCACTTTGAAGTTGAGGACACCAGAGCTTCACTTCAGTTTCGAAGATGAGGTAACCGGATCTGGGTTGACTTTGAGAAAGAAAATCATTTTTGATGATTCAAGTCCCCTTAAAAATCGTGTTGCTGAAGATAGTGATGAATTGGTTGCTGGGTTTGGGAAAGTTGGCGATGTAGCTGATGTAGATCAATCTTCGAAAGAAGTTGATTTGCCAAGTACGTCATCTTAAAACCCTAAAAAAAAAGGGTTCCCTAAAAAAATGATGTTATGCTGTCCCCCACTGTGAAATGTTCCTAAACTCTTTTCTACTTAATATTTTTTGTTAATTAATCTGTGTGAATCTCTGTGTGTGGTTTTGCATTGATGTTAGTTAAAATGTTGGATTAACTTGATAATTTGTGGTATTAGTTGATGCTCTTTGACTGTGGCTTATTATTGATGTTAACTGATTAGGGTTTGTGATATTTGCACGACTTTTATGATATGATTAATTTGTGGTATTAGTTGATGCTAATTGACTATGGATTACGATTGATGTTAACTGATTGGGGTTTGAGATATTTGCTTGACATTTAGCCTAATTAACTTGATAAATTATTATTTAGGTTGAGCTTTTTGACTGTGGCCTATGAGGCTATGATTGCTGTTAGATTATTATGAAATTGAGATTTTCGGCTGGAATTAGCCTGATTAACTTAATATATTGTGATTTTAGTGTGTGCCCTTTTACTATGGTCTATGATTGCTGTTAGCTGATTAGAAGTTGAGATATTAGGTTAAAATTTATGATTAACTTGATAAATTGTGATTGAGGTTGTTGATATTTGACTGTGGGTTATGATTGGTGTTAGTTGATTATATGGTTTGAACTATTTGCACGACACATTGTGATTTACTCCCTCTAACCCAGAATACTCTTTACACTTTCCTTTTTCATCTATCCCAGAATACTCTTTACACTTCTATTTTTGGATATGACCTACTATTATTTTAATCCTTCTATCTTTAAGCATTGGCCCACACTCTCTCTCCTTCAAATATAATAATACCACTCCTACTACACACCAACTTTAACCATGGCCCACACTCTCTCTCCTTAAAATAAAATAATACTACTTTTACTAACTACTAACTCCAATCACATCTACTTTTCAATAAAATAACAATTGATAACCAAACAATAACTTATCATCTAAAACTACGTGCATTGATAAGTGTCAAGAGTATTTTGGGATGGAGGGAGTAAGTGTGTGCTATTTGATTGTGGCCTATTATTATTGTTACCTGCTTATGGGTGGAGATATTAGGCTAAAATTTATCATTAACTTGGTAATTTTTGATTGAGGTTTATGATCTTTGACTGTGGGTTATGATTGTTGTTCGCTGATTGGGCTGCACTTTAGCCTGATTCACCTGATACTTTGTGATTTAAGTGTGTGCTCTTTGATTGTGCGTGGCCTACGAGTGCTATTACCTGATTATGGGTTGAGATATTAGGCTAAAATTTATGATTAACTTGATAAATTTTGCATTGAGGTTGATGATCTTTGACTGTGGGTTATGATTGGTGTTAGCTGATTATGTTGGTATTTTCAGGAAAAAAAAACCTCTGTGCTTGTGTGTGCAAGTGAGTGTGTTCACTTCTGAATTTTTAGAATTTCTATTGTAAATGTGTGCTTGTGTGTAAACAGTAGTGTGGAGAAAAAATGGTTCTTCCTTCTTGTATAAATAGGGGCATAGGGCTGTACAATTTCTTTGTTGGAAAAAACATGAAAAGTCTCCTTGAAATTTGAAAAGTGAATAAATTTGAAAAGTCTACCAAATTTCAAATTTCATTAAGGGGGCCACGTGCTTTTGCTTAAAAGTTTTAATCTATACAAATATATTAAAAGGCGTTCCTTTTAAAGGAACGGTGCCACTTGCCACTCTTCTCGAGCTTCTAATACACATGTTTATAATCTAATTTAAAAGTATTAACAATGTGTAGTTACTAGGTTTCGAACACAAGACCTTTTAAATGAAATGTGAGAGTTTAACCATTAATTCACTACAATTTCAATGCTTAATGTTTCAAGGTAAAATATAATAAAAACTTATAATTATATGCAATTATAAAGACATAGACAAATTTTTGATCTCTAACACTTTTATTAAGTAATAACATTATCTTAATACCCTAATTCCATTGAAATTGTTATCCTTATCCCAATTCCTTAGAATTTTTGTAAACATTTTATCATATAAAACGCCCAATTTACAATTTTCAATTTCGTGCTAGACATGATATTACGAAAAATTAATAAAATCAAGTATAATATTTATGAATAATAATATATTTGATAATTGTAACTAACCCGTGGCATCGCCCGAACCAAAATACTAGTTACATTACTAATATATGGTCCCAACTTTCTTTCTCTAGCCTCCTTGGTAACTCCCCCCACTTTCTCTATGCTTAGAGGAAGTATATTTTAAATAAAACATATTTTTATTATAAAATATTTTTTTTACCACTGTTATAATAATAATAATAATAATAATAATAATTATTCCCTAATTTGCAAAATTATTTTTTTCTCAAGTCAAAACATAATCGACCAAGAAAGAAAAAGTATAAACCAATTCTTTTTGAAAAATATTTTCTATTCAATCAAACACAACTAACTCTATAGTAAAAATTTATGATTAACTTGATAAATGGTAATGGTAATGTCCAAAAAAATCAACCCCACAAGCTAAGGCCTAAGGGTAGAGTGTCAATATTTATCAACAACCACCCCCAAAAAGAAATTACCTTTAATAAGACAAGACACCCACACATGAGTACATGACACATTCATTCAAATTCAAGGACATCTAAACAAACCATTTCAGCTCCCTAGTCTATGCTATTGGTAACTTACAAAGAAGCACTTGCATTGCACTGTAAGAAATCAATCAACAACTATGTCCGACACCACAGCAGACGAATCACCGGCCGCCGGAACAATTTCCGACACCGGCGACACTCAACAGCCGGCAGCGGCGGATAATCTCTCCGAAAAGATGGAGAAAATGAACATCTCGAGTCCATCCTTCAGCATTTGGCCACCTACTCAGCGCACAAGAGATGCCGTAATCAACCGTCTCATCGAGACACTTTCTACACCTTCCGTCCTCTCTAAGCGCTACGGATCGATCCCTCTCGACGAGGCTTCTTCCACCGCTAAAGCCATTGAAGAGGAGGCCTTCACCTTTGCTTCCGCCGCTGCTACTTCCTCCGCCGCATCTGCTTCTGCTTCCTCCATTGATGAAGGAATCGAGATTCTTCAGGTTTATTCTAAAGAAATCAGCAAGCGGATGCTTGATGCTGTCAAATCTAGGGCTGTTATACCTCCTACTGATGTCTCTGTTGCTCCTGAATCTGATCGTGCTACTGTTGCTACAAGTGAGGATGTTTCTTCTTCCGTTGATAATGAATCTTCGTCTTAGGGTTTTTTTAATTCTATCTTCTTGATTGCTGGTTTAGTTAACTCTGGATTTGGTTCTTTCTATATGGTTGTGTTATGACCAATTATTATTATTATCTACATTCTGTGTTGTTAGGAGTATTCTAGATTTATGCCGTTATGCTGTGCAATTCGTGGAGCCTAGTAATCTTGACTTGAATTTTGGGGAGTATTTGGTCTTGTTATAATTTTAGTATTTCTTCATGCTCCTATATGGTAATTTCATTATAAAATTCTATATGTACTTTGTTTATGTTGAATTTCGTCGGCGGAATGCTATGATGAGTAGTGTCATACTTTTATTGATCTGAATTACCATGTTATGCTGGAGTTATTGGCATTGTACTAGTCTACTAGAGTGGATTATGCTTTTATCGAGAAACTTGAATAGTTTACAGTTTACTACCTTCTATTAAGTATTAACTGGGTTGTGATCAAAGGCATTGGAATTAAGCAATTGCTATTCTACAAATAGCATTGAGATGGAGTAGCTACCATTTAAGCTTTTCTCGGATGATGTTGTGCTTTATTTATTCTGTTTCTTTAAACTTGTTTCGATTTAGAATACCAATCTCCTATTAGAGGAGAAGCTTGTGTTTCCAGAGTAAGTTATGCTAGTTTCCCCTTAGTCAATGACTGTTACTTCATATATTAAGTAAAAAAATTCTAATTAATTACGAAAATGGTCGAAAAGTACTATGAATCTATTCTATTTGATAGCTACACGACACATTTATAATTCATAAAGTGCAATAAAATCTAATATAGACCTTCTGTCAAAAACTTTTACTTAATCATGCGCTACCAAAAATTCCCACCTTTCCTCTCTAGTAAATCTTCTCCTCTTTTTTGGAGCTCAAAAGTCAAAACTAGTTATGAGATCCTCACAACTTCTTTCCCTTTTTCCATAACTTTATACTCTATTCCTTTTCATTCTTCCTATTTTTTATCTAGAACACTAATAACAAATGTTTGACCATTATGTTCTCTTGTGTGTATATTGTGTAAGTGTTAATATTTTTATGAAAGTATTTGTGAAGTCAAATCCAAGATTAATTTTTATTACATGCCAAATTTTGTTGAAAATTGAAATCGTTGACCCGTCAGTCAGACTCCCTACGAAATTTTGTTGTGTAATGTTATTGGAGCTTTTTTACTATATCAATTTGACAAAGGGACCTCTTTTTTTAGTACCCAATATGGTATTTCATTTCTTATTTTGACTACAAAAGTTTGAATTTTCCATATAAAAAGAATGCAAAGAGAGCTTGTTGGGGTTGTTCCTCCCCTTCTCGTCTAGAAGAATTTAAATGGGATAGAAGAATGGTGCTTGTCACCTACTGCAACCTTCTTCCTATATTGTGACTTAAACGTACCTATGTGCTTTGGTGGGCAATGTCGAAGAAGGGTGTATATGTAAAAAAAAATATCCTAGTTAAGGACGTATTGAGACGTGAAACAAAAGTCAAGATATGTGGTGGAGCAACGATGATTTCCCTTTACGATAAGGTATCAGCATTAAGTTTTCTCCTTTTTTCGCAGCAGTAAATTGATGAAATAATGTGGCCTATCCAAGTTGTGGTACCATGGTTGTTTGTGGATACTATTGTATTTGGTGGATGGAATTAAAGATTGTGTTAATACTACATTGTGGCGATGGAGGGAAACATCAGAATCTTAAAGGTTTAGGCTAATTTCATGTAAAACGGATAACATGCATGCAATTTTAGTGATAACGAGTCAAAATTGAGGATGTGGTAACATTGAATGGATAAGGTTTGCCAATTATTAAGTGCTTTAAGTACCTTGGGTCTATTTTATTTTACACAAGAATTGAGATGATAAACCACAATGTGACTCATAAAATGTAGTCAGAGTGCTCAAATGGATTAGCGCAACTGGATTATTGTGCCACTATATTGTACCTGTAAGGTTATAAGGAAAAAAGTCATAGGATGTTTGTTGGACAAGTGTTGTAATGTGGGTTTGAATGTCGGATACTTAGAAAAGATTATCTTAGGAAGATGGGGAGATAGCATTGATGTGCAGGTTGAGATAGATGTGTTGAACACCTTAATAAATTGAATTTGGGTTGAAGAGGGTTGGAGTTTCATATATCGAGTATAATTTAAAAGAGAATCAATAGTGGTGTTATAGGCATATGAGATGTCAGCTAAATGATGCATCGATTGCGGCAGTAGAAAGTTTGGATATCGAAGATTTTAGATGAAGTCAGGGTGCGCCAAGAATGACTTGGTTAAAGAGCGTTTAAAACTATATGAAAAAATTAGTTTTGCGAGAGCATATAACACTTGACGAATTGAATGGAAGCAAATGATCTCCGAGACTACTACCGGAGATAAAATTGTGACTCATGGATTCGAACCCAGCCTATTGGGGTTTAGGCTTTTTTTGACATTGTTGTTGTTTTATAACATAAATTTAGCATCTATTATGTTTACTAATGCTACTATTACCATCACTATTGATCTCCTTATTAAGGAAATGCAACAAATCAGCCTAGTCCTCCCTTGTTGACCTATCACAGACGTAGCAAGAAAGGAGTCAAGGAGAAGGAAGGGAATTGAAGGGGAATTAACGGTCATATCAGATAATTCAGAGAATGTCAGAGCATCTATAATATTCTGAGAGCACAGAGAATAATGAGCTGTATTATGAGGTGTCCTATGAGGTGTCCTGAGAGGTGTACCTTCTCACGTGTCTGTAGTAGGAGAATGAAATCAGTAGCTTGCTATAAATAGGGCTAGAGTAATAGAATAGGTATCCAGAAATTTATGAGTGTCTTAGTGTAATTGGGAGAGAACTTGGCCTCTCGAAAGCCTTGCCTATTTTGTTAATTCTGCTTTAAGTTCAATCAAAGTCACCCAGCTCTCTGTGAACTTTGCTCTATTTCCTTGAGTGAGTTATTTTACTGGCCATATTTACTTGCTTACTGTTGACAGGAACCCAGTTTGTTACAGGAATGTTTGTAGATTGTTTAAATTTTTTTCATATGGAGCTTGCTCTGAATTCAATTGGCATAGACCAGGAAATATCATATGGTTATTGGAAGTAATCTTGAATAACCACCTTTTACGCAAGTTCCATTAACTCTTGCAATTTGCTATGGAACTTGCTGTTCAAAAATTAAGTTCACAACTAATCATGGTTATGGGATATTCATTGATGCGATGGCTTATCTGTCTGTTGAGAGTTGCTCTCTGTGTTTGTAGCTGCTTTTTGAGCTGAATTACTGTTTAGTATTTACTCATACAAAGGTTTGGAAATAGCGCAAGAATCTAGAGGCTTTTTCTGTGTGGTTCCTCTAGTCTTTGTTTTTGGTGGTGGTCCGTGAAGCTTGGCATCCATATTCTGATGGGCCAGTGATGTTGTGGCATGACGCTATTTTTCCAGCTGCGTTGTCCAGTGACCAGTAACTTTCCTTAGTTGTATTTGGCAAAGTTTTAGGCTTTTAGCTGAGTGCTGTTTTTAAGCTGGATCAGAGAACCAGGTAGGGAATGTTTGTAGGTTGTTTAAGATTTGGAAATACTCTCTCTGTTAGGACCTGCTGGTTTGGATAAGGCTAGTTACATCTAAACCTCTTCAAACCCTACTCTCGAGTGGGAGTGCTTGGCGGGTGAATGGTTGTTGCAATAGCAATGTAATTGTACATTTGCAAGCAATTAGGTAGGGTTACCTGAATAAATCTAAACAAATATGCTTTGATATGGTACCCTATTTTTTCCCTCAATTCTGAGATTTTAGGTAAAAACTATTTTTAGATGTAGCAAGAGGCCCTTGCTTGTGTTCGGTATGCAGGGTACATGACATACGCTTCGATCCAGCCATCCTAATGTTCCAGTTTTTAGCTGAAGGCTCAGAGTAGGGTTCTTAGAACTATATCTCTAGCTTGGTGCAAGGGAGCTTGATAAATTTGGAGACTTTAAGCTGCTTTCTTCCCCCCCCTTTTTTACGTATTATCTTGGGTGTGATTGAGGGTATCAGAACATTGTTTTGGTTGTTGTACATTGTGAATATGCATTAATTTAGTTCAGAGGGTAATGTTGACAGGATTTATTAGTGGGAAGGGCTTCCTTGTAGTATCAATATAAAGAATGTTTATGACAAGGTTTGGTCTATGACTCACTTTTGAAGCTGGATAAGATAGTTGCATCTGTATTCGATCAAAGTTGGATAGTCTTTCGTTTGGTGAGCAGGAGATCGCATGACAAGATCATATAAATGATGAAGTTATTGCTTTATTCTATCCTCTAAGACAAATGATTTACCAGGCTGTGAAAATGCAAGGACATGTAATTTCCAATTACTGGTTCTTTTTATTTATTTATTTAAATTTTGATGTTTTATCTCCTCTGTTTAAATTTTGAGGTGGCTTCAATGCAATGGGGGCTATCTTAGACTGTTGCTGTCTGGGGATATAAAAATCTTTTTTTAATGCTTTACTATGGTAGATTAGATGGAGGACCGCCTACTAGATGAGTCCTATCCCAGCCAACTGAATGCTATAGCTTACAAGTTCTGAAGCAAATATGTTTTTTTTTGGGGGGGGTTGTAAGAGATAGGAGTCCCCTCCATGTACTTCCAGTAAGTTTCAAACCTGGATAGCTTGAGAATCTATCCTGGTATTATATCAAATGAGCATCTATTGAGAGACTTTTGACGCCACAGTTTGGTTGAACAGTCTGGTCATCTTGATCACCCCTGTAGGCTGTGAAGTGTGAACCTTCTTTTGCTGGTTAGTTATAAAATTATTTCCAATCCTGGCTCAGAAAAGTATATGTTTAGTATATTTGTATTTGATGGATGGCTCAACACCTTTGGCACATAACTGTATGTGTACCATCTCTAAATCTCTCATTGACCCATTTGCTCATTTATTTTATTGGCAGCAGTGTTAGTGTCTCCGTAGTCCGTTGGTAAAATGCATAATTAGTGACGAGGGCACTTACCGGGTGAGTCTGACCTTCAATTCTGATATACCGATGCACCCTGTTATACCACCAGTCTGTGTGAGAAGAAGTGTAAATATGTTTGCTAGGCTTTCTTCCCCTGGAGATTAACCTGGAAAAACAACCTGAGATTGCTAAACTGTTGGAGAGATTGTAGATGAAACTAATTAAATGAAGATCTCCCTTCCCCCCCTCTCTTTGTCGGTTTGTCCACATCTAAGATCTAACACATAATGGAGGCAGAGAATCTATGTGGATGACCCTTGGAGATAGAATCTTGACTGACCCCATCTTATTGGGATTAATGCTTTGGTGTTGTCATTGTTGTAAGATATGATGGAGCTTTGCTCGATGTTTGACATAAAGCTCGCTCTCTTCTGCTAGTTGCTTTCTATGTGCTTGTAAACCTTGATGATTGAGTTATGATAATTTGGCATTAAAGTGTTAAGTTCTCTAGAGCCAAATCGTGCTTTAAGATTTCCAGAAGATGAAACAAGACAGGAGATAGTTTTACATGTTGATTGAGCTTACTGCTCCCAGACATTTGCAAATGCAGTAAAGCCTTTCAGGACTGATGCTAGAATTTAGCTGGAAAAAGGGCATACTTTTTGGTCTGAAGTGGTGGCTAAATAGACTTTATGCCTAAACAATGTTTTAGATTCAGCTAAAATATTTTATAATCTATGTGATGTGACTGGAAAATTTTACTTCCAGAGAAGTTTTACGGTGCTATATCGGAATTCTTTTCACTGTATTTGACAGTACAAGTAGAAGTTAGCGAGCAATTTCAGTCATGGTTTTGTAGGCGGGGCAGATTGTGTGAGTGCAGTTTCAGCCGTGTTTTGTAGGTGGCACAGATTGTGTGAGTGCATTGACACTCAGTTTGTGAGTTACCATCACATTTTAATTTTTTTTCAAACTCGAGACTTTTCGAGCTGATAATTTGGGTCACTGGGTGGGTGTTTTTTATCTAGGTCACAAGTCATTGCTTGTATATGTATTATTGTAAGGTTATTGAAGTTAGACTGTTCACAGTATGCTTTGAAGTCTACAACTTTATTCAGTGAATCAGTTGTAAGCACCTGCACATGCAGATAGCATTCCATTCTGTTTGTGGTTCACTTAGGGGGGTTTTGGTTCTGAAAATTTGAATGAAATGTTAGAGAATGAGAATCCCATGGGTATATCCATTACTCTTTATTTTAGTTGTTTGGTTCACTTAAAGTGTGACTAATCACTAACTCATGAGATATGAGATTTCAGTCCGTGGGTGGTAGTGGGTATTTGTTTGAGGGGGTTTGGGGGAGATGAGAAACGTGTGGGTAAGTTACCTCTCAACAAAACAAGTTTTTCAGTTTTAATATTATCACATCCATTCCACAATATTCAACAACATGCCCTTAATTCTTTGAAGCCTTATTGCAATGTAATTGGTACAATCTTAGGGCTAGAATACTGCTGAGGATGGTGGATTTAGGATTCAAATATCTGCTGTCAAGTAAGGTGACGTACAATTGTGTCTAGGACTTGTTATCATCATGCTAGTATGCTGTACTCCCCAAACAGTCAAAGTTCTTGCATGAGGTCTCTCTGAATTGTGGTGATTGGTGAATGTTCTCCTTAGTGCATGATTCTGCATATAACCATAACTTAGTGCTCTTGGAGGGATCTAGGGCTAGCATGAAGAGGTTAAGTCTGCAAAGTATATCGTCCCCGAGTAGTGCTGAATCAGATTCAGTTTTAGATATGCTATGAATCCCTGGCCTCTGCTTGACACTGCCACTGTCTTGGATGGATAAAACTGACAATACTAAGCAATTGCTATACTGAAGTGCATTTCTGGATGCATTTTTCATACAGCATAAGATTTTGGATGCTGTTCCATGATCTATGGGGTTCATTTGATCGAGTAAGTCTTGCAATTTTTCCATATGGAACTTGCTTTGAATTCAATAGTTATCATAGACCAGGAATCATCATATGGTTATTGGAAGTAATCTTGAATAACCGCCTTTTACGCAAGTTCCATAAACTCTTGCAATTTGCTGTGGAACTTGCAGTTCAAAAAATCAAGTTCACAACTAATCATGGTTCTCGGATATTCATTGATGCGATGGCTTATCTGTCTGTTGACTGTTGAGAGTTGCTATCTGTGCTTTGCTACTGCTTTTTGAGCTGAATTACTGTTTAGTATTTACTCATACAAAGGTATTGAAAATAGCGCAAGATTCTAGAGCTTTTTTCTGTGTGGTTTCTCTAGCCTTCGTTTTTGGTGGGTGGTCCGTGAAGCTTGGCATGCATATTCTGATGGGCCAGTGATGTTGTGGCATGACGCTATTTTTCCAGCTGCGTTGTCCAGTGGCCACTGTCCAGTACCTTTTCTTAGTTGTATTTGGCAAAGTTTTAGGCTTTTAGCCGAGTGCTGTTTTTAAGCTGGATCAGAGAACTCGGTAGTGAAAGGGGTGGTAACTAGAAGTTCTTCCATCTATTATTACTTTATTTTTGTCCTTATACAATTCTCATAAACACAAAGTTAAACACTAAATAAAGAAATTACTGTTTTAGAATTATTTAATAAAAAACTGACTTAGGGTGTACAAAATAATGAGCCTACTCCTTTGCGCCTCATCTTGGGATTTGTGGTTGTGGATTGTGCATGGGCCTAAGAGTAGGCGCATCTTTAGTTTGTCTCCTCCTAGAATCTAGATCATGGTGTATTTTCAATGCTCCCTACCACGCTTACGAGAAAACATTAATTTTATTCTATCTATTATGCTGGATCGTCCACTCCAAATAGTCCAATCAATATATTGGCAAACAATTTTCACTAATTTATTGGTGTAGTAGGGTTGTAAATGAGATGAAATAGCTTGTGAGTTACATGAATTTGACTTAGTCAAAACTTGCCTTAAGTCAGCTCAAATCAAATTAGAGCTCGACTCGGGATGCTGGTTTTCGACTTTTGTGAGAAACATGTACTGTCAATACTAAAATCAAAATGCCTAAACCCATTAAATCATGTACTTTTGGTGTACCATGAGACTAGACAACTTGCGAGCTACGCGAAATCGAGTCGATTAAAACTCAACTCAAGTGAGCTTGACTTGAACGACCTATTTACACCCATAAGTTTTAGTGAATGAGTGGTGGGTGTAGTTAGAAATTAGAGGAAGTTAATAGAAAGGAGAATGGGATGAAAAGTGGCAAAGCAGGCAAAAGCACGGAGGCGTATGGTAAAACTATGGGTAATACATAGTCAATCACCTTGTAAAATTGGAAAACTACACCATTGAAGCAAACAAACCTGAAGCTTATGAGTTTATGATTAGCATCAATAGACAACCACCTTTTACCATTGCTCTAAAAATGACCTCTTGCGTGCATCACTCGCGCATGTCTCTCTAGTATCATTTTGTCACTTTTCTCTCTTGTATCATTCTCTATTATTTTCCTATAATTTCTAATCCTTATCAAAATATACTTTTTACTATTTCCTCAAATCTGAAAATTGATATTTCAAATAAAGATATCTCCCCACTATTTTCATCCCCGCAAATCTTATGATTTATGCGATCAACTATAACTAAAGATTTTTGATTAGAAGATCTCCTTTAATTGCCGGTAACATTTTGTTGCATGTGCAACCATACATGTGAATTAAATTGCTGTTGAAGAATTTGTATGTTGGAGTAGGTGAAGAATGTAATGCAAGTCAACAACTGCGTGGATAGACCAACAGTTTTGTCTTCATTCCCTCGTTATGCTACTTGGCACTCACTTTTTAGCACCTAAAACATGAGGCACTCGCTTTTTGACCTCAACTATGGAAACAAACTCCCAGTCACACCCTAAATTCTGCCTATTTCGTGGCTTCTTACTCACTCCTTGCCTCCTTGGATTTGGCCGACACATTCCATACTTTGTTTCCTTTGATTGCTGGTTTCTGTTACTAGTTATGGTCAATATTTAGTTGCTGCAAATTTTCAAATTTTATATGCGATCCGTTTTACTATTGGTAGATGGTGTGAAGTGTTGTCAAGTTGAAATTGAGATAGTGTTACATATAATGTAAATGAGATCACTGATATACTTACGTTGGTAGGGTTATGATGGGGTTGTTTTAATGCATCAATGAAATTAACAATAATGTCACACCATTATTTAAACGCACATTGTATCTATAAAGAAAATGACCTATTACGTTATTTAATTAGCTTTAGTTTTCAAACTTTTAGTTATTGACAACCACTTACATGAGCATGTCATTATGATAAAGATAACATATGAAGTATTGCTCACTCTCAACTCTTAGCCTCACAGCCTCACAGGAGTTCCTTCTCTATATATGTACAAAGTAGTAGTTATTGCATGAGTGTCAAAAAAGGTAATATTGTGGTGTCAAGTGTAAAAGTTGAGGTTGACTACAAAATCTTAAATTACAAAGTATTAGAAGTATTCCTAGGAGATGTTAGAAATCGCACCATACAATTAAAAGTAAATTTCGCACAATACAATAGAAGGAAACAATAATAAAACTAAATCGTAAAGTTAACAACAATGAAATTGAGCCTCTGATCTTGAGGTAGAGAGACGGAAGCTCTACCATCGAAATCCCACTTAAATAGTATTCCATGTTTCATTATATTTCACGTATAACTGAATCAGACTAGTGGAACTATTATTTTTTTCTTGACTCTAAAATTGGAAATTAAATTTTTGTTTCTGAACCTCCAAAGGCTTGCTTGTATTATGTTACTTCAACCTAGCATTTCAATCCTTTTGGGGGTTGGAGTTTCTTGTCGAGCTGCACACTTCCAGTGCTGCTTATGACCAAGTTAAACAACATATATAAATAAATAGAGCAAACCACGAGACTTGTTAAAAATGTGATTATATTTTCAATATGAGATCAAATAAACCAACTACAGAATCTTTAGGATAACTTCTTGAATAATTACTCCTTTTTGTTTGTTTGTTTGTTTTTTGTATCTTTTGGGTGATCATAAAACTGTTGAAGACCAGTACAGGATTGCAACGTGTCGGTCAAAGAACTTGAGCTTGAGGGAATACAACTAATGTTGTTGACCTAATCACTACCCACGAATTGTATGTGTTTTTTTATAAGCTGATAAAATGTAAAACTTTAGTATAATAGTATGTAGAAATTAGTATATATCAATGTCCAATGTTTTTGAAAGAAAGTATCAATATTACTTGATCAAAACGAAGCTCATACATTATCCACACTAATACATAATTAGGGTAAGAAATCAATATATTCAATCCGTACAAGATCAGAAGAAGAAAAAAAATAAACTTTATGCAGTATTAATACAAGTATAACATGATCATATAAAACCCTCCATAAAAAATAAAAATAAAAATGGAGAGACGTGTTTGAGCGTTACATTTATCAGGAAAAAATCAAAGAAGATGTTAGGCAAGTATGTATGTATGTGTATTAGTGAAATGAATGGTGATGCAGCATATAGAAGAAGACACTAATGGCCAGCGCCTCTTCTGCTGGGTCCAGAGGCCAATTTGACACCCAATCTTCTAAGTATGATTTTAATATCTTTGCTGCTTCCATCCCATGAAACCCAAGAGGCCTCCGGCCTTGATTTAATGCTGCTGTCGCCGTCGCCGCCGCCATTATTAGTTCTAAGATTTCTGCTGCATTCTACATGGTTGATGTTTGAGGAGCATAGTAGCACCATTATGGCCATTGCTAACCATATTTTGCTCATGTTGTTGTTGATAGTCAGCATCTTTTGATAAATGAAGTGTTTTTTTTGTTTGGTTTGTTTGGTTTTGGTAGAATGGTAGTTATGGTTTTAGATGATGGTGTGTATATATATATATATATAGGGTAGACAATAAACATGAATAGTTGGAGCCCTTGTAAATGTTTTGACTAGGCCTCTTTTTTCTTTTGTGTACCTTTTCTCCGCCCACTTTACCACTTATGTGAACATGGATTTGCATTCAATGAAGTTTGGGGTTGAAAAGGGTTTAAGAATAGGTTAGTTTATTAGCTTCTTTTTTATTCAACTTTTTCAATCATAAAACATAACCACCTTTTGGCTTTAACAGACTGTGACCCTTAAGGCCGGAAGTCTGCTTAGTCTATGTCAAGTTTTAGTAGTTTATCTCACCTTTTTTTTTTTAGTTTAATTAGTACTCCCTCCGTTTCATATTATAGTGCTTCTTTTCTTTTAAAGTGTTTTAAAATGTAATTTTTATTTCCTTTTTTTATTCTACACCTTTCCATGATTTTCCTAAAAACATTGTGCCACCATTATTTATTTGCTTATTGGAAATTGTTTTTTGCTTTGTTTATTCAACCTAAGGGTTGAATTAGTCATGCATTTAATGCTCTTTCACCACTTATTGTCATTCTCTCTCCTAAAATTAGTTTTTTCCCCATAAAATTTATTTTCAATATACAAACACTCCATACCTTCCTCTTAGATTCTATTGACCTTAATACCCATGCAAAAACAAAATCAGGCACTATAATATGGGACGGAGGGAGTATTAATTAGTAAATCTTACTTCCGTTTTGATGTAATTAGCCACATTTTATCGTGATTATTTTCAAGTTATTGAGTTAAAACAATATTGATCCATCGATCTATTTTAAAATAAATTTCATATTAAATAGTTTAAGACATGTATTTGATGATTGTTAGGCGTTTAAGCTTTTGAATAGATTACATAAACACAAATTATATAATTGACATGTAATCTGAAAAAAGGAAAGTAGAAGTTCATAGTAAAGGGAAGAAAGTGTATCAGTGTTTTTCGGTTGACAAAAACCATAAAAAGTTCTATTCTTCATAAAACTAAAGTGGAACTAATTGTTTACTCAAGTCCCTCTCGAAATATTTATTTCCAATGACAATTTTTACTTCCTTGATCAACCAAATAAATTTTAGCACATCATCGTAGGAAATTGAAATGTTCAAAAATTAAATTTGTAGGAAATATCAGTTTTCGTGTTCATCCACACAATACATTAGCAGAGTGAGAATAAAGATGTAGAGTGAAAATTAGTAAAGGATCCCACATCACATGTCATATGGGGAGAGAGAGTAACAAGGAGCTATGAAGATTGAAGCAGGGGTACTTCTTGGTAGCTATACGTACTTGTACAAAATGCGGGTATGGCATGAGTACTGGCTTTGCTTTAGTTTTTATTTGATTCTTTCATCTTACTTGGAGATTTTGATTTACTTGTTTAAATAATTAACTAAAATTTCAAAAAATATTTTTTTATTAGATGAAATATTCGAAATAAGCCCGTCTTATGTTAAGTAAAGTGTTGGGACAGTTGGACTTGGTTAACCACACTCTTTAAGAGTAAAAGGAGGTTGTAGTGAATAAAAAGGATGGCAGAGTGTGGCAAGCTTACAATGACGTGTCTATGACACGACACTAACGCGGTGTTTACGGTTCAAATTTTGCCTTTTTCTCTTCTGTCAAGCCAATCGGATACGCCCCAGTCTACATGCCGCCACTTTCGTACTTCTATCATGTTTGCCTCCCCCCTCATTCCTACCGTCACTCTTTTTGTACCATTTCTTTTTCATTCTACTTCTGTTCCTTTTTAATAGTTACACTTTCACTTTTGATACTATTCACAAATTACTTTTTGACTATCATTTGTGATTTATGGTTAAGAAAAAATATAGTCATGTGGAGTCTTGTTTGATTCGTTTCGATATGTACTTTTAGAATATCGACTTTTTATATTTTTTACAAATACAAAATTAGAGATATAAAGGCTCAATGTAGTGCATCGGCATGCGTGAAAAGTGTAAGTGTAACTATTAAAAATGAACGGAGGTAGTAGGTGATAAGTAACACTTAATAGTTAATAACTAGTGTGTTGGCCCGGGCGTTTCCCCGGGGGCCGGGTGTTACCTTTTTTCTTCTTCACAATTGATATGTATTTTTTCCACTCTTGTAAAATTAATTTTAAAAAAATCTAACATTTAATTTACTTTATATTTGCAATGAATATATAACATTATGTGGATTTATGAAGCACTAAAAAAAGTTGGTTGAGATGGTAAGAACAAACTTCTCTTTGCAAGAGGTCGCATGTTCAAATCTAGTGGCAAACAATATTTATTTTGTAAGATGACGTAACAATCTATATGGCACATAAGATGACATGGCGAAGCTACATGGCGCATATATAGTGAATAGTGCCACGTGGCATCGTTCCTTTGATAGGAGTACATTTTAATATATTAGTATAAATAGATAGATCACTTATGGAGTTAAGGTTGGGCTCTAATGACTCCCTCTATTCTCTCTATTATATAAGGGAAGGGGCAAAGGGGGAGCTATGGTATCCCACTATAAATTTACTTAACTACCCATTAATAAATCAACTACTACTACAAAAAAAAAGGGGAAAATAAAGTCAAAGTCAAATTCAAATATAGCAATAAAAAATTAACTAAAATGTTGAAGGCAATCAAGTTATAATCGAGCCATAAAAAAAACATTGACTATAAGATTTAGTACATTTATGCTGAAAAACGTAAACAAAGGAATATTTCATCAATTAAATATCTTATCAATCAATTAACAAACACAATCAAGTATTACATCAAAACGGAAAATTCAATCAATTAACAAAGTGAAATGATTTATTTAACACAGAAGACTATGTTAATACAACATAAGAGATCCTAAATAAATTCACTTAAGATTATTTTATCGTTCATCAAGTTTAATTTTAAAAACCTAAAAGAAAGAATAAATAAAAAAATTAATAAAAGAAGGGTTAAGTGATTGAGGCTTAGCCAACGAAATTTAGACAAAAAAAATGTATAATGTTTAAATTTTTACCCCTGTTTATTCCAAAAAAAGCTATAATTTATGTTTGAAAAAAAAAAAAACAAGCCGGCAGCGCGTGCATAATTTGCTAGTTTTCATATATTACATTTTAGTGATTCAAAATAACTTATCTAATATTCTTTGTTTGTATTTCTGTTAGACGATTTTTCAACTTTGGTCGTGCCTTGTCTTTTATTTTAGGAATTGCTAATTGCATTGAGAATTTTTTCTTATAAAAGACGTAATTCTATTCTATAGTGTAGAACATATAATAATAGTATTCTCACATCTATAAAATTACTTTAGAGAGAAGAGTCTCCTAAATGTCTACTTCTACCTTGCAACATTTTAGAATATCATCCATTTGGAGTTCTTGAGATAGTTTCCTATTTGCAAAACTAAGTTTATGCTTAAGACTAATTAGCAAAGGCATGAGATGAGATGAGGTAGGATGGAATCACAGCCTTAATTCTTGATGATGATGATAGACAACAAATATAGCAACTGATTGTACGTTTCCGAATGACAATAATTGGACTCTTACCTGTATTTTTTTGGTCGTGTAATTGGAAAATGAGTTCGCATAGTCCATTTGGTGGTCGTGATGATGGGAAATAGTATGAGTTAACATATTCCATTGTTGACTTTGTGTTCTCCTGTTGTGTAGGTTTTCACTTTTTAAAGGCTTTTAATACGGAAGCAAAAGTTATACTGCTTGACCTTGGAGATTTAGAACAATAGAGAAGTTAAAACTTTAGTATTGAACAATAACACTCTAAGTAAGTGGTGAGGGGTTGAAGGGTTGAAAATCTCATCCAAACTCTTTTGGTGAGTAACACAATTTTACTAAAGTGTTATTATGTTAGCACCATATTAGTGCTAGCTTGACGAGGAGTAACACATTGCGAATTTCAATCATTGTTGTCCATGTTTTCTAATACGATTGTAGATTTTCTAAAATAAAAGTCACTTATTGAATACAAGTATATATTAAGATTTTCTTTTACTCCTAAGTATCTTATAAAATCGATTATTTAAAAATATTTATCTTAGGAATTTGTATATTTTTTTTTTAATTACAAACTTAAAACCACATTTAAGCGAAAGTCAAATTCTCCAAACCACCTCTGACTAGAAAATTATTTGAAATCATTACTAATTAAGTCTATACTTACATCCTAAGTGCACCTAACATTAATTATCTATTGAGCAATGTCAAACCCCTATATTAACAATCTTAAAAATCATACATGACAAGCTGGAGATAGGCATCAGAGGTTTTGCAATAGTCGTCGGTGGCAAGGGAAGCATCATCAGAGGGGGAAGGAGCAAATTTTGGACTATTGAGGGGAATGGGGAAGTGGTGGTGTTGGAGATGTAATAGAATGGGTTTATATGCAGGCATCCTTCTCCCCAACTTTCATTCATAAGGATCTAGATAGTATCTCTAACAACTTTATGTGGGGAGAAACTAAGGAGGGTAAAAAAATTCACATAGTGGTAAGGAGAGGACGTTTGTGCCCAAGGAATGCGGGGTTCAGGGGATTAGATCCAAAAAGCTTATGAACCTCGCTTATATGGCTAAGTTAGGGTGGAAAGTGTCGCAGGCCCCCCCCAACCAAAAAAAAAAAACCTTGTTTAGGAGTGTATTCGGTTCAAATATATTCATCTAGATCATGCTACGAAGTTTAAGAGTGGTTCTAACCTTTGGAAGAATATAGGTAGGGGGTGGGATATTCTTCATCGAAATAGTATGTGGAGTCTAGGTAATGGTCAGTGCATTAGGGTTTGGCTGGATAATTGGTTGGCCATTGGCCCTTTGAGAGAGTTTATCCAAGGGCCCCTGCTGGAGGAGGAAGAGTACTTGAGGGTTAGTGATCTCGTAGCGAGGGGTCAAATGGGATTTGAGTGCCATTTCGGTCGTGCTGCCCTCTCTATTGTCGATAGAATCTTTAGTATCTCCAGGAGGACTCCATTGTCCCTAGTTTTGTGAACCATAACGGTTTTTCTCTTGCCCAAGCCTATGCATCTCTTATTGACCAACCAAAAGTTGATTTGGACTGGATTTGGAAGAGTAAGATGGAACCTAAATTAAAAAATTTCCTATGGCTCCTTTGGCTTGATAGGATTCCGCATAAAGCTCTTCTAGCTCTTAGAAAAATCTCTTCTGACTCCTTATGCCCTCGTTGCAAGCATCCCTTTGAAAATCCGGCTCATATTATTCGAGATTGTCCCTATTCTGTCTCGGTCTAGAACTTTAATTTAATTCAAATCCCTAGGGGAGGCATTTTTTTGGATTGGTTGAGAGCTAATATGGAGGCTGATTTCCAGGTTAGAGGGATTGAATAGGTTCACATATTTTCGTACATTTGCCATGAGATTTGGAAGGATCGCAATAGGTGTAGTTTCATAATGTTAAAGCTTCTGCTCCTAACTTCATCTTTCATAATGCTTCTTCTGTCACCCTTGAGTGGATTCGTGTCTCTAATGGCTTCACCCCCATTCCCCGATTATTCGCAATACCTCTATTCATGTTGATGCTTCATTTTCTGATCTTGTCTCCCCCATAGGTACTGGTGGGGTGGTTAGGGATTGTCTAGGCTAGTGGATTATGGGATTTAGCAGGAGGTCCTTTGCTTTAGACCCCCTTATGTCGAAAATTATGGTTGTTTATGTCGGGTTAACTACTGCGTAATTGTGTCATAAGTTTATGATTGTCTCGATTTATTCTGATAGTCAAGTTGTTGTTACTTTATTGGGTTCACATGAACAAAGTATTGATAAATATACAAGTATTGTGTATCATTGCATACAGTTATGGAAGCAGGTTCCGGGGGTGAAGATTGAGTATTGCAGTAGGGTGTTCAATTGCACGGCGGATGTGATGGCTAAGCATAGGAGGACGGTAGATTGTAGCTTCAATGTAACTAGGATTTTCCCTTCTCCCCCTAGTTATTGTATGGAACCTTATTTAAAGAATTGTAAAAATATTTTTAATATAGTAATGTAAGCTGGTTGAGTTGATCACCCAAAAAAAAAAAAAAAAAAAAGAATGGGTTGGTTTGGGTTTATTTTATCTAGTTAAATTTTTGGATGAAACCAGTTAAACTCTTAAGTGTTGTTTAAGGTTCACTAATACTTCCTTCATTCTTTTTCTATTGCAACAATGAGATGTTTACACAATTCACTCACCACCCTTTCGCTATCTCTTGTGATTTTTACGTAAGGAAAAATATAGTCATGTGGGATCTTGTTAGATTCGACTCGACTTATATAACTTCCAAAATATCAAATTTGTAGAATTTTTACTTAAAAGAAATTAAAGATATTAATAATTAAAATTGTGTATTGGCAAGCGTGAAAACTCCATTGTTGCAATAGAAACAGAACGGATGGAGTAGTTGATTAGATAGAGTAATTAATGTTGAGGGGGTGTCATTGAGAACTTGACCTCCACTTTAGGCTCAGGACGATTTTTGGTCAGCAATTCTAATTTTAATAATAGCCTTATATGACATATTTATCCTAAGACTGTGACCAGATAATAGATTCCATCATAAGTTTCCTATATCCATCACACACTTGCCTTGTCACTCCATCTGTTTCAAATTATAAGGTACGTTACTACTTTTACACATATTAAGTATCTAGTTAGTTTTAATTAGATTTGCATAGGTAAAAAGAGTTGACATTAAATATTGTATCGATAATGTAAAATAACCTATAATCTTATCGTGATAGAATACAGTTGCACTTAATTTTACATTAGTATTGTAGAATGTCTTATACTCCCTCCGTCCCATAATATAGTGCTTGTTTTTTTTTTACACGGTGTCCAAGACACATATTTAACCTTCGATATCTTTGATTTCTTATTTGATAAAAATATAAAAAATTGATATTAAGAAACTACACATTGAGGCGAATATAATAAGATCCCACATGAATATATTTTTTTATATATACAAGTGAGAATATTTGGTAAAAGATTTTAAAGTTTGACCTCAAGATAGAGAAACAAGACAACAAACACTATATTATGGGAAGGAGGGAGTATTATGAAACATTTTTATAGCTTAAATGCCTTGTAACTTGATCTAGAGGGAGTATTAGCTAATGAATTCACCACCAATACTTCTCACCAAAAAATAAAAAACACCAGTACTGCTTATATAACGTTTTCTGTCTCATTATTCCCTCTGTTGTGCCGTTCCTCATTCTATCGACCAACATGTCCAGCAATTTTACCAGTGTCATCTTGCTCCAGATTTCTAACCGAGGAAGTAGTGCTCTATAATCATGATTGGCCACAAAACCCCTAGCAACCATCAATTAATAAACTTCTTTTTATAAAAAAAAAAAACTAGTTTTTAAGCTCGGGCTATGTCCTGGGTAAGAAAAATTTTGTTTAATAATAGTTTACCTTAAAATAATAACATCAAATATCACTTGGTTTAGTGGTTAAGACTTTATTATATAAGCTTGATGTCATGGTATCAAATCTTAAACAATGCAATTTCTATGTCCATTACATGGACTAACACATTCTAAGGGAGAGCGCCACGTGGCCTCGTTCTTGTTTAAGAAAACCTTTTGATATATTTGTAGGAATATATAGATGCATATAGCGGAATTTCAGGAAACAATTTCCTAACATCTATCATAGGATCGCAAACATAATCAAACATATGAATCATTCAATAGGGATTAAATATCAAACCTTTGTAGCGTGATTTCCCTGTTGTATGCAAGCTTTGAAGATCCGAGAGCCCCAAGTGTTGCTCCTCTAATCAGTCCACGAGCACCAGTTGAACACCAACGTTTGCTAGAACGGAAGAGAAGAAAATCTCTTGCTTTTAATGGTATAGGCGCCGGTTAGGGAGAATAGATTTAGGGTTTCTCTTTCTCTCTCTAGTGAAAAGAAACTGACTAATGAATTGATTTCCTAAACCCTAATATTATATCCTATATATAATAGAAGAGTCATAGGTTAGTTAGGAGAACTAATTCTCCTCCTATTCTCCTTTGGACCGGCCCAATCCTAATCCTAAATGGATTTGGATTGCTTTGTCCAACTTGTGCTACGATGTGTGAACTCATAGGATTAATCTATTTTAGTTATAGGCCCAATCAATATTGTCCTATTAATCATATTTATTCTCTAGCAAGTAAATACGATTACTAAAATAATTAACTTTATTATCTTCATAATAACATTCCTATTTATATTTAGTAATTGCCGGAATGTCTAAGGACATATTCCTTCAATCTCCCACTTGTCTGAAGACAAGAGCGCAATGTTAAATTCCTTAAGTCACTTAATGTCAAATTTGATAACACAATGTTATTCTCAAATTTTGTTCCTTGATCGCTGAGTTCGAACTGATCAAATAAGGATTAACTCCTTAATCCTATTCCGCATGGCCATGCAATTTTCCAGTTCTCGCTCATCAAGAGGCCCAGACACCATTCCTATATAATAGGAGGACTTATCCACTCTTGTATGACCATAACTCCCACTCAATTCTTAGCCCACCTGATCACTGCCTTTATAACCTCCTTTTACGGCGCGGCGTTTAACAGTGTCAAAGTTAAACTAATTATATTGTGGTTATTAAGACATACTCATGTCTAAGGAATCCACTAAATATAGTAGTTTGATTCTACTTTTAGAATCTAATTAGGTCAAGTCTCAATGTATCAACTATACATCCATATAATCAATTAGACATCTCTATGTCTCCATAGCCCATGGAACTGCGCTATCAATTAATTATATACTAGTCTTTTAAATAAATCACTTATGTCCAATTTAGTGATTTAGACTAGGGACTTTAAATAAATTGTGATTTTCAGTTCACTTTATAGGGTTCCATTATCAAAACGTTTTCGATAATCCTATTTGAAAACACAAATTATTTGGACATTTTATTTAATACTAAACCAAGCAATTAAATAAGAACGAAATTTTATTGATAAACATTCAAAGCATAATAAATGTCTTTACAATTGTAAACATGAAGTAAACAACCTAAAGCCATTCTCCCATATGCTTAAGCCCCATCTGTCTAGTATGACACTCATGCATAGGTTGAGCAAGCGGTTTAGTCCGAGGATCTGCAATATTATCTTCAGCATGAACCTTGCTTACTTTCACATCCTCTCTTGTAGTTTTCTATCTCGAACCTTTCAAGAACCTTATCTTTATAAGTCTCTTGACTAAGTTCAGTCAGCCTTTATAACCTATCTCTATAGATCTTTATTCCCAATCTGTACTCAGCCTCTCCTAGGTCTTTCATAGAGAAACAATTTTTTAAGCCATTCCTTGACTGACTCAAGCATGGTCTTATCATTTCCTATGAGAAGTATGTCATCCACATACAAGACCAGAAAAGTAATACTACTCCCACTTAACTTCTTGTATACACAAGATTCCTCTTCATTTCTGAGAAAGCCAAATTTCTTGACTGCCTCATCAACTCTGAGGTTCCAACTCCTTGATGCTTGCTTTAGTCCATAAATGGACTTCTTAAGCTTGCATACCCACCCTGGATTTTCTAGATCTTCAAAACCTTGAGGTTGTGTCATGTACACATCCTCTTTCAAGAACCCATTCAAGAAAGCGGTTTTGACATCTATCTGCCATATTTCATATCTTGAAAGGCAGCAATCGCAAGGGTTATCCTAATGGACTTCAGCATGGCTACGGGTGAGAAGGTTTCATCATAGTCAATACCATGAATTTGTTTGAAACCTTTAGCCACCAACCTTGCTTTGAAAACACTAATGTTTCCATCCTTGTCTGTTTTCAACTTGAAAATCCATTTGCATCCAATGGGTTTTACCCCATCAGGCAAATCAACCAATTATCTTTGTAGCTAGTAGGCAATAAGCAATAAGCATTAATTCACCGCAGCAATAAGCATTAAGTCCCATACTTGATTTTCAGACATGGAATCCATTTCAGATTTCATGGCCTCAAGCCATCTTTCGGAGTCTTGACTATCCAAAGCATCTTTGTAGCTAGTAGGCTCTTCTGATTCTAAAATCGTTATTTCAGAACTTTCAGTCAAAAGGAAATCAATATATCTCTTTGACGGAATGATGGTCCTACTAGACCTACGTTGGGGAACAACAGAAGAAGTTTCTACCTCACTAGGTTGAGTGACTTCGCATGGAGTATTTCCAAGTGGGACGGTAGGAGGTACGTGAATTGAATGCACCACCTCCTGAGCATTTTCATGCCGGGCCGCCTCTGATGAGGTGTTAACCTCATCCATTTGTTGCTCATCTCGAACTTCTTCGAGATATACATTTCTCCCACTTGTTTTTCTGGAAATAAACTCCTTTTCCAGAAAGACACCATTACGAGCAACAAACACTTTATTTTCGCTTTGGTTGTAGAAGTAGTATCCCTTAGTCTCTTTTGGGTAACCCACAAAAAGACATTTATCGGATTTGGGTGAAAGCTTATCAGAAAGTAAACGTTTTACATAAGCTTCACAACCCCATATCCTCAGAAAAGACAATTTTGGAACGTTTCCTGTCCACATTTCATATGGTGTCTTTTCCACTACTTTGGATGGTGCTCTGTTAAGTGTGAATGCCGCTGTTTCAAGCGCAAATCCCCAGAATGAAATAGGAAGATCAGCAAGACTCATCATGGATCGAACCATATCAAGTAGAGTTCGATTCCTTCTTTCAGAAACGCCATTTAACTGTGGTGTTCCTGGCGGAGTCCATTGTGAAAGTATTCCACAATCCTTCAAATGATCACCAAATTCTTGAGATAAATATTCACCACCACGATCGGATCGTAATGCCTTAATTTTCTTCCCAAGTTGGTTTTGTACTTCATTATGGAATTCCTTAAATTTTTCAAAGGATTCCGACTTATGCCGCATGAGGTAAACAAATCCCAATCTGCTCACATCATCGGTAAAAGTAATGAAGTAACTGTACCCTCCCCTAGCCAACGTACTCATGGGTCCGCACACATCTATATGTATGAGGGCTAAAAGGTCATTGGCCCTTTCACTTGAACCTGTGAAAGGAGACTTTGTCATTTTCCCCATCAAGCCAAACTCACAAGTATCAAATGATTCAAAATCAAATGATTTGAGAATTCCATCTTTATGAAGTTTCTCAATGCGCTTTGAACTTATGTGGCCTAATCGACAATGCCATAGGTATGTAGGGTTTAAATCATCAGCTTTATGTTTCTTGCCGTCTATGTTATAGATGTGGGTTTCTAAGTCTAGCACATATAAACCATTTGATAACTTGGTTGAGACATAGAATAAATCATTCAAATAAGCAGAACAACAATTATTCTTTATTTGAAATGAAAAACTTTTCGAATCCAAAACCGGAATCGAAACAATATTATTGGTAATAGTTGGAACATAATAACAATTATGGAGTTCTAAACTAAACAAGAAGGCAAAAGTAGACTACAATCCCCATAGCCAAATCAGCAACTCGTGCTTAAACGCCACGTAGAGGTCCACTTCTCCTTTCCTCAACATTCTACTTCTTTTTAGTGCCTGCACATTACAAATAATGTGAGATCCACATGCAGTATCAAATACCCATGATGTAGAAGTAGATAAGTTAATCTCTATAACATAAATACCCGAAGTCGAAGCACCGGTCTTCTTATCTTCCGAGATACTTGGGGCGTTCCTTTTCCAAAGGACCAATCTTGTGGCGGTGGTAGCACTCATGTAGTGCTGCTACTTTTGCCTTAGGAGTGGTTTGTGGCTTAGAAGTATCATCGGTGGCAACAACCTTGCCCTTGTTCTTCTTATTAGGAACCCCTTTCTTCTTGAATTGCTTGCCCTTCCTAACCATAAGAACATCCTTATGTTCGGGTTCGGCAGCAAGCTCCTTTCACTCGAGTTAGCATACCATGCAGCTCTTGCAAGGTAGCCTCCCCTCCTTGCATGTAAAAATTCAACCGAAAATTTTGAAAATTTTCAGGCAAGGATTTGATCACAATATCGCTGCCGCTCCGGAGGGTAAGGGAAGCCCAATTTTTCCATGATCTGAAAATGTCCAATCATATTGAACACATGCGGACCAACGGGTTTTCCTTTTCCCAACTTGCACTCCAACAACTTACAGTGAGCTTCAAACCTCTCCAATCTAGCATTCTTCCGAAACATAGTTTTCAGCTGCTTGGAGGATGGAGTAGGCATCCGGACCATCAAAACGCTTTTGAAAGTCCGGCTCCATGCAAGCAAGCATCGGACATGTTACTTGCACTGAGAATCGGCCTCTAGGGTTTGCCTTGTTCTCTGTTCGGCTATAGTAGCATTTTCCAGCGGGGGTTCGGGGAGAGGATTGTCAAGAACTTTTTCTCTTCCTTCGGCTCCGAGAACGATTCTCACAGCCATTTCCCATTCTAGGAAGTTATGTGCATTCAGTTTGTCCTTTTCGAGTAAATAGCGCAAATTAAAACCGGGAGTGTTGTTGTTGTTTGAACGAGACATGATAACTACAACAAAAGAATATTTAAGCAAGATCCAATTAATGTTTATCAAGAAAGCAATAATTAAACAAATTTTAATTACTACTACCCTTTATTCAAAATGAAAGTCCCCTATTGAATAAAGAAATAACCAAGATCCCCTCCCACTACAATCAAACGGACTTTGGCCCTGCCTTCAATTTATAGTAGTTGAGGTAAGTAAACACTTTACTAATTATAACTAATTATAATTCTTGGTAGACAGGTTAACAACTCCTTGTTTACTCCTATCTCTTAGCTTCAAAACCCAAAACTTTGTCTTTTGATGATTTTGTTGAGTTAAACCAAACATTAACATGTAAGTTTCAAAAACCTACCCTACTATCCCCGGAACTATGAGCAACACCCTGCTTTGGCAGAACCTATTACTCATGATCTAAGGCTTTATAGGTGTTGTTTGGGAAAGCAGTTAAACTCAATATTACTTTTTGGGGACCTAAGTTTACTAATATGGTCAATTAATAGTGAACACATGAATCAATTAACCACAAAACAAACTTAGAAGCAAGCATTTAAACAAAATAAATGCAAGAGAATTATAAAAGCAATAATTAAATGATCTAGTATGGCCCCTATACTTAGGAAAATAAATAATCTTCATGAATCCTCCCTTGAGTCTCCATGGATCACCATCCTTGAAACTCCTTGGATCCTCATGCTTGATTACATAATTTGAATTAAATAAATAACGAAAATTTAAAGTTACAAAAAATACAAACGATTCGCAGATCGTATTTAATTTACATTCAAATATAACGATTCGCAGATCGTAATTACTATCCTAATTTGGGCCATACTAGTCATAACATGCAATGTATAAAATCATACATATTATATTAAACATCCACGCATTTATAATATCATAATAAAATAAACACAAACTATTTACTTATTAACAATTAATAAGCAAATCAACTTTTCCATAATAATTATAAAACTTAACAAATTTAAGCTAAAAATTATTTAGGAAACTTTATTATTTTAATTCAATTACTTATTTAAACATGGCAATAATCATTATTATTCACAAATTTGCAAAATAGGAAACTTTTGGATTTGTGCTCAACTTTAGAAAATTAGATTTTCCAAAAAAACATTTTTTTTTTTAAAAAAAAAAAAAAAAGAAACATTGACCGTTGACCAGCAGCACAAGGCTGCCAGTCAACAGCCAAAACCCACGCTTAACATTACCGCTGGAAACACCGGCCATCACAAGACACACCGCACGCTAAAATAACTTGCCACCCACAACCACCAGCCCAAGGACAGGACCGCCCACTCTCGGACCTCGGTCCGCCCGGTCAGCGCCACCATCGTGCGCCGGAGTCTCGCGAGGAGGCGGGGCTGCGCACGTCGCACGCGGGCCGCCCGACCATCCCCACCGGTGCCGCCCCAAAGACCGCCCCTATTCCGGTATCTCTCCGCCAGCCACCGTGCCGGTGGGCCACCCAGCCATGGTTGGCTTTCCCTTTTAATTTATGTAACTTTTTACATTAAAATTAAACTAATCTTTATTCAACAATTGTTTAAAGATTAAGGATTTAATTAGGGTTTTAATCATCCGAAAATTATGGCAAAATTTTTGAATTCATCAACAAATCTTAAACAAATTTTTAGGTTTGTTGAAATTAGATTTGAATGAATAATCTCTATTAAACATTAAATCAAACAAGAATTCAAAATTAGGGCAAAAACTTCAATTATATCCAAAATTTCAGAAAATTAACAATTAAATTCTGAAAAATTCGAAAATAACTTTTAGGGTGATCTACTGAATTATCTTAACAAATAAAATCCAATATTTTAATTGTTATCCTTAAATTCTATGAATAATCAAATTAATCATAAAATTCAACCAAAATTCATAAATAATATGATAAAATTCGAAAATTAGTGGGAAAAATAATCAAATTATTTTCAGCCATCATATTATTCTAGATCTATGTGGGTGATGAACATTAGATTTATTTAACAAATTAAAAATCAAATCTTTAATTGTTAACAAATTATTTCAATGATTAATCGAATTAAACATAAATAATTTTAAATCTAACAAAAATATTTATAAAAATCCGAAAATTTTAGAGTGAATTAAACAATTTATTTCGTCCCTCATATAAAAAAATCGGAACTTTATAAAATTATTTGAGCATAAATCACAATTAAATCGAATATTTACAATTTCCAATAAATTAATATCAAATATCAATTTTGCAAATTCAAGCCATAAATAAATCCTCCCTTAATTGAATAAAAATAATAACTTTGCATACAATTATATGATCATATGAATATTATGAATTAGGCAAAACTGATACCACTGTAGGAATATATAGATGCATATAGCGGAATTTCAGGAAACAATTTCCTAACATCTATCATAGGATCGCAAACATAATCAAACATATGAATCATTCAATAGGGATTAAATATCAAACCTTTGTAGCGTGATTTCCCTGTTGTATGCAAGCTTTGAAGATCCGAGAGCCCCAAGTGTTGCTCCTCTAATCAGTCCACGAGCACCAGTTGAACACCAACGTTTGCTAGAACGGAAGAGAAGAAAATCTCTTGCTTTTAATGGTATAGGCGCCGGTTAGGGAGAATAGATTTAGGGTTTCTCTTTCTCTCTCTAGTGAAAAGAAACTGACTAATGAATTGATTTCCTAAACCCTAATATTATATCCTATATATAATAGAAGAGTCATATGTTAGTTAGGAGAACTAATTCTCCTCCTATTCTCCTTTGGACCGGCCCAATCCTAATCCTAAATGGATTTGGATTGCTTTGTCCAACTTGTGCTACAATGTGTGACCTCATAGGATTAATCTATTTTAGTTATAGGCCCAATCAATATTGTCTTATTAATCATATTTATTCTCTAGCAAGTAAATACGATTACTAAAATAATTAACTTTATTATCTTCATAATAACATTCCTATTTATATTTAGTAATTGCCGGAATGTCTAAGGACATATTCCTTCAATATTAGTATAAATATATATTTGCATTATGATTTTTTTGGTTTTGTTTGTTCATAAATCATAAGCAATGCTATAAAAGCTTTGTGGTGGTACTCGTGAGTGTTAGTAGAATTGGAAATCATATTTCTGGTGGTACTGTGATATCACTATTGAAAGTTGTTATTTGTGACTTGAAATCTTGTGAATGGCATAAGGCTGACTTTGAATGCACATATCTCTCAATCTATAAATGGTTTTGATGTGATTCAAATTGAAGGTGAAAGCTTGTTCCAAGAGTTTTCCAACGACAGGTCATATGCCCAATTCCGCTGAGAAACGAGAAAGTTATGACTGTTTTACGAAGAACTGTCGAACTGGAATTTCGTCTCGCTCGACCGGGCGGGTTTTGGCCCAACCGGGCAGCAGCGCCCAACCGGGCGGCTGGAATTTTTGCCGAGTGACGCGTTTTCGAATCCGATTCTTTTTAGGGTTTTTGTACGGAGTATCTTTTAAGGTTTTGTGCGGGGTTCCTTATGTTATAAAAGACCCTTTGGTGTTCATTATTTAACACAACTTATGAAACACTTTTAGTCTCTAGAATTTAGGACTCCTTGTATTATTCTCCCTGGTTTTTCTCCATCATAGTGAAGAAGCTCGAATCCCCCATCTGTGGACATAGGTCTATTTTGACCGAACCACGTAAATCCTTGTGTTCTTTTGTTTCTTTTCTTTATTGCTTTTCTCATCCTTAGTATTTCAATGATTTTGTTCCGCATTAATCAAACTACAACACCATGTTTCCTAACAAAAATAATAATTGGTCTTGTACGTACGACAACACGAGCATTGATAAAAATAAACATCATTTTGATAAAGGTAGCAAATATCAGTATCCAAATTATCACTAACAGTTAGTGTTTGACCATCCTCGCCAAAATATAGGGTCCCAAACAAAAACGATCTCATACGTCAAGATATCTTTTGTCGCCAATCCATTAATTGTGTACAAATTAAGTGTTACAAATGAAGTCATGTGAATAGGTACATGTTCTATTCCTGTTCTAGACAACATGTTACGAAAAATACAAATACATAAATAAGAAATGAAACTAGTGTCCGGGTCCTCTTCTGCTAGGCCCAGAAGCTAATATAGACCCCAAGTAGCTTCTCAATAAACCTATTTTTACAATATTGAATCTATCAGAAGACACCAAAATTTGGATCACTCCCGCATTTGACCGATCAACGATCGTGCTGCCTTGTTCGTAGTTACGACTAGCCGGTAATCGGACCGCCCTGCATTGCGCTTGCCTCATCATAAGCAAGGCAAAAATCAGCAAGACCATTAGCACTTGTACTTTGCTCAGCCTCTTCATTTTGAACTTATCAAGCTAATATGTTTGTATGATTGGTGCGTTTTTAGGTGTTTATATGGTTGGTGCAATTTTGGGTATGTATTTATAAAGGGTTAGGCGGTTAGCTAATGGTGCATTCGGTTATGGTATGAAAGCGCGCGCGGTTGATTAAATAAGTAACGGTCAAAGATTTTGTTAACTTTCTTCTACTTTTGCTTTGTTATCATATTTTGAGTTTTTCTTATTTGAATTTTGGTGTTGAGTTTGACTATACTGTTAGACTGTATGAGCATCTTCAAAGACCAGCTATGCAAAGAAATTTTAACACGGTCTACTTTTTCTATTGTTTGATTATTTATTTTCCTCTCTTTTTTTGCATCTTAATTACGTGTTTATCTGTATGCTTTTGTTTTTGGTAGCATGTTGTTCTTTTTTGCATCAGCCATACGTCAAGAAAATGCAGTTGCCTAGAGTTGTTCGATTATTAACAACTAGGCGGAGCCGCGGAGGGATGATTTAATGGTGACTAGAATAGATTCTAATCATGAAATTAATGACGTTTGGTTGACAGGACGATAGGAAGTAACATGGAAATTGTAAATTGTAAATGAGAAGGTATAAAATATATAAATTGTTTGCCCGACCAAAATTCAAGATGGTGGAGGAAGTTATTATTTATGGGAATATTTACTTCCCACAAAAGATAGGAAGTTACTTACCTGAATCTCTTATGTAAGTGAAAATTGATGTAGTAATACTCCTCTTTGTTGCCAAATGAATTCCCCGAAAATTATACTTATAGAAAATTACTTCCTATATCAATCAAATGGCTACTTAGCAGGGCTACAATGCATATGAACTGCTAGTATTTTGTATTTATAACTATACTTGTAAAAGGCTTTTCAATATAGTAAAAAAGTAATAAAAGAATTTGAAAATCAAAAATAGATATTTGAATATGAAAAAAATGATATTCCAGCCTCAATAAATTTTAATAGTTGGGCACGAGCCTCCCAATGATAAACTACTTTATTCCAAAATCAAAAAAGAGATTCCACTCCCTCTTGATAACTCTAACGAGTGTGTGGCCCGGGTGTTGCCTTAAGTGTTATTGATTTAGTTTTTGCATGGTTGAACTTTTGTTTCTACTGTTTATGTGAATCGTATGGTTTACTTTGTTTCGTTTGTAATATCATGTTTTTTGTGAGTTGCGATACAAAACAGCTAATCGTGACCGGGTTCAACATCATTTTTCTTTTGGGACAGTAGATATATGTCAAGTACAATAATGAAAATAATACTTGTGAAAAGAAAAATACAACTATTTTTCAGAGCATGTAGGAGTATTTGTTGTACTTTTATCCGACTTTTCTTGTTCACTAATTTTTTTTTTTGTTTGACATTGGGAGAAACAGACTGAAATAAAAAGAGGAAAGCAACAAAACCAAACTAAACTTAACAACTGAAAGAGGGAATTTGATGTGAGCGAAGAGAAGTGGCTAGAGCATGGGCCTTGCAGACTTGTGATCTTGCAACCTTAAGGATTCGGCACCCATCAAGCCGACTACCCGCAATCAAAATATCTTTGAGTGTCCAGTGGATTGAAGAGTGTGGAGCATGCGTGCCATTAAGGCAGTACAGACTCGTTCATGTCTACACAGACTCAAAATTAAGCATTGTTGACCTCAAAATTAAGGTGTCCCACATATATGTGAAACTTTAAACAATGCGTAAATTCTTCCAAATATCAGCATAGTATTTACATTTGAATAAGAGGTGCTAAGTAGATTTTGGCTGCATTAACTATAGATTATTGGACGGCCGGATGTATCCAATGTATAAGATCATGTAAAAATGGGTGGTCTTTACTTGGTCTTAGAAGAGAAAAACCAAGTCTTATTTAGTGTTGTTGTTGTAGAAGACTATTGGGGGGGGAACAGTTGGTCTGGGATCTTAGACCAACAGCTGCATGGGACGGAGAGCTAGCCATGACCAATATAAAGATATAGGAGTACTAAATTATTGGTTAGGAGAGGGAGTATATGGTGGAGAATAGTACTAAAAGTAAGAGAAAAATAGAAAGACTAAATATAACCACCCACATTATAAGGAAAAAAGATAGTGGACGGATAGTCAGTGAAATGTGAGGTGTAAGAAGGAGAAAATGAGAGAGAATTACAAAAATGGTAAGACTAGTAAGATGTTGATCTCACCATTGCACATGTTGGTTTTGCGCAATTTCGAACCGTTCTACACATATATTATTCAAATGATCAATAAAGTAGTATATTTAGTAAACAAAAAAAAGCAGTACATTTAATCAACAAATTTGTATATTGGGACCAAAAATATAATTGTGATAATACACCGATAATCTGATCATCTGTTGATTTTTTATATACTTCTATTTTTTAATATAAATATACTAGCTTTTGTAATATATTTACTACTATTTTTGCTGATATACCAAATATTGTTTCGAACAAAAATTATTTAGATCGATTCTAATATAGGCATTTCTCAAGCATTAAGTCTTTTTTTTTTTTTGGTAAGATGAATAACCTCTGGGTTGCCCTCGCACAGGGCCCAACCCAGAGGCCCAGACACTTGGAAGGAGGGGGAGTTGTAAGGGGAATTCTCCTCCAAGTGCCCCTCACTTGGTGGGATTCGAACCTCTAACCTTGAGGTCATGAGCTGAAATTCCTACCAAGTGAGCCAAGCTAAGCTTGGTAAGCATTAATTCTATTAGTGATAGCTAACCTTATGCATGGCCACCCAAGTTATTGGTTAATTGCCTAGAAATACCTCATAATAACTTTCATCCCCAAACTCACCAAATCTCCACTCATCTCCATCTAACTAGGTTGGAAGTGGGATGAGAATGACCCGCCTCACTCACTTATTGACAAACATGTACACTTACGAACTTGATAAAACTCCTATCCTAATTAAGCCTTGTCCAATTTAAAACAGTTCTATACATTCTTTTTGTTTATATCATAAAAATAGTTAGTATATCTAGTAAAAAAAAAGTAGTACATGTTATCGATAAAGTAGTATATTGGAACAATAAATATCACTATTCATATTTTTATATACTACTTTTATATTTCATAAAATACTAATTTTTTTTATTTAAGTAAAATAAAGTAAGTTGAAGTCCCATAACATTAAAAATGATACCAATACGATAGTCTAGGTTAGAGGCAATGATGAGTATGACCTGTTCGTGAAGAGTTGGAGTTCGACTCGATTGAAGTTTGATCAAAGAACGACTCGTTGTGGCTCGGCTTGAGACTTAACGAGCCGAGCTGACTTATGACAAGCTCGACTCGAAAAGTTTGTGAACATACTCGATTACATTTTAATATATGGAAATAGTGTATTATGTATGTATACATAAATATATTATTCTAGATATAACACAATAATAAGTTAATAGTTTTATTGTTAAAGAATAAACTCCAAAAACAAAAATATTAAAAAAAGAAATAAAAAGAAGACGAGTAAATTAAAGATAATAATAGGTCAAGCTTGTTCATGAAGAGTTTGATAACGGCTCGGTCAAATTAAAGCTTGGTCAAAGCTCAGCTCGTCAAGTTTCGAGCTCGGCTCGAGTTCGAATAAACTTAAACGAACACAAGCCGAGTTAACAAAAGTTTGTGCTCGACTCGATCGATAAGCACCCTAATCTAGACTATCACGTGCTACTCGATCATTGTGTATATCACGGACAAGACGTTTCTCTATACTGACCGCGGTATGTAATTTCCGTACCATACTGCAGATTTGCAGTGATCCACTACAAAATTGGTACCCTCCAAAATCATCCTCACCTGAAAGACACAATCGCACCCAAACAAACCAAGAAAAATCCCAAAAGGCTCTTGTAAATGAGGAAGTCTGTGAAAGAAGAGACAGAGGTTAAGGCGGAAACTACCTCCGACGATGGTGGTGCTGGTGGTGCTGGTGCTGCTGCTGCTGTCGCTGTCCAACATTTGGCTCAATCGTCGTCTCTTCCCTGTCCGTACCAAGTAGGAGACAAAGTCATAGTGCCAAAGTAGTGATTAAGGAATAAAATTTGTTGTCTTACCATTGATGTAAAACGAATATATATAGTATAAGAGTCCTAGGAACTAAAGAAGTCCTAATCCATGATGGATACTAAAACTTAATCATAAACAAATAATATTTAGATTCCTAAATATACTATACTTCCTAACACCCCCCTTCACGTTGGGCATGGGAAGGATCAAGATGTCAGCTAACTGGGTCTTCGTGGAAACATATGATGGAGCAATGAGACCTTCAACAATAGCATCACGAACAAAGTGACAATCAACCTCAATGTGCTTTGTGCGTTCATGGAAGACATGATTATGGGCAATATGCAAGGCAGCTTGACTATCACAAAATAATGGAATGGCTTTTGGATGATGTACTCCTAAGCTTAACAATAAAACTTTCAACCATTTTAATTCACAAGTGACAGAAGCCATAGAACGACACTCAGCCTCTGCAGAGGAACAATAAATTGTATGTTGTCTATTTGTTTTCCAGGAAACAGGAGAATGTCCTAAGAACACAATCCAACCAGTCAAGGATCGCTGAGTAATAGGTTAAGTAGCCCAATCAGAATCGCACCATCCTTGGAGAGATAGGTCACTGTCAGCACGCAGAAGAATACCCTGATCAGGATTGCCTTTAAGATATCGAACAACACGCAAAGCAGCCTCCCAATGCTCATGGCAAGGTGCCTGCATAAACTGAGAGAGGACATGAACAGAATAAGCTAGATCAGTTCTAGTGACTGCCAAATAGATCAAGCAACCTACAAGGCGGCCATATGCCGTAACATCTGTAAGAGGGGAGCCTGTTGTTTGCGCCAAATGGTGGTTCTGTTCAATGGGGAAACTGCTAGGCTTGGCACCTAGTAAACCAACTTCAGAAATAATATCAAGAGTATATTTGCGCTGACAAAGAAAAAGTCCCATGGTAATCCTGGCAACTTCAATGCCCAAGAAATATTTCAGAGAGCCCATATCTTTCATTTTGAAACAAGTGCTCAAGTATGTTTTAAAAGTATGTAGCGCAGCGGAATCATTCCCAGAAATAATAAGATCATCATCATATACCAAAACTTTGATCTGCACATTGTGGTTAGTATAAGTGAATAAGGAGTAATCCGAATAGGATTGAAGGAATCCATACTCTTTGAGAGCTGTGACAAGTTTGGCAAACCAACAACGAGGAGCCTGTTTGAGACCATATAAAGATTTTCGTAATCTGCAGACAAGATCATTGGAGTTATTTCCTGCAAATCCAGGAGGGGGTTTCATATGGACTTCTTCTTCGAGATCCCCATGCAAAAAGGCATTATGGACATCCATTTGATGAAGCTCCCAGTTTTTAGAAGCATCTATAGCAAGAAAGGCTCGCACAGAAGTCATTTTGGCAACAGGAGCAAAAGTTTCATTATAATCAATACCAGCTTCCTGATGCTTACCAAAAACAAGTCGACAAGATTTTAGCCGTTCCACCTTACCTTAGCCAAATACTTGATACGATACACCCACTGACTCCCTAAGGCACGCTTATCAGGAGGTAATGGTTCTAAGGTCCAAGTGCCATTGTCCTCAAGAGCACGAATCTCATCTTGCATTGACGCTTTTCATTTATCATCTTTCATTGCTTCCTTAAATGACTTGGGTTCTGTATTGGTTAGAACAGAAGCAAGAAACTTTCTATATTTCACAGAATAAGTTGCACAATTAATATGATGAGCTATGGGATAAGAAGTACCTGAAGGTGCTGAAGTAGGGGCAGCAGAGGAGGATGGACAGTCCACTTGAACAGAATTAGTAACATAGTCCTTGAGTAACACAAATGGATGTTTTACCCTAAATCCCCAACCTATAGGCATGTCAGAATTATGGCCCAAAAGGAGGATAAGAGGAATTAGGAGCAGGGGAAGGCGCGTCCACTGACGCAGGCCCAATTGGAATGTTGGGCGGATCAGGCGCAGAGGCCGAGGGAAAGGAAGAAGGGTCCGTGTGGGCCGAAGGTGTGTTTTGGGCCGGAAAAGAGGAGTGTTGTTAGGTGAGGAAGGAGTGTTTTGGGCCTGCTGGGCGAAAGTGTGAGGAGAATGGGGAGAGGCCTGCTGGGCGGGTTTTGGAGGTGGATTATATAGGGGAGGGACACTGGGCCCAAACGAAAAGGAGGAAGGTGAGGGAGTAGATTGGATATGTGTGGGCTGAAGAGATGGAGTAGTATTTTGTGGAGTGGAAGATCATGATATTCAAGATATGCAAAATCATCATGGATGAGGGCATCATAATGAGGCACCAAGGTATGTGGTTCAATATATACATCTTCAGGAGTAAGGAAAGGGAAAACATCCTCAAAAAACTTGACATCTCTAGACACAAAAAATTCCTTATTGTCAAGATCAATTAGTCTCCCTTAGTTTTATGATTGTGAGCAAAACAAAGGCATCCAAAAGTTTTTATGGTCTCATAAGTAGGTAAAGATGCATGAAGAACTTCAATAGCAGATTGATTATTCAAGAGAGGGGAGGGAGTTCGATTTATGAGATGAGCTACAGTGAGAACACTTTCCCCCCAAAAATAGATAGGTAAGTTGGCTTGAAAAAGTAAGGCCCGACTCACATTTAAAATATGTTGATGCTTTCGTTCAACACGACCATTTTGCTGTGGAGTAGCCACACAAGAGGTTTGAAAAAGAATACCAGTGGCATTAAAGTAATCAGTCAGGCAATTAAATTCAGTGTCATTATCACTTTGAGCAATCTTAATGGTAAAAGAAAATTGGCGATCAGCCATGGCAACAAAATTCATGAACAAACGAAATACTTTTGTTTTATCCTCCATTAAATATATCCATACAGCTCTAGAATAATCATCTACAATGGTTAAAAAATAACGGGCTCCACAAGAAGATAAATGCTAAGGACCCCATAAATCACATTGAATTTTCTCAAAAATGCGGGAAGCTTTATTAATACTAATAGGAAACTTGTCTCTAGGATGTTTAGCACGAAAACAAATTTCACAATTATGATCTATACTACCCTTATGGCCACATAAAGGGGGAAGTAACTTCCTTACTTTCTCAGAAGGGTGACCCATTCGACGATGCCATAACTCGAGCTCTGAAACAACAGCATGAACAGAAGCCGGAGGAGCCACATGACCGCTTTCATCGAAGTAGTACAATTCATCCTTTCTACGTCCCGTTCCAATAAGTTCCTTCAGTTGGTCCTGGATAGCACACATAGAAGAAGAAAATTGGACAGTACAGTGCAAATCATTAGTGAGTTAGGAAATAGAAAGTAAATTGCAACCAAATTGAGGCACCAATAAAACATTAGAGAGAGTAACTAAGGAATGTCAAATACCGACATTTTCTTTTGAGTAATCTTCTGTTTATTATAGAAAGATCTTGGCTATCCCACATCGGAAGTTGAGGAGAACGAAGCCTTCTTCATATAGAGGTGGACAACTCAACCTAGTAGAGGCCTTTTGGGTGGGATTTCGGTCCTGCACCAAGGCAAAACCTTGCAGGCTAGGACCCAAATAGGACAATATCTACTAGTGGGCTCCTGCACACCTAGGGGTATTACAACAGTTGCTTCAAGCGATTATATGGATGCTGATTACTTTCGGAATAGAAAAGGAACTATTAGAGGAAGTACTCCTAAGTCTAGAGTTGCATTTTATGAGTGTCCAACTCTAGCAGAAACTGATATTCGTGATGCAATCATCGGTGCAGCTATAGATAATGTAGATGTCATATTGATTTCATTAGGTCCGGATAAATCCACTCGTGAAACGTTGAAGAAGAGATATATAAATTATGCCATACCAAGATTCTTTTCTTTGAGATTGGGAACTTTGGTAGCAACAATTTCTCATGGCATTTTATGTATTGTTCCTGCTGGAAATGATGGTCGAGATGGTGTTGGACATGTAGCAAATTATGTTCCTTGGGAATTTTGTGTCGGTTCATCCAACACTGATTTTAGGTTTGTATAAAAGTGTAACACCCCTAAGTGTGCAGGAGCCCACTAGTAGATATTGTCCTCTTTGGGTTCTAGTCCGCAAGGATTTACTTTGGTCTAAGACCGAAATCCTACCCAAAAGAAGGTTTCGTTAGCAGGTGCTTAAGATCTTGGCTATCCCACATCGGAAGTTGAGGTGTCCACATCGGAAGGTGGACACCTCAACCTAGTAGAGGCCTTTTGGGTAGGATTTCGGTCCTGGACCAAAGAAAATCCTTGCGGTCTAGGACCCAAAGTGGACAATATCTACTAGTGGGCTCCTGCACACCTAGGGGTTTTACACAAAGATCGAATTAGGTGATGGACAAAGAATCCGGGTAATTTATTTCCCATTTTTCTATTTATTAACATAGTTATGATGTTGTGAAAGAAATTGAAATTTAATTACAAATTCATTTTTTTTACAGGGATATTCAACAAATCTTTTTAAGAAAACTGGAAAGAATCCACTTGTATAGTTTGTGTGTGTATGTGTATATATATATATATATATATATATATATATATATATATATATATATATATATATATATATATATATATACCGTTGTATTTAAGAAATTTTATGATTTAATTTTCGGTAGAAGATGTAAGTGAAAAAAAAATATCTGATTGTATATATCTTTTGTTTACTTAGTTGTCCCTATTAGAGACAATTTGATATCAAAATGACCTAATTTCTGAGCGTATAATAATCCCAATGTGGGGTGACAAGCAAACTATTTTACGCACGGAAAACATACGGGAATGTCAGTTTTGCAGTACTATCAAAAAGACAAGCAAACTATTTTACGCACGGAAAACATACGGGAATGTCAGTTTTGCAGTACTATCAAAAAACTCTGGAATTAGCCCCTTTGAAAAGGCTTCGGAAAGCCATCAAACCAATTGGTAATTTTTTTATTCTAATTGGTAATGAGATTAGATATTATTATTATTACTACTACTACTACTTTATTATTATTATTATTATTATTATTATTATTATTATTATTATTATTATTATTATAATTATTATTATTATTACTATTATTACTATTATTATTATTATTATTATTATTATTATTATTATTATTATTATTATTATTATATTTGTGTTTTGGAATTGTTAATATGACATTTAATAATTGTTTCAAACATATAAAAACAATGAAAGAAAATGTGGAATCCTTGCACAAGGACAAAGATGGAAAATTTGTTGGAATGATAGCTAGCGGTCTTCGTAGACAGCACCGTTTCTAAGATTTTGGAGGTATAAGGGCAAACCTACATATTAGGGCCCTATTTAAATCCAAGATTTTTAAATATTTTTTTTTTCGGTCCAAACCGAAAAAATAAACAGTTGTTTGGTCCAGACCATTTTCTTGTGAGGCCTAAGAGCAAGCCTACGTATGACCTCATCCTACCTCTTTCAATCTACGAGCTTTCTTGTGCATAAGTTCTATTGATGGTAATACAAGATCATATGCCTTCGATCATTAACTACAGTCAATACATACTGAATTACATATTACCATCAATGTTATTGATTATAGTTAATGCTTTTAGACTTTGAGAACTCTATGAAAACAACTCTATTTGAATTTCAAAACTAATAACTTCTCGGCGTCTTCTGCATAATTAACTGCTCGGCGTTTCTTAGCAAAATTCTTACCACACAAATGTAAGTAGTTCTCATTTTTTTATTCTAGTGGTTGATTTCTTTATTCATTTCCGCTCACATTTTTCGAATTTGTTCTCAATTTATTCGTTTTTTTTTCAAGTTTTGTCGAATCTTGTTTTAGAGTTTGTGTATCTATTCTCGAATCGTTCGATTTTTTTTCTTCTAATTTTAGGTTTATTCATTTCCTCTCACATTTTTCGATTCTTGTTTTATTTATTTCCATTCAATCGAAACTGAGTACATTTGAATTAATTATCAATTTGTATTCAAATCATTCGTTTTTTTTTCAAGTTTTTTCAGTTCGTGTTTTATTTATTTCGATTCAATTAATCTGTTTATATTTGAAATTATTATCAATTTCAATTTTTTCTTTTTTTTTTTCTAATTTTTAGGGTTTTTTTCTTCTAATTTTTAGGGTTTTCGTTTTTTTCATAAATCTTTATGTTCTTGTTTGGTTTAGATGTGATTTTATTTTCCTCTGGAATTGATCGTATTTTCTTGAATCTTTCACTTTTGTTTGATGTAGGGTTTTTTTTTCTTGGATTAATTTTTCGGTTTTCTTAGGGACGGGCCTGTTCATAGAGAGGTGGAGGCGAAAATGAAGATGTCACTAGTATTTTCATGTGGATCCTTAAGTGAAAATCTTTTTCTTCAGGGGGTGTCATATATTCTCGACAAGGATTTCAACCAAGTTCATTACAAATTTGGAAAATTCAATCAAGAATTTCACTGGTTGCACCCACCTGGAAAAATTGAAGCAACCGACATTATTTTCTTTTCACTGTCAGGTATATTTAGTTAATTTTTTTAATCAAAATTCTTATATATATATTTTATATTTACATGTTTTAACATCTAACAAAAATATGTCTAAAATATTTGTAGATCGAAAAGAAAGAAAAAGAGAGGCAACGGAGTCAGGGCCCATTTTGGTGTTCTGTAGTGCCTACGGGAACGTAGGCTCCTTAAAGGAGGGGAGAAGGTGCCTAAGATCTTGGTTATCCCACATCGGAAGTTAAGGAGAACGAAGCCTTCTTTATATAGAGGTGGACACCTCAACCTAGTAGAGGCCTTTTAGATAGGATTTCGGTCCTGCACCAAAGCAAAACCGCGGGTTAGGACCCAAAAATGACAATATCTACTAGTGGTCTCCTGCACACCTAGGGGTATTACAGCTGTTGCTTCAGGAGATTCTATGGATGCTGATTATTTTCGGATTTGAAAAGAAACTATTACATGAAGTACTCCTAAGTCTAGAATTGCATTTTATGAGTGTCTTATGGCATTTTATGTATTGTTCCTGCTGGAAATGATGGTCGAGATGGTGTTGGACATGTAGCAAATTATGCTCCTTGGGAATTTTGTGTCGGTTCATCCAACATTGATTTTACGTTTGTATCAAAGTGTAACACCCCTATGTGTGCAGGAGCCCACTAGTAGATATTGTAGTCCTAGTTCGCAAGGATTTGCTTTGGTCCAGGACCGAAATCCTACCCAAAAGACATCTACTAGGTTGAGGTGTCCACCTCTATATAAAGAAGGCTTTGTTAGAAGGTGCTTGAGATCTTGGCTATCCCACATCGGAAGTTGAGGAGAACGAATCCTTATTTATATAGATGTGGACACATCAACCTAGTAGAGGCCTTTGGGTAGGATTTCGGTCCTAAACCAAAGCAAATCCTTGCTGGCTAGGACCCAAATAGGACATTATCTACTAGTGGGCTCCTGCATACCTAGGGGTGTTACACAAAGATCGAATTAGGTGATGGACAAAGCATCCGGGTAATTTATTTCCCATTTTTCTATTTATTAACATAGTTATGACGTTGTGAAAGAAATTGAAATTTAATTACAAATTCATTTTTTTTTGTACAGGGATATTCAACAAATCATTTTAAGAAAACTGGAATGAATCCACTTGTATTGTTTGAAGATGCAAGTGTGAAAGAATCTGGGTAAGAATTATTTTTTCGCTTTGTATGATTTTGTAAGTCCCTGACTTGCTACAAAACTAAAAATTTCCTCTGTTTTGATTAATATAGGATCGAAAAGTTGTCACCTCAAATGACAAAAGACAAAATAATCGTTTGTAAGAAGCCGTATGCTGGATTTAGTGCATAAAAAAATAGGTGCTGTTGGGATTATATGTTGTAGCTCAGCTGAAAATCCCATTTGCCTCAAATCTTACCCTTTCCCTGGTGCATATATTCTACGAGCTAATTATGATAAAATCGTTTCGTACATGACACAAAGGTATAAAGTCTAACCATTACTTGTAAGTTTAATTTTAAATTTTGTTTTAACCTTTTCTCATTCAAACAGCTTGGATGCTAAAGCTGAGTTATTCCCAACTATTGAAGTACCTAATTATGGTGAAGAGTTTCCCGCATTGTTGATCTTTTCATCAAGAGGTCCAAGTCCCATGGGCCATGGCACTTGATCTCGTCAAGGTAGCATATTTGATATCCTTTCCGACTTTGCACATGCACGTTAAAAATGTACTATCTCTGTTATTTTCAAACATAACGCTCCAATTTTGGTTTGTTGCGTTTATAACATGTTAACCTGAATAAACAAATTTGTAAACTGAAATTGGCATATTGATTCAATTTTAAATTGAGCTCAGCAAGGTTGGTTATTCATCGTGAAAATAAAATCAAACTAGTGTTTACAAGGATCAAGCTGCATTGCTATGTTATATATGGTAAATAAAAAAAAAGTATCTAAAATGCGTACTATACCTACATGCTCATCTAAATCTCATCCTCGCTCTTTTAAATGTTTTAGTCGAGTATCACATTGTGAGTAATGTGGTGCCTTTTGTGTGTATACAGCTTCAGTATTTTTCTATTACCTTTCTTTGGCTCATACTTCCTCCGTTTTTTTTAAATTTGTTAGAGAGTTTTTTTTACCCGCAACACTTTCCTAAAAGGGAAATAATTAATTACTTGCAACACTTTCTATTTTTTGCTTTTCCTTTCTCTCTCTCTCTCTCCAATCACATGAGCCCTCACTTTTTTTCCTCTCTACCTTTCTCATACCCAAAAATCGCATTGGAGTTGATGGAAAAAAAAAGTGTTGCGAGTAAAAAAAAAACGGAGGAAGTATATTGTATATCCAGCCGGATGTTTGTGCTCCTAGACAATTGCTTGTACCAGCCAATCCAAAAGTCACAAAATATGGAGATAATGGAAAAGAAAGTTGTGAATTCCGCATTGTAAATGGAACATCTTACTCAACGGCATTTTTTTTTTTTTTTGACAACTAGAAAATTTGCATTAATTAAAAACTGGAGTACAACCTAATGCTAATACAACCAAACAGATACTACTAACACTAACAACTACAGTAACTCGTACAAACGATTTAAAGAAAACACTAACTATTAGATGTTCAGTCCGAAGGAAGTTTGTCTTGAGCGAGGGTGGGTGAAGTTGGATATGAGAGGAAATCTGTTGAGATACACAACTCTGACGATCTTCATAGAGTGATTGTTGTACAACTGCTAGTAGATCCCAGTGTCTACTAGCTGCGAAATCCCAAGGTCCTTGATGATCCTCCTGGGATTCTCCTGATTCAACGAACAATGAAGTCACGTTCTTTAGTGACTTCTGACCCTGCTGCGAGGGTATCCAGAGTTCAGTCACACTAGACTGAATCTCGAAAGACGTGGAGGTCTTGACGTGCCACAAATCAAGTTGGAGTGCCTCCCACAAGATGCCTTTTTTAGGTGTGATGACACGTGAAGTCATCATGAGAATTTGGGGCGAGTTAGATTGATAAACTTCGCCCCACTGACGGATCCTAAGATCCAAGCTGACAATCCCAAACCCATAAGACCGACACACAACAGATCTTAAGAGAGAGCCCTCTCTCATCTTTACCAACATCTGAAATCCTAAAGTGGCGAAAACCCCATGCCTAACTCTAGGATTATTGGCTCTACCTACCAGGTTGCCTAGATCTTCCTTTATCATAGGAAACCAAGAGCCTTGAACTGCCCACCAATCACCAGTAACGAACACCCCAACACAACCATTCTAAAAAAGGCAAGGGTTATCAGATCTGATATAAACAAACATGAAAATAACGAAAACATAAACTACCACCCGACTCATAGAACTACGCCGGCAAACAACACCGTCAACAACGGCACCGTAGCTTTCACAAACCCAACGAACGCTTCCTTGGCACACTAACTAAACTGACTCCAACTAACACTAGCGGGGAACGGGGAAGGGGACACTTAACTAAACTTAAACCTAACCAGGGGGACGGGGAAGGGGAGATTGAGACTTAACCACCTTGAAAGAGAGCCGGGGATCGGGGAGGGGATACCTAAACTAACAGGGGAGTCGGGAGGGGAGACTCTTGACCGGGGAAGCGGGGGAGGGGGTGATAAACAGGCACACGAGCCAAACAGGGGGGGGGGAAGTAAGACACCAAACAAACCTAGAAAACTAGGGAGACACAGAAGAGAGGGCGAAGAATAGGGGAAGCAGGAGCTGAGCTATCCCCGCGACACAACAAAACGGGGGAAGACACAACAAAACGTGGGTGGAAACCGACCGACTCGGGAAACGACTAGGGACTCGGGGAACATGTGGGGGAAGACGACTCGCCCACGGCGACAGACGACGCTACCCACGACGACGGATGATGCGAAACCGGGGTGGGGAACTACGGAAGAGGGTGGGGAAAAACTGGGAAGGGGAGACGACGAGGAAACGGGAAGGGGAAGGAAAACTAGCGTAAAACAGGGGCTAGGCTTGCCGGAGACGAGGCTGAGCAGCCAGCCCTCGGCGAGCCTAGGATGAGATGCGGCGGAAGGTGTTTTGGGAGGGTTAGGGTTTTGGAAGCGTTTTTGTTGAGAGAGAAAAAGCGGCTCGTGAAATTGTATGTTTAGTTACTCAACGGCTTTGAGTGCTGGAATAGTATCACATTTCAAGATTTTTTATCCTCATTTTTCACCAGTTGCTATCAAGTCAGCCCTCATGAATATATATATATATATATATATATATATATATATATATATATATATATATATATATATATATATATATATATATATATTTCAGTCTTTTACATTCATTAGCTCTGAACTAGCTTAGATTACTTGGACTAGTTAAGTGTTTTCGTTTGGACTAATCAAGTGAACTAATCTAGTTAGTGTTTTGATTTGCTTTCCAGCTAGAGTCATGAAGATTAAGTCTGATAATGATTCCAAGGAATTGGTAGTGGTGTGATTAGGGCTGATTAACAGATCAGGTCGGGTCGTGTTCGGGTTAATAATAAACGGGTTGAACATGTCCCTACCCAAACCTAACCCGTTTATTAAACGGGTTGTAAAACTCAACCTTGACCCGACTTGTTTATTAAACGGGTTAACCATATAACCCGTTTAACCCATTTACATATTTATTACTATTAAATTTTTATTAAAATTTATTAGTTTTCAACAATGCATGATTAGATTTTCTTATCAATTTTTGTATTCTACAATTAGTATTTTTAAAATTTTCACCAACTTTAACTCAACTTTTTAGGACATTTATATTTTAATGAGTTAAACAGGTCAAAGCAGGTTAATTTCGGGTTCAAAATGTCAACCTTAACCTAACCCATTTAATTAAATGGGTAAGTCGTGTCAACCCATTTACTTAAATGGGTCAAAAATCTCAACCTAAACCCGCTTATTTCAGGTCGGGTTCGGGCTCGGTAAATGGGTTGGGTCAGTTTTTCATAGCCCTAGGTGTGATAGATGTTGATGTTGGTGTTTCTGTGAAGTTAGTATATGATATTGACCCCACCGATTATCTGAGGTACTTAAACTGGTTGGATTTTGATTTATTAAAGGAAACCAACCAGTGTGAGTCACCACAGAAGCTGGGTGAAAAGGCTAGAGTAGCTGGTAAGTTGCATCCTAGGGATCTCAATCTGCCCAACTTTGCTGCGATATTTGGTCCTGATGATAAGATGTGGATCTTTCGAAGAAAGCTGAAAAATGTTCATAATGTCCAAGGCACCTGGACTTGTTATATTGAGCATGTTGTAGGGCTTGAAATTGTTCCTATGTCTCAACAACTTACATTCCAGGTTAAAAATGAAGAGCATGCATTTAAATTGCATGTCAGAGTGTTGGATTGGAGAAAAGCTGGATCTTATGGATTGGAGAAAAGCTGGATCTTATGGATTTAGAACACATAGAGAATTAGGGTTGTGAAAAACTGACCCAACCCGTTTACCGAACCCAAACCCGACCTGAAATAAGTGGGTTTGGGTTGAGATTTTTAACCCATTTAAGTAAATGGGTAGACACGACTTACCCATTTAATTAAATGGGTTAGGTTAATGTTGACATTTTCAACCCGAAATTAACCTACTTTGACTTGTGATGGGTTTTAAAATATACCGCAAGTGCACGGTGTCTGTCTAGCAGAAACTGGCAAATACGGGTCGATCCACAGGGAGAGGAGTTCTACAGATTTATGCTCAATTATCTAACTACTTCAAGAGAAGAAATTGATTGAAGAATTAATAGCTAAACTAGAATAAACTATAACACAAAAGATGAAAATTTATCAAATAATTAAAAACCTAGGGCAATTGATCGGTCCACCATGCTTATACCAATTTAATCACTACAATATAGTTCGACAATACTTGAATTGAGGTTCGAATAAATAAAGTATTTCGTTAATCCTTGGTCAGGCATTAACAACTCTTAGATTAACATATGCCAGTACGGTCGCTCAACATAATCAACCTACCTATTGTAACACGCCTCTGATGAATACGATCTTTCGATTCTAATTCTTATTAGCTAAACATAACTCATGATATTGCGCAATTACATGAATTAAACAAGCATAACAAATTAATAGGAATTATTCTAATTCAATCCAAATAACGAAGAACTTTAAACCATAATCAAAAAAGTATAAACATGGCTTCCCTCTCTAAGCCCTAGAAAAAGTCTACTCACTCATGATAATAAGAAACTCAATAAACATAATCAAAGTAAAAGAATTCATTAAATTAAACAAAGTAAAGAGGAATACCGAATGATTGAGGAGCAATGAAAACGAAATCAACGATCTCTATAATCTTCAAGAGCAACAGTTAATACAAAACTAGAGAGAGAAAAACTAAGTGTTTAGCCCTAAAAACGTAGAAAATAAGATAGTCTAATTGAAAATACTAAAAACCTATTTATACTTTTTACAAAACCGGCTAAAAAGGCAAATAAACCCGTCTCGAGAAACCGCCCGGTCGGGCGACGGTGATTGAGGAACTACGACAGAACAGCAAATCCGCCCGGTCAACCGGGCGAGCCCGCCCGGTCGGGCGCGCAAGCGATTTTGGCTCCTTTCTTGCCCGGTTGACCGGGCTAACATGCCTTGCATCCTGTGAAAATTTCATTTCGCCCGGTCGACCGGGCGGGAAAACAGCGATTTTGCGTCAACTTGCGAAGGCTGTATCTCTCAAACCAGAAGTCGGATTGGGACGTGCTACCGTTGGAAAGCCCTTCAAGTCTAGTTTCCAACCCAATTGGAATTTCTTGATTATCAATTTTCTATCAAAAGTTATGATCAAAATAGTGAACGGGTGTCAGTTTTGGCACTTTTCACTAACTCTTTGCTTCATTCTAACTCGAAATTGTCCCGAACGGATGCATTGCGATCCTTGTGCAAGCTATCTTCATCTTCAATGATTAATAGGATCGATCTTAGATAATCATAATCAATTTGCATCAAAATAACCTGAAAATCCTCGAAACAGGCAAACGGGGAGTAGTAGAGCATAACTTACGTAATTCATCACATTATGCGCCGAAATGCTCTAAAAGGAGTTCTATATGCAATCAAGATGCATCTAAAAACTATATAAATTATGACATATCAACTTGTTTAACTCATTAAAATATAAATTTCCTAAGAAGTTGAGTTAAAGTTGGTGAAAATTTTAAAAATACTAATTGTTGAACACAAAAATTGATAAGAAAATCTAATCATGCCTAATTTTATGTGAATTTATTGTTGAAAACTAATAAATTTTAATAAAAATTTAATAGTAATAAATATGTAAATGGGTTAAACGGGTTATATGGTTAACCAGTCTAATAAACAGGTCGGGTCAAGGTTGAGTTTTACAACCCGTTTAATAAACGGGTTAGGTTTGGGTAGGGACATGTTCAACCGTTTATTATTAACTCGAACACGACCCGACCCTGATCTGTTAATCAGCCCTATATAGAATGGCGATGTGAGAAGTCTACTACTGTAAGGAGTATTGTAATGATAAACAAACCTGACTTCGCCGCTACAATCTAATCTAGAGGCCATTCTAAAGTTGTTACAATACAAGAACAGAAAGTCATGGGTCTTGACAGATAATATTTTTAATGAAGATATATACTTTGTATATGGTTATGTTTATACGTAATTGAAACTAATTTTACTAAACTGGACTTGTTTTTAATGAATAAAAATGAATTTTATTGAATTAAACTTATTTTTAATGAATATTTTTTTTAAAGTGAAGAGAACATGGTCTTAGTTTCACGGTTCGATAGGCACATGAGTATAGGCAAATTAAATTGATTATTTGTTTATTTTTAGTGAGTGGTGGAGAATTTGATTTTTGTTTTATTATAACTATTGTTATGATTATAGTCAATGTGTGTTTTATCTTAACACTAGTTGTGGGAGCGCCCCCCTCCTCCAATTTGGCCAAATTAAATTTGATAAATTATAATTGCGATGATATTTATTAATCACAATATGTAATATAATCGAATGTAGACGATAACAAATTTTGGTAGTAAAATGCATTTACTTTGTGGTGCAAGGCTAAATGAAACAAAGTGTTGTTAAAATGTGTTGTTTAGTATTTGTGGCATATTTCTTTTGATATTTGTGAGTTATATATCAGTTGGAAATGACAGTAAAATTGTTCACCTAATGCTAGATTACCTTAATGAATTTGCTAGGTTCAAGTGATGAATGTCCGTATGAGTATAAGGGTTCCAAATTGTACAAAACGTGTAGCTAATGTGCTTAACCAAATTTGGCTTTTTAAAAAAAAAAATATAAGACTATGGATTATGTTGATGGAATCTTTATTAGAACCTGGTTGTTCCTGTCTGATTTGCTCTGTGTATCTTTGCTAGTTTTAAAACAAATGTATTTAGCTTCTCCTTTAAATTCTTAGTTACTAACTTATCTTAAACTACATAGCTTTGTTTCCATGGTCTAGAGTAGTATAATTTAATATATTAGTCTGCTTATACTAACTTTTTTATGACTTGAAAGTAATTTCCTTTTCAGGATCAGTAAGCAAGATGTCACTTTGTAGTGCATACAGAGCATAGTTTGCATTAACAACTTCAATGTTGAATGCAGTTTTCATATCTATTGTAATTGCTCCTTGCTATAGTTTGACTCTTTAATGAGTTTATTGAACTTGTATTATTATGAGTCTAAAGCAACTTTGCTATGCTGTGCAGGCGCAGCAAATGAAATGTCAAAAGGTGTTTTCTGATCAAAAAGGTATCAAGTTCTCTTTGCATATGATGAGTTTGTATTACAAGTGTTACAGTCTTTGTATATCTATTTATCTGCAAACCAAAATTGACTACTTAGACCTAAGACAATAAAACTAAACCTTAATAAAGACTTAAGAGCACAAGAAAGATATAAGTTCACCTGTTTTAGGGCATTAGTTATAAAGCATGCATAACTGTAACTTGGTGAGCAGATAAGCATCCTTTTTTCTTATATAAAGATAAAGATTGGATAGTTAGTATTATCAAATGATGAATCTAACTTGCTCCTTGTACCCCCTCTTTTAGTTGTAGAAAAGCACAAGTCTTAATGCCTGCTTGCACTTAGCAGATAGGCACTCTAACATGATTTATATTGTACTTTTTTTTTTTTTTTTTTTTTTAGTAAGAAGAAGTGGCCCATACCCCGCCCTGGTCTTAATGGGCCGCCGGAGAGCAGCTGGTAAGGGGAAGGGGTAAGGGAATCCCTACCCTCAAAGTGCCTCTAGTGGGGATTGAACCCCCAACCTTGAGGTTGGAAGGGTGCTCTCCTTAGAGCAACTTCAATGGTAGAGCAAAATGAAAATTGGCTTAGAGTGCCACATAGATTTTTCTAGCTAACTTCACTTTAAGCCAAAACTTCCCCAATGGTTAGCCAATATGATTAGGTCCCACTTGAAGTAAGATAGTTTTTTTTTAGAGAAGAGTATAGAAATTGTTCACCAAAATTCCCACATGGGCCCACAACTTTAGCTCAAGCAAATTGGCTTAGTTGAGCTACATTGGCTAGCAAATGAAATTTCAGCTACACACTCCAATAGTTGGGCTAATTGCTTAACTTTTTATTTATTTGCTAGCAAGTCCCTAATGTTCACCATTGGAGTTGCTCTTACCACTAGACCAAGTACTACTTGGTATGATTTATATTGTACTTGCACAAGGGCTAATAGTGGGTATAAATAAACAAATAGATGAACAACTAACTAAATGCAAGTGAAAGATATATAAATTAGACTGCTATACTACATTAATTTTAGATTGATAGCATATAATAAAGTACCCATAGCAAAGATCAATTTCCTAAGCTTAAATTGTCTGATTAGTAGGCGATTTCTAAGAACATATACTGATGTATATGTTCCTGTAAAACTTCCCAAAAGATTTTAGATGGAGTCTTGTAAAGGGACGTTTGATAGGTTGTTTGTGTTCCCTTAAAATGACCAAAAAGAAGCTACACAATAACAATAATATATATTTAACATAAGGTGTAGCCAACTAAATATAGCACTAATTTTAGGCACTGCAGGTTCATGCTGGTGCTAGCACTGCAGCCATTCTTATTTACGGTTAGCAAAAGGCACCAGCTGATATTGAGCTATGACGCTCAGCGTTGATCCTGCACGGGTGAAGCCGTCCCTGCTTTGCATGCGTCTTCCTTATAAGGAGTGCTAATCGCAGCACTTGCAGCGACAACAACGTGCTCAGCAGCAGCAGCAGCAGCTGGGTGGTCTGTTGGTGCAGAATCAGCTGGTTCTTTGTCTGAAGCAGAAGTTCGACCACTGAAAAGATATGTTCTTTCTAGCTGGGCTTGCCACATCGACAGCCTTAGATGGCCGCTCGTCACTGTAAGCGGTAGTTGGATGCTTCCCTTTTAATCCTTTGTTTTCATCTGAGCAAGTGATCAGTTCAGTGCTTTGTTTTGTTGTTGGCTGCGCTGAGGTTTGTGCAATAGGCTCACTTGTATTGTCCTCAGCAGAAACGCTCTGCACACCTTTGCTTGAAGAACTACCTGTGCTAAAGGAGTCATGCACTTCTATGGTTTGATCACAATGGACATTGGAAGGAGGTTAATCATTGTCAACTTCAGAACTATAACACCCCTGAATTTCAAGTGCTTAATTTAATTAAATAATAGTAAAATTCTATAGAAAATTCGGCAAAATTCCATTTGAAATATGGACTGCCTAAAATTTAATTTAGGACTGGCGTCCGAATTATTATAACCTGTTTCAACAAATCAGCAATCCATATTCCAAATTCTCAACAACTCCACTCAGCTCAAATACCAACGAAATTCCTGTTTAATTACTCGAAATCCAAACGTGTTATTCCACGATTATTACGAGAATAATCGACAAGGAAGAACTACCTGCACCAAAACTAAACTAAAGCTTAATTTAAACTATTACAACCTAACCGAATAAAGATTTAGGTGGATTAATATTTACAACCCTAAGTCTTAAAATTATTGATTATCTATAAGAAATGTACCAGAAAAGAACTATTATAGCTAAATTTTATGCAAAACTAATGGACGTTGCTCTCCGTCCACACCCCGGCTTTAAGCCTTCATGTACCTGCATATATCAAGCATGTAGTATCAGCCAAACAGGCTGAGCAAGATTCAATACTGTAAAGCCAAATGCATATGCAGGTAGGATGCATTAATTATATGTTACAAATCATTTACTTTTGGAACCACAATACTAAATAAAAACATTATAAAACATTTTTCTTCATTTCTTTTCCAAACCAAATACTTTTCTATTTTCTTTGTTAAAACAATTTCTTTCAGAATCTTAGAATCATATATCTATGGAATGGGACGAACTTTATTTCCCATTGGGCTAGCTAGGCCCTCCGGATAACTATTAGACAAAGACCCCTACTGTACACACCACACAAACGGTCAAACCGTAGCAGAAGATCTAAGTCCTAGAACTGATCAACGTACCCCCCAACTATTCTGTAATGTCGAGAGGATCCCGACAAGATTCAATTCCTTGAGACACCTAAAGGCAATCCCAACTAGTTTAAAAACATAAAACTATTCATAAAATTTTTTCTGTAACTATTTTTTAATTCAAGGTTTGAAAACAAACTATCTTCAAACCAATCTCAACTCAAGAGAGATACATACCTTTATAATTTTTTCTCGTAAATATAAAAGTTTTAGTTGAAATCTTATCTTTTGTAGACCTTTCTCGTAACTATTAAACATTTGAGTAAGGAATCTTACCTTTTAAACTATCTCAAACAAATTAGCTCAGTCAATACGGCTCCTCAATGAAACCGGGATCTACACAATAAACATACATGTACTTAATAAATATTAATAGATTTGGCTAATATAGTTAATGAGTTTTTATTAACTTTAGTTTTTATAAAACATCAACCCCTTTTTTTTATATTCAAGTAAGTATAACTAATTCTCATAACTTATTTACTTAAACCGCCATTTACCTTTAATTATCAAAGTAATTAATACCAACAATACTAAAATCTCTCTTTGTTTATACTAAATCAACATTAATATTCATATTATACTTTAGACACTCAAAGTCCATTAGAAAAACATTCATAAGAAAACATTGAAACTTAAAACATTCGAAACTAACTATACTTTTTATCAATTTCAGCATAAACTTAAAATGGACATAACTTCCTCATTCGAGATCCAAATCAAGCGTTTCTTGAGCTTATCTTGGATAAAATTTCAATACGAACAACTTTTGTGAAATGGTATTTTTGCTAAAAATGCCCAGAAACTGCTTAAAACTGCGTTTTACGAAACTGACAGTAATTTATACGAATTACACCACAATTCTCTTTGAATAACAAGTTTACTTAACATTCTATTAATCTAAACTAACTACTAAACAACTAAATAAACATTTTATTCATTCAATTCCACACCCAAACAATTAAAAATCAAAACCCCCAATTCAATTTCATAAACATAAACCCTAACTTCATACTTTTAAAAGAAAACTTAAATTAGTTGAGGAATTCATCTTACCCACTAATATAGAAGATTGGGGATGAAAAATAACTTGCAAACGCCCCTAATACGAGCCCTAGACGCTCCAAATTACAGCAGTGATGACCCCCTTTGCTCTCCCTTGCGCCGCCCACTTCTATGATGTCACTTCTAGTTGTGGTTGTGGTTGTGGTCGTCGGCAACGGTGGTGGTTGTGTGGTGGAGGAAGAATGTTGAAGAACTTGAGAGAGGAAGAATGTTGAAGAACTTGAGAGAAGAAGATGGTGAAGAATGAAGATGTTGAAAGGTGAAGAAGAACGGAATGTGAAGATGTCGTTCTTTTTTTTTTTTCTTTCCTTTTTCTTTTCTTGTTTTATTTTTCCATTTTCCCCCATTCTTACATATATGTGAGTATATTTCCTCTTATTACTATTATTAGTTAAATTACTTACTAAACTTGTCCCACTATAACCATACAAATTATTTACAAAGTAATTCCTAAAGATAAATGAATTTAATTATTAAATAAACTAATATATATAATATAGTTAATAAAATAAATAATAAACTGTTTCAAAGACCGGGGTGTTACAATCTACCCCCCTTAAAATAAGTTTCGTCCTCGAAACTTGAAATAATTCTTAAACTCGTAGCGAAAATCCTATCACTAACTTTAGCTCATTAACTTTACATGTTTAGCCAACTATCTATTATTAAAGTACGAAAGATAATAACTATATAGTATCAAACTTGCACATAAACTATCACACTAGCATACTCTCAACATACCATTAACTTTCAAGTAGGATCAAACACTTAATACAAGTCAAAATTATCTTTAAATACTAAGAATTGCTCGTAACTGTAAGTGTACCTATTGAGACTTGTTGTTCAAAGTGAATTGTGGTGTAATTCGTATAAATTACTGTCAGTTTCGTAAAACGCAGTTTTAAGCAGTTTCTGGGCATTTTTAGCAAAAATATCATTTCACAAAAGTTGTTCGTATTGAAATTTTATCCAAGATAGGCTCAAGAAACGCTTGATTTGGATCTCGAATGAGGAAGTTATGTCCATTTTAAGTTTCTGCATAAATTGATAAAAAGTATAGTTAGTTTCGAATATTTTAAGTTTCAATGTTTTCTTATAAATGTTTTTCTAATGGACTTTGAGTGTCTAAAGTATAATAGGAATATTAATGTTGATTTAGTATAAACAAAGAGAGATTTTAGTATTGTTGGTATTAATTACTTTGATAATCAAAGGTAAATGGTTGTTTAAGTAAATAAGTTATGAGAATTAGTTATACTTACTTGAATATAAAAAAAAGGGGGTTGATGTTTTATAAAACTAAAGTTAATAAGAACTCATTAACTATATTAGCCAAAACTATTAATATTTATTAAGTACATGTATGTTTATATTGTAGATCCCGGTTTCATTGAGGAGCCGTATTGACTGAGCTAGTTGGTTTGATATAGTTTAAAAGGTAAGATTCCTTACACAAATGTTTAATAGTTACGAGAAAGGTCTACAAAAGATAAGATTTCAACTAAAACTTTCATATTTATGAGAAAAGATTATAAAGGTATGTATCTCTCTTGAGTTGAGATTGGTTTGAATAGGAGGATGTTCCTCCTAATACAGATTGTTTGTTTTCAAACCTTGAATTATAGAATAGTTACAGAAAAAGATTTATGGATAGTTTTATGTTTTTAAACTGGTTGGGCTTGCCTTTATGGTGTCTCAAGGAATTGGAACCTTGTCGGGATCGTCTCGACGTTACAGAATAGTTGGGGGGTACGTTGATCAGTACCTCGGACTTAGATCTTCTGCTACGATTTGACCGTTTGTGGGGTGTGCACACTAGGGGTCTTTGTCTAATAGTTATCCGGAGGGCCTAGCTAGCCCAATGGGAAATAAAGTTCGTTCCATTCCATAGATTTATGATTCTAAGATTCTGAAAGAAATTGTTTTAGCAAAGAAAATAGAAAAGTATTTGGTTTGGAAAAGAAATGAAGAAAAATGTTTTATAATGTTTTAATTTGGTATTGTGGTTCCAAAAGTAAATGATTTGTAGCATATAATTAATGCATCCTACCTGCATATGTATTTGGCTTTACAGTATTGAATCTTGCTCAGCCTGTTTGGCTGATACTACATGCTTGATATATGCGGGTACATGAAGGCTTGGAGCCGGGGTGTGGGCGGAGAGCAACGTCCACTAGTTTTGCATAAAATATAGTTATAATAGTTCTTTTACGGTGCATTTCTTATAGATAATCAATAATTTTAAGACTTAGGGTTGTAAATATTAATCCACCTAAATCTTTATTCGGTTAGGTTGTAATAGTTTAAATTAAGCTTTAATTTAGTTTTGGTGCGAGTAGTTCTTCCTTAGCGATTATTCTCGTAATAATCGTGGAATAACACGTTTGGATTTCGAGTAATTAAACAGGAATTTCGTTGGTATTTGAAATGGGTGGAGTTGTTGAGAATTTGGAATATGGATTGCTGATTTGTTGAAACAGATTTATAATAATTCGGACGCCAGTCCTAAATTAAATTTTAGGAGTCCATATTTCAAACGGAACTCTGCCGAATTTTCTATAGAACTAGACTATTATTTAATTAAATTAAGCACTCGAAATTCAGGAGTGTTATAGTTCAGATCCTAGCTCAATACATTTTAACTACCACTGCCATGACAGAGCAATTGTTGGGCTAAACTTGATGAAGAATGGCTTAGTGCGTAGCAGCTGCTGTATTTCGCTAAAAGCTTCAAGATTTTCCTGCGTAGTATATTATTTGGGCCAATAGAAGATGAAAACATGTACCAAGAAATGAAAGGCTTTTTTTTTTGCATCTAAACTGTAATTACTTCTATTAAGTATGTGTATGGATATAGCGTGTGTTTTACAACCATGTGATAATTGGAAAAAAGCTACCATAATTTCTTAGAAATTTTAAAAGGCTGAACATTTGTTAAGCAATGCTTGTAAACTAAAAGAGCCTTTACTTAGCAACATTATATAGTATTAGTTCAATTTATAGAGGTGAAAATATACTTAGTAAAGTTGCGTGTAGTTGTTATTTACAAATTAGGTGTAGTTTAGAGACCTATTGACTATAAAGGACAGGAATGATAATAGCAAAAGGATACTGCATAACTTAGATGTTTAAACAAAAGGCTAAAGCAAGCAAAACCCTCAAAATGCACTGGTAATGAGAAGAACAAATCAAAGAAAAGCAATATAGTACTCACAGTGTTTCTTGATGCTGCAAATCTGAGTGGCTGTTTTCCTGAACAATTTCTCCGTGTAATCATTATATTAAAAGTGGTAAATGTCATTGATCCCGTACCATCAGACACCTCAAACTTAGATATCACCCTAATAAAAGAAACAAGGAAAAAACTGTTATGATCGACCAAGCATTGTAGTACAAGTACTACAAGGTAGTCGGATATAAAATACCTGTGAGAAGAGATACGATCAGGTCTACGGCAAAGAACACAAGAAAACTGTGTTCCAACTGATACATTTGTTCGTTTGGAACAGACTCCACACCCAGCATATGCATTGATTCTATGCAGATCAGCATCAGGAATAATTACATTCCACCAGCGGACTTCACCCGGGATTGTGTCTGGTGCCTGGTCATAAAGTAGGTAATATAGCATTAGATAATGCACAAACGAAAAAGTGCAGAAGATAAGTATTCAATTAAGAGGTAAGGAGACCTTCTTTGCTCGAAGTTCTGCTATGGTTACAATTTGCTTTTCATTCGTTGGAAAGCGAACATGCAGAAGCCTTGCTTGTCTAGAAGTATCTGAGGAAACTGCATAGCCCTAGAGAAGTCAAGGTGCAAATAGTTAGATACTAATTTTTCAAAAATTCTACTATAATAAGAGAAGCAGTCGCGAGGCAGGTACCATCCACGGAGAACATAAGCTCTATCTCCCTTCGGGTCATGTATAATTCGTGTTGACATCGTAGTAGCAATCCCTAACTCTGAGCATAGAATAATCAATCGACTATATGCATAATAAAAGAATTACCCACCTCGATACAACATTGAATCTGTCAGCCCATTTGTTTAACCGATCACAGTCCTGGCCAGTTAGATCATTCCACGTTGAGATGGTGACTGGTTGATCATTGCTGCAAGACAGATGGTAATCAGTTTTTAAAGCCAAGCATTTTATGTGTAAAAGATGTGTATAAAGGAGCTGTGAACCTGAATTTAGTTTACCTTTGGTCAGCCATGACTATCTCACGAACAAAGTAATTTTGCCCAAAAGTAGTGACAATCGGCCTTGGTTTATCCTCCACAAATAAGACCATTCCAACATCATCTGCAAACAATGTAAAATATATTACGGTAGTAAAAAAGAGACAGCTGTAAACAAATGGAGCTACAATAATATCAAGCAGATCCAACCATATCTAAATGGCCATATCTGACATACCATATCTTCCCTCTTCATCCATAGCATGTGGAAGGGAAGCTAATGGCTGTTACATTGGCACGATTGGGCCAGCTTCTGGATTTGTTCGTTGTATGACAGTGCAATGGTCAAAGGTCATTTGGTAAAGTAGCTCTTCTTTGTTAGACTGATACTGCTCTTCTTTTTCATCAATTGGAGCATTAGAAATAGCATACTCTCCCCTATGCTGTATGACTTCCTCAAATGCTTCAATTTGGTCTTGAAAAAGAGTAGCTCGCATCTTGTTTTTCTGATTGTACAGAGATAATCAAGGCAATATTCAAAAGATTTTTATAAAATAGCAAGAAACAATATCCCTATTGACATAATAATGTGACAAACCTATTTTTAAGCCTGTGGTAACTTAACAATTAGCAAAGGCGATACGTTGCATCTAGGGTTCTGGCTCTAAATCAAGAAAGAATATGAGGCGAGGAATCCTGCAATATTAAGAACTTCCTCCAACATCATTCCATAGTATGCCTTTTAGATATTCTAAATATTAAATGAGCTAAATTAGATACTTACTCACATGTTCTAAATCTTAAATGAGCGAATTAGATGTTCTAAATATTAAATCAGGTGTTCTAAATTTTTATTCACATGTCCTAAATCTTAAATGAGTTAAATCAGAGAACTTACAATCTTGACATTGCATCCATGTCACTTTTTCAATGGTTCCATGTTTAAAATCCTGAGAACTTACAGGCTGAAATGTTGAATACAGAGCATTGCTAATAAGGTGAAATGCTAAAATCAAAAATTTTGATTGATCTTGTGGAAGTTGTGTAGCTGCATGAACATTGTAGACCCATTATTCTCTGTCCCCCATTAATGACATTGATTATCCAAAGAAACATTAAGGCATAAAATGCACATGTTTCAGGAGGGTGACAGCTCAGCAGACCATTGAGTCAAGAAGTGGGCATTACCAGATCAGTGTTCATAGACAGGCTAACAGGTAGGACTCTCAAATTAGATTATTCAACATATGAAAGCCAGGTAGGACTCTCAAGTTAGATTAGAAGACAATCTTCCTTGTTTTTTTTTTTTTTTTTTTCCTTCGACGCCTTTTCATAAAAGAAAAATATTAAAGACATTAAGTGGTGAAAGGTCTGAAAGTTATTTAAGTTATTGGACTTAGACCAAAGGGTATTTTTTGATATGATTCTAACAAGATAGCTTTAGAAGAAAAACTATTCAAGTAAAACCTGTCAGCAAAATCTTTGTTTTACATGCCAAAACTTAAGCACCCAGCCTAAGATCTCTGGATCCACCACAACATATCTCCCATTAGTTTTCCAGTCCCAATCTTACACCAAATAGGAAAAGGCACGAAATGAAAGATATAGAAAACCCCATGAAAGATCAAGTAGCCATGCATATTAACTATAATACCAATAGATAGTTGCTTTCGTAAGACAAAAACAAGTCAGAATTAAGTTGTGCAACGAAATATCATGCAATACCATCAGAATAACAGATAAAAGTTCAGATTTGTTATATTAATACATACAAAAATAATAGGAACAAACATGTAACAGAATTGTTCTATTAGGGAGTAACAGATGGACAACCCAGATAAATAATAAGCCATAAGCCATAAGCCATTTAAAAACAAAGTGATGCTAGCATTATTTAGATTCCATAATGTGTTTGTGATTTGTGAATGTGATCTAATGCCCAATCACCATATTTACAAAGGAGAGTACATATTCAACAAAGAAAATTGTTACACAAAGGTTAGTCTAAACAGCCGGTATACATTACAACCTGTAGGAGTTCAGAAAATTGCTTACCTGTATTCTGTCTGGGTATTTCTCTCTGATCCTTGCAGCCTCAGCACGTCTTTTCTCTGAAAACAATTAGGAAGGTAAATAATAATAATGAGAATCAGAATCCAAATAGTTCTAACAAAAAAACAATAAGTTGAAAACCTTACCAAGATCATGTTCTTGCTTGAAGGAGCTCTTTGCCATTAGATCCTGAAATAATGAAACAGCGACTTCAGAATTTCGCTTTAATCTATATGAGATGTGAAAAATTAGCAACCAGTAAATTATATAATGCCCACAAATGTATCAGGTTAATATTTATCAAGGAGTAGAATATTTCCCGCAGCCAGGCCATATATACAACTGTAACACCCCGTCCTTCTACTACTAAGATACTAAACGATATCTAATCAAGAAATACTAAAATGACGTTAGCGGAAATAACGTCGGGACGGTTATGCTACTCTAAAACAATAAATAAAGATAATTCTTCAAAATCAAAGTTTCATAGCTTCAAGAGAAAATTAATATCCGAGTAAACAACATAGTTCTAAAATAAAAGAAATATCCCAAATTGTATCATTATCAAACCAAAAACTATGAGACGTGCAAGTCTCCCGATAAAACTTAAGTAAAACTAAATGTCCTTGAAAGCTATCCAAAAGTAAGTCTCTCTATGGTCTACATAGAGTTCATCTACCAAAAACAGTACTAGGAGCTTCTTCTCACTACAAACCCTCACTCTGCTGCTGGCAGTCACAAGCCTAGCAGTCATTTCCATCTGCAAGGATGTATTAAATAGGATAAAATATTATTTAATACATCCTTGCAGATGGAAATGACTGTTAGGCTTGTGATCGCCATAGCTAGCGAGGGCTTGAGTGAGAAGAAGCTCCTAGTACTTTTTTGGTAGATGAACTCTATGTAGACCATAGAGAGACTTACTTTTGGATAGCTTTCAAGGACATTTAGTGTTACTTAAGTTTTATCGAGAGACTTGCACGCCTCATAGTTTTTGGTTTGATAATATGATACAATCGGGATATTTCTTTATTTAGAACTATGTTGTTATCTCGGATATTAATACTCTTTTGAAGCTATGAAACATTGAGTTTGAGCAATTATCTTTGTTTATTGTTTTAGAGTAACATAACCGTCCCGACGTTATTTCCGCTAACGTCATTTTAGTATTTCTTGATTAGATATCGTTTAGTATCTTAGTAGTAGAAGGACGGGGTGTTACAGTTTCACCATCATATATTAACAAGTACAGATGCAAAGGTTTGTTTTACTGATTATAAAATAGTTAACGGAAAGCAGATCCATCAAAAGAATGCATTTGACGATTTAGAAAGCAAGTAACCTTTAGTAAGTTGCAAAATGTGACCAGTTGGGAAGGAATGAGTGCGTATTGGAAGATTTGACAACAAATTGCTCAAAATTGTGGACATTGGTGAAGAGGTGAAGCATTCATGAAACATATTCAGTTTCCAAAAGCATGTACAGAATCAAAGATTACATACTCAACTACCCAAATCATCATAAAAATTAATCTAAAATAAAAACAAATTTACCTCTCTGGTCAAGTAGACATGGCTGAACTTCCCTCGACCGGGCGGCTTCCCGATGTTGAAAGGATCCACTGTTGCTTTTCCGCTGTATAAATCTCTGCAAATTCCTGAAAACACACACATTTAGAAATAAATAAATAAAGGGAAATTCTCATTGGTAGCCATGTAATTTTGAAAATTCTCATTGGTAGCCATGAGTTTATTAAATTATCAAAAATGGCCATTAACTATTGTTTATTTTTCAAAGGTAACCTTATGAGCTAAAAAAAGCATTAGTTTCGTTAACTTTCAGTTAAAATTTAGGTTCGTTATGCAAAATGAGGTGTTTTCGGTTCTTTTTTCCAGTTTAAACTTCAAATTGTCCCCAAAGTATTTTTAAATAGAGGAGGTCCATTTTATAGATTCATGCTTAGTAAACTCATTCCTATCTCCAGATATGATATTCAATGTTTTGTGGTGATTCGAGCATTTAGATAGGTGTTGGTACAAAATCAGTTCGTTGACTTTGCAAACAAGTCAATGGACACCCAATAATTTAGTATTGAATGTCTTGTGAGATTTAATCCCTAGGGGTTACCGGTTTTAATTAGATAAAACCTTGCTAACGTACCCTATTGCAATTTAATTAATGATCAAACTACGACAAATGAATTTCAGGCGAAATGTAATAAATAGGGCAAACAATAATTAATCTTTTAATTAAAGTATAACATTCTCATACATGCCACAAACTTCGAGATGGATTTTACAACACACAAAAGGATAAGCTAGGCTGGACAACTAAGGGGAACACACGAAAGTTATTGCCTCCATGGTTCCTTGCTTCAATCGGAGAATTAAATATCTTGGCGCCTAAACATGTTCTATGTCTAAAGAACTAAACTATAACCCAGGGTTGAACTATGCTAACACTAAGTTACGGTAAGGAAAGAAATGCTTGTGTTTGATGAGTTGTTTGTTGTTTTTTGCTTGATGATGATTTCTCTATTTATAGAGAAACATGATATGTAACTTCCATACATGTTAGGGAGGGAAAATGTTTGAATCATATATGATTCAAATCTCAACCACCTTCTGGCGCTGAATAACTATCACCCTATAGTGCACGTTCTTCTTCATGTTGAATCGTCTCATGATTGTCCTCTAATTGCTTGTCCTTTTACTGCCCTTGACTTTCATCTCCTGGTGGTCTTGAAGTTCTTCCTTCGTTGATCTTGACCTCCGTTGACTTTGCTTAATGGACCTTATACTCATGTTGGGCCTTTATGTTAAAGCAAAATTAAACCTTTTGAGGTTTAATTCAATGTACCACAATAAATGTTACTTGACATCTAAAAATAGTAATAACAAATTGCCCCCTTGATTTGTGGAATGATGTACTGAGCACCACACAAATTATGAGCAGAGATGAACTTCTGATGGTTGTAGCCAATATCATCCAGTAGTGTTCTGAATGTGATCCATTATTCTAAGGTGGTCAATAAACACTCTTTTAGGATGACTAAAATTAGTTGAGAAGAATAACATTTCATGTATTCCTTCACATTTCTTTCTAATCATTGTGAAATCCATTAAGAAAGTCTCTTCAAGATGCGCACTTGCAAGGTTATTTGGTGATACGTTAGGAAGGTTTTATCTAATTAAAACCGGTAACCCCAGGGACTAAGTCTTCCAAGCCATTCAATACTAAACTATTGGGTGTCCGTTGACTTGTTTGCAAGTCAACGAACTGATTTTGCACCAACAGACTATTATAATTATCAAATGTCATCTGAATAAAAAGAAGGCAACCCCATCATTAGATTAAAAGAAATGGAAAGAAAACTAGTTGGTTCCTTTAATTTACGACTAGTATATTATTGATGCTAAATTTCAACCTTCTATCAAACTCATCAACGATTATATATAGTAGTAACTTGAAATTTTTTTAAATGAAAATTAAATTAAATGGCATAGAAATCTAGAGTTAATCACATTATCACCGTTGACCTATCATTATATTATAACTATGTTACAGCAATATTTCCATAGACATTTTCATATCATACTATGTGGATTCGTAATAGACGTTAATCTTGTATATTTCAGAATGACATGGAAAGAAGATTGTTGTGAGATAGTTGTTCATCTAAGACTAAGAGTTGTTCATCCCCCCCCTCCCCAAAAAAAATGATACACATACTACACCTCCCTATACACTTGCAACTCATGCAAGCACACACGACAACCAAAAGCACCACACACAATAACAATAACCCCAATAATCATGCTAAAAATCAATAACATTAAAAAAAAAAATCCACCAGATTAAATGAGAGCAAAATAATTTTCAATTATTAATGTAAATCGAGGGAAGAAAAAGCTTACTTGAGTGGGACAGAAGAATGGAAGGAAAATCGAAGCTTTTTGCGAGCAAGAAGGGCCTTAGCAACCTGAACCTGAGATAAAAGATATTCACCTTTTAGCTCTAAACTTGAGATATAACATTAATATTTATTACAGCAATCCGACATATCCAAACGAAAGTACATGTAATAGTCTTTGCCGACCCCAATGAATTTCATTTCAAATAATATACATATATATATACATATATATATATATATATATATATATATATATATATATATATATATATATATATATATATATAAAAGTGAGTTTATATGAGAATGCATACTTATATGAGAAATAAAAATGGATTTTACACACTATAACTCTAATGAACAAGTGATGTAACTACATATATATATATATATATATATATATATATATATATAAGTGAGTTTATATGAGAATGCATACTTATATGAGAAATAAAAATGGATTTTACACACTATAACTCTAATGAACAAGTGATGTAACTCTAATGAAAAAGTGATGTAACTCAAAAAAAAAACAATAATTAGAAAAATAAAATCGAAAAATAAATTTTTTTTTTTTTTGGGCTAGAAATTTTTTCAAGGGTACAACTCTAATGAACAAGTGTTGTAACTCTAATCCAATCGTGTGGTTGAGATTCATTCTCATTTCTCATGTGATCCTATATATATATATATATATATATATATATATATATATATAATTGAGGCCATGGTGTTAAATAACGGCCGTATCAATTCGGTTCGTCCGAGTTGTAACGGTTTTCAACTTTGGCGAACCGGACTCCGACCGGTTCGTACCGCCTTTTTATAATACACCGAGATATCGGCCGTTCCAACCGAGACGACGAAATATCGCCCGCATTTCCCGTTCCAAGATCCGATTTTCAGTTTTTTTTCTTCAAAAACAAAACCCTAAATTCATCAATTGAAGATGAAATATGCGATTTCTTTCATGGAGACGTTGGGGCTTTTGTTCGGGAGGTTGATTCCCGTGCAAAGGCATAAATTTCGTCATCGGGCACAAAAGTCGTTGGCCATTTCTCCGGCCACTGTTAAGAAGAGAGAGAAATCGCGAAGAGGAAGAAGATGATAGCAGGTTACTCTTTTTGTTAATTATGTGTGGGAAAGTGAAAGGGTAGCCTACTAGTACTACCACGTGATATGCAGTACCCCTGTAATTTCTTTTTCTTTTTTTTTTTTTTGGAACATGCAATACTGCTGTATAACATTAACAGCAGCTACAACACACTCTCTCTTAATCTGCTTTTTGTTTTGGTTGAGGGAAACTCACGTGCAATTTGAAATTGGTTCTTATTTTAATTTTTCATTTTATCTTTATTATTATGAACACTTATGACTTATGAGTTATGACTTTTCAGTGCCATATCTTTTAAAGTAGAAAGGAATACTTGAAAATTTTAAATGATTTTATAATATGTTGATGCACAACCATTTTAAAAAAATAAATCTTTGTTCACCAAAAAAACCATTAATAAATAGTAAGCATAAAAAGTATTATAATATACAATTTTTGCCACTAAAACCGCGACGCGGTCCGCGATGAACGCATCCGTTCCGTTCCAGCGATACCGCAACCGTTTCCGCGACTGTTACCGAAACCGCATTTTCGAACTATGATTGAGGCACTTCAAAGACACTAGAAAACATCTGAAAAATGCAACTTAAGAGTATTTTAAAATAATAAAGATTTTATAAAGCATTAATTAGTGGTCGGGTTCTAGGTCATACGAGTGTAGCTTCAAATATTAGCTTTCTTAGGTTTCAATCAATGCAAATGCCAAGCTTACCGTAGTAGCAGATGGGGAAAAAATTTAGTGAAAGCATATTATAGAATAAAGACTAGAGGATTATACACATAAAAGTAATATTAGCAAAGACAATTGCATTACACAATGTGCTAGCAACGCAGGATGAGAGGGAAATTGCAATTGGGTTACACAGATTGAAAAGGAATGATAAAAATGGAGGGACAGGGGAGAGGAGAGACAGCAAACAAGGCAAACATAGATAATTATATTATTATGTTATGAACTGGGAGTATATCATGTTAAGAACTGGGAGTATATTAATCATAACTCTAATTGTACATAAAAATTGCAAAACATAGTAGACATCTCATAAAAAATAAAGAAAAAGATTGAGTTCTTATCAAAAGGAAAAATACCTATTACGACAGTAATGCTACAAACAACCACATCTACTACTGAAAGCCTTACTAATGCCCAAGCATATTGTGTAGACATATTTCTGATGCAGAGGACAACTCCACCCACCATTGCGAACAACACACACAGCCAGTTGTCCTGATGTCCTGCAACAAACACCCTTCATTAAGATTGATAGTGGTACTTATGTCCTGCAACAAACAGTAAGTAAATAAATGATCACTCATTTTGTAAAGATACGGTACAAAATATGATCTCCCTGATAATATAGATACAGTATTGTTACGCGCTATGAATATGAGTACATGTTAGCAGGGGCGGATCCAGCGTGGGTTCAGTGGGTTCAACTGAACCCACGCTGGATCTGGGAAAAAATATACAGTAGAGCTGGAGAAGAAAACCGGAAGAAACAATGTATATGAAATCCCGTGCTGTTAATAAGCATATGTTTGAGCTTGGCGTGGCGGTTTGACTGACAACTTTATTATCTACCTTCTCTCGATTGACGCGGGTTCAATTCCCTGTATTCATGTTTTGCTTCTTCGGGTTCAATTCCGTGTATTCATGTTTTGCTTCTTTTTTTGTAATTTGTGTCTACTGATGTTTTGCTCTTTTTTTTTTTATTTGTTTTCCATTTCTTTATTTTTCTATTGCCTACTCTTTGGATCCTAAGTGCCTATTTAGAGCATTTTGTTTTCTTTTTTTCACTTTCATTTCTTTTCCTTTTGTTCTTTTTCATAAACTTATTCATTATCTCATTACTTGATGACAGTGAATCCTCTATTAGTTTACTTCTGATTTTTTTGGCTTCCCATTTTCAGTTTCTAAATAGTTAATACTCCCTCCGTTTTAGTATAATTGATATGTTTTGTACTTTGACGCTATTTACGTACTCTACATTGACCATTGTCTATGATTTCTATGTAGGGATAATTATAGTCATAGAATACTCATCATTATATAGTCCTTAAGTAACTTTGTACCTTCAAATGCTTAAAGATGTGTCAAACAATTGTTCATTAATTCGAATGTAAGATGCTTACTCATGTATTCACGACGTCAATGCTGATTTCTAAAGATTGAAAGTTTTTTACTCTTATTTAATAATAGAATTAGTTATGTTTTTCTTTCACAAAAAACTAATTATAATTTTTTGTAATTGATATTATTGTACAAGTGTTACCCTAAGAGAAAACTCCATAACTATTGGTTGTAATTGAAACTTAACTATGCTGTGAAATTTCGTATCAACTAGTCACGATTAATTTTTCAAACGATTTCGAACCCACATGGCCCAATTTCTAGATCCGCCACTGCATGTTAGAGAAAGAATGATAGATGTACTTATGCATAATAGTTGTTAGATTAAAGAAAAAATCTCTTAAAAAAAAAACAAGTAAATTAACAAAGAAAAGGTGAAGTGACCTCTATCTGACCTGATAAAGTTGGGTGAAGAAATTAGGCATGCCAGGTTTAGGATCACCAATCTGACCAAGAGTAAGGGCAATTATGACGGCAACTAAAAGATTGGCAATGGAGTAATCAAGATAACTATAACTATGTTGAGGGAGACGATCATGTTTTTCAAGTAATAGCAGCTCATCTCCCCAAAAATACTAAGGTCTAAGGCCATTAACATACATGCTATTGCTCCTCCTTTGGTCTCCACTACAAACATCTTTAACTCGCTTTTTCACAATCTTTTTTTTTTGGTATTTTCTTCGATTGATCAAATTATTTACAAGTATGGTATTAACAAGAAAGGCATATCAAAATAAGTCCAGTTTTTAACTCTATTATCACCCATCTTTAAGTCATAGCAACAAAGGAACTGACTTTAATTGGCAAAATTGTTTCTTTGGCCAGTAATAATAACTAAATCTTGAGCAATTATCAAATTTTGTGACATGAAACCCACCCTTGAGTTTACCAGCATCATCTATTTATCTAACCGTCACCCTCCCTTTTTTCTTAGCAAATTCAAATTCATTCATGCGCAACATCTACTAAGTGCTCTATCACTATATCTATATCAAAACAAAATAGAGGAATTCATACCACAATTGATATAGCCATAATAAACAAGAATGCTGCTCAAAAGTCAAAAGTATATGTTCTTTAATCCCAGTTTACTATGAAACCCGAGTTTGTTTTCAATTAGGAAGTAATAAAACCCCTAAACTTCCATTAAATTAAATAAACAAACAAAACCACAAACCCTATTTTTTCTTCCAAATAATCGCTTAAAAGTAATAAATAATGAATAAATTAGGTGGAGGTCGAGAGCGTACCTTGCTTGATGGTATTATTCCATGGCTGAGTTTTGGAGGAGCTTTAGGGGATTTTCAGAAGAGAGAGATTGAAAAAAGGTCAGAGGAATGAAGAGTAGAGTGCGAGTACTTCAAAAAAAAAAAACGAATGACCTTAATAACTAACCTTAATAAATCCCATTACAATTAATAACGTCAGCAAATTTTGACTTGTTATTCGTAACCGGCCTTTTTTACGCCTGTTGGCTGTTACTAATGGTTGGTTAGTTTCTCTTTGACCTACTATTTGTAACTCATCTTAGATACTTATGTGCCAGTTACTAATGCTAAACGTCTATTTGTAACCTGCACTAGCTAATGCTATGCCAGTTACTATTATTCTTGTAGTAATCAACATAATTTATGCCCCAGTTAGTAGTTACTAGTAGCGCGTTACTAACACTTTTTGATGTTCATCTAAACAATGAACAAAGAATGATCCTTGGTACTCATATCGTATGCAGTGGCGGAGCTAATGTGGGTCACGTGACCCCTCAAATTAAAAAAAAAATTAAGGAATTTTCGGGAAAAAAAAAAAGTTAAATCAAAAATCACGCATCACAGCACTAGAAAAGAGGAAGCGCTAGACTAGTCCTCAACGGCATTGTCTGCCCACTTGCAGATTTTGTTTTACTTTATTAAAGGTAGTGGGTCCCAAACTCCCAATTGGCAAATTCCCATCAGATTTTCTCCCTCCTCCTTTTCCCAATACACCTCCCTACCTCTGTTAGTAATTCAGTATGATAGTATCAGTATCACGCTACAAAAAAAATTTAATTGCCCTGTAATCCCCCATAATTTTAAAAGATTTTATAAATATATTTTAACATTTATATATTTATATTTTAGTTGAAATGATTTTATTATTTAAAGAAGGTTGACTATTTTAAAAGTCAAATGAAATTATTTTAAGGATTTAAGAAAGTTGAAAATATTTTAATTAGGCATGCTTTGAAAAAGGTTTGAAATACGAATTTGATTTGGAAAAGAAGTCTAAGTGGACTTGAGGAACCCAAATTCTAAGTAGATTAGGAGAAAGGAGTTATATTGATGTTAGGAGTCCTAATTTATCAATCCTAGTCATCATCAAATTCTATTCAAACTCAATCTCCTTTTCCTAAGTCCAAAAGAAAACCCTACTTATAAATACCTTAGACCCAATTATTTTTACCACACAAAGATTTATTTTCTCTTTTCCCTCACAAACAGCCGGCACTTTTCTTCTTCCTCTTCCACGTGAGTTTTTTTTTCTTCCTCTCAAGTTTTCTTTCTTCTTCTTCAAGTAACGCTTTCTTCTTCGCTAAGAAACGTCACAACCACCGCCGAACACCAGTGAACCGCCGTCGCCGCTGCCGCTGCTCTTCCTTGGCCGGCGCATCATCCCACTTTCTTCTTGTGTTGGTTTAATTCTTTTCTTCTTCCTCAAGTTTCAATTAAAAATCATATTTTTATGTTTTATTTTAGTACTAATCATGATTAATAACTTTAATTTACTGTTTTAATGATTAATCATGGATTATATATATTATATATTATAAGAATAAAAATTCAGATTTGTTTATTATTGTTAGATTGAAGTTTTAATCATTAAAGCATGAATTTTTAGGGTGTTAATTATTAGAAAACCGTAGTAGCATGTTGTATACTACGAGATTGGTTTAGATTATGAATTTAAACATGTTTGCATATGTTTAAAGAGGGTTTTATGATTTTATGAGTTGCTGGAATTTCAGAAAAGATTTTATTTAGGGAGTTTTAAGAATTTTAATTACTAGTATTGTAACACCCCAGAATTTCAAAGACCGAAAAGAAAGAAATAATAATATATTTAATAGGACGATGGCGGAAACATCGTCTTCCGGGAATGTCACTACTACAAGAATATTGTTTAAATAACTAAGTGATAAAAACAAACATAAGTAAATACTATAAGTAAATTAATTACTTAGATTAAAATCAAAATGAGAAAACTATCTCACTAAAGAGAAGTCTAGAACTAAAACCCCTAATAGATTATTTCTCGCATCTCAACCCGAGCCCAAAATCAAAGAAAATCCCCATCAACAAAACCCGCAAAATATACAACAAATATCCACAATCGGTGGGAGTAACTAGCAGCTTCTCCCGTAACAAAAGCAATCAAAGTACGATTCAGACATAGATTAATAAGAAAGGAAATAATTAAGTCAAGTTAACTACAATATGCATCCACTTCCATATAACTCACAAATAACGCAAATGAATAATAAATAGCAAGTGAGTTGGATAAAAATAAATAAATCATCTCAAGAGTACTTTTAGAAAAATAAAAGTATAGGTAAAACAAGTGTCCGAGACAAAACCGAACGCTAGTGATTCGCAAATCACTTCCTAAGGTTTGTCGATCGCAATCTCCCGAGTCGGGCCTATGGGCTTACGTTCCCCACTGCCCGTGTCTAAGAATGGCCAAACTCCCGATGCCGGGTAGAACACGCAGAACTCCCCGACTCTCGGACGACAACAATTAACCCAGGTGTACCCCCTAGTTCGCAAAACCAGGTGGTTGGCATGTTCTTCACCTGGGGACTACATCTATCCCACCGGATGTTCTTATCTCAAAATAAAATCATAAATATCATCAAAGTATTATTCATCTCAAAAATATTCGTCAAAAGGGATGCCACCCGGCCTTATACCCATAATTCATCAAAAGTAATTCTTCAAAAAAAATCCTCAAAATAAATCACTTACAAATTTTCAACAAATATCTCTCACAATAACACTTGAACATTCCAAAACATCAACAATGACAATATACTGGTTTTTACAGCAACCACACTCAATCACAAATACATCACCAATTAACTCTAAATCATATTCATTAAAAGAGTAATAACAATTAAATCATTTTATTTCATAAATCAAACCTAAACATGTGGTTACCCAAATGATGCATACTGTATACTACTGAAAATCAGCAACCCAGAATATATTAAATTTTAAATTATATCTGATTTACAAGCCCTCAAACAATTTAATAGTGTGTCCTCAATTTCATCACAAAAACACCATAATAATTATGAAACCTACAAATTCGAGCAGTAAAATCACACAAAAATTATCATATAACCCTAATAGCTCTACTGACATGGTACAATTTTTATTTATAATTTTCAGACTCAAAAAGCATTTTTTACAGTTAATATACAGATTCCTCAAATAAGCCATTATAATAATTTAAAATATAAAAAAACGCCAAAAAATTACCAAAAATTCACATAACATGTAACAACTCACGGAAATACATATTATTCAAATAAATTAATTTTTCTGCCTTTATAAATAATTTTCTTGAATTATATACTGACTGAACAGAAATTACAAAAACAGATATATCAATTAATTAAAACAGTAAACAGTAGATAAAAATTATTCTAAGGCATGGAATACATTATAAGCATGTAACATGATCTAAGAAAAATGATTTCATCAATTTTAACAGTCGTTCAATAATTATTACGAAATTTAGCCAAAAACGCACAAAATACTAATTAAATCAAATAAATATTAAAAATCATGCGAAAATTATTTTTCTATACACAGTATTCACATAGCATGTGTCACGTATGTTCATGTCAAATTTCGTCAAAAATATCATTCAAAAAATATTTTAGATAATTCCTAACGTAGTAATCTAATACCGAATAATACCCTAATCACTATGGTTCTAAGATAACAACTAGTTACCTGGATCGTCGGGAGGAGAGCTGAGTCTAAAGAGACAATCACGAGTTAAGCATGCAATCCAAATCCTCTTCTAACCCCAAGGCATAACGAACGAGAATTGTAGCAACAAGACACTAGGCATTTCTTCTTGAACGTTGAAAACTCTTGTTTCGTACTGCTCTGATACGACCATGATTCCCGATGATCAAAAGCTTATGTAGAACAAGACGTTATAAACGTTGTGTCCAAATTTGAAGACGATCTAACGGTTAGATCTCCGGCTACGGTTATTTTCGTGAAGGTGCGACAGGAAAAACCGGGTTGAACTTTCTATTCTTTTGCTCTTCCTTTTCTCTCTTTCTTTTCTTGAAACGGTGGGGGGTTAAATGAGAATGATGCTGCTGAACTTCTTTGAATAAAAATAAGAATTTTATGGATGTTTAATGGTTGAAATAAGGGGTTTTAATGAATGAGAATAATTAGGGGGGTTACAAAGCAACAAAGAGTCATGAGAAAAACAAAAGAGAAAAGAAAAGGAGAAGGCTCCTCTTAATCCTTCACTTGGCCGGCTGCCCCAAGCCCAACACCCACACAAAACTTTCGGCCCAAATTCAACAACGATCCATGCTCCGAAAGCCCGATACGCGATAAAACGGTTAATTCCTAAATCGCGCATAAACTTTGAAAATACTTAATAATGAAAATAATTCTAATGAATTATATTATAAATATAAATATAATGCACACATTAACACACCATATAATAAAATATTAATTCGGCTCCCAAATTGTAAAGAATAAAAATCATTGATCTAGAGAAAATAATAAATTATTTATTTATTTATTTTTACGAAAAGAATATCATTTTAAAATAAACTAACACCAAAAATAAAGAGTGAAAATTACGGGGTGTTACAAGTATGGTAGTACTATGCTAGGAATTAAAAATAATTGAAGTTTTGATAGTAAAATCAACTTTTGAATATGTTTAAAGGGGATTTTAAATATTTTAAAGGTGCTATCTTTTTATTTAAGAGTATCGATCTTAGTTTATATTGATTTTTAGGCGGAGAGTATTCTGTAGGAGACTTTTAAAGGGTTAAAAGTGGTCTGCCGACTAGTTTACACAAGGTACGTACATACTTATGTGCTATATGATTAGTATCATGATTTAAGGAGGAAAAATTTGTAGTATCATGTATAGGAACTTTATAAGTTCATATGTGATTTCTAGTATGATTGATTTCTACATGTTTTATGCCTGTGAGCAAGCATGTTAAGTATTAGATTTATTATGAGTAAAGAAGTGTCATGTTTGTATGGATTTATTGATGCAAGCATGTGGATATGAACTTTAATTATTAATTCACATGGGGGAATGAATATGTTATTAAGATTGATTCATGATTATTCATGTGTTCCCTTACAAGTATTATTTTCACTACTTTATGAGGACTGTGGGCCTTATTTGGTAAGTTGATAAGTATGCCTTTTTAAAGGTAAGTTGATTGTTGGCTAAATTCAGCAAATAAGAAAGTTGAGATTAAAAGAAAGTAAGTCTTGGGTTGTAAGTTGTGATCACTTATTAAATCCTAAGATAAAAGAAGTTCAGTTGTGAATGTTTGAATTATATTCTGTGTTGCTTGTATGTGTGTCATAACAAGTAATAACTTGAAAAGAACGTAAAGTGTAACGAGGATGGTTATAGACTTTAGACTGGTGTACGTCTAGAGTTGGACATTAGGAGTTGGGGTACATGGTGAGCGAGCCATGGCTTTTTATAGGAGATGGATTGATTACCATCCCTTTTTCAGTTAGCAAAGGTTCCTCGATATCGCAGGTCATTTCTGGAATACGTGGTAGCTCCCGTATTTCGTCTTCGTAATGAAGGCATTAGTAGATAAGACAACTCAGGTCCAATAACTATTTCATTTGAGTAATAAAAAGATGTTTAGAGTTAGTTCAGTTAAAAGTTGTCTGCAGAATGTTATATGATTATATTATTATTTATCCCTGCATGTTATTTATTTAGTATCATGTTAGGAATGTTTATGGATTATTATATAGTACTCAGCTTTGCTGATTACGTGCTTTGTTTGTATGTGTTGATCATGGCTTTGCCTTATTGATCATGTGATGACCCAATTTTGGTGAGCAGATTCTCTAGAGCATTGACATTTACAGGTTCGCAGATGTTGCATCATTGGGAATCTGGGAATGGAGAGCTTGTGTAATCTAGTATATCATATGTTCTGCATTAGTAGGAACGTATTATAATAAGTTTGTTTGAATAGACATATATAGAGTGTTTGTTTTTGAAGTACTTATTTATTTATGATAATAAAGTATGAAGTTTAGTTAGATGTTTTCCGCTGCAAAATTCTGAATAAGCCGATACGTTATCACACGGGCGATAATACTTGGGTAATTCTCTAAAGTTTTATATTATAAAGGTATTTCTGAAAAGAGAGAATTATCGGGGTGTTACATGCCTATAGCTGGCAAAACAAACACGTACCCGTGACCCGACCCGTTCCCCACCCGAAAATAATGACTCGAAATAACCCGACCCGGAAGCAAAATAGACCCGAATAATCCGAACCTGAATCTACCCGACCCGAAGTGACCTGACATGAGTGACCTGATAATGATGACCCGAACCGACCCAAAAAGTTGTCATATTAGTTATTTTTTAAACAAATTTAAGGAAAAAAATTATCGTGAGATACTATATATGACTTAACCACTTCCCATTAACTATTTAACTTAGTTTTATTAGTCTTATATGTGCTTTATTTATTTGCTAGAATAAAAACCCGACCCGACCTAACCCGACCCGATGACTCGAAATTCAATGGACCCGAAATTAACTCGTACCCGAACGGACCCGACCCGAACGTAACCTGAACACAAAGTTGACCCGAGCATGACCCGACCCGCAATGACCCGACACGTTTGACCCGTTTGCCACCTCTATACATGCCCAGTGACTCAGTGAGTTCAGGCGAATAGGCGACAGTTCACGTTCACGAGTTCAGCGTTCAAGCGCCGCTACGCCGGAGTCCGTCGACCAACACCTGCACGCCGACGCACCGCTCCTGATCGCCTCCTCCGACTTCCAGCGACCGAAGTCCGACCTCCGCAGCTCCGCTGCTCTGCGCCTCCGTGGCAGCCCTGACTGAGCCATAAGGTATTGAATTTTAATTCTTTTACATTATTTATTTCTTTTACATTATTTATTTCCTAATTCCTAAATTGTATATTTAAAATCTTATTTGGTTGATAACTTGATATTAATTGTAATATTTTCATACATGTGATTGATGCACTTTGTTAGTTTCATAGTTTGTTGTTAATTACTTAATTTTTTTTGTGAATGTGTGAATTTGTGAAATTTGAATTTGTATAAGTTAAGTAGTGTTAATTAATTTATAATTTTCTATGATGATTTAGTTTCTTTATGATGGTAATTTATTGATTGATTTTTCATATAGTTTAATAGTTAGTTCATATGTGTAATGTGTTAATTTGTATAAAATAATGAATATAGGAAACGATGAGTGACACACCTATGTAACACCCCGATAATTCTCTTTTTCCCAGAAATACCTTTATAATACAAAACTTAGAGAATTACCCAAGTATTATCGCCCGTGTGATAACGTATCGGCTTATTCAGAATTTTGCAGCGGAAAACATCAAACTAAACTTTATAAACAATTAATTAAGTACTTCAAACACAAACCACCCTATGAAAGTCTATCAAACCAACTTATAATAACATTATCCGACTAATGCAGAAAAATAATAAACTAAATTTACACAAGCTCTCCATTCCCAGATTTCCAATGATGCTATATCTGCGAACCTGTAAATGTCAATGCTCTAGAGAATCTGCTCACCAAAATTGGGTCATCACAGGATCAATAAGGCAAAGCCATGATCAACACACACAACAAAGCACGTAATCAGCAAAGCTGAGTACTACATATCAATACATAAACAATCCAAATCATGATACGAAGAAATAATAAACAGAGATAAATAATAATACAACAATATAACATTCTCGTGATGACTTCTACCGAACTAAACTTTAATCAACTTTTATTATATTAAATGGAATAGTTATTGGACCGAGTTGTCTAACTAAAAACCAGCCTTCACCTAGGAAGACGAAATACGGGCGCGACTCCGTATTCCATAATGACCTGCGATATCGAAGAACCTTTAAATAAAAAGAGGAATGGTGATCAATCCAATTCCCAGAAAAAGCCATGGCTCGCTCACCATGTACCCCAACTCCTGATTGTCCAACTTCAGACGTGCACCAGTCTAAAGCTTATTACTATCCAAGTTACACTTTACGTGATTTACAATTTATTACTTGTTATGACACACATACATGCAACACAGAATATAATTCAACATTCACAACTGAACCTCTTTTATCTTAGGATTAAATAAGTGATCACACAACTTATAATCCAAGATTACTTTCTTTAATTCCAACCTTTCTTACTTTGTTGAACCTAGCCAACAATCAACCTTACCTTTCAAAAGCATAACTTGTCAACTTAACAAATAAGGCCCACAGTCCTCATAAGGTAGTGAAATACAAAAAGGGAACAATGATCAAACATGATCCAATACTAATAAATATATTAATTCCCCCATGTGAATTAATAAATAAGGTTCCCAATCCAATTAACATGCTTGCATCAATATTCCATACAAACATGATATTCTACTCATAATCAAATATTATAATTAACATGTTTGCACACAGGCATAAAACATGCAAAATCCAACATAATAAATATCATACATGAACTCAACCAAGTTCCTATACATGATACTACATAATTCTCCTTCATAAAATCATGATACTATCTCAATCATCACATAGGCATGTACGTACCTTGTGTAAACTAGTCGACTGGCCACTTTAGCCCCTTTAGAAATCTCCTACGGAATACTCTCCGCCTAGAAATCCGATATAACTAAAATCAATACTTTTAACTAAAAAGACAACAACTTAAAATATTTAAAATCCCCTTTAAACATATTCAAAAGTTGATTTTTCTATCAAAACTCCAATTACTTTTAATTCCTAGCATAGTACTACCATACTAGTAATTAAAATTCTTAAAATTCCCTAAATAAAATGCTTTCTGAAATTCCAGCAACTTATAAAATCATAAAACCTTCTTTAAACCCTCTTAAACATGTTTAAAATCATAAATTAAATTAATCTCATAGTATTTAATATGCTACTATGGTTTTCTAATAATTAACACCCTAAAAATCCATGCTTTAATTACTAAAACTTCAAACTAACAATAATAAACAAATCTGAATTTTTATTCTTATAATATAATATATATATGAATCAAGATTATTCATTAAAACAGTAAATTAACATTGATAAACATGATTAACATTAAAATAAAGCATAAAAACATAGTCTTTAATAGAAAACTTGAGGAAAAGAAAAGAATTAAACCAACTCAAGATGAAAGGGAGGAGGCGCCGGCCAAGGAGGAGTCTTGGTGGCAGCAACGACGGTCAACGGCGGCGGCGGTGACGCTTCTTAGCAAGGAAGAAAGCGTTACTTGAAGAAGAAGAAACAAAAGCTTGAGAGGAAGAAGAAAAGAAAATTACGTGGAAGAGGTGAGAGAGAGAGCCGTGAGAATTGAGAGGAAGAGTGAAGAAAAAATAGTTTGTGTAGGGCAAATAATTGGGCTTAGGGTATTTATAGTTAGGGTTTCCTTTTGAGCTTAGGAAAAAGGAATTTAAGTTTAAATAGGATTCGATGATAACTAGGATTGATGAATGAGGACTCCTAGTATCAATATAACTCCTCTTTCCCAATCTACTTAGAATTTGGGTTCCTCAAGTCCATTAGACTTCTTTTCTAAATCAAATTCATATTTCAAACCTTTTTCAAAGCATGATTAATTAAAATATTTTCAACTTCCTTAAATCCTTAAAATAATTTCATTTGACTTTCAAAAATAGTCAACCTACTTAAATAATAAAAATCATTTGAACTAAAATATAAATATATAAATGATAAAATATATTTATAAAATCCTTTAAAATTATGGGGGATTACACCTAGATCAAAAAAATCAAAGGCAATGGGAAAACAACCCGATCTTCGACAATTTAAGTTGATGTTGATTCTTCCGGTTGCTACGGCAAATGTGGAAAGAGTGTTTTCGGGAATGACTTACATAAAAAGTAAGTTGCGAAATAGCATGGGTGATCAATTTTTGAATGATTGTTTGGTCACTTTTCTTGAGAAATAAGTGCTTCTTCAAGTTTCCGATGATGATATTATTGATCGTTTCCAAAAAATGAAGACTCGTCGAATGCACTTGTAATTTTTTAATTTTATTTATGTAATTTTTTCTTAGTTTGGGATGTATGACAATGAATATTAGACAATGTTTCTTTGCGTTGTAATATTTTCAATATTGAATATATTTTGTCTTTTTTTGTGACCCCGCGATTTTGAAATCCTGGCTCCGCCACTGATCGTATGTGATGATGCCAAACCTTGGGAGTTGTGCTCAATTTCTTTTGATGTTTTTCTTACTCTAGTGATCCTACTGCAGCTTATATATGTGGCTCAAATTACAAAGCTTATACTGATCTAGCCTCTATGGCTAGTTCATGGACCTTTTGTACTAAGTTCCTAGTATCTTTTATAATACGGAATGTCCTGTATTCCCTAAGAATACAATTTATATCCCTAATTATACTATCTATTTCTATTGGCCCTATATTCATTCTAATACATTTAACTAGCTCTGAAGAATCACAAAAAATCCTAAACCTAACTAGTTCCTTCTTGAATGCCTCTGTTATTGCTCCTAGCATGGCTAGAGCTTCCGCCTGGAGTGCCGAAGATGCCATGACTTTGTCGCTGCCCGTAAAGATTTCTGAGTTGTTTATGGAGCAGACCCATCCAACACTTGCAGAATGAATTCCATGTTTTCCTTTTTTCCAGGATCCGTCAACCTGGATGGTGCAAAATTCCCATGCAGTCATGACATCGCTTCCCTATGGACTTTTATGAAAACCATTGTGGCTAATTTCATTCTCACTCGGGGATTTGATAACATGGCAGTGTCGATCATGATTCTCTTTTGTACAGTTCTCATCAATGCGAATTATCTGCAATGGATTCACTTTTTCACCCTTGAATATAACCGTGTTTCTGTGAATCCATATAGCCCACTCTCTTTGTCGCTCTTGTGCATCGATCTCTTCGAGTTGATTTTTTATTTTTATTTTTTAACATTTCATTCATGTTCTTGTTTGTATGGTTTTCAGGAATGGATGAAGTAGCAGAAGCTGAGGACTCTTCTATGATTGCTACTCAATTTTAGTGAAGATTGGTGGAATCTTATTGGCAATGTTATGTTGATAGTCAGTTTAAACCCCTATTAAATTACTTTGTGTAGAAATACCTGGGAATAAAACCATGATAAATTTCGATTACCTATTGCTGACTTTGAAAACGAATCTCAACTCTTATTTAACGTTGACGGCTTATTATTATATTAATATATATATATATATATATATATATATATATATATATATATATATATATATATATATATATATATAAAGTAGACATTTTTTGGAAACATTAGGCGCGCCACATAAGTAAATGTATTATTTCGACCAATTAAAAATTAAATTTGTATTTTATTTTAGAATTAAATAATTCTGACGAATGAGATTTATTTGGATTTAAATTATTTAAAAGCTAAAATTTATTTTTTGATATTAGGATTTAAATTATTTAAAAAATAAAAACTATCATTTAATTATTTCGTATATATAAAGTATGAATTTTTCGGGAGCATTCAAGCACCACCTAAGCAAAGGGGTTATTTTAACCAATGAAAAAAGAGTTATGTAATTTATTTTTTAGAATTAAGAATTCAATTGTCACCTAAGAAAAAGTAATGAATGAGATTTTATATTAAAAAATATTTTATATTGTTATCATAGTCTTATTTGAATTTTGGTGTTGAGTTTGGCTTTACTGTTAGATTGTATGAGCATCTCCAAAGACCATCTATGCAAAGAAAATTTCACACGGTCTACTTTTTCTATTGTTTAAATTATCTATATCCTCTCTTTTTCTGCATCGTAATTACGTGTTTATTTGTATGCTTTTGTTCTTTTTTGCATCAGCCATACGTCAAGAGAAATGCAGTTGCCTAGTGTTGTTTGATTATTAACAACTAGGCGGAGGGATGATTTAATGGTGACTAGAATAGATTCTAATCATGAAAATTAATGGTGTTTGGTTGATAGGATGAAGTAACGTGAAAATTGTAAATGAGAAGGTATAAAATAGATTAAATTGTTTGATTGGCCAAAACTCAAGATGGTGGAGGAAGTTTGAGCAATGATAAAACACTAACAGTTAGTGGCCAAAAAGTCACTAACAATGACCAATCTACAAAAACAAAATTGTTGGAGGGTATATCAATAATATGTCAGCATAGGCAGTTGAAGTACGTTTTTAACATTAAAAAAATAAAAAAGGTACCTTTATCTATTCATAGGAAAAAGTGAAATTTCTCTCTTTTGTACTTTAAGAACCTTTGTTTGTGTGTTAAGAACATTTATCTCTATTATATAAGTGAAGGGGGAAGGCATGGTGTCCCCATATTAAATGATTATATCACCCTTACTTTTTTAATTCATCAATTTTGTTTAAATTTTTAAAATAATACTCCCTCTGTATTTTTTTATCTTTCCTACTTTGACTTTGCACGTTTGCCAATGCACTTATTCTATCTTAAATATCTTTCATTACATATTAGTAAAAATTATAAGAATTGAATATTAATAAAGTATTCATTGAGACGAATCAAATAAGATCCCACATGACTATATTTTTTCTTATAAATTGAGAAAAATTAAAAAGATTCTATCTAATTGTGAATAGTATCAAGATTTCAAGTGAGAAAGATAAAAAATACAGAGGGAGTAATAGGTAATGAACTAATCCCAATATTTTGCCATTTTTAAAAACTATAATTATAACAACTTAAAATTTTAGGTTAAAAAAAAGGAAAGACTAAAAAAGTTTGCAAAAAAACAAAGATAACAAATTCATTTAAGAATATCAAAATCTTCCATCAAAAAGAACAATTGTCAAAATAAAAATTCAGTAATATACTTCCACAACATTATAGTCATGTAATGAAATGATCATTTTAATGGGTTAATATAATTTCAATTTGTGTAACTCAATTACATAAAGGATAATAAGGTCATATCAATAACTAATCTAAACTTATTTTTGCTGAAGTTGAACAAAACAGAGCATCTATTGAAAAAACTGTCAACTTAAACTATTATAATGAGTTGTCGCTTCATGTATTGGGTGCATGTAAAACTATCTACTCGACATTAGGAAATATCACAATGAAAAAATTATCGTTGCACACATCGCGTGCTTAGAAAGCTAGTTCTTTATAAATCAACCCATATTTATGTATTTAAGACACTTGTCATTTATACATCAACCCATGTTTATGTGTTTAAGACACTTGTTATTTATACATCAACCCATGTTTATGTGGTAATCATACTTTTTGTCAAAAAGTACAGCTGTAATCTCTGAAAAAAGTTTGCATCGATTAGCGTGATTCTTAGCTTTTTTCCTCAGAAAAGTACAATTTATAAGAACCCTTTTTTGTATGTTCAGAACACTTGTTCTTTATAAATCAACCCATGTTTATGTTTGTTTAAGACACTTGTTATTTATACATCAACCCATGTTTGGGTGATAATCTTACTTTTGGTCAAAAAGTACAGCTGCAATATCTGAAAAAAGTAAAAGTTGCATCGATTAGCGTGATTCGTCAGTTTTTTTTCCCCAGTACAATACAACTAGTTTTGAAGCCCGTGCGTTGCACGGGTTATTGTTTATTTTATATATTTGCAATTTTTTTTGTTAACATTGTTGATTTTTTGTAGATGTGAAATGAGATTTTTCAACACCATTGTGTTTATATAAATTCTCCATTCTTTTTCTATTGCAACAATTACCACTTTGGGTAGTTTCATCTATTGGAATCATTTCACTTTTGGTAAAAAAAAAGCAACTATAGTTGAAAACATCACCTTTACTTTATGTAATAAAACCATCATTAATTACTCAAATTGCCTCATAAAGTTGCGTTTACTTTATTAAGGATTTACTTATAGCCAACACAGTTTTAACATGAAAAATACCCAAATGATACTTTAAGAAAGTAGAGGGTAAAAATTTAATAGATGCAGGACAAAAGGAATAGAGAAAAAAAATATGAGTGTCAGCCACAACTTCAAATTTAAATATAGCACATAAACACTAAGCATATAGAATAGAAGATGGGAAAGCCAAAAAGAATATCATAATGATGGTATCATGAATAAAATAAATTAAATATAGATCTAACCTCTATTAATAATCGAAAATACTATTTAAGAGATAAAAATATATTCATCAATCGTGACCATATCAAGACTTATCAAACTTCCCCCTTTTTTATGATATGCGGCCTCAAATAGTCTAGAAATTCGAACCTTGATTTCCCAATTAGTTTCAGTAGAATTAAGTTCATTGAGAAAAGAATAAGATTTGACATATAGATATATGAAAAAGAAAAACATAAATAATTATTTATACAACAAATATTCTAGGAATATAATAATTAGTCAATTGCATAATACCTCTGCAATGTCGTTGACAAACTTTCATTTGATTCTTTATGTAATGTCATCATGGTATGCTATTAGGTTCAAAACTATATGTATGTTTTATATAACTCAATTTTTAAAAGTATGATATTGAAAGACATAATTGCTATTGTTACATATAATACGCTATTTTTATAGTTAATTTTATATTTATTTAAAATGAATTGTAAATAATACGTTATTGTTCATCTAAATAAATATATTTTCATAAGTTGTAAAACTATATTGTATATGGAACTTATTTCGGAACATATTTCGAGCACTCTCCGATGGTTAGAAAAATACAATATTACGAATTATGTAGCAAAAGTTATATTCAATTACATAGTTGAATATTTTAGGTTGTTTATTCAAAATCGGAGTGTAATCTTCACTTATTAAAAACACCTTATATGTATTTATATCTATGTTAAACACTATTTTTAAAAAAAATAAAAAAATAAAAAGAATAACATGTCATGCTTAGGTGGAGCTCTCTATAATATTCTAAGGTTGTTTTTTAAAATCATACTCTAATTTTTTCATCATCCAAAACTCTAATACATATATGTAACTTTATCGCTATAGAATTTAATTTTTGTTGTAACAACAAAATCTCCTTAATAAATTTTATTGGAATACTAAATTGTTTTTGGTTCAGTTGAGTAAGGCTGGTGTTTGGATCCTCTAGAGTTCTAAAAGAGCTCTACAATGTAGAGTTTGAACAATATCAACTATTGAATAAAAAATCAATAACTCATATATTATCTTTCCAAACCCTCTATTTTTTCTCATCAAAATCCACCCCCTTATTTTTCCCCTTTCACCAATACATGCCCTTGATTTTAAAATGTATGGTTCATATACAACTCTACCTTGTAGAATTTTATTAAAACTCTAGAGGATCCGGACTCGTAAGACTGAGGTTTGAAAGATAATATGTTTAATTCTGTAAAGTGGACCTATGATAAAAGGCTATAGTCACATACAGTACACTATACTTATAACTATTATTACATTTATCTAAAAGAAAGACTAAATAATGCCTTACCATTCATCTAGTTAAATATATTTTCATGAGTTGTAAAACTATATTGTAAATGAATCTTATTTTGAGTTATATTTCAATCACTCTCAAATGGTAAAAAATTATAAGGTTTTGAATTAGGTAGCAAAAGTTATATTCAATTTACATAATATAATAATTTAGATTGTTTATTCAAAACGAAACTCTAATTTCTCGTTATCCAGAACTCCTTTTATGTATTAAATATATGTAGAACTCTATTTTTTTTTTAAATATTTAAAATAAAAATTAATGACATGACAATCCTACGTGGCGCTCTCTACTTCATAAGTTGCAGAAATATATTGTAAATAGATCTTATTTCGGAGCATATTTCAAGTACTATCCAATGGAACAAAAATTAAAATATTATGAATTACGTAGAAAAAGTTATACACAATTTACATAATTTAATAATTTAGGTTGTTCATGCAAAACCAAACTCTAAATTTAGCTTATCTAGAACTCCTTATGTGTATTTAAATCTATGTAGAACTCTTTTTTTATAAAAGATAAAAATAAAATTTGATGACATGACAATCCTACATGGCGCGCACTATGGCCTCGAAATCTTAAGGAGCTCCCTATACTCCCGAAAAGTTCCTCCTTTATTTATATATATTGATTTGTAAGAACCCTTGTTTGAGCGTTTAAGACATTTGTTTGTTATAAACCAACCACTTTTTGTTTGTTTGAGATGCCTGTTATCTGTAAATCAACCAATATTTATGTGTGTGAAATCATATTTGTTATCAAAAAGTACACCTGTTGTTTTATCCACTTGTCCAACAAGTAAGCTGTAGGCTTAGCTTCCTTGTCAAGCAAGTAAATTAGTATCTTGAGTGTTCTTCAGATGGAGACTTGTGCAACAATGCCTAAATTATAGCTTAATCCTTAGCCTTGGCTTCGCTCCCGAACCTGCACAAAGGGACCCACCCTGGAGGTTTGGGTGGTGGTTCCCCCTCCGATGCTTAAGTCAGTTATCAGGAGTTGTAAGAGAAAGTAGAGATAGAAAGAGAAAGTGAGAGAGAATTTATCAGAGTAACTTTACACTGTTTGCATTGAATGTGTTTTCTCCTGATTTCAGGGGTATTTATAGTGATAGCAAGTTGACAGCTAACCTTAAAAACTGACCTACAATAGTGGCCTCCGATTGGGCGAGGAATCGAGATCATGACACGTGGCGACCATGACCCGGGGGATGTCTATTAACCACTCTCCTTCGACCATTTGGCACTGCTTTGGGCTCGACTATTGGGCGAAATTCAATCCTTTTACCCAACCGAGTATAGCCCAGAGATTAAGCCTTATTTTTATTTTAAATAGGATGACACGTGTACGGCTCTGATGAGCCCATGTGTCGCTAAGGGAGCCGTAGATATTAGGCTACAACATTTGCCCCTAAAAGGGCTTTCACCGTTGGCCCATCTGACGGTTAATGCCTTTTTACCCAAGGTAGCTTTTTGCTGGCCGTCCGACGGTTACGGCCCGTTATACGAGAAGGTAGTGTATTCAAAATGAAGGAAATGACGCGCCCTTTCTTGTGTTATACCGGTCATATTAGACCAGTGGGACTCCCTTTTCGGTCATTCTTGACCTATTGCAAGCAGTTTCTTATTCCTCTATAAATATCCTTGGTGTGAAAACATTCAATCATTTAACACCTCGAACAAATTTTTCTAGAGAGAGAGGCTCTGCAATTTTCTAGAGAGAGAGAGAGATCGTCCAGCTTCAGCATCCTTCACCGAATTTCCCAGACGTTCTTAGCAGGTATCGTTTCTTTGATCCTTTTATTCTTCTTTATTCTTTATTTTTTCTTAGAAAATCAATAAAATGGAATCATCTTCGTCAAATAATCCTAGCCGACCAAGAGCTTGTCTTGACCCTAGAACCGATACTTCTTCTTCGGCACATTCTAGAGTTGGGCCTCTTCTGGCCGAGTACATATTTTTTCATAGTTTTGGCCGAGAAAGTCAGACGACCCAATCTTTACCTGTGCAGGGTAATCTGGCGTGCGTCAAGCAAACGGCCCGTCTAAGACGAAAAGCAATAATTCCATCAAACAGCTCGGATATGGAGGAATCGACTGGACGAGTGCTAGATGAGGCAAGAGAGGTCCAGAGTGCTCAGTCTTTGGACAGGCCTCCGTTTGACCATGATGCAGAGACTTCAGAAATAAAAACTGAGACCAGTACTTCTGGCCGGGACGCCGATACGGAGGAGATCGGCGAAGGTAATAATGGTAGCGATCCTGAGGCTGCCGAAGAATCAGACGAGGCCTCTACCACCTCGTCAGAGATTAGAAAACGTTTAGGTCCCCTTTCCGATCCTGGCTTCATTTTAGTTAACCGTAAGTGGTTAGAGAAACTAGGACCAGTCCCTAATTTCTTGTCGTCTTTCATGCCCATGCCGGGCTTCTTCTTTGTCATTCCTAATAACGACGCGACGATCCTGAGTGCTCCCAGGAGCCATTTCGCCGTCTATAAACTGGCCTTAGATGCTGGATTGAGGTTTCCCCTTCACGACTTCGTAGAACAAGTGCTGCAAGACTACCACATCGGCCATAACCAGCTGGGCACCAAACGCTGGCACAACATCCCGACGTTTATTGCCGTCCGCGAGCTACGCGGCCTAGCCCTTTCCCTTCAAGCCTTTACCCATATCCATTATGCGTCCAAGGTACCTGGGGCTATGGATGGAGCATGGCTCAGCATCAGCAACCGTCCAGGCTTCATGACAGCTTGGGGGAAATCGTCAAAGATGCACGATTGGAAAGCCGATTTTATCTTTTTACGGGCGTCCAGCGACTATGTCACAGAGAGCTACAGATATTATAATAGATCCGTCACTAATACCGGACGGAAGCGGTCTTGGCTGGAGGACGAATTTGACGAGGAGGCGGTGGAGTACTTCAGAGTGAAGGAGTACTCCAGACCCGGCCAGCGATCTTTTAAGGGACCGTCTAACTGGATACCCTTTAAGGAAATGTTTTACCAAGACGACTTCTTGGTCGCTGCCGGCCATGCGGTTGACCGAGGATAAAGGTATATTTAAAATCATCCAAGTAAAACTCTTCGTCCATAACTCATATGACGAACACACATATTTTTTCTTTTGTATTTTCGGACTCGGCCGGACAACGCCTCAAACCATCTTGGACGAGGGAAATCAAGCATGTCCCAATTTACGAAAAATCCGTGGAAGGAGTATGCAAAGAAAGCCAAAAAAAAGGGCGGAAACATTGGTAACCATAATTTTTTTTTTTTTTTTTTTTTTGGAGGACCATATGAGCTCGTCCGGAATCGGCATCCAATTCTTGGACGTGGGTCACCCCAGGAAGGAGAGCGTCCAGACTTGGACGGTCACCTCCTTGGGCCCACGCTCGTCCAAGAATTGGTGTCCAATTCTTGGACGAGAGTTGCCCAAAGAAGGAGAACGTCTAGACTTGGACGGTCACCTCTTTGGGACCATGCTCGTCCAAGAATTGGTATCCAATTTTTGGACGAGGGTTACCCGAAGAAGGAGAACGCTTGGACGGTCACCTTCTTGGTGTCTTGCTCGTCCAAGAATTGGTGTCCAATTCTTGGACGAGAGTCACCCAAAGAAGGAGGTCGTCCAGACTTGGACGGTCACCTTCTTGGGGTCATGCTCGTCTAGGAGACAGTGTCCAATTTTTGGACGAGAGTCACCCAAAGAAGGAGGACGTCCAGACTTGGACGTTCACCTTCTTGGGGCCATGCTCGTCCAACAAATAGTGTCCAATTTTTGGACGAGAGTCACCCCAAAGAAGGAGGACGTCCAGACTTGGACGTTCACCTTCTTGGGGCCGTGCTCGTCCAAGAGTTGGTGTCCAATTCTTGGACGAGAGCCACAAAAAAGGAGGACGTCCAGACTTGGACGTTCACCTTCTTGGGGCCATGCTCGTCCAAGAGTTTTGCACCAAATCTTGAACGAAGGTCAGCCAAGGAAAGAGATCGTCCAGACTTGGACGGTCACCTCTTAGGGACCGTTCTCGTCTGGATTTTTGCATCCAATTTTGGGGCGAGGGTCAGCCATAGAAGAACGTCCATACTTGGACGATCACCTTCTTGGGGCCATACTGCGTCCGGGATTTTTGCAATAGCAGCTATTTTTTATTTATGACGATCAATCTGATGCCTTTTCTTTTTGCAGAAAAATGCTCCTACAAACAAACTTCCACCTAGGAAGTCGTCTTCGTCCAAGAAGAGGCCCACTACAGCCGCTGACCAGCCTTCAGCGAAGAAGCCTTAGGGCTTTACAAGGAAGATGGCGGATAAGGCGGCTTCTGCTGCCGAGAGTGGGGAGAAGAGAATGCCTCCCCCACAAGCCAAGGCTCTTAAGAGGGAGCCTTCGACTGCCGGATCGGCCGAGGAGGAAAGGGATGCACACGCAGCTGTGCCGCTCTGTGTTTTGCCGGCCGATTCTGCCGAGGTCAACCCAGGGTCTGCCTTGGCTTTGGTTGCGCCGGGATCTGATGCTGCTGCCGAGAGCTATCCGGGGTTCGGCGCTCGGTGGCAAAGCCGGTGACACGAGATGCCTCTACTGTTAGGACGGCATCAATTTCGTGCCGGGTGAGTCGTATTACCCCAACATAGTTAGGACGATGCGGGTCGGTGGACGGTCCATGAGTCCGTCCAATAGACAAGCCATCGTCTTCCCTATCAAGATAACTGACTCTCCCCCTCTTTCAGATAAGGGCAAAGGCCCTGCTATTCCCCCAACTCCTCCCACTGCTGACTCGGACGAGGAGTCCTCTCCTGCCTTCGCCAAAATGTCAAGGCTGGAGAAGGAGCGGCCGAAGCAGAGCTCTTCAAATGCTTCCCCGAATCCTACATCAAGGGATTAAGGGGAGCGTCCGCCGGCATGTGGGCTACATGTCTCGACTTCTTGCCGAGGTAGTGCTTTATGTCCGCCTTGTTTTACACTTGTATAAATTCACTTTGCAAATCGTCTAATATCTTGACTTGTTCTCCCTTGCCCCAGCTTCTGGCTCGCAGCATGCTAACTGAAGATTGGGCGAGGGAGCTTAGAAAGGAAAATAAACACCTCGTCCACCAAGCTACCACGGCAGGGGACAAAGCCATTCACGACATCGAGATGGCTAACACCCTTCATCGTCAGTCGCTGGAGGCCTTGGAGAAGAGATCGGCACTCCTGGAGTCCGAGAACAAGAATCACCTTGTTAAAATCAACCAGCCTATATTCCGAGCAGGATCGTCTAAGGATGATCATAGACGCTCTCTCTGTGAGTTGAAAGGCGAAAGGGATGTCGCTCTTATTGCCGCGCCGAGCTAAGAAGAGAGAACATGCACCTAAGGGCAAAGACGCCCGTCCGGAAAGGGAGGCGGCCAAGTCCTTCAACGATGCCAAAGAAGGGTTGAAACAAGTCGTCAATACGACCAAAGACCGGGGCCGTCAAAGCCTTTGGGATGCTTGGCCGAGGAAGCCGAGGTCCCCGCCTTCGTTCGTCGTCCCGGAGTATCAAGAGAGCGTTTATCGGGCTATGGTATGCGCCGAGGAACCTCCGGAGTTTGAAGAGTCGACGACGAGGCGGCTGCGCCGGTGGAGGAGACCCCTAAAGACGACCAAGAAACCCGTTCGAAGACGAAGCCTAAGCTTAGGTTTATTTTCATGTTTCTTAGCTTCGCTCGTCGCCGTATCTTTAACTCTTCGACTCCTACTTTGTAATTCTTTACAAATTATATATGAAAGAGTATTTTTGCCAATTTCCCGCCTTTTATCTTTCCGAATTCTAATTTTGACTAAGTATAATACCACCTTCGTCCGAAAAATCGGACGATCCGCTTTTCCCCGAAGAGTACAAAATTTCGTCCGAAGCAAAAATGTGAGTCGTCCCGATATTATTGGACGGTCTGCAATATTTAGAGTAAAAATGTGAGTCGTCCTAAGTACCGGAAGAGGCTCGTGCCGGGATTGCCATCCTAGGATTGAACGATTTCTATCTTCGTCTATGATTGAACGATTACCAATTTTGGACGAGGGTCACCCACTGAAGGAGAACGTCCATACTTGGACGATCACCTTCTTGGGGCCATCTTCGTCTGGAATTGGCTTCCAATTTTTGGACGAGGGTCACCCAATGAAGGAGAACGTCCATACTTGGACGGTCACCTTCTTGGGGCCATCTTTGTCTGGAATTGGCCTCCAATTTTTGGACGAGGGTCACCCAATGAAGGAGAACGTCCATACTTGGACGGTCACCTTCTTGGGGCCATCTTCGTCTAGAATTGGCTTACAATTTTTTGGACGAGGGTCACCCATTGAAGGAGAACGTCCATACTTGGACGGTCACCTTCTTGGGGCCATCTTCGTCTGGAATTGGCCTCCAATTTTTGGACGAGGGTCACCCAATGAAGGAGAACGTCCATACTTGGACGGTCACCTTCTTGGGGCCATCTTCGTCTGGAATTGGCTTACAATTTTTTGGACGAGGGTCACCCAATGAAGGAGAACGTCCATACTTGGACCGGTCACCTTCCCGGGGCCACCTTCGTGCCGGGGCCATCCTCGGTTTTTGGACGACCTACTCTCCTTAGCTCGTCCCTATAGGCTTCTATTATCCCCCCGCTCTTGGGCTTAGCTCAATCGTATATTGAAGTGGAGCTGAAGTCCAAGAGGGAGAGCAGCCAGCCTTGGCTGAGCCTGCTGAAGTTGATGGGCGAGCGTGAGATACATGTTTTAGCCGGCTTCCTTGAGGGAGCAACACTCGTCATTAAGTAGTGATCCCTTACTAGGGTCTGGACTACCTAGCTGTCCGTATTTTTGAAAGTAAGTATCCTTTACTAAGGGCTTATTTCAGGCCAGCTTTCTCTCAGAGACTTTGACGTTACTCTTACTAGAGGTTTTGTCAATTTGACGGCCATATATGCATTATATATTTGGCCGGTCTCTTTGAGGGAGTGATGTTTGGCGTAAATGCGAGCAATTCTGACGCTCTGCTATTGTTTGTATTTTTGTCCAGGTTATTGTCACTTTTAAACGAGTAACTGATTTAATGCCCCAAAGTGAAGTAACTTGGTGAAAATAAACAGTAAGATAAGATAGTAGGAATTGTATTATATGGATTTTGCTTGGCTGAAAGCCAAGATGCATGTATACAATTCTTTTCTTACTAATATGTGCCGTGGCACTTTGGAGTAACTACAAATTACCCTACTTATATCTGACGAAGATCTGAGCTAGACGTGGTACTTCTTTAAGTTGTCTGAATTCCAGGTACGCTGAATAGATCTTCCATCTAGACCTTGCAGACGAAAAGTCCCACTGTGTATTTCCTCGACAATCAGATAAGGTCCTTCCCAATTTGGTGTAAGTTTTCCCAACTCTTTAGCTCGTCCAACTGCTTCCATCTTTCTTAGAACAAGATCCCCCACCTTAAGCGGTCGTCTAACAACTCTTTTGTTAAACTCCCGAGCCATACGCAGTTTGTACAATTGCATTCTTAGCAAGGCATTGCCCCTGACTTCTGGGACTTGGTCCAAGGCCGTACGCAATGCGGCCCAGTTGGCTTCCTCTCGTGTATAACATGACTCGTAGGGTGGGCTCCTCGATCTCAATGGGCAAGACGGCTTCAGCACCATAAACTAACATGAAAGGCGTCTCGCCCGTAGAATTCTTAGCGGTTGTTCTAATGGACCATAACACCAATTGCGGTTCTTCACCCATTGCCCTTTGGCGTTGTCCAGCTTCTTCTTGATTCCATTTGATAGAATCTTGTTGAAGGACTCGACTTGCCCATTAGCTTGTGGGTGGGCGACTGCTGCAAAGTGAGCTTTGATTTCTCTTTCGACGACCATTCTTTCGGCTTAGGCGTTTCGAACCGTGGACCATTGTCAAAGACGATTGACTCGAGGCATGCCAAATCGAGTTATAATGTTCTTCCAGATGAAGCCCTTGACGTCGTTTGTTGTTATTCCTCGCATGGCTTCAGCTTCTATCCATTTAGTGAAATAGTCCACTGCTACAATCACAAACTTCTTTTGCCCGACGGCCACGGGGGAAAGGTCCTAGGATATCCATGCCCCATTTGGCAAAAGGCGAGAGGAACAAGATGGGGGTCGAGATAGTTGGACGGCTTCGATGCACATTTCCATGCTTCGACAACCGTCACACTTCTTTGCATAGACTAAAGCATCCTCCTTTAAGGTAGGCCGAGTAGTACCCCGTCCTTAAAGCCTTCTCGCCTAAGGCTCTTCCCCCAATGTGAGAGGCACAAGCTCCTTCATGGAGTTCTTTCAGGACTTCCAGACCATCTTCTCTGGTGACGCACTTGAGTAGAGGCCGGTTGAACGACTTCTTGTAAAGTGTCTCGTCCCATAGTTCAAACCACTTGTCTCTGGCCTTCACATACTTGGCCTCTACAGGATCCGAAGGCAATCGCCCTGTCTTCTTGTATTCTATGATCTGCTCCATCCGCACATTCCCTCGGCCGAGAAACATAACCTCCTCTTGGTCGATGCTCTTTTTGGGTTTGACTTCCCAAAAGACTCGTTCTTGGTACATCACCCTCGCCGAGCCGGCCAATTTCGAGAGAGCATCGGCTTGATTATTTTCTGACCTTGGTATTTGGTCGAGGACAAATCGTTTTAATGGCTCAATCTCATCCTTGATCAGTCGCATATATTTGCCCATTGATGCTTCTTTGCATTCAAAATCTCCGTTGACCTGGCTGACAACTAGGAGAGAGTCCGATTTTGCCTCAATCTCTACAGCTCCAGCCGCCTTGCACATTTTGATTCCCGCCAAGAGTGCTTCATATTCAGCTTCGTTATTGGACGCTTTGAATTGGAATCTTGCCCCACTCCCATTGACTGTGGACGATCCATCAACCATGAGCGTCCAATGCTTCCTTCCTTCAGCTGGATCAGATATTTGCTTTATGGTTGGCCGAGTAAGCTCAACTATAAAATCAGCCAAGGCTTGCCCCTTAATGGCCTTCCTTGGTTCAAATGATATGTCAAACATGTTGAGCTCAACCGCCCATTTTAACATTCGCCCAGCAGCTTCCATCTTCTGCAGAACTTGCTTCAAAGGTTGATCAGTATAGACGAGTATACTGTGTGCCAAAAAATAGGGCCTTAGCTTTCTGCTGGCCATGACGAGGGCCAATCCAAACTTCTCAACAGGAGTATACCGGTTTTCTGCGTCCTTGAGCACGTGACTCACGAAGTATATTGGGATCTGGACGGATTCTCTTTCAGCCAACAGGACGGCACTCACAGCTTGAGTGGACACAGCCAAGTATACAAACAATTTTTCCCCCCTCGGGGATCGACCAACCTAGGCAAATGTTGAAGATGATCTTTGACATCTTTGAAGGGCTTTCTCCGCCTCTGCTGTCCATTCAAACTTGGCTTTTTTCTTGATCGTGGCAAAGAAGTGATGGCACTTGTCGCTCGACTTAGACAAAAATCGTCCCAAGGGCGACCAAACATCCCGTCGGCCTCGTACCTCTTTTACCTTCGAAGGAGACTTCATGTCTAGAACGGCTTGAATCTTTTCGGGGTTGGCTTCTATTCCCTCTCGATCCACCAAGAAACCTAAAAACTTGCTCCGACAAAACCCCAAAGACACATTTGCTCGGATTCAGCTTCAACTTGTATTTCCTGAGAGTTTCAAAAGTTTCTCTCAAATCATCTACATGACTTTCTTCTTGACGGCTCTTGACTATCATATCGTCAATATATGCCTCCATATTTCGTCCTAACTGCGGCTGAAAAACATTATTGATCAACCTCTGAAAAGTGGCCGGGGCATTACGTAGGCCGAATGGCATCCTCAACCACCCATACAACCCCTTTTTCGCAATGAAGGACGTTTTGTCCCGATATTCGGCCACATTGGGATTTGATGAAACCCCGAATAGGCGTCCATGAAGCTCAGCAAAGCATGGCCAGCCGTGGAGTCTACTAGACGATCCAACTTAGGCAAAGGGAAACTGTCCTTAGGACATGCCTTGTTGAGGTCCGTGTAGTCCACACACATTCTCCAGCTGCCATTGGGCTTTGGCACCATAACCACATTTGCTATCCAGTCTGGATAATAGGTTGCTTTGATGAACTTGGATTCCAACAGCTTCTGAACTTCTTGGTCGACCGCCTGGTTTCTAGCCGGTCCCAAATGTCTCTTCTTCTGGCGAACCGGTTTCAAATTTGGATCAACATTCAAACGGTGGACGGCTACTTCCGGATCAATTCCCGGCATTTCCTCGACGCAATAGGCAAACACATCTTGGAACTCTTTCAACAAGTGGACTAGACGACCCTTCAAACCAGGACTGAGCGAAGATCCAACTTTGAGGGTCCTTTCTGGACGAGCTTCATCCAGACATACTTCTTCAGGGGCTTCCACTGGCTCTGGACGTTCCACTGCTAGCCCCATGATGGCCATAACTTCTTCAGACGAGGAGGGTTCTTCCTTGATGATTTCATATTTCCTCTTCTTCTGGGGAGATGTTCAGACGCCTTCCTTGAGGGAGCAAGAAGCGTGCCCGAGGGCTCTCAATGGTCAGCTTTAATCCAGACGTTTTCCTCTCGCTAGCCATCTTCGTCTGATCTTTCTCCATTCCAGACTTTCTCCTTTCGCAAGCAACCTTCGTCTGATCCTTTTCTATTCCAGACGTTTTCCTTTCGCTAGCAACCTTCGTCTGATCTTTCTCTATTCTAGACGTTTTCCTTCCGCCAAAGAACTTGCGTGCGGTCTTGCTTGTCGGCTTTCCATGATGATGGTTTCGAGTAGTTAGGTAACATTCCCTAGCCGCTGCTTGGTCTCCATACAAGGAGCCAATCTTGCCGTCATCACACTCGTACTTCATCAACATCAGGTGAGTTACTATTACTGCTTTGACATGATTCAGAGTTGGTCGTCCAAGAATGACATTGTAAGCTGTCAAATCTCGGACCACCAAGAACTTGATAAACGAGTTCTTGAGGCTTCCTTCTCACCAACTCGGACAGCAACGTCACCGTTCCCATGGGGTGGATGACTCCTCCCCCAAACCCTATGATGGGATGGTGGACGGGAACCAAGTTCCTTTCGTCAAACCTCAACCTGGACAAACAATCAGCACTAATGATGTCCGTCGAACTTCCGGTGTCGATCAGGATTCTTCTCACTCTCAAGTTTGCTATTTTCATTTCTACGACCAAGGGATCATCATGGGGAGTCCTCAACCCTGCCCGATCTTGCTCACTAACTACCACCCTTGGGAAGGGCTCGACCTTCGTCGATCGGCTAATAAAACTTAGCCGAGCTCCCTAAGGTAGTTTTTGTGCCCTCTATTAGTTGGTCCCCCAGCAGCAAAACCGCCTGAGATTACGAGAACAACATCTTCGTCTGTGCTTGCACTCTCTTTCTTCTTGTTATGCCAATCATCTTTCCTTGGAAACTTCCTTCCCCCTTGCGGCATATAGGAATTCATCTTTCCTTTTCGGGCTAACTCTTCCAAAGCTCTCTTGAGGTGCTTACATTCATTAGTCTCATGACCACAATCCTTGTGGAAGTGACAATACTTGCTCTTATCCCTATTTCTATAAGGGGTTTTCATCTCACTTGGGGCCTTCAACTCATATTGATCCTTGATCTCCATGAGAATGGAGTATTGGTCTTTGTTAAACTCAATAGGATTGGATGAGGATGGCTCGGCCTCCTTTCTCTTGCTTCTTCTGGATGAAGTGGTGGTTGCGGCTATAGCCCAGGTCTCGGCCTTTTTGGGGTTGCTCTTCTTTGGGTGAGCAACCTCTTCAGCTTCTTAGACTCGGGATGTTTTGCTTCAAGACACACTTCGGTAGCGTGGATAAACGCTTCCGCTTCTCTTAAAGCCTCGGCAAGAGTGGAGATTTTCTTCTTAACAAGATCAAACTTGAAACTTCCCCGGCCTTAGACCCCCGATGAAGGCGTCAAAGGCTACTCCAAAGATTAAGATCTTGGATTTGAAGTGCTTCTAGGTTAAATCTCTTAACAAAACTTCTAAGAGCCTCCTTAGGTCCCTGGACGACCTTGCCTAGGTGCATGCTTGTCTTTTGCTCTTACTTGTTGGCAACAAAGTGACTAGTGAATAAGAAACTGAGTTCAGTAAAATTGTTGACCGAATTAGGGGGAAGATTATTGAACCACTTCGAGCTACTCCCTTCAAGGTAGTCGGGAAATTCTTACACCCAGTAGCATCGTCCACTCCTTGGACGTACATCCGATGTTTGTAGCGGACAGGTGATCATCGGGATCGATTGTTCCATCAAAAGGCTCAATGGTTGGGAGTTTTACCTTTGGGAAGGGGGCGCCTCCATGATCCTCGGCCGAGAATGGGGTAGGCCGGTTGATCCGGAGGGCTCCCAGTGTCCCTCAATGGGGATGAACTCCTCGGCGATACTCTTTCATTACGGGATTGGATTAAGTGTTGGCTGGTATTGGACGCCTTGTAAACCATGGGCCGAGCCACGGTCTTCTCTTTCGCGGATGGACAAGAGAGTGGCTTAAACTTCGGCCTTCCCCTACGGACGACAACCTCAAAGGAGGGTCTCTCGGGTATGGGGTAGATCCCGTAGGCGATCGTTGCAAAGCCGCAGCCCTCTTTGCCTCTAAATACTCCCCCGCGTCGGTTTCCATTCTCAGCCCACTAGGATGGACATGGTCCTGGGTCCTCACCACCAGGTTCCAGTCCATCTTTCTTCTCTCGATCGGTATCTTCTAGCTGCTTTCCTCTCTCTCGTCCTTCTAGAGGGTTCTCGACGAACAGGTCGACTAGGACACTGGGACGATCTACTTGGGAACGTCCTCTAGGACGAGGTGGATTGTTAGCAGCTGGCTCCGGTTGTGATGAAAAAACGGCATATTGCTTTTAATGCGTTCCCGGACGACCGCCGCCATCTTAGTCGAAAGTCATTCAGCACATTCTCCAGGTGGGCGGCGATCCACTGGACGATCCAGATTCACTTGGATGACCAGGTTCTTGGCTTGGTCCAGGAATATTGACAATGGACGGGGGTCTATCTCTTCCTCGAGGTGGTCTTTCATGCTCCACCGTATCTTCGACATTAACTTGAAGGCTTCGATTTCCGGCAATGTTGGATGATTGACAATCGATCATCGTTGCGTCTCCCCCCGAGACGGCGCCAAATGTTTTATCCACTTGTCCAACAAGTAAGGCAGTAGGCTTAGCTTCCTTGTCAAGCAAGTAAATTAGTATCTTGAGTGTTCTTCGAGATGGAGACTTGTGCAACAATGCCCGAATTATAGCTTAATCCTTAGCCTTGGCTTCGCTCCCGAACCTGCACAAAGGGACCCACCCTGGAGGTTTGGGTGGTGGTTCCCCCTCCGATGCTTAAGTCAGTTATCAGGAGTTGTAAGAGAAAGTAGAGATAGAAAGAGAAAGTGAGAGAGAATTTATCAGAGTAACTTTACACTGTTTGCATTGAACGTGTTTTCTCCTGATGTCAGGGGTATTTATAGTGATAGCAAGTTGACAGCTAACCTTAAAACCGACCTACAATAGTGGCCTCGATTGGGCGAGGAATCGAGATCATGACACGTGGCGGACCATGACCGGGGATGTCTATTAACCACTCTCCTTCAGCCATTTGGCACTGCTTGGGCTCTGACTATTGGGCCAGAAATTCAATCCTTTTACCCAACTGAGTATAGCCCAGAGATTAAGCCTTATTTTTATTTTAAATAGGATGACACGTGTACGGCTCTGATGAGCCCATGTGTCGCTAAGGGAGCCGTAGATATTAGGCTACAACACCTGTAATCTCTAAAAAAAGTATATAATGAATTTCCTATTAAACCCTCCAATAATTTTGTTTTTTTACAGATTGGTGAATTGGTCCTTGTTAGTGGTCAAATGGCCACACTAACTGTTAGTGTTTTATCATGGTTCATAGGATGTTATTATTTATCATACTGTTTACTCCCCACAAAAGATAAGAAGTTACTTACCAAAATCTCTTAGGTAAGTGAAAATTAATGCAGTAATCTACTCCTCTTGGTTACCAATGAACTCCCTGGAAATGACACTTAGTTCTTATAGAAATTTACTTCCTACATCAATCAACAAGCTACTTAGTAGGGCTACAATGAATATGAGCTACTAGTATTTTGTACTTATAATAACTATACTTGTAAAAGGCTCTTCAATATAGTAAAAAAGTAATAAAAGAATTTAGGAAATCAAAGATACATTGAATATGAAAACAAAATTATGGTCAAGCCTCAATAAATTTTAATAGTTGGGCACGGGCCTCCAAATGATCTATGCTTTCCTTGAGTTTTGTCCTTTCGGAAGAGCATTCCGTCCCCTCTTGATAACTCTAACTAGTGTGTGGCATAGGCTAACCCCCTATGTTACTTGTTTTATTTTTTGCATGGTTAGTTGAACTTTTGTTTCTACTTTGTTTATGCAAATCGTATTGTTTACTTTGTTCCATTTGTAATATCATGTATATAGTAAGTTGCGATACAAAATAGCTAATTGTGACCGGAGTTCAACATCATTTTTACTTTTGGGACAATAGATATATATCAAGTGCAATAATGAAAATAATACTCTAAATAATTCATGGTTGGAGGAAGGGGGTGATCGTCATTGTAAAGACACATAAGGGGTGGACATAAGAATCAACAAAAAATATTATATCAGATGATAAATGTATCTAAATTTTCTTCACCCAACAACAAATATGTGTAACCATAAATTTTGTTTATTTTTATTTATTTTAGCTACTAAAGATTTTATCACGTGTAATTATTTTTTTTTGGATAATTGGGAATTTTCATCAAGATCCGAATAAGATTACAATCGTGAGATATAAACCAGATGAAATAGTCAACATAACAATCTCCATGTAAGTGCAAAAAACATTATTAAAAGATGCAAGTCATAATAGTTAGCCTTTTTTGTGAGAAACTACCTAATAAATGTCCACTTTTGCAAACAACTATCTTATATAATTTTAAAAAAAAAACTACCTTAAAAGTTCCAAAACTTTGAGTAGCACTACCAATTAACAGAAAACGTTAACTATTCCGTCAAATGAGTGTCAATTTTATTTTTTTCCTCTCATTTTTATACCAATCTCTCGTTCTTTATATACTTAAAACAGAGGAATCCCTCTTGCTATGAAATATGACCCAATTCTCACCCAATTGATGATGGGTGTGACTTTCTCAAACAAAATTCAACCCCCTCCTCCCGTGGAATTTAGTTAATTTTAGGATATTTTTGCAAGTAATTTTGGGGTTTGCTTCTCATATTTCAACTAATGGGGGTCTTTCTGTCATTTCACATTGAGAAATGGAAGGGGAAAAATAAAATTGAACCAATTTAACGGAATAATTAACGTTTTCCGTTAGTTGGTAGTGCTACTCAAAGTTTTGGAACTTTTGAGGTAGTGTTTTTAAAAAAAAAATTATATAAGGTATTTGTTTTCATAAGTGGACATTTATTAAGTAGTTTTTGACAAATAAGGCTAATAGTTACAATGAGATCAACTAGAGCCGAGCAATAGACTCAGAATTTCGATGTATGCCTTGCTTAGCTAAGGAATCAACCACCATGTTGGATCCCATCCCTTTTATCTGCTGATGTTGAAATTCATCATTGGATGATGAAATATGTATTGCTCTAAGAATGGCAAATTTTTCGACATCGTTTATCTCCCTGGGAGGAATTGTTGTTGAGAACATAGAGATGAAGAAGCGTTGATGATTTATGAGAATGTCGCCAATAGCTAGCTAGTCTAGAAGTAGCAAGGTGAATCGAGGAGTCAACATTCTACTTTAACCAAATCATTGGACGGGCACACCAAAGATGGTCAGGTTTAAATGATTGTTCGCATCGATTGGAGTATTCTGTTGGAGGGGTGTAACAGATAAGACAACTCGCGAGCTACTTGAGATCGACTCGAACAAAACTTGGTCAAAGCTAGAATCGAGTAAGCTCGACTCGAGATGTTGGCGAATCGAGTTGAGCAACTCAATACTTAGCTCGAAAACTCGTGAAAAACTCGAATACCTAATTATCAATAGCAAAAAACCTAAATTCAACATTTGTTCTACCTTAGGGTTGCTTTTAACATGAGACACTTGCAAGCTACTCGAAATTACTCGGCCAAAAGTCGACTCGGTCAAAACTCAACTCGAGTGAGCTCGACACAAAATGCTAGCGAGTCGAGTCGGGCTCAAACTCGAACTCGACTAGCATCATTAACAACCCTAGTTATGACTACCCACAAATCAAATCCCCATTCAACCATCCACTATAAAAATAAATCAATCTAGTAACTGTTAAAAATTGTTGCTATTCATGAGAAAATTGTTGCCAAGTCGAGTTGGCAACAAATTGGAAACAAAATATAGTTGTTGCTAAAAGGCTTGTCGCCATATGATTTTAGCTACAAAATTCAAAATAATTTCGTTGCCATATCGCATCCATTCAAATATTGTTGCCATGTTGGTTACTATATTTCGCACATTTGTTGCTATCTCTAGCAACGAGCTATGAAGGATTGTTGTCATATATGACAACAAATTATTGATATTTTATTGCTAAAAATTAGCAACAAATTATTAACATTGGTTGCTAAAAATAAAAACAAACTACTAATCATTTTTAATTGTTACATACTTACACTCTGACTAATACGTGCTTGATGACCAAACCAATAAAGAGGAGGAGAATCGGTTCACTTGCAAGTTTAAGGGATATTCCATACTAATAGCAATTGATAATAGTATGTGAAACTTCTTTAGCTTATAAGGTGATACTTTGACTCATCTTTCTTCGATGTGGGACACAATTCAAGAAAAAATATGATGTTATTTCAGCAACAAATAATGAAATATATTGTTTCCAATGGCAACAAATCATATATCTCTTTCATATTTGTTTCTAAATGGCAATAAATTAAAAATATGATATCATCTATCAACAAATAGTAAAATTAATTGTTTCTAATGACAACAAATAAAACATTGGCTATCGTAGTTTGTTGCTTAATGGCAACAAATCGAAAATATGATGTCATTTAGCAACAAACTAGTAAAATTAATTGTTTCTAATATCAACAAAATCAAATATTGGTTGTCGTAGTTTGTTGCTAATTAGCAACAAATCACAAATATGATGCCACCTAGCAACAAATGTAAAATTACTTGTTTCTCATGTCAACAAATCAAATATTTGTTGTCTTAGTTTGTTGTTGACAACAAATCGAAACTATGATGTCATCTAGCAACAAATAGTAAAACAGCTGGTCTCCAATAGCAACAAATCAAAAATATGTTGCTTTTATTTGTTCGAAAATTAGAGAAAAAGATGTCACTTTATAATAGGCAACGGAAAACAAATCTATGTTGCTATTTATCAACACTACAGTTCCATAATTTGTTGCCAAAATTTGTTTCTATAATTCTCTAACTTTTGTAGTGATCCATCACGCACCCACCAAAAGTTTCATCTATATCCACCACACCCATCAACCGCGGATTGGGCGGGTGGGAAATGGTGACGCGCTCGTTGTAAACACGTCAAAGATACCTAACATACCTTATATAGGGCAAGTAAATGGTCGAATCCACAAGGACTAAGGGAAGCACTAATGAGTATCGATTTATAATAAGCTAAGCCAAGTCTATGTTTCTTTTTAAGATTTATAAATGAAAAGACAATAAGAAAAATAACATTGAGAAGGGGCATCCATCAATTAACTCATTCATAAATTAAACCAAACAATCACAATGGGAATCAACAATGAGGATCAATTGAGGGGAATTATTCATCCATTGGTACTCTAACTACTCTCTCGAACTAGCTAGATTGACCTAATATCTTACCGAATATCTATTCTCATGACTAAGGCATTCAACCAAGCATATCCATAAACATGATGAATATAAACAAGCAAACTAAGTGCCCTAGGCTAGGTAGTCCCTCTTCTCATGGTCCTTTAAACCTAATAATTGATTTGAGGCAACCCATTAAGTTTATCTCTCAATCATTCACTAAGGGTACCTAAATTATGCTCCTATGATGGCCAATCACATAAACATTCATAAAGAAGCCAAATTAATTAACAAAAAATATCCCAAGTCAAAACCCAATGTTGGATTTAGAGGTTCATGAACTCATCAATGACTTCAAACCCCCCCAAGAATAGCTATTCACAAATCATGATAAGTTATAAATTAAAAAACATTAACAACTATTAACATGAACTAAAACAATAATCTATGATGAACAAGTAAATATAGTGAGAATGACGTGAAAATAAGAAAATAAAGCAATACAAATGAGAGAGAGTAAGAAATACTCATTAAAGTTGCAAGGAGCCTCCAAATCATCAAGTTTCCTTTTTAGATTATTCAAATTTCAAGATTGCAACAAATTTCTCTCACTTCTCTCTCTAGAAGATGAGATTTTCTCTCTCCTAGAGTTCAAAGAATTTCAAATCTCACTTTATTAGAATATATGTAAATTAGCTTTTCCTAAAATGAGAAGAGTTTGCCTTATATAGTTCCCAAAAAAATTAAGCACAATTACAGTACAAAAGAGCATTAAAAAACTTCATTTTCCGGGAAAACCCAGTGAACCGGGCGCTTGGGTTCGGGTTAACCCGGCAGGTCATAGCAGTAAAACTGAAATTTCAGTTTTCTGCAGATCGACCCGGGCGGGTCAGTTGACCTGGACACACGGGTCATTTTTCAATTTCGTCAATTCATTTTCAAACGGCCATATCTCACTTGTTTTTCATTAGAATTGAGCATGTACCACTCGCTAGAAAGCTATTGAGCCAAGCTTTTATCTCCAACTTGAATCGCTCAAAAATGTTTTGTGTGCTAAAAGTTATGGCCATTTGAAGTTGACCCTTGTGCACAAACCCTTCCAAAAGTTCTTATATTTGCACCCAGAACTCGGTTATGCTTCCTTGACATCCTTTTCGATATTAATATTTGGGGTTGTGCAAGTGTCATGCTTCTAAGTCCTGAAATGAAACAAAGCGCCCAAAGAAAGTGCATACAAGGAGGAAAATTGCACAAATAAAGGAAATAGCTAACAAACTAACTAAAAAACAACTATAATACCAACTAAAAGCGATCAACAAGTAAAACAATAAACAAGACATCAAATGGATAATACTAGAAAAAAATTATTTGTATACTTAACAATTTTGAAAAAAATTAATGAAAATTTAGCCATCAAAGCGACTAAATATCATTGTTAGTTCTTAATACATGCCAAAATTTAAAACTAATAATAATATATATACTTATATCTATTAGTATTTAGTAATATATTATATATATGACATAGGTGGATGGATAGAACGGGTGATTGGGGCTGGTGATGAGTCAAAAAAAACTCACCCATCTCCGACCCTTCCCACCACCAGTTTGTCACCCGCCTCATTGCGGTTTTTCACCCATTTATCTGGGGCGGGTGGGTGGATAACCCACTCACCCATGGATAATTACCAGCTCTAATTCTAACCAATGAAGTCAAGATAATTTTTGCATGACTTCATTTGGGGAATAACGAAAAATACTCTTCCAGGCCTTGATCCACCAACTTAGCCTAAGTACCACAAGATCTTGCACTTGAAGTAAGGAGCAAGACATGTTGTTAAATAGTCTCGAATTACATTCCTTTCAAATTGTCCAGATTATCACCTATATTGATTACAAACTCAACACCCTTACATAAATGATAAAAACAACTATCTTCGTCTCATTATTGTTTGAACAATTTCTTTTTTTGAACTAAATTAATTTGAACACCTTTTTTTTACGAAATTAATTTGAACACTTTTATTTTTTTTTCCTAAAAATAATATATTTTTTTTATTAAAGTAAGTTGAAGTCCCATAACATTAAAAATGATACTCCCTCTGTCTTTTTTTAGTTGCTACATTTACTTTAGCACACAGACCAAGAAAACATGTGGGGGCTATTGAAAAGTAGAACAATAAAGCATAAAGTAGTTGTCTTTTTGTGTGATGAAGACAAAAATAAGGGTATACATGTAAATATGTGGGCACCAAATACTAAAAGTAGAAATATTTGACAAATGTAGCAACTAATTAGAGACATGTCTAAATGGTGCTCCCTCCGTCCCATAATATAGTGCTTACTTCTCATTTTTCACGGGAATTAAGGAAAATGGAATGAGTGGTAGGATTTCCAAAAAACTATATCTAATGAAGTGCTTTTTTGATACTTTTGTATTGAAACTAGTTATTTATTTTCTTTTTACTTTAAATAAAATCAAAAGGCAATAAATGTTCCTTGGAATTGTGTAAAGCAATAAATGGGGTCACATGTTTTGAGAGAAAAGTAGGGGTATTTTGGAAAGTTTGTATAGAAATTAAGAATAATTTAGTCCAAACAAATTGACAAAAAAGAAAATAGGCATAATATTTTGGGACACCAAAAAGGAATGTGAGCACTATATTATGAGACGGAGTGAGTAAAATGTAACAACTAAAAAAAGACGGAGGGAGTACCAAATACCAATAGTCCAATACGACAATCTAGGCTACTACCTTGTACCTACTACTAAAAAACGTGCTACTCCATCGTTGTGTGTATTGTGGACAAGACGTTTCTCTAACTGATTAATGATTACTGACCCCGGTATGAAAATTCCGTACTAATTAAATTGCAGATTTGCAGTGATCCACTACAAAATTGGCACCACCCTCCAAAATCATCCCCACCTGTAAGAAACAATCGCACCCAAACAAACCTAGAAAAATCCCAAAAGCAAAACCCTCTTGCAAATGAGGAAGTCTATGAAAGAAGAGACAGAGGTTAAGGCAGAAACTTGAAGGATTTATGTCCTCGACTTAAAATGCAATTACTAATTATATTATGGATTGTATTATAGAGATAATAAATTCGTTCTATTGGGTCGTCTATACGTCTTGCTAGAGAATGCTATAGAACTTTGGGTTAGGAAATAATAAACCCAAAGCCCAATATAATGGATCCTATTAGGTCACACAAAATACTTGGATCAACAAAAGAAACCTAGAGCCCATAAGGGGCCCCAGGGTGGCCGGCCAAGAGGAAGAGAGAGGAGAATTGATTCTCCTCCTAACCTAATTATATCTATATATATTTGGTTAGGCAATAAGGAAATATACAAGATATCTTTCGTTATTCTTCTCTCTTATATTCTTTCCAAAAGTCACAAAAACTCCATTAAAGTAGAAGAAGAATTTCTTCCTTCCAACTAGCATTGGTGGAGTGTTGATCCGGGTTGGTGGACCAAGTAGAGGAATCGCAATTGAGGTTCTTAATTCGGGTTATTCAAGCTTTGTGGAATTCACGCTTCAAAGGTAAATTCCTAACTATTATGTGATCCTTGAATGTATATGCATGAGGTCCTGTTTTAAGTGCTTATGAATTTGATTCATGAAATTCCGCTTAGAGTACTTATATAATCCTACAGTGGTATCAGTTTTAGCCTCTTGCATATAATTTTTGGTCATAATAATTATGTGTTCTTGACTAATTTTAATTGATTAAGGGGAGGAATTGAATTATGGATGTTTTGTTTAATTGGATTAATTAAATTTGATTTAATCTGCCTAATAAACGATTTTATTTTCTATAATTCGACCTAAATTTTTTTTAATTATTCGAATTACTTTTATTTGGCCGAATTTTATGAAAATAAAATCATGAATTTCGAAATAAAAATTAAATTTTAGATCTCAATTTTTTCGAAAAATTCTAGAGTTAGATTTATATTATTAATCTATTTTTTCATATTTAAATTGTTTATGTATGATAGATTAATTCATGTGAAAAGAATTTTATGTGAATTAGAGGTTAATACATATGAATAATGCTAAAATTAAAATAAAATAGAGATTTTATGTTAATTTCGAATATTCACATCATATAATTAATCTGAATTTTCATATTTATATTGGTTATGTATGATAAATTAATTCATGTAAAAGGAGTTTTATGTGAATTTAAGGTTAATTGATATGAATAGCCCTAATATAAATTAAAATGGAGATTTAAATTAATTTGCAGAATTAGGCATAAAGGAGTTTATGTTTAATTTTATTTTGATCACTAAATTAATTTACAAGAAGTTGTGATTTAATTAACTTCCCACAAAAAAAAAAAAAAAAAAAAAAACAAAGGAGGGAAGAGGAGCAGCCACGGCTGGGTGGCGCTGCCACCTGCTGGTGGGGCCACGGTGGCTGCTCCAGGTGATCCGCGCAGGGCTGCCGGAGCTGCGGCAGCAGCAGCGTGGCTTGCTAGCCACGTTTTGCTGCTGCCCAGCAGTTTTAAAAAAAAAAAAAATTTTGGAAAATCATTAAATCAGATTTTCAGTATATTGAGCAGATTTTCAGTTAAATATTTCCATAATTTTATTCTTTAATCTAATTAAAATTAGTAGGAAAGTATAATAGGATAGAATCTTTAGGTGGTTATGAATTACTTAAATGTTTTATCAACTTACCATAATTAAGAATATTTGATATTTTGATTGATGGCAAGTATAATATGTGATATTATGATGTGGCTTTTATATATTTTGATATAATTGCTATGTATGACTAGTATGGCCCAAATTAAGTTAGAAAATACGATCTGCGCATCGTGATGTATTCTTGTAATTTTAAATACGATCTGCGTATCGTTAAGTATTTTTGTAATTTATTTAATTTAGTTATTATTTAAATTATTTTGATACTTATGTAATCCAAAGACGAAGTCCATCAAGAGAAGGCCCATGGATAAGGTGGATGGAGATCCATGAAGAGTCCAAGAATGAGCCATTGATGATTAGTTCTTAGGATTAGGGGCCATACTAGATCATTTTATTTTCGCATTTTATTATTCTTTAAAATGCTTATAAGTTTATTGTATGTTGGTTGATGATGCGCTAGAGTTCACTAATTCATAACAACATAATAAACTTAGGTCCCGTAAATATTAAGGTTGCTTTTCCAAACATAAAGTACTTATCAAACCCTTAATTAATAGTAATAGGTCATGCCTCCGCAGGATGTTATCATTAATTTTGGGAATATAAGGTAAAATTGCGAATTTTACAACTTAGTTTGGTTGTCCTTAACAAAATTATCAAAAAGCGTTTTGAATTTTGAAGCAAGAGATAGTTAAGCATGCGATGTTTATCGATCTAAACAAGAGTTATAATTTGTTATAATTAGTAAAAGAGTTTACTTACCTTGATAATGTAACGTTAAAGATAAGGCCTCCGTCTGCTTAGTGTTGCATGTTGATAGGATCTTGTAAAACACTTATTCAAATGGGACATTAAAATTGAATAGGTGATCAACCTAGAAACCTTTGCATGTTTTAGGTTACTTTATAAACATAAAATTGAACTTTGCTTTATTTTCTGTCTGTAGATACTATGTCTAATAACAACAACAACAACAACAACTCCGGTTTCAACATTCGTCCTTTTCTGGAAAAGGACAGACTGAATGGTGAAAATTTCCTAAATTGGGAAAGGACCTTAAGACTTGTTTTGAGGTTTGAGGGTCGAGAGGATGTCATAGAAACCCCACTTCCTGTGATTACTGATGAGTCAACTGAAGCAGACAAACGTCGTGCTAAGCAGGCAAATGATAGGTGCATGCCGATCCACTTGCTTGATGATAGCAGCCATGGAGCCGAACCTCCAATGGAGGTTCGAAACCAAGGATGCTTATACCATCATGCAAGAGTTGCGGGCTATGTTTCAAACACAAGCCCGAGTTGAGCGGTATGAGACTAATAGGGAGATACTTGAATGTCACATGAAGCCGGGTCAAGCTGTTGGCCCCCATGTTTTCGCGATGATGGGTCTTTTCGAAAACATGGAACGACTTGGATTCCCTTATAGGGTTGAGTTGGCTACTGACATTATTCTCCACTCATTACCTGACATTTTCAATCAGTTCAGAATGACCTACAATATGAATGAGTCTGAAAAGACTTTGCAAGAGTTGCATGGATTGTTGGTCAACGCTGAAAGGAACATCCCTAAGGTTGAACCAAAGAAAGAGGTTTTGATGGTTCAAAAGGGAAAGGGTTTCAAGAAGAAATGGGCAGGAAAGAAGGACAAAGGCAAGCAAGTTGCCACTGTTGCTGAAAAACCCAAGCCAACCGCCAAGCCAAAGGTTGCTGCGGAAAGCAAGTGCTTCCATTGTCACAAGATAGGACACTGGAAGAGGAACTGCCCGGTATACTTGGAGGAAAAGAAGTCTGGGGCTTCCACTTCAGGTATATATGTTATAGAAATTAATTTGACTTCTACTTCTTTATGGGTATTTGATACCGGCTATGGTTCTCACATAGTTAATGATGTGCAGGGACTAAAAAGAAGTAGGAAGCTGGCAAAAGGTGAGGTAGAGCTACGCGTTGGAAATGGAGCACGAGTTGCTGCACTTGCCAATTAGTCATGGCCACGGTCCGGGCTGGGCCGGTTCAGGGCCGGGTTTAAGGTCGGGCCGGTTCAGTTAAGAGTGAACCTGAACTGGACCGGCTGGGAGACCGGTCCGGGCCGGTTCAGGATCAGGGTTGAGGATCGGCGAACCTGAACCGGCTTGGGTCCGGTTCATGACGGTTCAGTGGGCGGTCCGTGCCGGTTCGGTTCAGGGTCAGCAAGACGGTTCACATCATATCCCAATATTCCCCAAAATCCTAAATCCAAATCAAGCAAATTCACGCCATACCTAAACTTACAAATCTCCAAAAAATTGAAGCCACAAATAATTTCTCAATTGAACGATAATAATCACATCTCGAAACGATTGATGGCACAAAAAAATCCCAATTCAACAAAACTTCAAATCTATACTAATTTAATTGAAGAAGGAACTGACCTGATGGTGGGCACGACTCCACGACAGTTTAGTGAGCTGAGGACAGCAGCGGCAGCACGGCCCACCACTAGGCACCATGAACGACGCACTTCAAACCGGCAGGAAGAAGAAGAGAGCAGCGGTGGTGAGGCTTCCGAAGCACACATGACACTCATTAAAGTATTTAAAGTTTAAACTAATGAGTAATGATGAATTGATGATGATGATGAATTGATATGCACCACCGAGGTAGCAAGAGCCAGATTCGACAATTCGAGAATGTCGTAGAACTCAGTAGAAGGAAGCTCTTCGTTTTCTCTCTCTAACGTTTTATTTGTTTTGTTTCTTTCTGACTTCCTGAGTTCCTTGTTCCTTCTTTTACTTATTCCTTTTTTCTTTTTCGTTTTTATTTTCTTTCTTTCCTTTTTTCCTTTGTTTATTAATGTAAAAGAGTATTTGACTACTAATGGAGATTTGGATTATTAATAGAGGGCAAAAGCATATAGTGCCATTATTAACTTAATACTTTTATAAACATGACAATTAGAAAGTAAATTATCTATTTTATATTGTTGGCTTCTTCACCAAAAAAAGAAAAACAGGCTATGAGTCCAGCATACGAAGATAAAACCAAAACATTACATCTCAATCCTAAATACAAAATAAGATATTAAAGAATGCGAAAACCAACTATTGAGAATAAATAAGAATATATAACAAATATTTCATTACAAAAAGAATTTACAATGTCAAAGTAACAATTTATGATAAATAAGATATTCTAACAAATATTTTCTTATAATAAGAATTTGATCAAATAAGAATATCCAATAAATAACAATTTACATATATGATAATTTCAGTACAATAAGAATTTACTAACAATAAGATTTTACAATACAAATTAAATGCTAAAACAAATAAGATTTTGCAATATATATTATTTGCAAGAACAATAAAAATTTATATGTAATTTTTATAATTAAATTAATAAATTATTGAAAAACACCCCCCCTTTTGATGGGAGGGGGGGCTTGGACTTACATTTGAAAATTACAATATAATTTGGCAATTATATTGGAATTTTCAAGGAGTAAGCTGCCTACGTATCCCTAAGGAATCAAAGCCCACGTAGTTCTCTACGTACCTTATTTTATTTGAAGTCGTGGTTGACAGTTGAGTACTTGAGTAGTTGACTATTGTCCAGCATCCGTGTGTTCCCCTGCATTGGATGAACTAGATGATTCGGTTTCCATGAGCATCCAAGGATCATCTTCTTCTGCTTCATCTTCCCTTAATCCTTGTGTTCTTTTTTCAGCTTGATCCCAATCTTTCTTGCAAACGCAAATCTCGATGCTTTGTGGAGCTAGACGAGATCTTTTTTCATCCAGCACTCTTCTACCTGTACTAAAAGCAGACTCCGAAGCAATAGTTGATGCTGGAATTGCAAGTATGTCGCTTGCAATTCTAGCCAAAATGGGGAATTGATTTTCCTTAAGTTTCCACCATTTAAGAATATGGAAATCTGCACCTGTTTCAAATTGATAGGACAAATAATCGTCTACCCCCGCACAAGCGGATCCGAAGACACTAGTTTTTTGTTTCTTCAATATGTTAGTAATTAAAGAATCAAAGCGAACAGTATTTGCATGTCCGGAAATCGGAACAAATTCGGGGTCATAAATTGAGACATACTGATCATGAAGTTCCTCCAAAAGGTGTCTACACTTCAAAACATAACTACCAACATCATAAGTAACACCTAAACATTGATAATAGAAATTTAGCAAGTTTGATAGGCCATCAAGTTTAAGCGCTGGATCAAGTATACAAGCAACACCATAAATGTACGGAAATTCACTAAAATATGCAAACCACTTTACCTTCATGCTATCAAGCACAACTTTGATTTCACTCACATCCAATTTCTCATTGATGGCATGTACCACCTTAATGCATTCTACGATTACCAAATGAATGTTGGGTTCATAAACCAAAGAAAATGTGTTAGTAGCATTGTGAAAAGATTTAAGAACATCCCGAACAAGCATTGCAACTGTCCAATGATAATCAGTAATCAACATATCTTCTTTCGAAACAACTTCATTATATAAAGGAGTCATAACATCACGATACCTGATTGCATCATTCAGCCAGCTTTATAAGTAGAGTTCCATCGTGTTGGAGTATCAAGAGACCACACCTTCTTCTAATCCGAATTCCTTACACAATGCCATGTACCTCCTCTTAACCTGGTTTTTTCTGAGGACCCGAACGATATTTCTAATGGGCTCTAATAAAGGTTGTAAACAGGCTATACCTTCTTGAACAGACAGGTTAAGTATATGCACAACATCTAACATGTAAGAATTGACCATCTAATATAAGCTTAAATGTACTTTCCTGCTTCAAGAAATCAATGTCCTTAGTGTTGGCCGTTTCATTATCCATAGATAACGAAAATATTTTATCAAGTAAATGATATTTCTTACAACACTCCATTAAACGGGCTTTTATGTTGTACCCACTATGACTCTCTTCCATAAGCTCAAAAGCAATAATACGTTTCTGTAAAAACCACTATCATCGATCCAATGGGCAGTAACACACATAAAGGGTTCACCAAAACATGAGGTCCATGTGTCCGTTGTCAGGCTAATGCGACCGTTGAAGGTACGAAACATCTCCATCATATGACTTCTATAGAGATGAAATGCAGTTTGTGTGCGACGCTTAAGTGTGTTCCTAGGGACTTTCCTAAATGCTGGTTGCAAAGCAGTTCTATTGAAATATTCATATGCATCACTTTCCCCATGGCTGAACGGCAATTCATCAGTGATAACATATTTAGCAAATTCATCAATCATACGATCTCTATTATAGGAGAAAGGCATACCTGCGCCGGGCATCTCACCTGCATACCCGTGGAGTTGTGTCTGGGTGTTTCGGTCCCCGCCACTAACATTCTCTGCCGTAAGGCCATGTTTGTTGGTCAAATGACGACCCAAGGTCCCCGTTCCACCACCGTTCCTCCAGTTGTAAGTCGGTGGTGGGTTGACGCCTGCATTCTTGTAAAGCTGACAAATGCACTTCCAGTGTTTGAGTTCATTGGTAGCAACCTTTTCAAAGAATGGCCACACCCATGACACTTTTTTGGTTCCTTGAGGTTGTGAGCCACCAGCTTCGTCGTCGTCGTTGCCCACGTCGGTTTCACCGGCTTCATCTACAATATTTAAGTTAACATATATTTACTCATTGTCGATTAACATAATTAACATTAATTACCTACGTGCTAGTCTATTTGCGTACTTATTATTGCTAAAACATTATTAATTAAACAAAATCATGATTAACCATCATAATTTTTTTCGATTAATAATCACAATTAACTAGCTAAGTGATAATTTATTTACGTACTAATTATACATAATTATTATTGATAAAACATTAACATAATCACGATTAACTAGCTAAGTGTTATTTGATTTACATAAATAACATAATTGTTATTGCTTAAATCATTTTTATGTAACATAATCATGATTAATTATCTTAATCATTATCGATTAACATAACTACCACTAATTAGTTAAGTCATACTTTTTTTTTTACATAATTGTTATTGCTTAAATCATTTTTATGTAACATAATCATGATTAATTATCTTAATCAATATCGGTTAACATAATTACCATTTAGCTAAGTGATAGTTTATTTACATAATTATTATTGCTAAAATATTATTAATGTAGCATAATCAATGATAAATTATCTTATACATTGCCTATTAAAATAATCACAAATAACTAGCTAAGTGATAGATGATTTGCTAATTATTGAACACTAACCCGGTTGTTGCATGTTTGAAGCCGGTGGTTGTCGGTTGGGTGGCTGCACAAAAACTTCATTATCATCTAACAACTCATGTTCTAAATCTTGGATGAAATCGCTATTGTCGATGGACGGTGAATTAGAAGAACCACCCCTTCGGCTACTTGAACCAACACTCTTACCTCTTCCAGTAATTTTTTTGAAAAATTTAGACATTTTTTGGAGATAGAAACTAAAGTATAAAAGTAATATGATATTGTTAGAACTAATAAAGTCAAAAAAATAGTAAAGCAATAGATTAAAGAACTAAAATTTAGCTAAGTACACAATAGAAAGCCAAAGAAGAAATTAAGATGTTCCTCAATAAATAAATTTGGAAAGTAGGATATTTATGTAGTACTTAAAGAAGTAGAAAGAAAAGGTTACGTATGCGAGATTGAAAGAATTTGAGAGTATGAGATTGAGATGCTCAGAATTGTGAAGAATGAGAATGGTCGAAGGAGGTATTTATAGGAATTTTTTGGGGGGAAATTTTTTATTTTGAAATTCAATTGGGGTGGGAAAATCATGAAGTATGTTGGAAGATAGTTGATAATTGATAAAATTGGGGTGAGCGGATGATAATTCATCCGTTCAGCGTTATAATTGAGGAGAAAAGTTGCAACCTACAAGATAGAATAGCAAAAGCGGATGATAATTCATCCGTTAGGAGATATAATTGAGGAGCAACCTGCAACTAAATAGTAGAGCTACATGATACAAGATACTGAGATAGACTGATAAAAGCAAAAGCCTGTGTTCTGCAAATGAATTCAGTCATCACTAGTCATTTCCAACAGTAACATGAGATATTAATAGGGAATTCTCTTTTTAAAAAAATGAATAGTTGCCTAAGATTGAAAAGGTCCTCCTATATAAGATAGGATAGGTGTCTTGGCCCCTTGAAGAGCGAAAATTGAAAAAATGCATGGCCTTGCTCAAATGGATCATTCGATGATCATTTGTTTGTCAATTCGAACTCGGATGTCAAGGATTAATTTGAAAACTAGTATGGATGATATGTAAACATGATCATACTATCAAATTAAGACATTAAGAGACTTGAGGAAATTAAACATTGCACACTCGTCTCGGACAAGTGGGAGATTGAAGAATTTATGTCCTCGACTTAAAATGCAATTACTAATTATATTATGGATCGTATTATAGAGATAATAAATTCGTTCTATTGGGTCGTCTATACGTCTTGCTAGAGAATGCTATAGAACTTTGGGTTAGGAAATAATAAACCCAAAGCCCAATATAATGGATCCTATTAGGTCACACAAAATACTTGGATCAACAAAAGAAACCTAGAGCCCATAAGGGGCCCTAGGGTGGCCGGCCAAGAGGAAGAGAGAGGAGAATTGATTCTCCTCCTAACCTAATTATATCTATATATATTTGGTTAGGCAATAAGGAAATATACAAGATATCTTTCGTTATTCTTCTCTCTTATATTCTTTCCAAAAGTCACAAAAACTCCATTAAAGTAGAAGAAGAATTTCTTCCTTCCAACTAGCATTGGTGGAGTGTTGATCCGGGTTGGTGGACCAAGTAGAGGAATCGCAATTGAGGTTCTTAATCCGGGTTATTCAAGCTTTGTGGAATTCACGCTTCAAAGGTAAATTCCTAACTATTATGTGATCCTTGAATGTATATGCATGAGATCCTGTTTTAAGTGCTTATGAATTTGATTCATGAAATTCCGCTTAGAGTACTTATATAATCCTACAAAACTACCTCCGACGATGGTGGTGATGGTGGTGCTGGTGCTGTTGTCGCTATCCAACATTTGGCGTAACCGTCTCTTCCCTGTATGTACCAAGTAGGAGAGAAAGTCATAGCTACTCATGAACATTTCTTCTACGAAGACGAACAAACCAGACTCACAACTCCCATAGGGGAAAAGGAGATCTCCACAATAGAGACTAAAAACCCCATAGCAGGGTTCGAGAAACTCTCACAAAGAGAGACTAATTTAATTTATTCAACAAAATAAGAAAATAACCTAAAAACTGAAAATAAGAAAGGAAAAGGGGTTTACCATGGATGAATTTATCCATGGCAGCCTCTATCTGAGGAAGAAGGGGTAGGGGAGAAGAGGGGGGCAGCTATAGAGAAAACTAACGCTTTGTTCTTAGTTTTATTAGTCAATTTTATATTTTAAATAATTTTCCCTCCTGTTGTGAAGGTTGTCCCCATCAATATGATGGTTCTATCCACTCTCGCCTTGAAAGTATTAATTTGTTGTTTAGTTTGGAAGTTTAACAATGTGGAAAATCGTACTTATTGCTTGAAGATCAGACTTCAATTTACTATGGATCAAGCATAAAAGATATTGAGTCGTTGAATTTCGGTTGTGGTTGAAATGTTATCATATGAAAGAAGCAGTTGTTTATATTAGTAAATTGTATGAAGAATATCCGATTTATGGTTTAGATTATCTTTTACGTAAGAGTTATTATTGTGGTAGATGTAGTATGGCGATTTATTAATAATAAACGGTTTTTAGGCCCGGGGTATTCCCCGGGTAATAATACTTTTCATGTTGCAAAAAAAAAAATATAAATGAATTACTTTAAAATTACAACACTAAACATTACTTGGTTTAGCGGCCAAAACTTTAGTATATAAGCTTGTTTAAAAACGTTTTTTAATATATATTAGTATATATATTCTTATTCTCTTAAAAAAAATGTAATGCTTATATATCGCTTTCTCTCTCATTTTTCCTTCGTTGTGCCGTTTCATATTACCTTTATTCTCCTCATTCAATCGACCAACATGTCCAACAATTTACATTATACTTTTTCCCTGAATTTTACTAAACCAGTGTCATCTTGCACCAGCTTTCTAACTGAGGAAGTATTGGTCTATAATTTGGCCACAAAACCCATAACACCCACTAATAAATAAACTTCTTTTAAAAAAATATATATTAAAAATATTTTTAAACAAAAAATGTAGGAAATTTATATATTTACATCATGAATTTCTTTTGGTTTTGTTTGTTCATAAATCATAAATAATGCTCATGGTACACCCCATGGCAATTCTATAACAGATTTTTCAAATGAGCAAAATTTAACGCATTTCTCAGTCTTCTTTCCTCCTCTTAATCTTCATTGTCTCTCTTACGGTCTTACCTCAAATTTTCTCTCTCCTCCATTGCTTCTTACCTCCAAGTTTCTCCCACCTCAATTGTTTCCCACCTCCAAATTTTTCTCCTACATTATTTCTCCATCTCCTCCAAATTTACAACTTTTATTGAAATTAATGATGGCAAAAACAAATATTGGAGCTCCGAATTTCATGAATGACGGAACTAACTTCAGGTTTGAGAATTAACATTTGTGTTTCCAAAATTCTCCAAGGGCGGGTTAGTGATCCATAAAGAAAAAGATGATTTATGAATCAACATTAACTTTAGATTTCTCTTACCTAAAAAATTCTCTCTCCTCCATGGTTTCTCACCTCCAAATTTCTCTATCATCCATAATTTCTCTTTCAGCATGTCTAATCAAATTGATGAACTATAAAATATGATTACAGAAAGTTGGGCTTAATCAATGGCAAAAATAAATATTGAAATTTCAGAGTTCATCAATGTTGAACTTAGTTTCACATTTATAATTAATATTTTAGTTCTAGAACGAGCAAACACTTATGCTCATTTGAGAAAAATGATCAAAAAAGTTTGCTCATTTGGAGGGCAAAAATGTTTGCTCATCTTCCAAACAAGTACAAGTGTTTTCCCATTTGAGAAAGTTTGCTCATTTGGACAAATGAGTAGAAGTGATTAGAAATTAGTTGAATTTGCTCATTTGGTGAATTTCAAATGAGCAAGGAGAAATAAAAATAGTCTTTAATGTAATATGAGTATGGTATGCTCATGTTTACTATAAGTTTTCTTCTTTATAATGGTAATTGTGAGTGTTTTAGTAGAATTAGAGATACAAAAGTAGCATTTTTTTTTGTGCTACCACCCAGTTCACCCTTAGTGCTAATTTGGATTCGGGATGAGTTATAGTGGTTAGGTTCCAGTCCCCTCCCAATTGTTGTTGCGGGGGATCGAACATGCGGTCCGCCCTACCAAGTTCATCCCCAATCACCACTGAACCAACGACCAATTGGTATGGTAGCACTTTTGAAAATTATAGTTGGTCTTTCACGTCAGCATGAGCATTGATAAAAACAAACATTATTTTGATAGAGGTAACAAATATTAGGCTTTGTTCTTTTGGACTGAACTGAACTGAATTTGTCTGAACTGAACTGAACTGAATAAACCTAAACTGAACTGAAGTGAATGAAAACTGTGAGAGGAAACTAACTGAACTGAACTGAATAAACCTGAACTGAACTGAACTAAACTGGATTTTCGTTAATTCAGTCCAAAAGCACAGAGCCTTAGTGTCCAAACTATCACAAACGTCTAACGGTTAGTATTTGTCATTTGACCATCCCAGCCAAAATATAGGGCCTCAAACATAAACGATCTCATACGTCAAGAATTCTTTTACTGCCAAGCCGTTAATTGTATTATTTGTATTCAAATTAAGTGTTACTCCCTCCGTTTCATTTTAATTTACTCACTTCACTTTGGGGGAAAACCAAGGAGAAAGTGCAAAAGTATGAGAGAGAAACTGAAAAGGTGGAGAGAGAAATTGAGAAGTGAGAGAGATAAACTAAAAGATGGGTTAAAATATCAAAAAGTAGATCACATGGGTGGAAAAAGATGATAAAGTAGATGTGACATGTTACCCAAAATAGAAAAAGCAATAGTGTGTAGATTAAAAAGAAACAGACCAAAAAGGAAAGTGTGTAGATTAAAAAGAAACGGAGGGAGTACAAGAGAAGTCAATTGAATAGGTACATGTACATGTTTCTTTTCAAGACAACATGTTACAAAAAATACCAATACAAAGGAATAATAAATGAATCTAGTGTCTGGGTCCTCTTCTGCTGGGTCCCGAAGCTGATATAGACTCCCAGTAGCTTCTTAATCAGGTCCCTTTTTGAGTTATCGGAGGCCTATGGGCGAACTACAAAATGGAGCCCTACTATAAAAAATTTCAATTTCTAGAGTATGCAACAATTGAAAAATTGTTGTAAATGGTACCATGAACGGTTCACTTTTAAAGGTTAGAAGACAATATAATAAAAGCCTTAATTTTGAAACACAAATTGGCAATACAACAACCACAATACCTTAAATTATTAATTTATTTATTCAAATAAAATCCAATTAGAATAAGAAAATAAAAAAACTAAAACAATGTTAAAGGGCAATCGAACCAACACGGATTACTAATTTACAAACATGAAAGAAAAATTTAAATTTCACAATTATAGTGCAGTAATCTTAATATACATTTTATTAATCTAAAATTATTCAACAATAATCTGATTTGACAATACTTCGTCAAGTTTTCATAAAACAGATGTTTGAAAAAAAAAATATGGTGATTACATAATCACAATGAAAAACTAAATTGATGTACACTACTTACTATCTATCAAGAAAATGTACAGTTGTATTCAAAATCATAATGATACCTAGTCGAAAAATCAGACAACAAAAAATCTTCAAAATTTGCAAAACCGAAAAATTCCAAATAAAGAACAAAAATAACAGAGAAATGAGTGAAATTATCTCAACGTTTTTGTGTGATTGATGGCCTGAAGCATTTAATCCAAGTTGGTAATTGAACGTTTGAGAACATCGTTCATAAGAATCATCTTCTCGTTGTTTGTAGATTTTGGCTAAAAAAATTACAACTAATTACTAAATTGAGAATAAATTGAAAAATAAGTTTTAGAATTGAATCAGAAAAGAAGTGATTTTAAAAAAAAGTATTAATGTCAATTGGAAAAGAAGTGAGAGAATAGAATCATGAAAACTGTCAATTAAGAATTGGAAAAGAATGCAAGCAGTATTCTCGGCGCGGTGATATTTTATTTTAAATTTTTCCTTTTCTTGTTCGAACATTTGTAATTTGGGTCTTGTATTTTGGGCCCTGGGCATACCCCCTCTCGCCCAGGCTCAAATACGGCTCTGCTCTCAATAAACTTATGTTTACAATATTGAATCTATCACAAGACACCACAATTTGGATCACTCCCGCATTCGACCGATCAACGATCGTGCTGCCTTGTTCGTAGTTACGACTAGCCGCTAATCAGACCGGCCTGCATTGCGCCTGCCGCATCATAAGCAGGGCAAAAAACAGCAAGACCATTAGCACTTGTACTTTGCTCAGCCTCTTCATTTTGAACTTATCAAGCTAATATGTTTTTATGATTGGTGCGTTTTTAGGTGTTTATATATATATATATATATATATATATATATTTTATTTTATTTATTTTTAAATTGGTAAGGAAAAAACATTAGGCTGCCCTCCTCTCGAGGGGAATATCTAATGCGTCGGATACAAGAATAGAAGAAAGGGAAGAATTATTACAATCTGAAATTTCAAAACTAGAGCTAACTAAATGACCTACATTTGCAATCCAGTCAGCTGCTCGATTTGCTTCCCTGAAAACATGACGAACTTGAACTGAGTTGAACTTTGAGAGTAGGATCTTCGAGTCTTCAATAATGTTGGCTATTTTCCATGGGACCGACCAGAGGTTCTTGATAGCATTGATGACTTGCAAATTGTCGCCTTCCACAATTATGTCTTGAATATCCAGCTGGGTGGCTAAGATTAGGCGGTGATGCAAAGCTGAAGCTTTCGCAAAATGTCCTAGGTTGAGAGCTTTAGCTTGAAGAAGAGAGCCATGATGATTGCGAATTATTATACCCGCATCAGCAGCAGAACCACGAACATAATCGTCAAAGTTGAGTTTGAAGGTGGATGAAGGAGGAGGCACCCAGGCTACAAGAGTAGGAGGGAGGGTGGGGGAACGGGGAAGGGGATAAGCTCCTTGAAGAGGATAGCCCTTATCATGACATAGGTCCACTTGAAGGCGTGCTTTCCATTCACTAAGAGTAAACTTAGCTCGGTGAGTGATGCAGGAGGGGCACCAAGTAGAATTTTGAAAGATGATGGCATTTCGTTCTTTCCAGATGCTCCAGAAAAGAAAAATGAAGGGCAGTAATTTTTGCTTTTGATGTGGTTCTTGAAGAAATTGCAGAATTGCAGGGAAGGACCCAGGTGGGGAACACCAGTCCAAAACTTGTTGAAGCTTCCAAAACAAGATGGATTGTGGACAAGTAAAAAACAAATGGTCCATAGTTTCAATTCCTACATTACAACGAGGACATTAGTTGATAGGGATAATATGTCTATTAAACATAGTATCCCTAACTGCGAGACTATTATGGCAAACCTTCCATACAGAAATTTGAAGCTTGGGAGGAATATCAAGCTTCCAAATCCAATGATAGGGCCAAGGAGGCTTAGGAGCAAGCTCATGAGCTAGCCAAGTTGCCGATTTGACTGTGAAAAGACCACTAGGGGGTTCCCACATAAGAGTATCAGGAATATATGTGGTTGGCAAGGGAATCCCTTGCACTTTCAACATTAAATGTCTTGGAAGAAATTGACTAAGATTCGTTAGATCCCAAAAATGATCTGAGGTGATGAAATGGGCAAATTTTAAATCTTAGTTAACAGTACTACTGTTTAAATTGAGAAGGAAGCAAAGGTTGGTTTTCCCTAACCAATTATCTAACCAAAAATTAATTGATTGGCCATTGCCAATTTTCCAACGGATACCCTTTCTTATAAGCTTTCTTTGAGCCAAAAATTTTCTCCAAATGAAGGAGTCATTAGGTTTTGGATTGTACTCAAAGAACGATTTAGTATGTAAATATTTTTCTTTTATTAGAGTTGACCAAAAGGAGGTGTGATTGGAAATCAAATTCCAGCCAATTTTTTGCTACGAAAGCTTTATTTAAAGGCATGATTCGTCGGAGACCTAAGCCTCCCTGAGACTTGGGGGAGCAGATGGTGTTCCAAGCAATTAAAGGAGTAGAATTTTTATCTTTAGATTGTCGCCAAAAAAATTGGCGGTGCATAGTATCCATTTCCTTACACAAATCATTTGGGAGTAAAGTAGAAGAGCAGGAATAGGCTGGAAGCGCTTCTAGGCTCGTTTGAATCAGATATGGCGTCCTGCTTTTGATAGGAACCCTGATTCCCAAAATTGAATATGTTGCAACGTTTTAGCCAAAATATGATTATGGTCCCGTTTTGTGGGGTAATACGAACTAAAAAAGATTCCTAGATAACGACCCAGGCATGATTTGGGGGTCATATTGAAATGACTAGCCATGGAGGCTTTTTTGGAGTTAGGGATCCTTTTTGACAGAACTAGTGCTGATTTATGGAAATTAATCAATTGACCAGACATAGATCAGGACTCATCTAGAATTGACTTTAACTTATTACAAGCCGAAGTAGTCGCTTTGCAGAAAACGAGACTGTCATCTGCAAACATTAGGCATGGAACCACGGAACCGCGTGGACAAATTTTGAAACCCATGCCTGATTTTGGATTAGCGCTTTCGATAGTTAGCTTATGGATTAGTACATCCATACATATAATGGACAAGTACGGGGAAAGAGGGTCCCCTTGGCGCAAGCCTCGAGACGGTTTGAACCATTCAGTATTATGACCATTTATCTTAATAGAGTAGGAAACAATGGTGACGCATTGTTTGATCCACTCTATCCGTTAGGCTGGAAAGCCTAATTTCGTTAAAACTTGCCACAGAAAACCCCACTCAATTTGGTCGTAGGCCTTTTCCATATCTAATTTCAAGGCACACCATCCAATTTTACTTGAGGACTTTTGGAAGGTGTTTAGAATTTCTTGAACAATAAGGATATTTTCATGAATAGATCTTTCAGGAGTAAAAGCATTTTGAAGCGGGCTAATGTTGGATTTGAGGATCGGACACAATCTGGCAACCAACAATTTCGAGATTGCTTTATAAATGGAGTTAATCTGACTGATAGGCCTAAAGTGATTAGGCGTTTCTGGAGTAGAATTCTTGGGGATAAGGGCAATGATAGTATGGTTCAGAGACGGGGGTAGATGGCCATGATGGAAAAAACCATGAATGGCTAGACAAATGTCTTTACCAATAATGTGCCAGTAAGCATGAAAAAATTTTGCACCGAACCCATCCGACCCTGGAGCTTTATGAGGGTTCATGTCGAAAAAGACATCTTTAATGTCTACATCTGTAAATGGGGCTAAAAGATTGGAGACATCTGTTGCGGAGATAATAGGCTGTATAAAGGAAAGATCCATTGGCCTCTGGGAGGAAGACGAAGATGAAAATCGTTCTTTGAAGGAACTAACCAAACGGTTGTGTATCCCTTCCTCTGAATCGACCCACTGGTCCAAGTCATCTTTAAGTCAATAGATAGAGGTGTTAATAGTTCGATTTTTTTCATCTTATTGTGGAAGAATCTTGAATTCCAATCTCCTTGAGATAACCATTGTTTTCGACTAACTTTTCCCCACGTAGATTGGCCGAAAAGAAGTAATTTTTCTCGTTGAAATATGAGACGATTAATACGCTGAATAAAGAAAGGATTAAATGGTTGAGCCCAAAGCCTTTCTTCCATAGACTTAATTTTCTCACAATTCTCTATTAGTTTATTTTGAGTATGGCCATAATGTTGCTTGGCCCATTCTTTTAAATGAGTCTTAATTTGAGAAAGTCCGTGTTGTATGCGAAAGAATCTTGAGCCTCGTATAGAGTGGGCCCAATTTTTTGTAACAATTTGGTGAGATTTACGATCTAAGACCCAAGCATTTTGAAAGCGGAAGGGTGGTGCTTTTGTTATTCCATTGAATTTAGAGTCGAAAATAGTAGGTGCATGATCAGAGACGGTGAATGCCCCATATAGAGTTTGACTTTGTGGAAATAAGTTTACAAACGAATAGCTGGCAATTGCTCGATCTAGTCGCTCGTAAATAGAATGATTACAGAGAACTTTTTTCCATGAGAAATTGGACTGAGGGGATGTCCATACTACTAGTGTTGTTTAATAATTCTGGTAATCTTTTTCACTGAGTGGGGGAGATATTCCGACCACCCATTTTATCATCAACTGTGAGCATTTCATTGAAGTTCCCAATTACAAGCCATGGAAGAGAGCAGGAGGAAAGGAAGCTCTCAAGGTAGTGCCAAAATTGGGGATTGTCTTGTTCTTGGGCTTGAGCATAGAGTCCTGTGATAATGACTTCCTTGTTGGAAGGTTTAAAGCAAATATTAAGATGCGCACATCTATCCGTCGTTGAATGACTAGAGACATGAATGTTGTTATTATTCCATATGACCCAGAGGCCACCACAATGATTAGCTTATTATCAAAGTGGAGAGCTTTTAAGATATTGGTACTATTTTGGTGCGAAGTCATCGTTTCAAGGATGAATATTATATCCGGTTTGTATTTATTTCTGAGGTAAACAAGTTCGGCAAGGGCTTTGAGTTTCTTGTCGCCTTGAATATTCCAACTAAGTATCTTCATATGGTAACCAATTCGACAAAAATGGGTGCAAAGAGCACCAAGTGGCCATAGCAGATGGTTAACATCCAATTCATATGGCGGAGATCGAGAGGCATATCCACATACGTGGTCATAGCAAGTGTCAAGCACTTGGTTCCATAGCGAGTGACTAGCACTCGATTTCAGTAGATTATAACAACCCAATTCTTTATGATTTTGATCTTACAGTTACAATGTTGTTGCGAGAAATTAAGCTTATACAAAACACTAAAATGAATAATGTAACTAAAATACATCTTGATTTCTATTTTTGAAGTATGGGATTTTAAAAAATTAGGCTTATAGTGTGGGAAATAGAGAAGAAATGCATAGTCCTACAGCTTGAATTTTGGGCTCGAAACATCAAATTGATCAAAAGAATTCCAAGCAAAAGTGGCTTGAAAACGTGCCAAAACAACCCTTCCTCTCGATGCTTGAACATCTGGGTCTGTACAAAGGAAGAAACACACTCCAAAGCAATTTGCAAGACAATTATTAATACAAAAAAAACCCAACCAAGTTTAGCACCTTCCATAACCAAAAAAATTTCAGATCCCAATACAACAAATAGAGACATTGAGCCAGAATCCAACGTAAGTGAAGGAAACAATAATGTCTTTGTGCTTTGAAGAGACGATTATCAGAAATTATCTTTCTATTAGTAAGCCAAACATATAAAACGATTTCAGATATGTTGCTTCCCTCTAAAAGGACAATCCCATAAGACCAAGAAACATAGAAAATATAGGCAAATTGCCACCCTAACACAAAGAAATGCAAACACTCGATAGAAAATGAACAATTTCCACATTTATGGTGAGTGGTGAGAAGATCATTATTTAGAATCATATTTTCTTTAGAAGAGTAAATATGGGTAAGGAACATAATATAACTTATAGAGTCACAAGAAAGCTGAAAACCAACAACCATAAATAAAAATTGAGAATATGTAGCATTAGAGAGAAGAAGCACACTAATAACATTGCAGAGGGGATATATACACCTTCTCTGAGTAGGACTTGGAGAGAAGCACCACTGATCGAAAATCATATCATAAGAAAAGTACTGAGAGTTGATGTCTTGTTTATTACTTTACTGTTTGATAGTTTTTTATTGGTTTTATAGTTGTTTTTGAGTTAGTTTAGGCTAGTTTGTTAGCTATTTCCTTAATTTGTGCAATTTTCCTTCTTGTATGCACTTTCTTTGGGCGATTTGTTTCATTTCAGGACTTAGGAGCACGCTTGGAGGATACTTGCATAACCCCGAATATTAATATCGAAGTGGAAGGTCAAGGAAGCATAACCGAGTTCCGGGGGCAAATATAAGAAGTTTTGGAAGAGTTTGCGCACAAGGGTCAACTTCAAATAGCTATAACTTTCAGCACAAAAAATATTTTTGAGCGATTCAAGTTGAGGATGAAAGTTTGGCTCAATATCTTTCCAACAAGTGGTCACAAGCTCAATTCCGATGAAAAATGAGTGAGATATGACCGTTTGAAAATGAACCGACGAAACTGAAAACTGACCCGAGTGCTCGGGTCAAATGACCCACCCGAGTCAATCTGCGGAGAACGCATATTTCAGTCCTGATCAGCTGACTCGTCCGGGTCAGGCCACCCGAGTGCTCGGGTCATCCAACCCGCTCGGGCCGGGTCATTTTTCCGGAACCTTTTTTGCGACTTTGTTTGTTTTAATGCGGGGGTTGTTTTGTAATTTTCTGTTTTATTTCTTGTGACTATATAAGAGGGACTCCTCTTATTTTAACTTAGGCTAATTTACAATATATTTTAATAAAAGGGAGATTTGAAATTCTTAGAGCCCTAGGAGATAGAAAATCTCATTTCTAGAGAGAGAAGTGAGAGAAACTGTTGAAAGCTTGGAATTTGAAGAATCTAAGAAGGAAACTTGAATATTTAGAGGCTCCTTGCAACTCTAATGAGAATTTCTTACTCTCTCTCATATTTTATTGCTTTTTTTTTTTAAAGAGAAATTTCATTAATTGTAAGCCAAACGACATCTACAATAAGTAATAAAGAAAAACATGATACAATCAAACAAGATCAGATCAACTTCGTCTTCAATGAAACTACAATGAACCAGATCGAATATTGTGGCGCAAGTCCCTTGTATTTGTTGTCCCAAGCAACTATTAATGGGACCGTCTATCATTTTGACATAGTTTGGAGAAAAACCTTCTTGATCTATCCATATTGACCGCATCCGAGCTTCCAATACCTTCATGTTGATAGTTTTGGATTTCAACCAATGAGAACAATTTCTCATACCTACAAATAAGAAAACTAGACTCACAACTCCCATAAGGGAGAAGGAGACCTCCACAACAGAGAAGACTAGTCTTCCCATATTAGGGCACAAGAAACTCTCATAAAGAGAGACTAACTTATTCAACAAAACAAAAGAAAAAACTAGAAAGTGAAAACAAGAGAGGAAAAGGGGCTTACCATGGATGAGATCATCCATGGCAGCCCCTTACTGATGAAGGAAAAAGGGAAAAAGGGAGGCGGCTAGATAGAAAAACTAGGTCTTTTTCAACAAAAAAGTTTTTAATTCTCATATTTTATTGCTTTATTCTCTTATTTTCATGTCATTTTCACTCTATTTACTTGTTCATCCTAGATTATTGCTTTAGTTCATGTTAATAGTTGTTAATGTCTTTTAGTTTATAATTTATCATGATTTGTGAGTAGCTATTTCTTTGAGAAGGGTTTGAAGCCATTAATGAGTTCATGAACCTCTAAATCCAACATTGGGTTTTGACTTGGGATAATTTTGGTTAATTGATTTGGCATTTTCATGAATGTTTGTGTGATTGGCCATCATAGGAGCATAATTTAGGTACCCTTAGTGAAGGATCAAGAGATGAAGTTAAGGGGTTGCCTCAAATCGATTATTAGGCTTGAAGGACCATGAGAATAGGGGCTACCTAGCCTAGGGGACTTATTTTGCTTGTTTAAGTTCATCATGTTTATGGATATGCTTGGTTGAATGCCTTAGCCATGAGAATAGGTCTTCGGTAAGAGACTAGGCCAATCTAGCTAGCTCGAGAGAGTGGTTAGAGTACCAATGGATGAACAATTCCCCTCAATTGATCCCCATTGTTGATTCCCATTGTGATTGCTTGGTTTGTGAATGAGTTGATTGGTGGATACCTGATACGCTCAAGTTATACGTTGTTTTTGTGGTATTTTAGGTACACTTTGCTAAGGGATTTATTCGTAATTGTTAATGTTTGCATATAAATCGACCTTAGCGGAAGTTCGGAATTTTGTATTTTAATTATTGTTAAAGTTGTAAGTTCCGAGCTCTTGGAAGCATGAATGGTTGGAACAACACCACAACATCGTCTCACCAACCAAGCTCCGCCACAACCAAGCTCCACCAGTCGCATCGCAAGCATGTCCAGCATCGCAAGCCCAAGCACCGCATGCACAGCCATCGCCCATGCGAGCCTGCCCAGCGTCATCGCACAGCAGCACACGCTCGTCGCACCTCGCGATGAAGCTCGAGACTCGCGACCCAAGCAAAGCCTGCCCAGCGCTCATCGCCCATGCTCGAAGCCCAGCGCTCGCGACTCGCGAGTCCTGTCGCGACTCGCGACCATTGCCAACCATTTTGTGCGCGGAAGACAGAGTACTCTTCGCGACTCGCGATCATTCTCGCACCTCGCGACCCCCTAGGTCGGTGTAATTGTCGGCTGATTTTTGAGCTTTAGTATAAATACTAAACTTGATTTTTGGACCTAGGGGAGACACACTTGAGGAGAGAGAATCTCCAACACTCCATTCCTCTCTTGTTATCTTCTCTAAATAGTTTTCTTTTTCTAGTTTAGTTTTAGAGATTTCAATTATGGAATTGGCTATTGCTATGCCGATTGTAGCTTGAACTGTTCTTGAAGAAGATTAACACGAAGCTTCAAGCATTATTGTGAGATCTTTCCTCTCTATTTATTTTCCTTGATTATGATTCAACTTCTATGCTTGTGATCTATGATTATTGCAAAATTATGCTAGGAACGTTACTAGTTTGATTGTGTAATTAATCTAATGCTAGATTTAAGAATAGAATCGGATTGTTTTATTCTTTTATCTATTTGTAGCAAATTAGGGAGTAACTTAGATGCAGATCGTCTTGGTTATTTCTTGGGGAAATTGAATTAACTGTTGAATGTTTATCGCGTGTATGACATTAGCAGGTCTATTGGTTCTCAGTGTTTATTGCTGCTATTGGATTAAACTTAGACGCTGATTGGACTAGGTTATCCTTTAGTTAGGGTTTTATAGTCACGCTGATCGTGCTATTCAACTAAGAATAAGGAGAATGCGAGATTAATTCTCAGCAATAGATAATCATGGAAATAATTAGAGTTGAGGTTCAATGATCGATAATGAAATTGAAGTGGATGTTAATCGGATTCAAGATCTTTCCATATTGATTTCTCATTTTATTTATTTGCTAGTTAATTTTAGTTTGTTTAAAACTCTATTTGAAAACCCCCCTTGTTATTAGGTTACTCGACCCTTAGAGTCATCTAGGTATTGATTCACGCTAGATATTAAACTTGTCCCTGTTTCCCTGTGGATACGACCCCTACTTCCATTATACTTGCTTAATGTAAAAGAGAGTAGGAGAAATTTTATCTTTGGTTGGGTGGCGTACACGACACATCCGCGCCCACCAATACCCTTCCCAAAGTCATTTTTCTTATTTTCTTTTCTTCTATAAATCTTCAAAAACATAGATTTTGCTTAGCTTATCATAATTCGATACTTATTGGTGCTTCCCTTAGTCCTTGTGGATTCGACCCTTTACTTGCCCTATATTGGGTTGTTTAGGTATCTTTGACGTGTTTACAACGAGCGCGTCAAGAGTATACAACAAGCAAAAGCATATTTGCAAGAAGCAAAGGAAGGTTAAAGCCATAAAGGGATGCAATTAAAGAGGACATATTACAATAGAGAACAAAATAACACCATAAGTATACAGGTAAACAGGGGGGAGATAAAGATCCAATACCATTAGTCATGAGCAATTTAAAAGCACATTAGGAGTGATAAATGTTGAAATCACAACTTAGACAGGAGCGAAAACGGGATGAAACACAATCGCGGACGAAATAATAACTAATCATAATAAAAAAACTTTGTAATTTTTGAAGAAAAAAACATAGTAGCGGAGAAGACACAAGCAGCTAGAAACATATTGAGAATAATAGCTAAGATTTGAGCATAGCAGCTAGACAAGATCCAAAGAGGAGAAACCATAGCAGACAAATTTAGGCATACATTATCCATCACCAAAGTAAAGCTGCATACAATTAAAAGCATCGCAAACAATCTAGGCAGTAAATCCGTAACGAAATTCAATAAGGTAGTGTTAGGAAACTTGTATTTCATTTCAAATAATGGAATTGAAATATGGAATTTAAAGTTTGTATTTCAATTCCTAATCACTGTTTTGTAAATGAGGTTTGATAGAGGAGAGAGAAACATGGGTTTGATGGAGGATAGAGAAAAAAATACGGGTTAAGTAAAAGAGAGAGAAATAAATATTAGAAAGAGAATGAGTGAAGTTGGGATATATATATACTCATGGAGTTGGGATATGTATGAGGAGAGAATTTCAAATGCCAAGGTAATATTTTGCATTTCAAATTCTACTAATATAGGCTTTTGATAAGAATTTGAACAAATTCCATAATTTCAAATTCTATGCCATCCAAACAATAGATTTCATCTAAATCCAGAATTTGAAATGAAATCTTGCTATCCAAACATAGCATAAATGAATTGGATTTAAGCAAAATCCAACAATTAGAAAGATATTAGAGACCAACCATAAGCAATTAAATATCAAAGAAAGTAGCAGAAAACTTACCTTAGAGCAATCGTGAAGACTTACCCAATTGCGGAGGAGCAAAGCGACCTCGGCTTGGAAATAACAAGCGATCTGAGAGCAATCGTGAAGAAAATTTGGGCTCACCATTCTCTTTGTGAATCACCTAGTTAACAAAAGTTCGAATAAACTTAAACGAACACAATACGAGTTAACAAAAGTTTGGGCTCGACTCGATCGATAAGGACTCTAATCTAGACTTTCGACTATCACGTCACGTGCTACTCGATCCATGTGTATATCGTGGACAAGACGTTTCTCTATAATGATCGCGGTATGAAATTTCTGTACCATACTGCAGATTTGCAGTGATCCACTACAAAATTGGTACCCTCCAAAATCATCCTCACCTGTAAGAAACAATCGCACCCAAACAAACCCAGAAAAATCCCAAAAGGCTCTTGTAAATGAGGAAATATGTAAAAGAAGAGACAGAGGTTAAGACGGAAACTACCTCCGACGATGGTGGTGATGGTGGTGGTGCTGCTGCTGCTGTCGCTGTCCAACATTTGGCGCAATCGTCTCTTCCCTGTCCGTACCAAGTAGGAGAGAAAGTCATAGCTACTCATGAACATTTCTTCTACGAAGCCAAAGTAATTGTCTTTTTCTCCATCTTTTTTCCCATTTTCAGTTGTTTTTTTTTTTCCAACTCTTTGATAATTTTTTTGGTATTTTCTTTCCTTGTTTCAAAAGGTTTGTTTTTGCACACCATACTGTTCGAAGGTAGAGTAACAAACAAGGTCATATTTGAGAAATCTAAGAATTTCTGAATTAACTAAGCCAAAACAGAACTAGAAAATTTGGTTAAAGTTAAATTCACTATCATAAGTGTTAAATGCTGACCCATTTTCTCTATCTTTAGGGCACATATACACACATAATCTAAGAGGAATTTTTGCCCGCTCGTGTCGAAATAGTGATCACATTGTTCTATCTCCTCATAAATGAGAATATTGATTAAGTTCTTTTCAAGTAGGTTACTATGTATCATTGGAATTTGAATTATAGATCTAATACCAGCACTATATGTAGAGCAACTGTCGATGCCAACTAGTTTAGTTAGTAAAGTTTTGGAGAGTTAGGAGCGGTAGAAAGGTCGTTGGAATTGTTTAGGAATGAAGGAATATTTGTCGAGCAAGAACAAGTGGTGTGGCTACTAACATTTGAAACTCCTAGACCTTGCCACTGGCAGGACTTTATTGAGCTGTCACTTTGTTTTTTTTCTTAGTTTCTTTTTTGAAGGTAAGATGAAGGTGAGGCTAGTGAGAGTTGATCCCTAATCTTCATGCCAATTAGAATTGATCCCTTTTTGTTAAACATTTTAAGTAAATGCCTAATTGTATCCCTTGCTATTTTGGACAAAAGAATGGTGATACACAACACAAATACTGAGTTTGACATAGCTGTTTTGATAGTGGGATTATATTTATAAGTGTTTAAAGAGTACACTTGACTACTTGCTATGAATTAGGTACATGATCATTAAGCGGTTATCTACATCACATTGAGGGGATAGCCCTTGTTAGGCCTTTGTGGCAGTGTGGCTTTTTGAGACTCATGCTGTTCACTTTGTGGCTAGGAGGATTTAAAAGGCATTATGGCTATGATGTCCGCATTTGTTGTGTTTACTCTTTGCATTACTATACTATCCTCTGTTTTTGCCTTAAACTTTCTGTTCATATTATTTCTATTGTTTTTAGTAGTACTTCATAGTTCCATGTTTGTCGTAATGGATATGGATCTACTAATCCATGACTTATTCTGATAACCCAGCAACTTGAGAATTATCTTGATACCATGCTTACGAGTTTTCAAGATCAATCACATAGGGCATTGTATGCGTACTCTATTGCATGCTTTAAGAGGCTTTTAAGTTAAATAATACTCTTTGGAGCATGAATACTTTAGACCAGTGCTCTCAATACCTTATCAAGGCAAAAATGATATGTGTGAACAATAATATGCAATTAAATGTAATATGCTTGCATAAGACAAGGAGCCCTGTTTCCAATGCCTTAATTTTTGCATCAATCTTCTTAAACAAAGGGCTTAGTTACTTTGTGGATAATGGGACTTTGAGATACTTGAAAGGGAATGCACTCTTGAGAGTATCCTAAATTTCCAAAATTTAATCTTTCGTTGAACGTTTCTCATGGCCAAGATTTACACTATTCCTTGCTAAATTAGCCTAAAGCAGGATAAACAAATTCAAGCTTAAACTTACTAGATGTAGATAATTTTTTTTTGTTTGCAAAATAGAGCACAATGTAGCCAGCTTTGCTCATTAGAATGGACTTTAAAGTCACGACTTTTCTTTATCCTCTTTTTTCATCTATTTAGCTCTCCCATAATATTATAAAACTAGTACTTTGGACACGTATATTGGTTAAGTCCTCTAAATGAAGCAAAAGGTAAGACTGAATCAGCGTTTTATCAAGTTAGCTACTAACAATGTTAGTGGTTTTAGTTTGCCTGGCGCACGATCTTGACCCTTTATTTAGATGATCCAATTGCCGCATTTGTAATTCACAACATAAAAAGGTTCTTACCATAAGGGTGGTTCACTTTATATACATACTTTTTTGATCTAGCCTAATATTCTCTCTCTATATATGGAATAAAGTACACGTGAGAATGATTCTTATATGAAAACACTAGAATAGTAATCCACTAAAAATGTAATCCTTTATTAAGATATCACATGGTAATCCTTTTTCCTGAAAATGTAATCTTTTTGGATGATTGATCACGCAAGGGAACAAATGGTTATTAGCTACGATGGATTACAATTCTGGCAAAAGGATTATCATTTAATATATTAATAAAGATTACATTTTTGATTAAATGTATTACTTCTCCACCGTTCTCATATTATCTCATATAACAATTACTCTCACCTAATTTTGTGGAATCTAATTCTGTAGGAAGATTGGCCCCGCAAGGGAAATAATGATTACATTTTAGCCAAATGGATTACTTGCTGACTAAATTGGATTACTAGTGTTCTCACATCCTGATTTTTAGGATGAGCTCATTCCTTTCCTCGTTATTATCCTGATTCCCTAGTAGATGGTACATATGGGGTACAACCTTTCATGTGCCTTTGAGGTGGCCACTTGATCTTCTTTCCGATGCAGTTATCTTCATAATTATTTTTCCTGCTGTGTTTACTAGGTTGAAAAAGTGGAGTTTCGTGAGGGTTGGATGTTTTATATTCACTACTGGGTGAGTATCACGTCCAACTCGTTTGTCTTCTATTGCTTAATTTGGTTGAGATAAACTTATAAGGTTTAGCTCCATTGGTTCTGTTTGTATTAGCTGTTAGATGTTGTCATGCTCCCTTCATATTGTCTTATTAATCTATTTCTTCATTTGCAGCGTTGGAAGAGAAGGCAAGTATAGAAATGCTTATGCACCTTCAACTTTGATAGTTCTGATTCTCCGTCCTTGCAGAAATGTCCGAAATGCTCATTGGAAATTTCGTCTTTTCTTGAACATCTATTGATTATTTCATTGACCACTTCACCAAATAGCAATTATGATTAGAATACTGATTAGAGCATACCGTCATGCAGTTCACGAGAATCGGAAGTAAGTGAAAATTTTGCTGTGACTAAAATGTTAACAGAGTGTACAGTCTTAGGGAGGATGAGCCACATCTTAATGAGGAGGTTGACAAAATGCAAATTTTACTGCTTAGTACTAGAGTAGTATTTTCTGGCTTGTTGTTATCGGATAACATTGCCTAGTACTACCTCCGTTTCATATTAATAGTTATACTTTTACTTTTGACACTATTCACAAATTTCCCTTTGACTAGCATTTGTGAATTATGGTTAAGAGAAAATATAGTCATGTGGGGTCTTGTTTGATTCGTCTCGATATGTAGTTTTAGAATATCGACTTTTTATATTTTTTACAAATACAAAATTAGAGATATAAAGGCTCAAAGTAATGCATCGGCATGCGAAAAGTGTAAGTGTAACTATTAATATGAAACGGAGGTAGTATCTTGTTCGTAAGCTTATTACTCCCTCCGTTCTTTTTTAGATGTAACACGTTGACTTCAGGTACTATTCATCCACCTCCCTTTGACCATCAATAGTTATTTATATATAAGAAAAAATATAGTCATGTGGGATCTTGTTGGTTTCCTCTTGATATACACTTTCCAAGTATGTATTTCTCATAATTTTTTACATTTATAAAATTAGAGATATTTTGGGTCAAAGTTGTGTCTCGACAAATGTGAAAAGTCCAAATGTTACATCTATTAAAAAACGGAGGGAGTACTTCTTTTGTCTCACACAAATTTCCACATTATGAATTTTAATTTCCTCTTTCCTTTTTAATTTGAGTAAAGTTGGTTTCCAATTTGTGCTCCCTACTACCCTTGTAGTAAATTGTTCAGTGATTCTAAAAAACCACTTATATTGCGCAGCTTCAGAACTTCATGAAAATTTATCATTTTCGACGAGTGTTGTTGGTAGGATCATGAATTTCTAACAGCATCCCTTGGAGGTTGAATTTTTTTGGGGCTAATTATCAGTATTTCTGGTGTGTCTTAGATTCGTCAAAGTCCTTTCAATGGGATCGAGAGCTCTGAATCTGTAGCTAAGTTTTGAAGGCAGCTTTTGTGGCTAATGAAGGGATTGATGATGTTCTATAGAGTGAATTGTAGGGTATCTTTGTAGTTAGATTTTGATCAGAGGGATGATCTTGACAATACGGGTTGTAACTGAAAAAGAACATTATGATGTGGCGACTTAACCATTATATAATGGACAATGTGGTGATATAAACATGATTTTGTATCACATTGTTCTTGGATGGCTTTTTCGAAGTGACAACTCCCAAACTTGTTACAACCCAGCTATTCCGCAATGAAGTGGGATAGTATTACTTCCGTCCTAGGGCCCAATCAATAGTACAATCTATTGCATGGACATCAATGATGGAAAGACACTACATATCTGTTTGTCTTAGGTCTTCTTTTCTTCTCTAATCTTTGATTCTTTCCCTTGACAGCTTCTAAAATTTAACGTCACCTTCTCTTCCTTGAGAAAATTCCTAGTTGATGTCGTCGCAATATGTATTTTAGACAACGGATAAATCCTTTTCATGTTCTCTAGAGGCTAAAAGACATTATTGGACAGTATTTTGAGCTTCCGATTACTAGCATATGCCATATATTTAACCTCCCGTACTGAATAGTGGGAGGACTGGGACCCCATTGGGATAATGGTTTTTATGTATTATACTATTATGTACTGGGATGGCTAGCTTAGTTGGTGGCTGGGTGCATCTGGGTCTATAAAGTGATGAGCTCAGTGGTTATAGGAAACGCTAGTGCTGGAGGCTTGCGATTGGAGGATCTTCAAAAAACCATTTCTTAGTTTCTTGAAAATATGCGATGTTACACTTGGAAAAAAAAAGAAGAGAAACCTACATAACAATTCCATTTTCTTGCTTTGATTGTTCTCTGGCTTGACCCTTTCCAAAGTTAGTGAGAGACAGGAGCCACGTGCTACTAAAAATATGGTATAAATACTGATATTGGATTTTAGGATCTAACTCGAATATAGAACTGAGTTTTATGATCTCAATTTGATTTCGTGATCCTATGAAGATATGCTCTCATTAAAAAAAATCAATTTGAAATTTCACGTTTACAGCAAATGTATGATGTTGAACAATTTAATAAATATAGTTTCTATAATGATGATCTGATCAGCAGAGGATTTTATGATTTTTGCTTTTAGTAAGGTGGAACAATGATTCCAACCTGTTCAAAATCATTTTCTTATTAGGATTATAAAAGATCATTAGTTCATTAGTGTCTTTTGGGATTGTAGGCATTCTTTCTGTTTTGGCTTGCCTTCCTTTGTTGTAGTCCATGAATAAACTTGGCATGCTTATGAGCTACTTAATCATAAGTCTACATCATAAAGTATGAGATTAACCTATTTGGACTGTAATTGTAAATTAGAAATTTCAACATAACTATGTTCATATTTGTCTATCAAGGGAATGTGAAAGATCTCTATTCGATCCAAATGGATCAAATATCAATCCTGAATACTTCCACCGTAATGTAGAACAACCCTTGGCTCAAAATCATTTATACATCACTTCTGGAAAGCCATATCTTCTTCTTTATTATTTACGTGTTTTCTCAGAGTTGTAGTTGTCGTTTTGATGCTATGTAAATTGACATTGATGGAATCGTTATCTGGGTGTTTTCTTTTGGCTGCAGCATCTTGAATTTGTCAAATCAACTGTCTCCTTTGTTAATAGTCACTGACTCTCTTGGCCTAGTCATGCATTTTCTCAATATTTGTAATTGCTGATATTTACTTGCTGAACTTTATGTGTTATTTAGGCATTATGGAATTAGTTGGATTACTTTTTTTCAGAAAAAATTTTGTGTAACCATATTTCCTATTAATCTTTTTTTTTTTTCGGAACATAAATTCATGTTACTATTTTAATTTAATTTTTTTCCGATTACCTTTCTGAAAATAAAATCCTGTTTCTATGCTGTTGGAGGACATAAAACACAAAGAGAAGCTTGCTCACAGTTTCTCCAGAAAAAAAGAGGGTAATCTTGTGAAATAATTTTGTACCTTTTACGTAGTTCTAGCATTTGCGTGAAATGCTTTTTTATTTTTGTAACTGTTAGTGCAGTATGCAATAATCAATGGATTTAGTCTGACTCGAGAGCCTTCTTGTTTCTTTTCATAATCAGTTGGGATGAATGGGTGGGAGTTGATCGCTTGAAGAAAGCTACGAAGGAGAATCTCCAGCAAGTCACAGATGTGAAGGCTGGGACTGCTGGGAGTCTATCACCAACGAAATTAGGTACTTCCTCAGTTCCTCTTGTGAGTTGTGAGCATTGTCTTCGATACCGCTTTTTTTCTTCTTGAAATTGTTTACTTCTTTCTGTTTTGGAAACCTGGCACGCTACATGATAATACTTAGAAACTTCATAACAAATTTCAAGAAATAATTAAAAAGCATCATGGATAAATTTGTAGTGTTGTCCAAAGAAATCACGATGGACAAATTCAACAGGCGTTCTTCACTTTACGTCCTACCTGTTTTCTTTTTCATGTGCACAATTTGAATAAACCTTCCAGTCAATGTTGTCTTCATTATCTTACTACTGCCATGAGAGACTTTATGATACCACTTCCCCATAATCTTTGGACTAAAGCTGTAGCACCTCCTGACTTGTGGTCGATTTGGTTGTAATCTGAATCAGATGTTAATCCCGGTCCACATTTGAAAAATCTAAAAGTTGAAAAAGAACATACTTTTTTAGGCTCTTTAGCTTGAGCGGGAAAACACTCTTACAATCTCCATAATTATGGCCCTATCCTCCTCAACCATCTCTAGTGCAGAGGTCCCGCTGAAGGCTGATCAGGTGCACATCCTGAATTAGAGGGGCTAGTGAAGAACAGATGCCCTTTGTCCTTGTGTTACTAACCACAAATGCTTATTCTCTTTGTAAACTTATCAGGTGGAGCATGCGACAGTTTTTAGTGACAGCTTCCCTTAGATCTCCTCTAAGGTCGAAGAATTTTCTACTGATACAGTGAAACTAAGAGCCATACTTCAAAACTCGGAATTCCTAATATAACCTAAAGGAGTACATATCCCAGTAAGGTTCCAAATTGAAACACTTCTGTTGAATTTAACTACAAAGTATTATTTCTACAAACATATGGTTAGGATTGCGAATCACTGTTGTAGTTGTGTGTTGTCAATACATCGTCAAAGTATGCTTTATTGCAATGTCGTGTGAAGGGGTCTAGTCGATTCCATATGAACTTTATTTCAGCTATATAGGCCATTTGGCCTATTATCAGCTTTTGTATGTCATTTACAAATTGTGAAATATAGGTTCGGTAATATGAAAAACAGATACGTTTTATGGGTTGAGGTTTAGCTAAAAGCTATGGCAAAAGCTGTCGGGCATGTGAGTGAGAAGGGTTTGCCGATCCTCACTCAAAGAGTTGAAGGAACTCCTTTCTTTAAAGATGTCTACTTGAAATCATGATTAGATTGTTTATATGCAAAACGCAGCTGAATTTCCTTCTGAAAAATCCAACTATTTAAAAGTCATTGCATTCTGTGTATAGGTTCGACATACACTGTTGTATGAAAAATCTCTTAATGGAGCATCATATGCTGTTGCACTAATTGACTATCATTCTAGGCTAGCAGGAGTCCTTTTTTGAAATGTAAAGATGAAGTCTTGTTAGGAGTTCTACGCGAAGTTAGGGTAGCTGGCATGATGTTAAAATGTGTGCAAGCCTATAATTGTGGCGAATATTGGGCTTCATCTGAAAAATATGACAGAATTTCAACATTGAGTTTGAAAGGGATGTTTAGAGGAACTGCAGAAAGAGAGGATAAGTTCAGTAGTCATTAAAAGGGCTCAGTCAAAATTGCTCCATGTTGGCAAGGCGGTGAAAGACATAAGGTCACCTGATGAATTTTTCATCGACAAATCCACTAAATGGTGATGTGCCACAAATGATGTGGTCAAGGGGAAAAGTATTCTGTAAACTATCGTGCAATTGCTTTGGTCCTGGAAGGATGATAGGATAATTTTGAGTTTGATGTTTTCTTTAATGTCCTTACAAGATCAGGTGGTTGATTGAACTTCTCTTTGAGGCTCAAGAGCTAGGACCATTCTCTGGGTGGCTATCTCTGATGTAATGTGTGATCAGATCACTCTTTTTCATTTTTCGCTTTAGTTTGGTGCATTTCTTGTTGTCCTTGTACTTTTTTAAAAAATGTATATAAACCTTATTTTCTCATTGATGAAGGGCGCCCGGGGGGGTTGCTGATTGGGCTCGATTAATGATGTCAGGCACCATCATGCGTTGTGTGGTAGCTAAATGTTTAAGACGATCCTTTAGGCAACACTAAAGTGGGTTAGGCTATGAAGCACGGGTACGCCATGTGAGTGCTGTATCCCGTACCAGGTACGGGTATGATTCGGGTACGATACGGATACGGGGTGGATTCGTACCCAAACCGTACCTGAGATGGTGGGTACGTGGGCTTCTCACGGGGACGGCTGGATTGAAGTTCGGGTACGTATTCAATACGAATTTTGGCCGAAAGAAACGTACCCATACGCTTCATGAAATTCCAGAGAAAAAAATTAAAGAAATTAACCCAAGAGAATAGCTAACTAGGAATCTTAATTCATGAAGTAGCGCCGGTCGCCAGAGGATGAAGAATGTCGAGCACAGATTAGGAAGGAATCAGAGAGAGGAGAGAGAGGGGGTGATCTCGTGGAGAGAGAAAATATCTCACTCCTTAGTCCTTATTTCCTTTAGTATACTGTATAAGGAAATTAGGGTTTGGGTTGTTTACACTTTACATGTGTCATCCACCTTGTTTCTTTTCTTCTTCTTTTTTTTTTTGGAGAATACAATTGTAATTAACCTTTTCTTCTGTTTTTTATTTTGGGGATTACAGTTGTCATCTCTCTAGTCTTTTCTTTTTAGGAAAATTCTCTATAGTCTATTTAAGAGTATAATGTATTGAGTTATAAGTATGAAACATTATTCTTTAATAATAATTTTAATTATGACTGAAATACTGTAAATTAATAAGCTTAGTTTTAAAAGGCGCAAGGCGAAGGCGCACACATCTCGTAGGCGAGGCGCACCTTAGGTGCCAAAAAACTTAAAAATAAAAAATAGAAGCATTCTAATACTTAAAACAACATAAATATTATATTAAAACCCATAGAAGTATATAAAAAGACATAGTTCATCGCTAAAATACCGCACCAAGTCAAAGTACTAAATATAAAGAAAAGAAAATGAACTTTTTTAAGATTCTCAATCAACAAGGTATAATTCAAATGATTTCTAAAAAAAGCTACAATTCAAATGATATTCTAAAAACTAATTAATGTAGGCACAATATATAACATAGTTGCATAAAGCCTAATACAGCCAGTGACTCTACAATAAATAAAAGTGAGAAATAAAGCCTAATATAGAAACTTTTGTTTTTGATTTTTTTTTTTTTTTGTTGAACTCACTACCTATTACAGTAACTTTCTCTAAAAAAAAAATAAAGTGATAGAGAAGAAAGAAAGAGGAGAAGAAGAGACCGACAGAAGAATTGAAATAAAGAAAGAAGAAGACCGAAAGAAAGAAGACAGAAGAAAGAAGACGACCGAAAGAAGAAGAGAAAACTTACCGGCGACACAAGACCACCGGCGAGTTGACGGAGGTGACGGAACCATCGGCGACCGCCGGCGAGAAGCAGCAGTAGCGACGACCATCTAAGGTCTCGAGTTCTTTCAGATGCCCTTTTTAGGGTTTCCCGTTCCAAAATATAAAACCTTTAAATTTTTTTTTTTAAAAAGGGAGGAGGTGGACTCCACGCGCTCCTCATCCCTAAAGGCGAACGCCTCCTGCGCCTCACGCCTCTTGAAAAGGCGCTGAAAGCGCGCGCCTCCGTGCGCCTACCGTTGCTCGCCTCGCCTGGGTTGTTCCAGGCGTTTTTCTCGTCGCCTGAGCTCGCGTTTTTTTAAAACTAAGTTAATAAGTTTATAATTTCTATTTAATTAATGAAAATTCAAATTTAAGGTAATATTATTCATTAAATGTATTATATTGTTTATTTATTTTTTAACCGAATCCGAGCCGTACCCATTTTCAGAAATTTTGATTTTGCCGTTTTCAGTACCCGTACCCGTACCGTATTGGTGCTACCTAGGTTATAGGGAAATAATTTCCAGCTTTTGAATGTGTAGCAGTTCTGAAAGTAGAGTAAGGTTGTGGTCTAGCATTAAGCTATTTGTGCCTGCTATGGTGTTGGCAAAGCATTACTTGATGTTGGATGACTTTGGTTTTTCTTCCTGACCACATTCATGATTGTGAGAATTTGAATTACTTTACCATGTGCAAAGAAGTGCTTTACCACGCATCACGTGGCAAAATTATTGGCCTAGCAGTGCTATAGAAGTGAAGTATCTCTGTCGACCTGAAGAATTTTCCCCCTTTCTTACTTCAAACCAGGATACTTTTATTTATCTCTTTGTAGGAGCATCTCTATGTATCTTTCTTTGATAAGAAATGGAACTTTATTACTGCACTGCTATGTTCTTTTCACCTAAAAAATTTATATGAACTTATTTGTCCTAATCTAAAATTACATGGACATAGTACTTGATTGTATATGTACCAATTGTAGTTGGAAATTAATCTGGTGGTCTGAAATTATCACTAAACTTATACACAAATTCTTGTGTGAGACGGGTAGTAATTTATTGTACAACGAGGATAACTTTTTACCCTAAATGGGTTTAGGGTAGAAAGTTACCTCTCAGACGGTAATTATTTATCCTAAATGGGTGACTTTTACTTATTTAGAAGTGACTCATTGAAGGTTAAAAGTTACCTTTTATTTTAAAGTGACCCCTTTTGACTTGAAAAGTGTCTGACTTAAAAGTGACCTATTTTGGCTTAAAGTGAACTGGTCTTGCAATAAAGTTTATTGCACACCCGGTGCATACAATACTAATTGAAACTTATATGGTTATAATGGCCCTTATCAGTGATTACTTTTTCTGAATTTCATCTTCAAAAGAACGAGACTACAATCCACCAAACTTAAGGTGAAAATAGAGAAAAAACTCTTATCTCAAAATGCATTAGAAAAGTACACATAACTGAATACCCCATGAGCATGAGCTAAATCGATGTTAAATACACCACCTTGGTGAGTTCTCTCCAACTTAATTTTTCCTAAATTTATAAATATTTATGAACTTATCATAAATACTCAGAACTTTTTCAAACTGCTCTAGTAGAACTATGTATATTCACTCACATCCGTTGATTGCAGTGCGCCATTGGCCAAGCTTTAAAGGATGGTAGATGTGAAGGCTAAGTGCACATGAGCTAGAACGCATTACCCCACCTAGCAATGGTTGAGGAACAAATAATATGATAACATGACTAGTATGAAGGGATCTTGGTGTGGAAGAGCTGGTCCTCTATATGGAAAGGTGGTCCTATTACCAGTCACCATTACCACTCGTGGTTCACGTCTTTTGAAGAACTTGCGCTCTAGCGAATTCCAAGTAAGATGCGAATGAATCCCAAGGCACAATGGATTGAGGAGGGTTGGAACTATACTGATTGACAGTAATGCAAAAGATATAATAAAAGAATAGGGAGAATGCGGATTTGGTGGTACTTGAACTCATACTCATCATGCGAATGGGAGAGCATGCCCCTAAGGGTACTCCCTTAATAGAAGTTATTTAAAGATGTTAACATATATTTTTGATTCAACAGTGGAAAAACATCAAACAGGTCATGCTTACTACGGGTTTTATTTGGCTTGTCGAAATACCCATTAATCAGCTGACCTCGATTCGAATTGGTAGCGTTAAGTTTTTTCAAAGGCTGGAACCTAAGGACTCTCTTCTACGGATGTAAAATCAGTTGTGAAGACTGATGTCAGATTGAAAAGTTGTAGGTGGCATTCCTCTGTTTACGAGATTCCGTATGTAAATGAGAAGGCCAAGTCCTGCTGAACTCTCCTTCCCTTGAGCTTATGGGCTGCTAGCCTCGTTTTTGTCCACGCCTATTGGCAATAGGGGCATAATTTCATATCCAGAAGCGAGGATAGTAAGAAGACTTGATTTGTATTGGCTCTATATTGCGTTATAACGCCTTTTATGACAATTATCGTTGTACCAACACCCATATTGCACTCATAAAACTTGTAGTGGAAGCCACTAGCCATGTAATAAGATCTCTGAATCTGATTCATCAAATATGGGTTATTATAGAGGACCTTTGCTTTTATAATATCTTGGAAATCTTCCCGCGTCTCATTTCTTAGATAATAAAGCGTATGCTCACATGTATCTATGGTTTTAGCTCTATAACAGCTGGCTCCATAACTTATACCAACATCGAAGAGAAGAAAACTTTGAGAGAGATCACGCTCGTGGAAATGCAATATTCTAGTGCAATAGATACAACCTCGGAAGTTAATAGCAACAGGAAAATATATCCTAAAACCCCTATATGCATAAGCCATCTCCATCACATTCTGCTCATAACAAGCCTTTTGGATGTTATACTCAAGTATGTACACGATACTATTGAGAGTATGTCTTTTGAAAATTCTCACTCACCTTACTACGCAAATTGCGGATTATGTCTGTTGCAACCTTAAAATCGATATGGTTCAGAAAAGCTGGCATGAGAAAACCCGTTCTAACCAAATAATCATTATGAGTGAGGTGAAAATTGAGATATCCCTAATTAATAATAAAAGGCTGGTTTTCTAGCATATTCATAACCTTACAAAGCTGTTCAGCCTGTTTATGGGTGCTTAATAGTTGTTTCTCACAAAAAATATACAAAGAAAAGTTTTTTATTTTGCCTAGTAAAAGCCTAAAACCATCGCCACAGTATGGGTTGCAATACCCACATTCGAGATAAAAAATACTTAGATCCTTATCGATGTATTAAATCGATCTTGTGCTATAGCCCAAGGTTTAGGCTTCGCAATCATAGGCATATTGAGGTAATTTTCAAGAGAGATGACCAATCACATTAGTTTTTCTAACTCAAAATAAGGAACAGCTAGAGCGAAAGTAGAACGGAGTAAAAGCAAGCGATCAGTTCATCAAGGTTATAATAGTATGTATAAAGTGATTTCGGAATACTGCTCTAAAAAATAATTTCTTTATTTATATTAATATAAGAGCATTGAACACTTTAGACTAGGTGTTCATGCAAACACAACAAAGAAAATCAAACAAAGTTCAAGAAGACCATACATTAAAACAAGCTACTTTGCGTCTACCTACACTTATTTAAATCTGATAGAAAGAGTCGATAGACTCTTCTATTCTAGTCTTACTGGGGATCAGGAACGTGGTGGGTGGCGGTCACAGTGACGCCCTCCTCTTCTTGGAGGAGGGCATATTTTATCTCTTTAATAGCCCTAATGTCATCCTGTAGACGTCGCACGCGTACAACTAGCTCCTCTGGATAGATGGCAGACAAATGCTCCCAGAACAAACCCGACATTTCCTCATATTGGAATTTTCGGGATTCTACCCAATGAATTTCTTGCTAAATTGTTGCTAGCCTTTATGAGGTAGGGATATCCATTTTTTTTTACTTACAATTTTTCTTCTACCTTTCTCTTTGCTTTATGTTGTGTGAAAATATAGACTGAAATAAGCTTCTATTTATAGGTCTTGGAGTCGCTTAACTCTTTCTTATTATTAACCATAATATAATTTTTGTCTTAGTTTCAAAACATGTTTTAACCTCGGCTTGTAATGAATATGGAATCAGATCCACTCAATATAAGTGTGTTGAATAATTATCTTTGTTGGAGTACAAAATACCCTTTCCAAAACAAAAAACGATTCAAATTAAGGGGTTTTAGGGTATCGCCACGCAACTTAATTGCGGCCACTCCCTTCGGAAAAGGAGGTAGTAATAAAATGCACATCAGAGAGTACTCCGCTTTTCTCGTTTAATACGGCAAGTTTCAAAAACGTCTTTCTTAGAGGATAATTGTGCTTTTTTGACGATACTGACAGAGCCCACTTCATGGTTTGAAAAGCCCACGTTCGAGTCCAAAATGAAATGGAATTACTTGGGAAGAGATGATGGGGGACACGAAAATTTCCAAGGAAAGCCCAAATGAAAACAAATAACAGGGGTCCATGGAGAAAGGGACTCATTGTACTAAAAAAAGCTATTGCTAGTGCAAACTTACTCTATACTGATCTTAGTGGACTGAGAGAGTGAGCTGGAATAGGGCTTTTTCGTCTTTTCGGGGAAATTTTATCAAGAGAGTTAACTTCGGTCTCACGTAGCTCACCTAAGAAAAGACGGAGCTGTCAAGTGAGGATTGGCCGAGGGGAGTTCATGATGCACCTGTGTACAAATAAACCAATGAAAAAAAAGGCAACTCGAGCCTCTGAAAGAGTAGGCACGGTAAATAGTGCCTATAGGGTACGCAAATGAAGACAGATCACATACTTTTGTACTAATCAGCTTTGAACTGTCGAGCAGCCAGTGATCTATCTCTTAAGAAAGAGGCTTTTGGAACCTGCCCTATTAGATGAGAAATAGGGAGTACTATCTGATGCACGTTCTATTATTGCCTCATACTCCGGAGGGAGTTGTCGCTATTAAGCCGTGTGACGATACCCTAAAACCCCTTAATTTGAATAACTTTTTGTTTTGGGAAGGGTCTTTCGTACTCCAATCAAGACGAAGATAATTATTCAGCACACTTAAATCGAGTGGATCTGATTCCATATTCATTAAAAGTCGAAGTTAAAACATGTTTTGAAACTAAGACAAAAATTATATTATGGCTAATATTAAGAAAGAGTTAAGCGAATCCAAGACCTATAAATAGAAGCTTATTTCAGTCTTTATTTTCACACACTACACAAAGCAAAGAGAAAGGTAGAAGAAAAACCGTAAGTAAAAAAACTGAATATCCCTACCTCATAAAGGCTAGCAACAATTTAGCAAGAAATCCATTGGGTAGAATCTCGGAAGCTCCAATAAGAGGAAATGTTGGGTCTATTCTGGGACCACCTGTCTGCCATCTATCCAAAGGAGCTGGTTGTACGCATGCGACGGCTACGGGATGACATTGGGGCTATGGAAGAGAGAAAACATGCCCTCCTCCAAGAAGAGGAGGGCGTCACTGTGACCGCCGCCAACCATGTCCTCTATCCCCAGTAAGACTAGAATAGAAGAGTCTATCGACTCTTTCTATCAGATTTGAATAAGTGTAGGTAGACGCAAAGTAGCTTGTTTTAATGTTTGATCTTCTTGAACTTTGTTTGATTTTCTTTGTTGTGTTTGCATGAACATATAGTCTAAAGTGTTCAATGCTCTTATATTAATATAAATAAAGAAAATATTGTTTTGAGCAGTATTCCGAAATCACTTTATACATACTATTATGACCTTAATGAACTGATCGCTTGCTTTTGCTCTATTCTCCTTTCGTTCTAGATGTTCCTTATTTTGAGTTAGAAAAACTAATGTGATTGGTCGTCTCTCTCGAAAATTACCTCAAAATGCCTATGATTGCGAAGCCTAAGCCTTGGGCTATAGCACAAGATCGATTAAATACATCCGGTAAGGATCTAAGTATTTTTTATCTCGAAGGTGGGTATTGCAACCCCTACTGTGGCGATGGTTTTAGGCTTTTAAAATGAAGAAACTTTTCTTTGTATATTTTGGTGAGAAGCAACTATAAGCACCCATAAACGGGCTTGATCTCTCTTGGAAAAGACCAACCAAACCAAATAACCGCTTCAAAGGCATAACTGCGTGACAATGCAAAAACCAATGGTTACCTTGCCTTCTGTGTCTCAAGACAAAATGTACACGTCGTGAGGGGATAAATTCTTTTGTGCAGAAAGAACCTGTGGATGTTATGTAAACTTGCTGTTAAGAGGACAAACTAGGACCCATTTAAGATATATTGGAATTGATAGCCTTCAATTTAGGGCCCCTTGATCCATGTTGCCACTGTTAGAAAATACCATACTCTCTTGTGTGAGGCCTGGATCAGTCATTAAGTATACTTGTCAATGTGAGTGTTATTTCCTCTCCTATTAACTTTGGTATAGAAACTGAGAGCTTCTTTCACCCCCTCAAATCTGACTAGCACATGCTTTCTTTTGTGGAATTTTCTTTTCCCTTAATTAGGAGCTTCTTCAAGTAACCAACACCATATTACTTGACCTACTGAAATCAGCATAGAACTTGTCAGCTTCTTGTTTGCTTTGAAGATCTCCTAGCTTTTGGTAAGCTGATAGTAATCTACATGCTCTGCTACAAGCTCTCCGGAAAAAGGTGAGTTACTTCTGGATAGCGATAAATTTGATAGCCTTTTGTTGAAGGTTTCGTAAATCAACCACCAAACCAGTGGCAGATATATATCCAGCCTAAAGTCAAAGAACGTGAATGCCTTTTTTGCTTCTCTTCTGTTTTCAATATTATACAATTAGACTAGACTGTGATGGATATTAATCCCAGGTCCCTGTTGAAGTTTTCTTTTCTACATAGTTCATCCCACTTTGTTAGCTGCCTTTGACAGTTGTATAGCCTGCAACAAAAGACGAAATATAATGTGGTAATGGTTTTTGCATTCCCTATCCAATAAATTAATTTGATGTTTTGTTCATTGTTTCGACTTTAGTTATTGGGATGACATGCCAAAGCACCTAGTTTGGTGAGAATCATTCTCTAGATGGATGCGCCAAGATAATGATTTATTGTTTTATGGTTTTTTAGTTATGATTTGAGAAAAATAGCTTGCATATGCATTCTAATTTTTCCAGCTCCTACCGCACTAATATGCCATTAATATTTTCCATCATGATCGATGGGGTTCCTTTGAGCCTATACGTTGAAAATTGTTCGCTACATCTCCGTAATTTCTTTTATTTGTGGATTATGTCATGCTGCTGTTGTATACTTCTTAGTAATATCTTTAATACGGTGACATAATTTACACAGATTCTAGATGGAAAAAGCACAAGAATGATTCAGCTTCCAGGTGTCGTAAGAGAAAAAGAGAGCACACATTAGTCAAGGTACATCACTAACCTGCCTCTCATTCACCTCATCAATAATGTATCTTATTGTCTTTTTGCTGTCGAGGGAGGGGGACAGTTGGAACTCTAGCTAGCTGCTAGCTACATGAATGTGTGGTAGTTCAAAGATATTGAAATATGTTCTTCGAGAAAAACATACGAATATGTTTCCTTTACTATACCTGCATTCCAAAAGTCCTAGATCCTCCCACTTTTATCCACTCCCACATCTATCTTAGGTGATTTCGTACCCTATACATCTCTTACACTTTGTTTTGACAGCAAGATAGAAGGGAAAGGATGGGAAGGGAAAGAGGAGGAAAGGGAGGGGAAAGAAAGGGAGGGGGAAGGTGGAGCCCCATGTTCCTTCCAAACCTCTCCATTTTTGGAGGGATGGTGTTTATTAGAGGGAGGGAAAATTGATCCACCCTCTCCCATCCTCTCCCTCCACTTCCTTCCTCGAATCCTTTACCAAACAAGGGGACTTGTTCCCCTCCCTTTCTCTCCATCTCCTCTTATCCAAACAAAGTATTAAGGCTTCAATTAAATCCAAAAGTAAGTTGATTGTCCCTCCTTATGATAAATATACCAATATAAGCCATAAGGTATCCAGAGAACATTATATCTCGAAATATGTATATCTGAACTTAGCCTATATAAGCAATCAATATTAACACTCTCAACAGTCCACCTTTGTGATATGGTCCATCAATCACACTAGATAGATATTGCAATCATGAAATGCAGACCACTTTCATGTTTGGTGATAAGGTTATTTGGGGGGAGGGAGCATAAATCGATTAGAAGATTGAGGTAGTAATTAGCTTTGTAGCTTTCATGGACTTCAGAGTACTCTAGGCTTTATGCAATGTTACAACGTGTACATTTCAATAAAGTGCGGATAAGTGGAATGGAGATGTTGGTTTTGGGGGTAAGCAAGCAGATGGGCTGTGCTGACCGCCTACACATAATTGATTGTTTAGCTTGTCTATGTCAACTGTATAGCATTTGCTTATGAAAAATGATAGCGTGATTTTTTTAGTTCTTATCTGAAAGAAGCAGAAGCTACATAAAGTATTGTTTGTACCTATTACACCCTATTGTGATTTTGTACGGGTAGTAACTAATATTTGTTGAGTGCAACCATATGTTTTTAATTTTAGTTACGCTGCTAAACCCTAACTTGATAGGGTTGTACACCTGTCAAAAATAATTCCTAGCAAAACCTCTTTTTTACAATGTAGTAGGGTAAGTAGGGTCGAATACACAGAGAGATGGTCGTTTTAATCTAGCTTCTAAGTTGTGGGAAAACTAATCAAGATAAGAAATATGATAACGAATTCTAAATTAATAAAATTCGAAAATCAAGCTAAAAAGATCTAGGGTAATGGTTCACCGGCTTATATTTATAATCTATCAAAATATCATCAGTAGTTTAATTAATCATCTAGAGCACTAGTTAATCCTATGATCGGGTCTTAACGCTCTTAAATCAACATATGCAGTACGGTCGCTAACATAATCAGATTTGCTAATTGTAGGTAAGCATCTAAGGAGTATTATCTCTCGATCTATCACTCGTCATTAGCAAGATTTAAGTAAACAATTGATCAGGTTGCAAGTTTAATAAAATAAACCTAATCAATTAGAAATATCAATGACTAATCAAACCATAAATAACATCAATCAAGATTCATAGCATATAAACATGAATTCCCAACGCTAGTTTTAAAAACTACTCAATCATAAAATAAATAATAAAATTTAAATCTACAAAGGAAAACATAATCAAATAAATCAATAAAAAAAATGTAATGAAATCATGAATCAATGAAGAATAAGGAAAACTAGGGTTTACTATAAAGTTAGAGAGCAAAAAAGGAAGAAGAAAACTAAAACTAAAACTATGAATAATAATAATTAGAAAGAGAGAGAGTTCTTCAGAAGAAGTGATTCATAATATAAATAAGACTAAGTAACCTAATATAACTAGGAAAGTAAGTTACAAGATAAGAAAAGTCTAATAATAATTATATAAGCGAAATTAGTGATCTGCGCGCACGGTAGTAGATTCTAACAGTCCGAACTTCCGAAAGGCATAAATCCTTGACTGAAGTCTCCTCCTGGTGTGCCACCTATCGTTGGAAGGCTCTTTAAGTCTAGTTTCCAAATCCACCGTAATTATTCAATTATCAGAAGCACATCAAAAATTATGGTCAGAAGAGTAGACGTGACTCCTTTTTCACATTTCTTCTAATGATTTTCCATTTTGTTTTCGCTCAAACTCGTACTAATAGATATCCATGACGATTCTTATGCAATGCACCTTTTTCAAAATGCTTATAATTCTCAAGCTTAGCTAATTATACTCCAAATATGTTCTAAATATGTTCTCGAAATTCATCAAAAACAAGAAAACATACCGAATAGGAGTAAATTAGCATAACTTAAGAATATGATACAATATGAACTTAAATATGAATATAAATGCTCTAAAATACAACCTAAATGCACCTAAAACTATATATAAATATGACATATCATGACTGTGGTGTGATATATTCTGTAGATTCTAATGCAAGGAATTCTAATGCAAGGAATTAGCCTGCCCCTCCTATCCTTTTAACCTATGCCAGAAACGTCCACAAAAGCACTTAGGGTAACTAAGTAATTTTAATAGCAAGGTGGTTATATGATATAATAATTCTGACGATGTAAGAATGAGTTTTTTAGGGGTTATATCCCTCCCAAATGACTAAGATGGAGCCACTGATATCCTGAGCTTATGAACTGATCCAGTTTGCTTGTCTCTTAAGTGCTTAGAGCTTCTTGGATAGAAAGATGTTGGATGAAGATTGTGGTCTGTGTAGAGGAGGTTGTGGGTCAGACTATTAGCGGATATCTCTTCAGTTTTTGCCGTTTATTTCTTTGTTGAGGGGTTATCGTCCACCTCTTATCTCTTGGTGTCTATTGATGATCCTTGTGGGCGTTATTTAGGGTTATTTGTGGAATATGAGAAGGTAACCTCATTTATCCATAGTCACTTAGCTTTGAGGAGGGAAATAAATGGAGTTTATTGATGGTTTTCGTGAAGGTTAGAATGAGGTGGTGGCTTTCATCAATAGTTAGACGTGGCTTTCACTCTTCTTCATAATTTTAAGTTAATCTTAAAATAGGGTGACAACTAAAGAGGTAGCATGACTAATTAATTATTGTTTGGTATCCTCACTACAATATATATATATATATATATATATATATATATATATATATATATATATATATATATATAGGATCAGGATCCGGTGAGAATGAGTGCTTATGTGGTATCCTCACTACAACATACGCAACACTTTTTAGAACATATGCAATACTTTTTAAAATATATTTAACTTTTTGTTTTTGGAACATATTGAACACTTTTTAGAATATATGCTATGATTCTTAGAACATGAACCTATCTTTTTACGTAAGAACCTAATCAACACATATACATGTTTTAAATTTTCAAGCTTATGTCCTAAATTATTTCAAGTATGTTCTAAATTATTTTTCAACATGTTCTAAATTATTTCAAGTATGTTATTACAAGTACATTCTAAATTAATTCCAGTAAAATTTTAGATGTACACCATTTTGTAGAACATATACACTATTTTTCATATCATATACTTTTAGAACATATGTAATACTACATATGCAAAATCACAATGTGAGGTAAACTCATCTTATCTCATCTCAACAAAGCTTTAAATTGCAACTTAGCATTAATTGATCATCATCATCCACCTTATCAAACGATCAAAGTCATGTATCATCAATACAACTATAAATATTTTTTGTAACAAAAAGTTATCATTCTATTTATTAGCAATAAAATTACACCAAAAATCCAAAATTATCAACTAAAAGTAGTTAAGAAAAATGGCTCATCATTATCATCAACTAAATTACTTCCCCAATATATATATGTAAAGCCATCCAAGTCTATGTGGATTGATATATTTACTTATCCTGGGCGCCCCTCTTAGGGACAATTTAAAATGAGTCCCTTTTAAGACTTGACTATTGAAATATGGGATGGGTCAAAAAGGTATTGTTTCCCCTGGCATGGGAAGATCACACTTGTTTCATCTTCTCTTAATAACTCGCATGCACTTTTTGACGGGACAACCCACTACAGAGGCTATTCATTTTTCAAGACAAATGATGGAATATTAGAAGACGAGAAAGAAGGATGTGCATATGATTTTCATTGACCTAGAGAAGGTGTATGATGAGGTCTAGAGAGACGTGCTTTGGTGGGCAATGTCAAAGAAGAGTGTACCTTGTAAATAAATTTCCTTGGTTAAGGACTTGTATCGTGATGTAAAAATAAATGAAGACGCGGTGGAGTAACAAAAGATTTTCCAATTACAATAGGAGATTGTATCAAGGATTTGTAGCGAGTCCTGTTCCTTTTCGCGGCGGTGAGCCGGTGATGATAAAATACAGTGTATCTAGGATACCATGGTGAATGTTTTTTTTGCAATGATATTATAGTAGTAGATGAGATTAGGGATGGGGTTAATGTAAATTAGAGAGATGGAGGTAAACATTAGAATCTCGAGAAACCGGAGCAAAATTGAGTACATGAAGTGAATTTTAGTAATGAGAGGAAGCTAATTGAGGATGTGGTAACATTGGATGGAAAGGAGTTCCGTGTTAATGAGTGTTATAAGCTACGTTACTCCTACACCCTCTTCCACCTCGAGTTTTGCGTGTCTACTCGACACGACGCGCGACACGCCTGGGAATGGATGTCGATACACGTATCCATAAAGTGTCGGCAATCAAGGGTCGAGGTTGATAGAGGAGAGAAAATTTCAGATCTAGGGTTTAAATGGTAAACCTCAGATCTGGAAATGGAGATACAATTCACCAAATCAAGAGCTCAATTGTTGGGCCTTTTATTGAGGAGGATGAGTCGAGTTGTTGGTGTGATTTCTAAGTGTTGGGCTGCCGAAAATCTTTTCCGGCGAGAGCAGGCGGTGGCACGGGGCCATTGGTCATGCATCTTCAATACTCCATATTTTCGGTTTCTCGAGTGATTTTAAGTAATGAGTTGGTGGGTGATTTTATTTTTTTTAAATAGTTAGTGGGTGAGACGCTTATTAAATAAAGTTACTCTTCTCTTTCTTACTTTTTTGACATCTTGACTTAGTGTCCTTAAATTTTGCCAGTAAGTTATATGCTAATTTTCAAGAAAGTAAAAGTGTAGGTCCCAAGGTTAAAAGGGAAAAAAAAAGAAAGTCTTAAAAGAAAGGAAAATAATAAAGTCTAAACGTTATTTACATTTTATAGGAAGAAACTGATTCTTGTAGTCAAATTTTTTTTTTAGATTTTGATAATTATAAGATAATAATGAATTTTTTTCTTTTGTTTTTGAAAAAAAAGTGTCGGGAAAGTTTTCTCCGACACTTCAATTAATAGACGTGTCGAGAAAATTGGTCAAGACACTCTCTTGACAGTGTCGGAGTATCGGCTTATTTTTTGGAGTAGAGTGTCGGATCCTTTGATCGCAACTCGGATGCGACACCCGACACCCGTACCCGTGTTGGAGTAACAGAGGTTATAAGTACCTTGGGTATTCCGATTTTTTTCAAAGAAAGGATTATAAGTACCTTGGGTGTTACAAAGCAAGGAGGCTATTGGCAAAAACGTGACTCATAGAATTCACTCGGGGTGGATTAATGGGAGATGGGTAATAAGTATTTTGCATGTCCGTATTATACCTCTAAGTTTGAAAGGAAATTTTTATAGGATACTTTTAGACCGGCATTATATGTGTATGAGCGTTAGGCAGTTAGGAAAGATCATATGAGGAAGGTGAGGATAGTATAGATGCTCATGCTGAGATGGATATGTGGGAACACATTAAGGGATAGAATTCAGAACGGAGATATTAGAATGAGGTGTTAGAGTTGGTGACATTGAGAGTAAGATGAGAAATGAATGGTTGCGGTGGTTTGATGTAAGGTGTCATCTAAAGGATGCAACCGTTAGGTCTAGTGGGTAGGTTGGGATACCGAAGATTAGAAGAAGTCGAAGATGATTACAATGGAGCACATTAAGAATGGTATGAAATAATTAAGTTTATGGATGCTTTTACCACTTGATAGAAGAGAATGGAGGGAAAGGATCCATGTGGATACCTCGCGTGATGGAATCTTGACTCGTGTAGCCGACCCTATTGTAATGGACTTTAGGTTTTCACATTGTTGTTTTCTCCCCTTTTGAGGTTGTGTAAAGTGTAGCTAAGAGGGATGCAAATGTGGTGTGAGAGATTTTCTTCGGTCTAAGGTGGGGAGAAAGAAGATATTGGCTACCAAGTTTGGTTGTGTTGGCAGACCTTTATAATAGGGAGGTCTGCTCTTTATGTAGTTTGATGTCTAAGAACCTCTTGGTCGGTAAAGCCTTTGGATGTTCCCAGGTGAACTTCGAATTCTGCAGCTTACAGTACAAGAAGTAGACATAGTCTTCGACCAAATGAATTCAAATTTCAATGTGCTTGTAGTTGTAGGCCACAAGCTCTTGGATGGTTATATTGCAAAGTCTTCTCTTTCTCTCTCTTGACTATGTGACTTTGCTTAGTAATGGAGATTGCGTAGATTCTGTGAATTTTTTTGGGTAGGGAACACCCATTGTATGTCCTTTTTTCGTGAAGTCTTAGTGCTTACTTGTTGATTATGCACTAACATGATCTTTTGTGATTGTTGGGATTTCTTGAATTTATTTCCTTGATGGATTTCAAGTCAAGAATTTGGTATTTTGGTCATTCTTTCTACAGTGACCTCCTTAGAGCATGTACAATGGTACATGACTCTCCAACTAGCTCTCTACTCTCTCTCATTTATTCTCTATCTTCAAGCTACTCTTAAGAACTATATCTAGAAACACCCAACCACCAATAAAACTCTTCAAAGAGCTCTCCATTCAACTTTTCATTGTTTGGTGGTTCCCGTGTCAATAAATGAACCTCATTTCATATTATGATCAAAGTTATATAAATAAAGTTATTCATGTAAATTAAATATAATTACAAAAAATTTAATCTTTTTCATAATTTATGTAATGTAGATTTTTTTAAAAGAAAATATTAATTTTGAATGTTAATATTTAATTTCATAATTTAAAAAAGGGAAATTCCCAATGGTGACCTCGAACTTTTCGAGTTTTCTATTGGTGACCTTAAGTATTTTTTATTCTCACTTGTAACCCTTAATTATTGTTTTAATCCCAAATGTGACCTTATAGAGTAAAAACCATTAGTTTTGTTAACTTTTCATTAGAATAAATGTCTCGGTTTGCGTGCTTGAAAATTGTCTAAGTTTGCATGCCACAAATATTGCTCGGTTAAAGTTTTGGGGCTCATTTTAGCCCTTAAGGGTCAAATTTAAAGTCCAAATTGGTTTGCATGCCTAAAAATTGCCGGCTAAGGAATTGAGTGTTATTTTGGCCCTCAAGGGCAGGGAAAAAAAAAGCGGTCGCGGTCGCGTTCGCAGGAACGGTCGCGTTGTCGCGGGAACGGCTTGTAACGGGGGAATAGAACGTTTCGCGGCCAACGCGGCGTGAATTTTTTTAAAAAATTCACATTAATACGTTCTAACCTTATTTGCATTGTTTTAGTTATTAAGCATTATTACAACATAATATAACCAAATCTATCATAATATCACGTTTCATCAACTATATAATTAAATCATCAAATATTTTTGGCCAATGTTTGAAAAGAACGGATGTAACGCGAATAAAAACGTTCTAACGCGGGCGAGTTCGCGTTACGGAACGGACAACGCGGGGAGAAGCATGTGATTTTTATTATGGCGTTCCGTAACGGGATTTCGCGGAACGGCAAATCCAAAATCCGTTACAGAACGGCCGTTCTGTAACGGAACGGGAGAGTTTTAATTCCATGCTCAAGGGTCAAATTTGACAAAAATTGACCGAAAACACCTTGGTTTGTGTGCCAAGACATTAGTTTTAACGGAAGGTTAATGAAATTAACGGTTTTTTTGCTTTATAAGGTCAAGGATGGAACTAGAACAATAATTTAGGGTTATCACTGGGAATAAAAAAACTGAGGATCACCAATGGGAAACTCGAAAAGTTCCAGGTTACCATTGGGAATTTCCCATTAAAAAAAGATAGTAGATTTTGTTTATGAAATAAATCCAATATTAGGCTCATTTTATAGATAAAGAAAAATTATAGTTGTTGGGATAGTAATTATTTCCATTTTTTTTTTTATTTATAAAAAGATCCTTAAATGGTTGCAAGAAGAAAAGAAAACTTTAGTAATTGCAATGGTATGTTTTGGTTTTGTGGGCCCCACACATTGGAGAGCCATCTCTCCTTTAACCCAAATGGTATCTCATCCAAGAGACACTTTGCAAAGTGTCTTCATGGAGATACACCTAAGACACACCCAAAACCCCCATTGTTGGGTAAGAGGAGCTCTCTATTTTAGTATTTTCTCTCCTTGGAGAGCTAGTTGCAGAACCTCATTGTACATACTCTTAAAAGTTAAAATTCCTCATGTAAAATGAAAACTAATAAGGGATATGCCTGCAGCCATCACTTTATAATACTCTAATGCAATTTCATCATGATATGTTGTCTAGCATATTCAACCACGTATATGGTTGTACGTTATTTTTCTAATTAGAAGTGACCCCTCTTGTTTCCATATTTATCATTATCTTGTTACAGGGAAGACACAATAAACCAGTAGAGAAGCTCATCAACATTTCCGTGCCTCCGACGCTTAAAAAGCAATTAATGGATGATTTTGAATTCATCAAAAGGACGGGCAAGGTTATTGCTTTACATACTCCTTTTGATGTTCCTGTGGGGTGGTGCTTCGATATTGATATGCCTTCTTTCCCTCTCCCACTATACTTCAATTTGTAGTCTTTAATCATATTCATGAGTGAAAAACATTTTTGGTTGTTACCCCCTGTTTAGAACATGAGATGACTAAGACTAATTGCTTTAACAATCAGCTTAATTTTGAAATTTAAAAGTAAAGACGAAATTGACTAGCCATCTGTTTTTAATGCTTGAGAGTATTTTACTTGCTTTCAGTAGATTCTGTTGATCTTTCAGACTAGTCTCCATGATCCACTTTTTGTTTTTGTTGGACAATTTATGATGTGCTCTAATATTTTTGTTCAAGGAAATGCTGTAAACTTGGTAATATAGGTACTACATATTGCCATTTTATTAGTATCGGCTTACTGAGAAACTGCAACTGGTTAAGAGTTTAAGACTGATAATTAATGCAATTGATGCAATAAATTATGTCTTAATTTCATTAACTAATTCTGCAGTATTTCCATCATGTATATGTTATTGTTGTAAAACATGCAATGGGGAGGTAAAGTTAGATTTCAAAGTCTTAGCAAGTTAGCATTCATTTTGAGTTGTTTCCATCATTTATATGCTGTTGTTGTAAAACATGCAATGGGGAGGTGAAGTTAGATTTCAAAGTCTTAGCATTCATTTTGAGTCTTGACATTCATGTTGCTAAAAAATTTCCTTGCCTTTTTGTAGGAGATATCTCAATGCATTGTGTACTATATCAGATTGAGAAGTTGACAGTCAACCATATAGATTGAAAATGATAGAAAGTGGTTGCCAAGTTATCTTTGACCTGGGTCTATGTAGAAGGTCATTAAAAAAATCGGTAGTCTCCTATATAGCTTACTGAGATTGAGCGTGCACAAAATTATGCTATAATGACTGCACGAGAATCATGAAGAAGAGCTTGAAATTGTATTGGCGAGTGATTGACCATCTAATGTAATTAGAGAGGTTTGGGAACTTAAAGCATATTATTAAATAAGTAAAAGATAGAATGCACTGGATAGCAGGAAACTTTAACTGATTAAGACATGTGAACTTGGTTAGAGAAAGGTTGTGATCTGCAGAGTTTGACAATAGGACTATGTTTTTTTGCTCTACTTACTTGGGGGATCGGGGAAGGTGAGCTGTATACTATAACTCAAATAGGGCATAAGTATGGGTAAGGATCAGGGTTGGCAAGAACTTTGATTTCATATGTAAAATGTGTTGGAGTACAGTGTTGGAGGATAAAGAAAGCTAGGTAGTTAATCGATAGCTATTTGCTATTCATCATTGTTGACTTCTACGTAGCAAAACCACGGAATAGAAGCATAAGTTACAAGGCATTATTTATTAAAGTGTGGAACCTTCTCAGTATTGGTGGACTGAAGTGACATTATGGCTAGGTTTCTGGTCAATTTATGCGATCTAAAAAAGAACTCACACCAAATTCAACAAATTTGGAAGTAGTTTCCAGCTACGAGCTCTATGAGATACAAAAGCTCCCAATCGTAGTCTCTCAACTCAATTTCTCTTTGAGATGAAACCTCATTTGATAAGTTTTTGGGCACAGAAATAGATGCCATCAACCAGGCAACTAGAAACCAGTACTTTCTTTCTTTTTTCCCATAAAACTCAGCCTATCTTTCTCTCTTGCCTCTGGGAACTGCAGTCCCATCACAGTCTGTCCTCTTGTTCCAGACTTTCAGTAATAACCCAAGCCCACTTTCTCACCAGTGCTACCTCATGCCTGGCGTTGAACTAGAAATTAGGATATGGAAGATGCTATTTGATATGGGTACATTATACACTCGACCCTTTGTAGACTAGCTTCAGAAAGCTAGGTAGTGAATTGTATTCTTGTATTTACTCGCTTCGGATATAAAACTTATACAAAGATGCTGTCGTTATTCCCAATAAGATAGCTTGGTTACATATCGCTTCTTCGAAAGCCCGTCCTGTTAGTTCCGCCCGAAACAAGCCAATTAGTTCTCCGGGCAAAAAACCAGTCCATGTACCAAAAAGGTTCATCATTCCAGATATCATTGGTCTCCTCTCTACACTCATATAAACCTGCAAACCCACACAATTTCTCGTGAATCAATCTACTGAACCAAACCTATCCAAGCCCACTTCAATGGATCTATGCATTGGTGGAAATTCCTTCCCCACTCCCCTGTTTGTCATTCCTTAACTTGTGAGCGATTCATTGTATGCCTTTCAATAGGCAATCGGTGCTGCAATATTGATGATATCCGGAGTAGGAGACACGAGCACCTTTCTAGGTTGCGTAAATCTTCTTTGAATAGATGCAAACGAAACAAGAGTTATTCTGTTCCGCATGCAATGAAGTCATTCTCTGAAGAACTGCGGGGATTCACCTTTAGAAGATCTTGGGAACCCGTAAGCGCATAGTTTCTTTTGTGAAGAGGCACTTCTTCTGGTGGTTAACACTACAAAGTTTTTGATGCCATCTGTGAAACTTTCTCGGTTCATTATTTTGGAATTTGGGTTATTCTTGTAGGAGAAAGAAATTTGTAATGATTTCGACTGTGTATTATGCACAATGCTCAGACATTGTATAAAGCTTGGGCACCATGCTTCAGTGACATTAAAATTCTGTTATGATTTTGTCGTTCTTTTTTATTTTTTCCCCTCTCCGGTGGGTATGAATGTGAATTTGCAAAGAATTTTCTTTCTCGTCTTAAAATGATAGTTAGTTAATTTTAATTTTGTTAATGAAAAAACCTGTAAGACTTTAATATTTTTATATACCTGCCAAAATTAGGTAGAAAATGATGGAAATTAGTTTACTTAAACAAAAAATATATATTAAAACGAAGGTTTTCCTGTTACAAGTTAAACTTTGAAAGTGAACTTGCAGCCAAATGTTACTGTTTTCAAGAAGCTTCTCTAAGATGGGGGGTTTGCAACAGGTTTTAGAGAACTTTTTACAAGAGTTAAGAAGTAAATGCTGATTTCCAGAACCTTACCTGAACCGGCTCTAAGTAACTTTATTGTTCTGCATGCTTTCCATGCATTCTGGGCTTCAAAGTGACATGTGGGATGCAACATATTAATATGCCTAACCTGTTCTGGGTGCTCTACTCATCCCCGTCTTCGATGTATATACAGCTTGTCAAGCTTCCACGAAAACCCAATGCTGATGAGATAATCAAGAAGTATCAAGAGTACAGAAGAAAGAAGGATGTTGTGTAAGTTATTGTGTATAAAGTTTACCTAATCTTTCTAACTGATGTTTACGATTGTTGTTGAATGGTATGTACAATGTACAACCCGTGTTACTTAGACTCTTCATATTACCTTTAGTATCTGTGTCAGTCAGCCCCGGACATGAGTACGGAGTTACGGACACTTGACACTTCATTTTGGACCAAAATCATTGATATATTCCAAGAAATAGCTGAGTCCTAACTTGAACGCAGAATTGTGTTTAGTATCATACGGTTTGCCTAGCTTCTTGTTAGATCTGTTTAGTGTGGGGGCGCCTTGGACAGGGCGGGTCAAACCTCATATACGTCAGGTTTGGGAGGGTCTTGGGAGACATCTTAATGGTTGGGGCAGGTCAAGGGTCTTCGGACTCGGTCTTTTCAGTAAAAATAAAGTTAGCATTGATATGGTAAAAGCAGCACACCTTCATATTTTCTCTCTGCTCAGTGCTCACCTAGCCTTTTTTATTCTGTCTGCTCACCTTCCCTCCTTTCTCTCTCTATCATGGAAAATTCTCCAACTCACTCAGCAAAGCCAACAGCATCACTAAAGCCAGTCATGAAAGCAAAACAACAGTCGAACTTCAACATATTCTGGGAGAATATTCCCGTAATTTTGCACTGCCTTTTCTCCTATTGATGAGCTTTCACATTCTTCTTTATGATGTCCGTTAGCTTCTCACTCCTCCAAGTCCTTTCATATTTACTCTTCCAATTTCCTTCGTCTCCTCATATTCTTGCTAATGAGTTTGCTTTTGCAATTTCAATCCTTCTGCTGTCTTTATCTTGTAATGAATCCCAATCCTCCACCACTGCTGACATATGCACGTCCCAAAGGGAAGGGAAATCAGTCAAGTAGCAAGGTTAGCAAGGGCAAATCGGTCAAGTCAGTTAAATTTGCAGCATTCAGTGAATGGAATAATTAGTGGCAGTTAGTGTCATAAGTTAGGGAAAAAGGGATATTTTGTTATTGAGAGAAAGTAGTGGACGTATATAAAGGGAAGAGTGGAAGGGAGAGAAAAGAAGAGAAAAGTAATCCGTAGTTTTGTTATTATTTTGGGGGAGTATGGGCCTCTCGAATGCTCAGTGGTGACTATCTTAATACAAACAACCTTCTACCTGATTTTAGCTTGCATTTCTTCTTGCTTACTATGTAGTGAAAGAGTATGCTGACTAAAATTATTACATATCTCTACTCCTTTGTTACTAACTCTGTTACCCGGACTCAGCAAATCTTGCCAAATACCGGTGTCGGTACGACAAGACACCGGCACGGGTACGAGATCCGTGTCAAATCCGGCAACTTTCACTAGGACACGGCGGCGCTAAACCCTAGATGCTCTTCACTCGGACACGGCGGCGCTAAACCCTAGATGCTCAAGCCCTAGAGTTCGAATGCGGAGAGGAGAAAAAGAAGAAGAGGAGAAGAGGATAAGTCACCTCGACTCGCCAACCGGAGCTTCAAACTCGCCGGTTTCATCTCTATCTTTCTTCACTTCTCTTCCTTCTCTCTCTTCGATCTGTGTCTCTTCACCTTTTCGTCTTATCTTTTTTTTGTCCTTAACGAGTCCACGTGACTTCTTTTCTTTTTTCTTTTATTTTCCCTTCTCTCCTTTCCTTCATCTGTTTTACTCTCTATTTATAAATCATTTTTGTTCTTCTTAGGCCTTAGCCTATGGCTAGGTTGTTCTTTTTAAACTAATACCTAGATTTTATTAGTATATTATAAATAGATAATTATAAAATCTACATTAGCGGATTAATTATTAAATTTATATTATAAAATAGGGTTTTTATGTTAGAAACAACCTTTTAAAAATTACTTTTTGCACAACCTTTTAAAAAAATTCTGGCAAAACACAACCTTAAATTAAATTTTTTTGGCACGAGACAACCTTTGGCTGGATTTGAGGGTTGACTGGCCGAATTCCGGCGTTGACCACCCCTGCCCAGAGCCCCCTCCTCTGCGATTTCTACAGCGACCTCTCTCCGCCGCTATTTCTGCAGCCCCCCCCCCACCCTCCCCCCTCCCCTACCCGCCCCCCTCCCCGCAATTTCTGCGGCCCCCTCCGCCACGATTTCTACAGCCCCCTCCCCAACCCATCCCCCTCGGGCGCCCCCTCCCCCTCGATTTCTGCATCCCCCACCCCTTCGATTTTCGCAAAACCCTTCGAATTAGAATTCGAGTTGGATCTTGTGTGTTTTCTGAAAATGGTCCTTGCGCCGGTGTTCGAAGGGGAGGGGGTGGGGTAGGGGATCCGCGTCGTCCGGGTGTTGCGGCCGGTGTTCGAAGGGGAGGGGGGAGGTGGGGAAATCGATGGGGTGGGGGGGGGGGGGAGGGCGGCGGCAAGGTGGGGGAGGGCGGCGGCGGTGGAGTAGAGGGGGAGGAGGAGGAGGGGGTGAGAGCGGCGACGGTGGAGTAGAGGGGGGAGGGGAGGGGGGGAGGGAGGAGACGGTGGAGTAGAGGGGAGGGGAGGGTGGGGGGGAGGGGGTGGAGGGGGAGGGGGAGGGGTGGGGTGGGGGGCCGGGTAGGGGGTTAGAGTTAGGTCAACGCCGGAATCCGGTCGATCAATCCTCAAATCCAGCCAAAGGTTAATCTAAGGTTGTGTTTTGCCGAATTTTTTTAAAAGGTTTGTCTTTCGCAAAAAGTAATTTATAAGGTTGTTTCTAACAAAAAACCCTATAAAATATTAATTACGCATACCCATACCGTGTCCAAATTTCGGACAGAGTCCCCTGTGTCCTATTTTTTGGAAGTGCCGTACCAGACACTCGGATCCGTACCCATACCCGACACTCCTAGGCGAGTCCAGGTAACATAGGTTACTAGGTTGAGTAGCTTTGTTTCTTGCTGAGCTCTTCTTGACAACAAGGATGCACTATTTCTTAGTAGAGTGGAAAAGGCTGTAATGCTAGCAGGACTTGGTAAAGTTCTGACTCGCCTCATTAATAAATTCCTGATTGGTTGACCGGCTAAGGGCCCATCTGAGTTATAAAATCAACGGGTCTAACCTTTTATTAATTGGGCGGAGTCAGGGATTTTAACAGGGCCCCATCCTGTTGAATAGGTCTACTTCTTATACAGAACTAACATCCATTATGTGAGTCTCAAACATGGTGAACTGTAGATGTTTCTCCTTGTAACACTAGATGTGGTAACACTGAGTTATCATCTTCTTACCAAACTTGACCATACATTTCTTCTTTTATTCTATATGTATGGCGATAAGTATAAGTATTAGCACCCTCTTTTGGGATACAATGAATGAGGGAAGAGTGGTGGGTAAAGAAAAAGCAAGGGAGATAAGACGTTGCCCTATCATTTATGATCACAACTTAGACCACCAACTTGAATCTAGCATATGAAGTATCTAATTAAGATCGAAGCATTGGCATCCTTTCAAGGACCACATCTTTGATGGGTTTATGATAAACAAAGTGTTGTCTCAAATCTGTCACCCGCTTCTTCTCTTGCAAGCTGTTCATATGATCTTTTTGTATTTCTCTACAATCGGGCATGTAGATGCATCCAGTGTAAATCTAGGCATGGCATTGATCAGGCTAGAGCTCATGAGCTCTTGATTGTTACTGTTTTTGAACTGCATCTATTGGGTGATTTTAGGTCTAATTTGGAAGGGTGGGAAAACTTTTATAGAGGTCAGGGTGCATGGTCGTTTTATGACAATGGTTAGAGCAGAATGAAAGAATCTTCATATATAGAGTGTTCTATTGGATTCTAAAGAGATGGGGCTGTATACATAGTTTCTTGTTAATCTTTGTCTTTTGGGAGCAATCATATTAATGTCAGTTGCACACCTTTCTCTTTACTCCTTAGGAAATTCCATGGTTCTCTTTTTATGTTCATTATGTTTTTTCATTAGCAATAATAATTGTATTCTCTCTAAATGATGTCAAAATAAATAAATATATTGATGCTTATGTTTATCTCTGTCGACTTTTTTGGTACAGCTGATGTCACAATCGACTTTCATCACTAAAGTTCCTGTCAAGACTTTATCATAGCTCTACAACATTATAATTTCTGACAATAACGAATCTTCTAAAGCTTTTGTTTGTCAATAAACACCACTTGTATCAGCCACTTAAACAACATTGGCGTTCGGCCCAAATTGCTTAGTAACATGCACCAGTTGGATTTTGTTTTAAAACGAGAAATACTCATTACTGAACTTTGTTCGTTGTATTTATTATTCTTTACTCTTTTACTGGTTCTAGTTAGTAAGTGAAGGCAATTCAAGTCTGTATATTTAGCTTGAATATAGGCTGATGAAGCCTCGAACTAAGCCTTTAGAAATTATTTACCGAGTGAATGGAATTAAATGTCCAAGTCCCATGATTTATACGCGTAATGGGAATACATTATGTTCTTTATATCCGTTGGTTGTTGCCGCAGGGCTGAATACATATATTTTCTTCTCTATTTTTCATCATTGTAATTTCTTCTTTTTTGCAGAATTTCGTATGTTTTATCGCATGTAGCAAATTAGAGGGTTACAGAGGTTAATGTTTTGAAAATCTTAACATGATGCTTATTATGCTTTCTTGGCTTTTGCTTAAGATTTTTCTTTTTGAGTCTATGCGTTCCGTTCTGCTAGAATTGTTTTCTCTTGGTTCCTTTTTTTTTTTAACAACGAAAATTATGCTAAGGTTGCCAATTATTGATTGCTGTAATCCTGCTTGGAAATTGTTAAGTTATTGTTCTCTTATTGTTCTGAGTTCTGACATAAGTATACCTGCACCAGCTGTAGAATTTTTTCTCTTTCCATTTTTGGGGTGGAGGGGGTATTGTGGTGAGGTTGATGGAGGAGCTATCATTTTGGTGGTCCTATCTGAAAGCTGGTGGGTGATCATTTCCTCTTTTCCTTGACAACAGAACATCTACTTCACTTGGAGAAGTTTTGAGTGGATTATGTGCTTATTTTAATAAAGCTTTGCCGGTGATGCTTCTTTATAACAATGAACGTCAACAATATCAAGAAGCAATTTATGAGAATACGTCTCCATCGTCAGTTTATGGCGCTGAGCATCTTCTTCGTCTGTTTGGTATGTATCCTCTAAGTCTTGAAACTTGGGAACATGTCGGGCTAGATTTTGCCATTTCCTCTTTGGGGAGTCACATAGAATTTTGTCGAGCTTGTTTTAATTTGATTGAAAGGGTAACTTCTAACTCTTCATCCCGGTAATGACTTCTTTGTTTCAGTCAAGTTGCCTGCATTATTATATGATTTGAACATTGATGAGGAGACGTTACAGGATCTCCAGAAGAATCTACATGACTTTCTCAAGTATGGATTTATTTCATTGCCCCCCCCTTATTTTTGCACCTTTCTATCAGTTTTAGTTTTTTTTGATTGTTTTCTAATTTGGTACAGGAATATGTGTACTTTACCTACTTTTCGTTTTAATATGCTCCCTCTGTTTCATATAAACTGAACCTTATACCTCTTGGGGATGTCCTATACTTAATGGTGTATACCTTTTCTATGATGTACTTCTCTAATTTTTCTCTAAAGTTGCACCCTCTTGTTTCTCTAACTTTTTCACTCTCTTTAATCTCCATGTCATTTCTCCATGTTTCTTCAATATGGGACAATCTGTAGGTTGTATCTTTTCTTTTTTTTTTTTGCATCAAGCACAGGGACGCCCTCATTTCATAAATGCTCTTTTTATTAGATGGCACTGCGTGGAGCAGTAGAAACTGAATTGAACATGTGTCTTTCCCTTCAAACAGCTCGAATCATTCTCACATGTGCTGAATACCCGAAATAAAGATGATCATTAGAAAGTAATATACTTTCTTGATTTTACATTTCACCTGGTCCAGCACTTTATTTGCTAGAAGCATCCTATTCCTGCCTCATTATATAATCCATCTTCTGAGGACAAATTGGTCGCCAGAGGCACTGGGTACTGCTTTGAGGTGGTATGATGTTCTAATATCCTTCGAGACCTATCCCCTCTGCTCAGAAATGGAAAATAGAGATTATAGAAGTAAACATCTTTTGCATTGATGTGGATATTGTCAAAATGATTTTTGACCTTTTTGATTGGTTTTTGTTCTCTCTTCAGTCTGGCGTTCTTACTCTTCAATTCATTGGAAGCCTTCCTTTTCTCTATCACTGACTACCCTCCTTGTTTACCTACGACATACCAATCTAGGAGATTAATTTTTCTCTGATAGCTTCAATAGCTATGTAATTTAACTATTCATAGAACTCAGTATTTGTGTGCCCTACAATTTGTGCTGTCAGGTTTTTGCAGAAGAATCAACATGTGTTTTTCCAATCTACATATTATGGTCCTGAACTTTCACGGAGAAGCAGTGATAAAGAGTACAACTGATATATGGTGCATTTCAACTTTCAAGTATTATCTGCATGTTTTGGAATGTTTCATAGTCTAACTACTGAAATACGTATGACCTCACTGCCAAATTAGAAAAACTTTTATGGTGCTGGTATATGTAGTGCAAAGTGATACTGTTAGATCCTGAATGGTGAGTACATTTTTGAGGCTGAAGGGGATCCATTGGCTTGTATGCATTGTATGAAGTGAAACAGCTCACAGTCAACAAGATTGATATAACATTGTACATAGTGCTTCTTTGGCATTTCGATGCTTAGATGATCAGTCACATTGTATTTTTGTTATGTCATTTGATATCTTTATTTATTTTGCAATATTGAATGATGGCTTTCAAGAAATGATATAATTATGTGTGCTGTGATACTCTAACTCGAGTTGTAATTCTGCAGCACTAGCCTGGAACACTCTGGACCACCAAAAAAAGTGAAAGAAAAAGGAAATAATAATACAAAAATTGCTGCTATGTGCAATAGTACTAGCTAAGCTTCGACAATAGTTTCTAATGCAGGTCTCCATGATGTTTGGCTGAGAACTCTGATAGATGTATCTGGTTCTTTTATATTGGTCTTGCTGTCTGATTCTGACCGCTTTTCCTCCGAAGGAAACATGCAAAACTCACTAAAAATGGGGAAAATCTTTCCCAGATTGTGAAAACTACCATGCTTTGCTGCCTTGTGTGTCTTGATATCCATATGGCTAACCTCGTCAGTAGTTAGTACTGAGTAAAGCAAATCCATAGGCAGAAGGAAATATAGTGTCCGAGGTTGTAACTCGTCATTGGCTACGAGCCCAGAAATGCGGTGGCCTACCTGAAGGGTGCCAGCAGAACAAACAAAATGTCCTGGATTCTCTAGCATTAGTTCTGCTGCTTTCACTGGCCTAGGATACACTCTTAAACCTCCATCCCATCTCAGCACTTTGGTAGCTGAATTACTACTAATGATGGCGGGGAAGCAGGATGTATTTCCCATCGATACGGAAGTGAAAAAGAGAACTGGTAAATTTCAATGTTGTGGACACTTTGCTGCTCTCAGAAAGCAGAGAAAGTTTGAACTACATATATTGCATTGTAGTTTACATGCAAGATTTTAGTGGTTATATACATTTTCACTAATCAATTTGTGATGTTTGTTCATTATAAATTGATTTCTTGCTATTTTTACAGTTGTTAACTGACAATTATTTGCTGGAAGTTTTGGTGTAGGAGAGAGAATATTATCTGTGCTAAGGATTTGGTTGGTAGCATCGAACTTGGGCATTACATTTTAGTTCACTAATCAGGGGTGAAGATTCCTTTGTTTTTATCTTTTTGATAAGGGTTAAAAAATCATGTTTGTTTTTTAAGTAATGATTGAGAAAGCCTATAATCATGGGCTGTCTAGTATACTGGGGGCTCACCGGTTGGTGGGAAGCTGTAGAAAAGAAAAGGGGGGTTGTGGAGAAATATTTGGATTATTATTAAGAAATGGGTGATAAATTGGACTACATATAGTTATATGTCTAGGAAAACTTGGAAATAATATCTCAAGTTCAACTTCTCACTTCCCAAGTTCAAATGAATAGTAAATTTTTCTTTTTTTTGGAAGTTTCTGAAAGAGGGAAGTAGAAGTATGAATAGTGGAGCCATTGTATAAGGTAAGCTTCTCTGTTGTGCAAATCACCATTGTTTACATCAAAAAAGTACTGATATCCTCAAGCATATACATTAAATGTTTGCTCCCAGCATTGATGATCTATCTATTGAAAGTCTTAGCCATATGTTGCTTAGAATTACATCATACTTTGTATGGGTTTTACAAAGGCTTTGCAGATAAGGATTGGGATTGCATGCTTTGGATGCAAATATGCAATAATATCCCCGGGATTTATTGCATATTTGTGTCATCTTTTCAATTGAATTAGCATAATCAGTCTCATTGTATGCTTTTGTACAATTTTCAAATATAAGCTTTAGTCTCTCTTTTAAAATCCTTGTGTGAATTAGAAAACTGTGTCTAGTACAGTTTCTAGCTCTGCTCAAAAGAATTCCCATACAATCGTTGCACTACGTGGCAATATTCCTCTCACAACCTGGAAAAATAAAGGTTCTCTTTGGAGATTCAAGAAAAGTGAAATTAAGATTTAAGATATCATTAGTTGAGAAGAATTTGGTTCTACCACTGTACTAAGTAAGATCTATAACTGTTACAGGGGATGTTTTTTAGCGCTGCCTACGCTAACTCCTCAACAACATCTAATGTACCTGCATCGAATTACAAGTATGATAATGAAAAGATAACTTCCCAACACAATTGAAGCAGAGCACAAAGATAGACCATCATTTTGCTAATGTGATATAATTGTCCAAGCACCACCATGTATTCTTCTAAACACCTTCTAATTCACAGATAAATCATTCCGGTGATTCATTAATTTAACCTTTAACCACTGCTCAAGTCATCGGATAAATTTGCTAATTTGCCTCTCTACCAACAACAAATTAAAAGCATCTCATTGCATGATCAAAAGCGAATATGACCCGACCCGATCAAGACCCGATCCAAAATGTCAAATTGATCTGTTTCAACCCTACCAAATAGTAATCCGACCCAAACCATCTCAACATGGCATTTCGGCCAGTTTTAACCCAATTCGTTCAAAATGCAAATTGTTTGTCCGGACTGACACCTCTAAGTTCAGGATTTTACCTATTGTCTATTTCTAGCTTGAAATGACTATAAGGGCCATAGGCTCTTTTTGTGTCTCAATGGTTTCAGAGGCAAGCCAATGTGGTTTGGCCTTAAAAAGCTTAAAACATTGTACAACTAACCAAGTAAACTTCGACGGTTTACTTTTATGTCTATTGCATCTCATTGCATGATGTTTATTCACTGACTTGATAATGAAAGATGTTTGTTTGTTGTCCCAGCTAGGGCTGTTCAGGTCGGACTGGAATCTGGACCGGACTGGACCGAAGATTCCGGTCCGGTCGTCGGTCCGAAGAAAATTCCGATTCCGGGTTTCCGGTCCGGTCCGGTCCGGACCAGTGGACCGGAATTTCTGATTTTTTAGTAAAAAAAAAAAGTTTATATGTTAAAAAATTTAAAAGGTAGTAAAAAATCAGAAATTTAGGATACATCAACACATGTTTGTGTATCTTATACACTTATTATTTATAATTCAAACCATGTTTGTGTTTGTTAATATGCCAAAATTACAACATTATCCCTGATAGCGGGCAAGATGCCCTCTAACTGATAGAGGTTTATCACTCCTCCCCAGCTTGCATCTAACCTAAAAGGACACCTTGACAAGTACCTTACAACCAACCTTTCTTGCTTCTTTTTTTCCTTTTTTTTCCATACATAATAATTGCACTCAATTTGTTTTTCTTAAGACTTCAATTAAACCTTTAACTCCTTATCTCAACATTTTCACACCTGAGAGAAAGAGTAATGGGTTATATTTATTAATTATGAGAAATTATTGTTTATTAAATTGAAATGTCATATCATTGTTTTAGGTATAAGCTTAAGAGGGTGATCCTCGAGGTTGCGTTTGAATTCTCAATGATCTGAAATCCATGTAACAGCATAGGAAGAGAGAAAGTGCAAAAAGGACGTGTATTTGAGGAAGCAGGGAGTATTCATTAGGTTAAATCAGTTGAAAAGCCAAATTAGTCTCACCAAGGTACATATGATCAATACAAGGGGGATAGATATTACCTAAATACAACAGCTTTCAGTAACACAGAACAAGCAAACCACAAGGTATAGAATGCTTGAGATTCCAACACAAAAGATCCAAAGAAATACCCTAAACACTATGCAATATGAGGCTCCTCTAGAAGCTAATAAGAGGAGATCCACTGCATTGAATGTTAGATACATCAGAAAGCCTTTGCCTCTGAGGTTGTTTGCCATTAACAGGAGTGTTGATCTCAGTGCTTTTCCGCTTCTGATTTTCGATCATTAAGTTTTCTTCTGTAAGCTCGGCGATAGGACTCAAATGCTTCATGTGCTGTGACACTATAGCTTGTGCTTCAGCTACCACAGATGATTCATCATCTGTTGCATATAGTATCTTCTGCATTGCCTCAACAATCTAATATAACAAAGAAACAAAAGACATATTAGACGACCTCAGATTCAGTTCCTGGAATCAGAACTTGACTGATTCAAAACACAAAATAATTGTTTATATTTCAAGTGAGAAGAATTGAGGCATACAGGTGAGTTTTCAATCCCTGGAGTCTGACATAAGATTTCAATGTCCCTCAACTTTGAGAAATAAAAATCGCGCTCTTTCTCAAGGCTATCGACAGATAACTTCAACTCTGTAATCTGCTTCAGAATAGTTTGTATTAGATTTGTATACGATACAAAAAAAAAAAAAAAAAAAAAACAGATGAATTATAATCTTGTGAATATAATGACACTTACCTGCTCTTCATATACAGATACATTAGTAGTGGGTTTAGCAGCTTTTAAAGACTGATTAATAGAGTTTGCAGAACACCCATCAGATCTCCTGTTGCTGTGAGATGAATGAGGTCTGTTGTTGGTAGAAGTGTTTGGTTTAGAGCAAACTTGGACGTTTGCTGATTTTCTGCCCACCATTTCTCTCCCACCTTTTCTCCCCTCTCGCCTTTCTACGGGATTGTAACTATCATTTGGAAGAAATTAAAATTTTTAGCATTAGTATCACAACCTTAAGTTGGAACTCACGGCTTGTTTGGTTAGTGGTCATAGATGCTGGAAATACTAATGTAATTTAGTATAAATTCATAATGAAATTCTTAATTCTAATATCAATAACTAACATAACGAAATTTCATCACATAACATGAGTTTTCCTTTATAAATTTTTATTTCCACCCAATATCACCTTCCCGAGTGGTAATGAAATTCTAGGAAGAATATTGAGATATGAGATAGCATTACCATGGGTAATGACGTGAAATTTTCTTTACGAACTTATACTACAATGTATTACCATCACCACCATTTATAACTACTAACCAAATGAGCCGTGAAGGGTTTGTTTGATTGTTACTGCAAAATGTTACCTCCAATCTAGTCAAATAATGCATGTTTGTTCAATTTATGGAATCAAACAGATGAGAAATAACAACAATAATCGTTATCTTTAATAGAGATTTAGCTCCACCGTGGAAAGAAAACACTACAATTGCTATCACAAGGCTAATAATTGGGTAGAATTGTTAGGACTCTATTTATGATATGTATTAGGAATAGGATTGTTATTCCTAATTAGTGATGAAGTAGGACTCTCTACTTAGGTTGTATAAATATGTTCTTTTGATGAATGAGAAGGATAATTGAAATTGAACCTAATTTAACATGGTATCAAGAGCCAAAACCTGAAAATTCTCTCTATCAAAATCTGAAAAAACCGAACCACAAATCTGAACCAAGGCTCGATTAATAGGATTGCTATTCCTAATTAGTGATGAAGTAGGACTCTCTACTTAGGTTGTATAAATATATTCTGTTGATGAATGAGAAGGATGATTGAAATTGAACCTAAGTTAACAAGAATCAATCAGTTACCCTGGAGAAACGAAAACCATTACTCAACCCCTAGTGCCAAACATGTAATGAAATTAGTTTTTTCTTTCCCTGAGCATTATATCTGTACAATTACTAATTAGTGGCTGAATCTTTAGAACTTCAAGCGCACAATTGCCGAATCGAGTACCGAAAAATCCAAGGAAAAGCAAATTGATATAAGAAGTACCTGTGGAAGAGGCCACCATTAACAGAATCAAAATATTTCTTCATCCACTGCATAAACTCCAGATTATCCAAAGGCCTCCCTTTTATGAGTTTGTTAACTTCAATATGCTGAATTTCACATTGTAAGACACAAGAAATTCAGTAAACGGAGAATCATAAACTTGGAGAGAACAAAAAAAAAAAAAAAAAAAAAAGAGAGTAAAAAAAACCTTAGTAATTTTGAGCTTATTGAAGACATCTTGAAGAACCTTGTAATTCTGTATCATGTCGTACTCCGTCTTGGCGTCAAAATTAACCTTATGGATCGGCACCATCCCCGGATGTGCGGCATCCATCAACTGGCAATGCACTGCCCCTGACGCTGCCTGCGATTACGATCAGATTAGATTTTAAGGGTTATGCTATATGCCGGTTGCACATAAGACATAAATATACGGTCTAAAATGAAAATAAGTTGTGAATTTATGAAAAAATTGTGCATCAACCGATGCAATAAATGATCAATTAATGCATAATTTTTTTCCATTTTTCCCTAGATTTAACTTGTAAAACAGAAATTTGATCAAGAAAGAGAAAGAACCGAGAGAGAAAAGAAGGAACCTCTTCAACTTTGGAGAGATTGAGATGGAGGGTAGAATTGATCCATGAAAGAATTTCAGATCTTCCTACGAAATACGCAGAATCCATCATACCTATGTTGCTTGCCATTTCTCTTTTTCTGTTTCTCAATTTCAGCAGAGAAATGAAGGAAAAAAGAGAAGTGAAAAAGGTGTGTTTTGATTAGTGAAACTCTAAGAAGTGCAGCAAAGAGGAATGCCGTTGTGTGGTGTGCTTTATTTTGGACAGGAGCGTTGGGCGCCGTGCCTTTTTCATTTTTAAATGGTATTTTGAAAATTCAAATTTCAGGTTCTGTGCTTTTCTATTTTCTAGCCGTTAGGCCTTTTTACTGCATTGTCCTTTATGGTTTATGTTTTTTTATGGCCCTTGTATAATGGGCCTAGTCAGACTTGAAAAGAGATTTCGACCTCCTAATCCCTGCCTAAAATGTGTGTGATGGATTCTCAATTCTTAATTGTTAGGAGCAAGTTTTATTAATAGGGCTTTTTAGCCTTTTTTTAATAGGGCTTTTATTCATAGTAATATTCGTACATAAATTAGACCCCTTGGACAAGCCCCAAGGTTGTCTATATATAGGCAGTGATGACAGAGACAAACCCCTCTGTTTGAGCGAAGTAACTGCACTAATAACTGCCAGCATACGTGACAAATGCATGCAATAATAAAACTCCCATAGGTGCGCTTGAATATGTGGCCAATGCGCCCAGTCAGCAATAACTGTCAATACTAATTGTCGTGTCCCTTCGCTCCTCATACGCTGCCCATGACACGGGCGTGTGGCATACACACACCTTTATTTCCCATGCATGTTCATTATTTACTGAATACCAAGCGCATGCCCAACACGCACACATGCACATCACATGACCAAGCATCCAGCAGCCATACGTTATGCCCACAGTACGCTAAGACAAGGCACCTTGCTCCCAACACGCATGAGTCATGCCTTAGACCAAGTAACTCAGCCAGCCACGTCAAAAGGCATCCACTTAGGATATTCCAAGGTCACACACAACGTGTCTTGGCTTGGCTTAGCTTAGCTTAGCCTATGCTATGCCATAGCCTATGCCTCTATGACGTTGCACCGCCGTCCATACTCCACCTTGACTCCACCAAGGTAGATCTAGGTGTGCGCCTAACCAAGGACACATCATTCCCGCCCATATGGGTCTTACAAACCACCCCACTTGAAGCTTGATGCCCTCGTCAAGTACTCCTCAACCTTGTCCTCAAACTGCCAGCGTGTTGTGTCTTTCTCCCAAGAAACCTCTGACATGGGACAACCTTTCCATTTGACTAAGTACTCAATGCCTCTATTCTTCTTACTTTGTCCCAACACCCGACGATCGAGAATCACTTCCACTTCCTTAGTATGCGACGTTGGTTTAGCCTGTAGACCCATCTTCCTTGTCATCCCTATTTTTGATGGAGTTGTGGGCAGCGCCAGTATCCACCATAAACATCATATCCGTGCCATTAACTCGAACTTTGCAATACATAAGATCTTCTACAGGGGTATGTTCGGAGTTCATAGCATTCAATAGTTTCATTGTTTCGACCCGGGGAGGAGTTTGTTTCCTTTCATGATCTTCCTCTTCTGAAACGTCACCTAACAATGCAAAGAGTTGTTGATGTTTCGGGCAGTTTCTTGCTAAGTGTGGTCCTTTGCAAATGAAACAACCATCACTGAACCGAGGCTTTTAACTTGAAGATCCTTCATCCTTCTTTTCAAAATTTCCATGGGTTCGACTTCTCAAATGGATTCTCATAAATCTGCTTCCCTTTCTTCTTGTTGAACTTTCTTTTTCTCCCACGATCTCAGCCATCCTTACCATTGTTCTTCTTTTCATAACTTTCCCCACTGAATTTCCAATCCACAAGGGCTTCGAGTGGGAGACAATTGCTTCCTCTGAACTAATGACTTTATGTCTAGGCAATTGTGTTTGAGCCCACGGCTTTAGCTATTTATTTTTATCTTTACTAAATAAGATTGATAAATATGACATAGTTAATTAAGGACATTATTCTTATAATTGATATATAATTCTATATATGATAATTTCATCTTGCTCGCTATCTCTTTAGATATATTATGAGAATCATATCGTTAATCGATTATCCCATATATATATAAGTTTTGTTGATTAGACGTAAAAACAAAATCTAAACCTGTGCACTACTACTATTTAGTTCCTTCGATTTCCCTTCTACTTTGTCGTTCACTTAGGGCTTGTTCCTTATCGTTTTTGTTCCTTATCGTTTTCTGTTTTCGAATTTCAATTTTTCGAAAATCAAAAGCAAATATATGAAAGTCAGAGAAAGTAATTTCCAGCTTTATTTCTGTTGTCAATTTTCGAAATTGACATAATTAGTATAAGTATGACTAATTTTAAGTTTATTATATATATTCCCTATATCATATGATTGTTACTCCCTCTATTCCTTGTAAATTGCATCATGTTCCATTTTAAATTATACTAAAAAAATTGTTTCATTTCACATCATAGTTTCCACAATTTATATCCAATTATGTAGTATCTCATACTCCTATTTGAAGAAAGACTATCTACCGACTTAATACTGCTACAATATCTAAGCCTCTTAGAAGGAGTGAAATGAGATAGATGAAAAGAAATAAAAGAAGTACTAAGGGAATGTTCTTTTCAACTTATCGTAGCTTATTAGTCCTCATTAGACAAGAACTTATTTTGTGAATTTGACAAACTTTATACTACATCTATTTCTTTTTAACATACACACTTTCCTTTTTGTTCTGTTTATTTTTAATCTATACACTGTTGCTTTTTCCATTTCTAGTAACATATCACATCTACTTTCTCTTTTTTTTTCTACCAATGTCATCCACTTTTTCATATTTTAACCCACTTTCTAGTTTCACTCTCTCACTTTTCAGTTTATCTCTCATACTTTTGCACTTTCTCTTTGGTTCTCCCCCAAAGTAAATTGTGTAGTTTAATTTGAAACGGATGTAGTATTTGCTGAATTGAACTTATTAGAACTTGTATGTCCTTATTTAAAATTTTCTTATAAGCACTAAAAATAAGTTAAAACATAACATGTTGTTTTCTTAAATCTTAAGCTATTAAAAAACAACTGTGACATCCAAAGCAGTCGACCTAAGGTAAGACAAATTCATACCGTATAACCTTTTGTCTTCTTAGAATGGACAAGACTAGTTCATCAGTAATAATATATATTTCACATCAACGCCTTTCCTCTTTTGATTTCGCACTAGATCTACACACGATTCCACAAAATAAAATAAAGAAACATCTCAAAAACATCCGTCAACAATACTCCTTGAAGAGTGAAGACCACCTTCGCTTATTTTCCAATCCACACACATTTGCTTCAAATTCTAAAAAAATGGACTAATCCCGCTCACCTAATAATAATTCTCCTCACCACCATCATACCATACCATACGATGTTGAACACTGGAGAGTGAGGCACAACTCAGTTGGTTAGAGCTTTCATCCCGATTAATCGTGGGATCGATTCTCATCACCCGCCCCAGTGGCTCTCTAGCACCAAAAAAAATACGATGTTGAACGCCAACATCCCATCTTACCTATGTTGGATCTTCCTATTATCTCATCTAGGCCTCCGCACTCATGCGGCCAGATCTAGTGACAAGACCATCATTCTACTTGCTGGCCAAAGCAACATGGCAGGCAGAGGAGGCGTCATCAATGAAAGATGGGACGGTCTAGTCCCCAACCAATACGGCCCAACCCCTTCGATCCTTCGGCTCAATGCGAAGCATCAGTGGGTTGTGGCCACTGAGCCACTGCACCGTGACATTGATACATACCATACATGCGGGGTTGGGCCGGGGATGTCGTTGGCGCACGCCGTTGTGCGGAGAGCATTGAGTATTGGCACGGTTGGGCTGGTCCCGTGTGCGGTGGGTGGGACGAATATTAGTCAGTGGTCCCGTGGTAGTCATTTGTATAATCAGTTGTTGAAAAGGGCGTCGGCTTCGTTGCGTGATGGTGGGACAATTCAGGCATTGGTTTGGTATCAAGGGGAAAGTGATACACTTTTGAAGCAAACTGCTGAAGCGTATAAACGGAGATTGTTGCAGTTCTTTTTGGATTTTCGGACTGATCTTCAGTCTCCCATGCTTCCCATTATCCAGGTATGTATTTGTTCTTTTTTAATGCTTTTTTGGAGATTCGAACTTGGGACTTAATGTTTCTCACTGAAAAAGTACTATGATCAACGTTTTTATAATTACAAGTTTAAAACTAGTCGTTTTTGGTAAACAAAAGAACTTTTGCTCGGTGTTTTGGGATTTTAAGGAGTAATAACTAGCATGGGGACAAATTTAGAGAAGAGCTCTATAGTGGTCGTTTGGTTGAATGTATAAAGTGTAAGGAAGTTTTAAAATGCAAGGTATGTACTTTAAGGAAGTTTCACTGTCACTTGCATTTTAGTTTTATTAAACATATAAAATTAAAATAATCTCACCATTTGCACAAATGAAGATACTATCTAAATATTTTTTTTACACGTATTTAATATATTATTCTTGATTCGCCACTAATTTAATTTTAATATCGACCACAAATATAAAATGTGTTTCAATAACTAGAATTTTTATGCAAGTTACCATTTACATAGGTGTAGATTGATTCATCCATTTGGAGAATATACACTTTTCAAGAATTGGCACTTCAAAGTTATCTCAACGAATCAATTACACTTTATCTTACTTTCAACATATAAGAGCTTTTAATTTTTTTTTGATGTTAACAAAACAAACACATATTCAATTCTACCTTTTTGTGATTAGATAGAATTAAAACCCTTTCTTTCCTAATTAGGATAAAAAATCTAACCTACCACTTAAGGGAGGATCAACCTGAGGAACCGTAAAGAGAGAGTTGGGGAAGTATGATCTTCATTGGCCATGAAATCCTCCAGCTGATTCGCTTTATAATTAATAGTGTTGGACAATGCTGTCTTAAAAAGACTGGAGCCAAATTCTTTTTGGCTTTTTACCTTACGGTAGTATCCACTTCGAGTATTAGATGATGTGCTTGGTCATTAAAAGGCATGTAAATAATGGTCTACAATTATTTTAATCTGTTTATTGACCTAACTTCTTAACTAATCAAATAGTTTATCAAATTGTAGCAGAGGATCTGATTTGGTTAAAAATGTTAGTTTAAGAAATGCCAGGGTATGATGACTGTATCATGTATGGGGTTTACCAAATCGGGTGTGCACCCACAAGTTATGTTCTACTACTACTGCCAGTATATCTATGAATTTAAAGCTACCGAGTACTGACAAATTGATAAGCACGTTGTTCATGTCATTGTTGGGCCCATTGTGTATTTTCCCGCAACGGTAGTTGAATGTTTGAGCATTATCTGTCATGTGAGGTTTATACTTGAAAGTTGCAATCTTGTGTAGTTGTGTATGTACGGTATGGGCCTTTTGAGTTAGTTGTTAAGACCTTATGGAAATAGTCTGGTCCATAATAGTCCTAATTCAGAATTTTTTTAAAGTAAAATTAATTCATTAATAAAAAAGTCATACGACATTTACAATAGAAACATAAATTATTTAGAATTGATTCACACTTGACCTTGAATAATTCAATTATGATTTAAAATAATTCTAGCCGACTTAAACCAAATCCAAACAGATAATGATTATAATTAAAATTAATTGATTTTATATGACAGACAAAAAGACAATAGATTCAAATTTAACTCAATCTAACCCAAAATCCTGCCAAATGACTAACTATTCAAATATGACCTGAAAGGTGCTACGTGGTACTCTACCTAAGCGCGTTTTACTCCATGTTATCCACATACAATGAAAAACATAGAAATTGTATAGTATAGGGTTGATCTTGTGACTTCAAGTTTATATACTTCTTCCGTTTCTTTTTAATTGCAACAAACGCACTTGACTATGTTTTTTAATTATGTACAAATCACAAATCTTAGTCAAAGTGATAAGTGTGAATAGTGAAAAAGTGCATTTGTTGCATTTAAAAAGAAACGGAGGAAGTATTAAAGTTTGAACCACTAAATCAAATCAAGTGATATTTAGTGTTATAATCTTAAAGTATAATATTAATGAATGAAAAATTTTCCTTTACCTGAGGCATAGCCCGGGCCTAATAACTAGTTGTAAATGGTATTGTGAAATTTATCTCAGAATATACTTTGATGAAAGTAAATTTCTAGTAACTTTATTCAAAAGATATAATTAAAATATTGGCCGAGATCGCGCTTAGGAGACAGTAAAAAAGATAAAGAGGACATCTTTCCCGGGGAAAGGAATCGAAGTAATTTAGATGTTAATGATGCTATCTTGTGAAAGATTTGGTCAAAGTTCTTTAGGGGCCTTTGGCTATTAGCTAATACTTCTGTCTATAATTAATAGAACGTTAAAAAAAGTAGCCAATCTGTTCAAAATAGTAATGGTCTATGCTTAAATACATAAGGTACCACTATATTGTTTGGTCTGCGAGGTTGGCAAAGTGAGAACTGTCGAGCAATGCGAGTAATAAAAATTTCCGCTGTCTGATCATCTTGCTAGTAACATGGATAAATTTACTCGCAGAGTCGCACTGTTGCAATTTTCCCTAATCCTGCACGTTGCCTTAACAACTCATTCTTGCACACTGGCCATATATAAATTAATGTTCAAGGACGTGGTATCTGAGAGATAGATAGGCTTATGCAAAATATAGAACTAAACTCATGACTAAATATATGGTGATGATTTTCATTACTGTTTTCTATTACAACTACGGTACTAAGAATCACTTAAGTGGTGTCACTTGTATGACAGGAATGTGGTTATTGCTTACAGACTACAGTCGTCGATATTATTGCTTGCAGGTGGCCATAACATCAGGAGAAGGGCGCTTTATAGAAGAAGTGAGGCAGGCTCAAATGGAAGTCGATCTTCTTAATTTCGAGACAGTCGATGCCAAAGGACTGCCATTGGAGCCAGATAATTTGCATCTCACTACGCCAGCACAAGTCCAACTAGGAGAGAAATTGGCTCATACTTTTTTGCAGTTCCTCCCTGGGCAAGTACAAAGCAATGCTGGCAGTTTCTTAGTAAGCAATGGTGCAGGCAGTGTCTTACAAAACAATTGCTTTTACACTGCCCTTGCTGCTTTGCTTTGGATTTTTTTAAGATTGCAATAGCAGTACAAAAGCTATAGTTTGTGCATCTATGGGTCCTCAAATATGCCAACTTTAAAATCTTGTACTATTTGTTATACAAGAAATGATATTCAATATTATTTTTTAGCCAAAATATTGTTATCAACACATTCTACAGCAAGTGAAATACCAAAAAACATACTTCATTAATCATAAACCTATGCCAACATATAATTTATTTCCCTTTTCTTTTCATGGCTATCCCTATCAATGTGATTCTTAAACAAAATCTTCATACTTCATCCTCAATTAATTGTCTTATTAGGTTTGAACATGCTTATTAGAAGTAAATAATTGAAGAGTATTGATTTTTGTATTGATAGAGAAAAGTAAAAGTAAAAAACTAATTGAGTTAGAAAGAGATGGTGAAAGATATTAGAGCATAACCAATAGTTGAACTCTTTTAGGAGTTCATCAAGTATTTTATTACTTTTTCTCTTATCCACATCACTTATGTCTAATTTACTCAAGAAACTCCATATTCTTACTCCCAATAGTTAGACCAATCTTGGATTCATCAATTCTCTCTCTTATTATTTACAATACCCTACCATATTTTCTCTCTCCTTTTATTCCATCTCAATACTCACCTTACTTATCATTTTCGGTTAATTAAATATATATACTAATATCAATAGTTGTAATTTATTTATTTTTGTAATTCGTATCATAACTAATTATTAATATTAATTGAATTTTTAAGCCAAATATTTTCTACAATATCCAGTTTGGGAGATTTTTATGAGGCTAAATAAGTTTTAGCAAAAAAAAAATGTGTGGAAAATGTATGGTAATTTTTGTTTTTTAAAAAAACAATTTTTAATTAAATATGAGTGTTATTTAGAAACAACCTTCAAAAGATGCTGAAGAATTATGGTCGTTGAGATTAATGAATCATGACTTTTGGATGACTGACGCATGTCAGAACTTACCCACTCTCCTCGCGCCACTTGTCCATCCCCTTCCCTCTTTGTCAGTTTTTTTTGTTGCAAACTTTTGATAAACGGTTCATACATATGAACCATTTAACAATCTCTCTCCTCCCTTTTTTCTCTTTCTTCTTTTTTTAGACTATCTGTAACACCCCCGCCAACCTAAACCCTTTTTTTTTTTTTTTTAATAAAACTCGAGATGGGGGAAAATCCACGAGGGTTCGACTCAACGGGCGTGCTACCGCCGCACTTATCTCCTTGGAAATAAATGCAAGGCTAGATTAAAGCATACTAAATTCAAATAAATTAATCCTTACAACCAAGTATATTGTTCATTAAATATTACTAATTACTAAAGTATTTCAGAGTTCCAGCGGAAGCTAAATCATAAGCTAAGTGGATGACAACTCTAAGTGATCTCCCTTTTGTTCCCCGTTCAATCACCCACCTGCACAAATACATTGAAAAGAAACAAGAGAGACAAGCTCCCAAAAATCAGAAAAACTGAGTAATTCCAACTCCATCCCGTACAATACTTAAGTTGAAAATACTTTGTAAAATAGTAGGTTAATAGGGTTATAAAGCATAGCATACATACACACATGTATACATATACAATGAATAATCACATAATTAATTTCAATAAATCCAATTATTTAAGGAGAGGAAAGAGAACGCCAGTAAGCCGAGGTCAATCCCCTGTAACCACTTACTTCAACATTGTAGGCCGGGGTCAATCCCCTGTAACCACCTACGGATAACAAAATTGCCATAATAACAGAGTCCCTAGTGTGCACACCCCTTCTACTTGGATCACAACAAGATAGAAGGAAGACAAGTAACAGAAAATCAGCATAGTAACCAGAGAACCTATAGGGGCCGCTGACCTCTCATACAGGGCAACCTGTTCACCATTTCCCTCCGATATTTCACTTTACGTGATTAACATCTTTTAATTCAAGTCATCGCATAAATCACGTACACAATTACGTCATCGTTGTTCAATCCAGTGTGAATATATTCCATCCATCATAATCTTAATCCATTCATAGCGGTTTCAATAACTCATTTCACAACCGTCACTTGAGTTCATTTATCACTTCAGATTCATAATCATTTCATTATCACAAGTTCTTACCAATTTCAACTTTCATAAAGTCTCAATATTAATAACAATAATAATATTCATGATAATCATAATGATATATAGTAATAATAATAACAATAATAATCATAATAATAATAATAATATAATAATAATAATATAATAATAATAATATAATAATAATAATATAATAATAATAATAATAACATTATTAAATGACATTAACCGATTTTAATAGCGTTATAATAACCATATATGTCATATCGTACATCGTCCATAGTCATGATTCATAATCGAAATCCATAGTCGTTGTCCATTTTATCCTTCATATTCATAATCCGCGTTAAGTCGATAATTCATAATTATAGTCCATTCTTATAAATTTTATAAGCACATAATGGTCACGTAATCAATTCTTTTTACACTAACGGGATCTATGTTTAGATGGACATCGGAGATTACCTCGTGACGCGTGCCCAAAATTAAGTTCACGAACGGATTAACACTCTTGATATTCCTCGTCTACGCAATCGGAATCTACATTAGACGTTAACGAGATCTAAGTTAGTTACCTAAATAACCCCTTTTTATATAAAATAAACAATTTAAATAATTTAAATAACTTAAAGAATTCTTAATAATTTAAGAGAGTTTATAAATCAAAGTTATGGTTTTTAAATCAATTATGAAATTATTTTAAGTACTTAAAATTACTTCAACTTAACTTTCATTAACTTAAATAATTATTTTAAACATAAAAACTAACTTTATTATACTCCTTATTTTATTTTAGAAAATTAAGAAATATTATCAAGTTATAAGAGACTAAATTAACCTAAAGTATACCACCTTAATAAAGCAAGTTAATTTAGGCAAGTCACTTGTTTTGTTTTAAAAAAAAATAAACTAATAACTAAGTAAAGGGGAAAGGGGGGTACTGATTCTTTGAATCAGTTTAACCAAACTGAAGAAGAGAAAAAAACGAACGCAAGAAGGAAGGAAGGAACAGGGGAGGCGAAACAGTGGCGAAGAAGAGGAAGGAGGTGGCCCTAGGCGGCGGAGTCAGGCGAGGCAAGGTGGCGCGATGTTTAGGCGACGGGATTCAGGTGGTGGGGTGCGAGTGAGGGAGGCTGGGCGCGGCTGCAGAGGGAGGCGACAGCAGGGCTGCTGCGAGGGAGGAGTTTGGCTGGCTGGCGGTTGGGTGGCGTTGATGGTGGACGGCGAGGTTCAGGTGGTCGAAGGTGGTGATTTCTCGTGTTTGTGGTTCAAAGGAACAGGAGAATTGTTAATGGTGGTTTGAATTTTCATTTTAATTTTCAAAATCAAAAATCAGAAATTAAGGAAGAAGATAAAGGATTGAAGCAAACCTTTTTTTTTTGAATTGTTTGCTTGATTCATTTAGGTGAGAGTAAATCAGTATATATAGGAGGAATTTGGTCAGAAATTTTGAGCTTTGGTCAAGCTCCATTAATGGTGGATGTGAGGTGTGAGGGATATGGTGTTTAGGCTTTTGAAATTGTTCCCCCTAATGTCTGAAAATTGTGGATTGAGTTTCAATTTGTACTGACAAAGGCTGAATTTTGTGTTGAAAATCTTGCTCTTGTGTGCTGAAATTCAGGAACGAAGGAAGGAAGGGGAGGGAAGATGGTGAAACTGTTTTCACCTCCTTTTTTTTTGTTTTATTTTCCTTTTTCTTTTTGACTAAAAGACATATGGCTATGGACTTGTATTTGGGCTTTGGATTACTAAAATGGATGGACAACTTGTACAAAGATACCCATAACTAAAAATAAAGAGTTTAATTTACCATAATTAAATTATTTTAGAAATAATCATTTAAATAAAACTTGTTAAATAAATCAAAACTAAGTGAAATTATTATTTTAATAAACATAGTTATCAAATAAAATCGCATTATCATAAAATAAATTTTAAGTGGAAATAATATTAAACCATATAAATAATAAAATACGCTTTCAAAATTCGGGGTATTACGTCTACTCCTCCTTAAAAACAAAGTTCGTCCTCGAACTTTAAACTTAGATATTTAATATTAACGAAATAGTAGTTTTGCGCTTTGTTAGTATTACATTCGGTCCCCCTTAAGGAGTTTCGTCCCCGAAACTCGATAATCGTACCTGGGAAAAGAGTTCAGGATAACGCTTTCTCATGTCATATTCTGTTTCCCAAGTTGCTTCCTCAGTTTGATGATTAGACCACAAAACTTTGACTAACTTTACTGCCTTGTTCCGAGTGTTTCTCGATTGAATCAAGGATTCTAATAGGACGTTCTTCAAAAGTGAGGGTCTCATCTAGTTCAATTGTTTCGGGTTGGATAACATGGGAGGGGTCAGGGACATATTTACGAAGTTGAGATACATGAAAGACATTATGAACATTGGCAAACTTTGTGGGCAAGGCTAATCTATACGCCACTTGTCCAATTCTTTCGAGTATCTCATAAGGTCCGATATAACGAGGACTCAACTTTCCTTTTCTACCGAACCTCATTACTCCCTTGGTTGGCGAAACTTTCAGCAACACTTTTTCTCCAACTTCAAACTCTAAATCTCGTCTTCTTTGATCTGCATATGATTTTTGTCGATCCTGAGCTGCTTTCATACGCTCTTGAATCAACTTCACCTTGTTGGTTGTCTCTTCTATCATTTCTGGTCCTAAATTCAACGACTCGTTCACATCGCTCCAACATATAGGGATTCTACATTTTCGTCCATACAATGCCTCATAAGGTGCCATTCCTATGCTCGAGTGATAACTGTTGTTGTACGAGAACTCAATATACATCAAATGATCATCCCAATATCCTCCGAAATCCATCACGCATGCTCTCAACATATCCTCCAAGGTCCGAATGGTTCTCTCCGTTTGACCATCTGTTGCTGGGTGGAAGGCTGTGCTGAATTTCAATAGTGTACCCACGGCTGTCTGAAGCTGTTTCCAGAACTTAGATAAGAATCTCGAGTCCCTATCCGAAACGATGTCCTTCTGAACACCATGTAGTCTAACGACCTCATTAAAGTAAGCATTCGCCAACTGTTTCAACGACCAAGTATCCTTCATTGCCACGAATCTTGCCGTCTTAGTCAAACGGTCCACTATTACCCATATTGCATTCTTTCCCGATCTCGTATTCGGTAATCCCATGATGAAATCCATAGAGATAGATTCCCATTTCCATCCTGGCACTTCCAAAGGTTGCAATTTCCCTCCAAGCTTCATATGCTGTATTTTCACCTTCTGGCATGTTAAACATTTTGCGGCAAAGTCGGCTATTTCTTGCTTCATCCTAGGCCACCAAAAATGCTTTTTCAAATCCTTATAAAGCTTATCTCCTCCTGGATGTATGGAATACGGTGAACTATGGGCTTCCCTTAGAATTCTCGTCTTGAGTTCCTCATCCTGTGGCACACACAATCTCTGTTTATACTTTGCAACGCCATTGCCGTCGATCTCGAACTCTGGTGCTTGACCACATTCCTTCATCTCTCTCAACTTGCTTAACCACTTATCTGCAGCTTGTTTCACCCGAATCTCCTCAAATATGTCCGGTCCAACAGTAAGAGCATTCAACTGAGCTTTTACATAACCGGGCTCAACTATTTCCAAACTCAATCTCTTAATCTCCTCACACAATTCATCGGCTAGGATCAACACATTTAGCGAATGAGCACTCTTCCTACTCAACGCGTCAGCTACTTTGTTCGCTTTTCCCTCTTGATACACTATCTTCAAATCGTAGTCGTTTATAAGCTCGAGCCAACGTCTTTGTCTCATATTCAACTCCTTTTGCGTATACAGATACTTTAAACTCTTGTGATCTGTATAGACTTTACACTGCACTCCATACAAGTAATGTCTCCAGATTTTCAGCGAAAACACGATCGCTCCTAACTCCAAGTCATGAGTAGGGTGATTTTGCTCATGTGGTTTGAGTTGTCTCGACGCATAGGCCACTACTTTACCATGTTGCATCAAGACGCACCCAAAACCTTTCTTTGAGGCATCACTGTAGACTTCAAATCCTTCTACTCCAGAGGGCAATGTCAATACTGGGGCTGTTGTAAGTCTATTCTTCAGCTCTTGAAATGCTTCCTCACACTTATCATCCCAATGAAACTTTGTTGTTTTCTTCATCAGGTTCGTGAGAGGCTGGGCCGTTCTCGAAAAATCTTTCACAAATCTCCGGTAATATCCAGCTAAACCCAAGAAACTCCTTATTTCGGTGACGTTCTTAGGTTGAGGCCAACCGGTCACTGCTTGAATCTTCGATGGATCTACGGAAACGCCTTCTTTTGATATCACATGACCCAAAAATGAAACTTTTTCCAACCAAAATTCACACTTCGAGAACTTCGCGTACAATTGCTTTTCTCGAAGAATCTCCAAAACTTTCCGCAACTGATCCTCATGCTTTTCTCTATCCTTCGAGTATACCAATATATCATCGATGAACACAATCACGAACTTGTCCAGGTATGGCTGGAAAGTCCTATTCATGAGGTCCATGAAAGCTGCTGGCGCATTAGTGAGTCCAAAAGGCATGACGGTGAACTCATAATGGCCATATCTCGTACGAAAGGTTGTCTTAGGGATGTCTTCTTCACTGATTCGTAGTTGCTGATAACCTGATCGTAAATCGATCCTGGAAAACACTGTTGCACCTTGAAGCTGATCGAACAAATCCTCGATCCTCGGGAGCGGATATTTATTCTTTACCGTGGCATTATTCAACTCCCTATAATCGATACACAACCTCAAAGATCCATCTTTCTTCCGAACAAACAATACTGGGGCTCCCCAAGGCGAAACACTAGGTCGAATGTACCCTTTATCCAAAAATTCCTCCAACTGCACCTTCAATTCTTGCATTTCTGCAGGTGCCATTCGATATGGAGCCTTAGAGATAGGTCCGGTTCCAGGGACTAAATCGATCTTGAAGCTCACTTCTCTCTCGGGTGGCAAACCTGGAGGCTCTTCGGGAAATACATCCGGAAACTCCTTTACTACCGGAATTTGAGTCAACTCCTCATTTTCCACGCTTATGTTCCTTACTTGGCACAAGTAGACTGGGTAGCCTTTTCTAAGATAGGTTTGAAGGTTTAGGGCTGAGATGATCTTGACATCAGGCTGGAAGGTTATGCCTTTATAAGATATCCTATTTCCCTTTGGTCCTCTAAGAGATATTTTCTGGTTATGACACTCGATTTTGGCTTTATACTTAGCTAACCAATCCATTCCCAAGATAACATCAAAGTCTTTTAGGTCAAAAAGGATAAGATCGGCCGGTAATTCAGTACCAACTATGACTACAGGGATACTTTGGAATTGAGATTTACAAGAAACAGTTTCACCGGTGGGCATGGCTATATTGGCTCGACAAGATTGGGTAGACTTGAGGGGATACTTATTAACAAAAGTGCTAGAAATAAAAGAATGAGACGCTCCAGAATCAAAGAGTACATAAGCAGGGTTTGAGTTTACGAGAAAAGTACCCGTCACAACATTGGCATCGGTGTCAGCTTCAATTCGGCTCATGACATTGATTCTTCCATTGGTGTAGCCTCCATTGCCATTCTTTCCATAGTTTCCATTTCCACCTCCAAAAGAGCGGTTGTTCTGGTTCCCGTTCTGTGCAGCATTTCCTCCAGTAGGGCGGTTGTTATTGAAATTTTGAATTCTGTTGCCACCTCCATTGTTACCATTGCTCCCATTTGGTCCACTTTGAGCTTGCTTCTTGGGACAGTTGAACGATTTGTGACCTAGTTCTCCACACTCGAAACACTTGATCCTTTCACCCTGACAAGTGAACCCTGGATGGCTTTTGGCACACTTCTTGCAAACAAAGTTCTTTTGGTTCCTATGTCCTTGCTGGGTCTGTTGTCCAGAATTCTGATTGTTGCGGTTGTTGTAGCGTCCACCATTGTTATTATTGTTTCCACCATTGTTGGGCCTTTTGTCGTACCCTTGGTTGTTGCTGTTGCCGGTAGGTTCCTTCCTTTTGTGTCTGCCTAGCACCTCTCTCTCACGCTGTAAGATTCTCTCCAAATTCGAAGCTTTAGCATACGCTTCCGCGAAAGTGGTAGTGGTGCTACCTCCCATTCGAGTCTGAAGATCAAACTTAAGTCCGTCTTCAAACTTCTGAGCCTTAGTTCCTTCATCTGGCACTACAGTCGGGCAGAATCGGGCATACTCATTGAATTTCTGAGCGTACTCTTGCACACTCATGTTATAACTCTGGTTAAACCTACTAAACTCATTGTACTTTTGCCTACGAATGTGCTCGGGGAAGAATCGAGCCTTAATTGCTACCTTAAATGCTTCCCAGTTAAAGTTCTCTTGAGCTTTAACAGTAGGTCCTACACTTTCCCACCAAGTATCAACATCTTCATGCAGATAAAAGGTTGCTTGGTCTACTTTCTGGGCCTCAGGCGTACCCGTGGCCGTGAAAATCTTTTCGAAATCTCTTATCCAATTCTCGAGAAGTAGTGGGTCTTCTCTCCCAACAAAGGTTGGTGGTTTCAAAGCGGAAATCTTTTTCGCCATGGGAGCTTGCGGATCGTCTCCATGGTGGTTGTTGTTGATCTGGTTTTGAAGGACTAAGCCAAAGCTCTGAGCTAGTTGCTCAAGAGTCTTAAGCTGCAACTTAATCCGGAGTTTCGGCCATTTGGTTTTCTTGTCGCCTTGCTCTAGATCGCGTATAAACGTATTGCATAAGCTACCTGCGTTATTCAAATTGTATTTCTACGATTCACATTGATTCTTATATAAAAGCTTATTCACATAATCATGGTTCATACCATTCATTCATTCATTCATTTCATACTCAATTCACAAAACAAAAGTTCATCATTCATTTCATACTCAATTCACATGTCAAAAGTTCATCATTCATTACTCCAAAAGTGTCATAACAATTCATTCTTAGTAGCATAAGAGTTTTCAAATAGTCAAATAAGCATTAGTCGCACCATCCTTAACTAAGTTAACAAGTTAATTGGTCTTTTACGACCTTAATTAGAAATCTAAGGGTCAAGGCTAGAGATTTGGGTTTTTAATCAGCGCACTCGGACGGATCCTCGTCTTCACCTTCATCTCCATCTCCATCTCCATCGAGATTTACAACGGGTGAGGCAGGGTTGCTTCCTACTTCTTCATCACCACTATGGTTGGGATCCTCCTCATCAGTGGGTAAATAGTCATTAAGCCACTTGGCCCTAGCATCGAGCATTCTTTTCTCCAAGTAACTCAACGTGAGATACCACTTCCCTTTCAACGTGTATCGTTCATAGTTTGGCCTTCCATTTTTCAGAACATTAGAGTATTCGCTCTTGATTCTGGCATATGGACCATCGTCGGGAAGAGTGTGAATCAAAACATCGGCCTGTTTAGGCGGCGTGAGGAAATCTGAATGCTCGTGGCCTTCGTTGAGGTGGTAACACTTCATTGTTAACCGTAACCTGTAAATATAAGCTGAAACAGACTCTCCTACCCTCATCCTTAGAAGGTAAGGTCCTTGACAAGGGGTTCTGGTGCATTTCCTGGCGGTCAAACGTGTCTTGGCCATTTAATCAAATATCATAAACAACTAATAAGTACATTTAGCGAGTACTTTCATACATGTACATATAACCCATTCGTACCCGTACTAAACCCTTAAGTCATATTTTAAATCCTAATTCATTTTTCCTAAATAATTAATTATTTTGACCTCCTAAACCAATTTTAAGTTCAACCCTATTTGATTCATTTTCCCTAATTACTATATTTTAATAAATTAAATCTTTCCCTAGTTAATCTAAACTCGGCTCTGATACCACTTTGTAACACCCCCGCCAACCCGAACCCTTTTTTTTAAATAAAACTCGAGATGGGGGAAAATCCACGAGGGTTCGACTCAACAGGCGTGCTACCGTCGCACTTATCTCCTTGGAAATAAATGCAAGGCTAGATTAAAGCATACTAAATTAAAATAAATTAATCCTTACAACCAAGTATATTGTTCATTAAATATTACTAATTACTGAAGTATTTCAGAGTTCCAGCGGAAGCTAAATCATAAGCTAAGTGGATGACAACTCTAAGTGATCTCCCTTTTGTTCCCCCGTCGATCACCCACCTGCACAAATACATTGAAAAGAAACAGGAGAGACAAGCTCCCAAAAATCAGAAAAACTGAGTAATTCCAACTCCATCCCGTAAAATACTTAAGTTGAAAATACTTTGTAAAATAGTAGGTTAATAGGGTTATAAAGCATAGCACACATACACATATGTATACATATACAATGAATAATTACATAATTAATTTCAATTAATCCAATTATTTAAGGAGAGGAAAGAGAACGCCAGTAAGCCGGGGTCAATCCTCTGTAACCACTTACTTCAACATTGTAGGCCGGGGTCAATCCCCTGTAACCACCTACGGATAACAAAATGGCCATAATAACAGAGTCCCTAGTATGCACACCCCTTCTACTTGGATCACAACAAGATAGAAGGAAGACAAGTAACAAAAAATCAGCATAGTAACCAGAGAACCTGTAGGGGCCGTTGAACCTCTCATACAGGGCAATCTGTTCACCATTTCCCTCCGATATTTCACTTTACGTGATTAACATGTTTTAATTCAAGTCATCACATAAATCACGTACACAATTACGTCATTGTTGTTCAATCTAGTGTGAATATATTTCATCCATCATAATCTCAATCCATTCATAGCGGTTTCAATAACTCATTTCACAGCCGTCACTTGAGTTCATTTATCACTTCAGATTCATAATCATTTCATTATCACAAGTTCTTACCAATTTCAACTTTCATAAAGTCTCAATATTAATAACAATAATAATATTCATGATAATCATAATGATATATAGTAATAATAGTAACAATAATAATCATAATAATAATAATAATAATACTAATAATAATAATAATAATAATAATAATAATAATAATAATAATAATAATAATAATGTAATAATAATAATATAATAATATAATAATAATAATAATAACATTATTAAATGACATTAACCGATTTTAATAGCGTTATAATAACCATCTTTGTCATATAGTACATCGTCCATAGTCATGATTCATAATCGAAATTCATAGTCGTTGTCCATTTTATCCTTCATATTCATAATCCGCGTTAAGTCGATAATTCATAATTATAGTCCATACTTATAAATTTTATAAGCACATAATGATCACGTAATCAATTCTTTTTACACTAACGGGATCTATGTTTAGATGGACATCGAAGATTACCTCGTGACGCGTGCCCAAAATTAACACTCTTGATATTCCTCGTCTACGCAATCGGAATCTACATTAGACGTTAACAAGATCTAAGTTAGTTACCTAAATAACCCCTTTTTATATAAAATAAACAATTTAAATAATTTAAATAACTTAAAGAATTCTTAATAATTTAAGAGAGTTTATAAATCAAAGTTATGGTTTTTAAATCAATTATGAAATTATTTTAAGTACTTAAAATTACTTCAACTTAACTTTCATTAACTTAAATAATTATTTTAAACATAAAAACTAACTTTATTATACTCCTTATTTTATTTTAGAAAATTAAGAAATATTATCAAGTTATAAGAGACTAAATTAACCTAAATTATACCACCTTAATAAAGCAAGTTAATTTACGCAAGTAACTTGTTTTGTTTTAAAAAAAATAAACTAATAACTAAGTAAAGGGGAAAGGGGGGTACTGATTCTTTGAATCAGTTTAACCCAACTGAAGAAGAGAAAAAAAAAACAAAGAAGGAAGGAAGGAAGGAAAAGGGGAGGCGAAACAGTGGGGAAGAAGAGGAAGGAGGTGGCGCTGGGCGGCGGATTCAGGCGAGGCAAGGTGGCGCGAGGTTCAGGCGACGGGATTCAGGTGGTGGGGTGCGAGTGAGGGAGGCTGGGCGAGGCTGCAGAGGGAGGCGACAGCAGGGCTGCTGCGAGGGAGGAGTTTGGCTGGCTGGCGGTTGGGTGGCGTTGATGGTGGACGGCGAGGTTCAGGTGGTCGAAGGTGGTGATTTCCGGTGGTGTGGTTCAAAGGAACAGGAGAATTGTTAATGGTGGTTTGAATTTTCATTTTAATTTTCAAAATCAAAAATCAGAAATTAAGGAAAAAGATAAAGGATTGAAGCAAACCTTTTTTTTTTTTTAATTGTTTGCTTGATTCATTTAGGTGAGAGTAAATCAGTATTTATAGGAGGAATTTGGTCAGAAATTTTGAGCTTTGGTCAAGCTCCATTAATGGTGGATGTGAGGTGTGAAGGCTATGGTGTTTAGGCTTTTGAAATTGTTGCCCCTAATGTTTGAAAATTGTGGATTGAGTTTCAATTTGTACTAACAAAGGCTGAATTTTGTGTTGAAAATCTTGCTCTTGTGTGCTGAAATTCAGGAACGAAGGAAGGAAGGGGAGGGAAGATGGTGAAACTGTTTTCACCTCCTTTTTTTTGTTTTATTTTCCTTTTTCTTTTTGACTAAAAGACATATGGCTATGGACTTGTATTTGGGCTTTGGATTACTAAAATGGATGGACAACTTGTACAAAGATACCCATAACTAAAAATAAAGAGTTTAATTTACCATAATTAAATTATTTTAGAAATAATCATTTAAATAAAGCTTGTTAAATAAATCATAACTAAGTGAAATTATTATATTAATAAACATAGTTATCAAATAAAACCGCATTATCATAAAATAATATTAAGTGGAAATAATATTAAACCATATAAATAATAAAATACGCTTTCAAAATTCTGGGTATTACACTATCTCTCCTCATAAACCCCTTGGGGTTTAATCATTGGCAACACTCTTACAACTCATGAATATAAAGAGAGAATGTGAGAGATATAATTAGTACGGGACCGAAATCACATGGTTGAGCTAGTTGGATGGGGTAAAATTGTCAATTAAGGTGACATGACAATTATATATGCATTGACTATGATACTATACAAGAGAATTATTTAAATCCAAAACAAACAAAATAATGCTCCCTCCTTTTTCTTTTGTTGTTCCTATTTGGAATCGGGGAAAAAAATCAATGCAACTTAAAAAATGGACAAGATTCCATTATTTTAAATAAAATGAAATCAATTACAAGCAAAAATTCTAGCCTTTTGAGTACTACTATATATGATAGGCAACCAATGAGAAAAAAGCTTGAGCGGTAAAAGAGTAAAACATAATTACAACCAATGCGAATCTTGACTCGTTCTTCTTCAATCAAAATTTCGCGAATTTCTTTATATTTTTCGACTCAAGTTTTCTCAATTCAGGCCCGAATTTGAACAATTATGGTTAGAATTTGAACAAATTTCCTCTAGTTTTCTTCCAAATAGTGAATTAAATCTTGAATCGAAATAATTGGTCAATACTTGAAAATTTTCCCAAATTCCAGGGTTTTTCTCAAATATCCGGTGAATCATTGTGGCGATTTGGTTAATGATTTTCGGTGGTTTTATGAGTGTTTCACTGTTTCTTGAAGATTTTCGAGGAACGGGTTTCATGTTCTGGGTATTGGCGATCGATTCTTGATGTGAAGATCAATATTTGATTCTTATTTTTCTGAGTTACTCATGGTTTTTGGGTGGTTAGTGGTAGACCTGGGAATGGGTCGGGTATGTTCACGGGTTCGACCCACGGGATTGGGGAAATGACGAGCCGGGACGGGACAAACCTGAAATTTTCATATTATCTCCACGGGCTTGCAGGTCGGGCTCGTGCCTCCTGCAGGCCTGCCCAGTGTTTTATATTGTTTTTTTTGGATTCTTAGCAGTTTTAGACTAAAAAATAAAGAGAAGGGGCGTTCGACCCGTGGGCCATATAGGCGGGCTCGTGCAGGGCTGGCCAGAAATACAATTTATTGATTGTGGTCTGTGGTAGGCCCACGACCCACGTAGCGGACAACAAGCAGGACCGAGCCTCAAGCAGGATCAGCCCGGTCAGGGCCCAAACCGTGCCGAGTCGGGCTGGCCCGCGTGCCGGCTTGGCTCATGCCCACCTCAAGTTGGTGGTTTTTCAAGAGGTGGAGTTGGGCTTTTGGTGGCAAGGGTGGTGGAGACGAAGAAAGCTTGATGGAGAGAGAAAGAATAGGGAACAAGGTTATGGAGAAGGGTAAAATAGGATTATTTAGTTAGGATTATTGGGTTAATTAGGATTTAAAGGTTAATTAGGGGCTAATGACTAACAGAAGTCTAACACCGTTAGTCAAAAGGGGTTGTTGTGTTATTTGTGTGAACTTTGGGGGTATTTGGTGAATTTCAAAAAGTTACAGAGCATATGGTGAATTTCGTGAAAGTTCGAGAATATTTGGTGAAAAAACTGTTCATTATTAATAAAATAATTAACTAAATTAAATGCATGATGAGAATTTTTAATTTGTCTTATTTCTTTAATGACTATTTCACCAAATACCCCCGGCAAATTAAAAAATTCACAATATACCCTCAATGTTCCAAAAATTCACCATATACCCCTGACTTTTCAAAACTGTTCACCAGATGCCCTTTTTCTAACTTCTGTTAACTCACCGTTAGCTTTATTTACCATTTTGTCACAATTAACCTCTAACCCTAACCCCCTTAACCCTAACCCGCTTAACCCTAACACTAACCCTAAACTGTAATAGCCTTATTTTTAAGAGCGTTTATTAAATACTGATTTTATTTATTAAGCTAATTATTTTTCGAAAAATCTTATTTTATTTAAGTTGTGGAGTATGAATTTTATTTGTCTGTAATATAATTATTTATTTAATTTTATGAAGTTATTATTACTTTTTTTTTTATGTTGGGTTTTTCAATTAGTTGAGTGGTGTTTAGCCAGATAGGAAAATCAAAATCGGTTTCTGTTTAGAACCACCAAACCCGGGCCCTTGTTATTTTTGTCGGTCAATGAAACAAAACCCATTCTTACCCATTCCCCTTTTGTTATTCTCACTCCCAAAGAAAACCCAACCTTGAAACCCCAAACCCCAATTTCTCTCTCCTTCCCCGTGAGAACCCCAGAAACCCCTCACCCATCTCTCTCTCTCTCTTCCCCTTTGCTGCTGCTACTGCCGCGTTAGCGACCCTCGCCGGCGTTCGAGCTCACCGGAGTTCGACAAATCGCACCCAGCTCTCCTTCTTCCTTCGATCTCCCTCCTCTGTTCTGGTCTCTCTCTCCGTCGGTCGTTGCTGCTGTTGCTGCGTGTTATGTTGCTGCTGCTCGTTGTTGGTCGCTGCTGCTGTTCTGCCGCCGCACCTGCTGCCGGCCTCGCCGTGGCTGCTGCTGTCCTCTGCTCGCACTATTCTCTCCCCTCTCGTGCCTCTATTTCGTCCCTGCTCCAAGTGAGCAGAGGTACTACCCTTCTTCAATCTTTCTGTCAATTGGATTTATAATATGATTATTAAATGGATTATTAAGTATGGATTTGGCTGATAGAATTTGATAGTTGATGATGTGATAAAGTTGAGCCTAAAACTGATTTGTTAAGTGAGTCGCTTGGTTTGATTTATGTGTGGCTAATCTTGCTTAAGTTAAGAGGCTAAACTGATTTTGCTATGCATGCAAACTTGTTTTTGATTTGCAAAATGGAAATCAGATTTCACTAAGTTTACTTGTGGGGTTATTTGCCATGGTATTTGAGATTAAATTCAGAATAGTTGTTATTATTATTGGAGTAATTGGGGCTAGTAATGGGTTTATAGATTCTAATGTGAGTTAATATAAATTGTTAGTGAGTGTTAGTATTGGTAATAGGTTTGATTGAAGTTATTGCGAAGTGAAATTAAGAGTTATGGAATTGGTTCCATAAATTCCTACTTGTGGGATTTAATTCGATCATTATAGTAGGTTGTATTAAGAAAGGTTATTTAGATTAGTTTCTCATGTAGTGAGGAGTTTATTAATTATTGTTATTGTTTTGAGGTCGTTGTTAAAGTATGTATATGGAGATATATTTCTGAAGTTCGAGCAATAGTTGGTGATCCAGAATGTCGAATTATTGGGAATCGTTTTAAGGTACACACATGTCCTTCCACCTTCGAACTTACATCAGTGTTTCATGTGATTTTATATGTTGAGCTTAATAAGCCTCTTATATAAACACGAAATTATTCAAAGTGTTATTTGTGTGCTTACAAGAGTTGTTGACTATATATCTGGTTTTAAGTTATGAGCGAAAGCTAAATATGTAATGAGTTTTATTGGGTGAAATCTTGTTTATGGAGAACTGATTGGAGGTAGTTGAATCCTTCAAGAATATAAATGTGTGTTATTATTAAATCTGCATATTTTCCACATTGAATTTATAATAGATTTTCTTATGCCTAGTAAGTTGATCTTTTATATGAAAGTGTCGCTATGAGAATTAAAGCAAGTATCTTTAGTATATCTAACTATATAAATGGTTTTACAACAAGTACTCCGATTTACGAACTAAGCCGGAACGTCGATTCGATATTTTTATGAACTCGCTTTCGAACTAAACTATAGTTATATTTGAAAGTTTCAGAGGGAAGCAAAGGAATTTTGAGCCAAGATATTGAGTTATAATTTCAGGTATAATACAATTGTCAAAATATTTGCGATATAAGTTTTATATGGAATTCTAAAAGTGCAAAAGACTCTTTATTGTGGTTTGAGATTTTGATTATATATGATCATGAACTTTGAAAATTATAAATTTGAGTTATGAACAAATATGGAATCGTGAAATTATAAATCAAGTTTTTCTGGTTCCAATAATGACGAAGAGGATCTTTACTACTACTTAAATTTTTATGAAGTTCTCATAGAAAAAGTCTCTCAAATTTGGGTTAATTTAATGAACACTATTTTCGGATTTAAGTTCAGAAACACGTAAGTATTGAGTCTTGTAAAACAAGTTATATCTTTATGGAATATCATAAATGAAATATGATTTATGGAGTTTGGAATCTAAGTTAGAATGAGTTTGGTGTGGGATGAGTACTTGTGAAGTTCTATTTAAGAAATACAATTGTCAGTTTGAGGGTATTATTTGAAGTAGGCAACTATCCTAAGATTTTCATTTGGCGTATAAACAAGGTTGAATGGTATCACACGAAGGTATCTCCGGAAATACTATGGAGCTCGATTATATAAGAATGACGGTCTATGATGTCATAATTGAAGGACAAAGTAACTGTTAGGAGGTTCTAACTAAGAAATGAAGATGTTATGTGATGGATTTAGATTAGACAGTTAGAGAATAGTGACTTGTATGTGAATTTCAAAGGTCAAATATTGATTTATGGGTTAGTGGAGTTGTTACGAGAGGCTTATGAGTTCAGAGGGTGTGTAGCCAAAATAAGTATTAGAGATAGGAGATATTAAATATTGAGGAGTAGGAGTTGAGATAAGAATGTCGTATCAGTGAAATAAAGGATCCATATCTTGGTGGTGATGTAGAGGAGTATCGATTAGAGAGATATAATTTACAGTACTTATGTAATAATAGATCATATCCGCAAAGGGGTCAAGTAAAAGTGTTTGGAGCATAACTTCTTCTATTGGATGAGTAAGATTATATAAATGGAAATATGGAGTGAGATATTTTGACTTGCCATAGTAATTGTAGGTGAACTATGATAATGTAATAAGGTTATATTCTGGCAATGAGAGTTCATGTATTAGGGATAAGAAAACCTCTAAAGGGAATATCACGAGAATTTTGGAATACTATAGTTTAGATGCTATAAGTTAAAGTCGAAAGTCCAAGTACAAAGAGAAACTGTCACGATGAAGGGAATTACCAAAACGTGTTGGAGGATATCTTATAGTCTACAAGTAAAATATTACAGGTTAATTGTTCGAGCTTATAATAATTGGGTCTCGATAATAGTTAATTATCTTATAAGTCTTTGAGAAACATATTTTACATTTTGATTATGTTGTGGGTTCGACTGCGGAAAGACATTTGATTTCGAATATGTTTTAAGTATATTACTTCCTTTTAAAAAGAAAATATTTGAGGTAAGTAAGATTATTTTGAGATTTGAGTTCGTATTATAATAAGATTATTGAGGTTAAGGTATTTTGGATATGTTAATTTCGTTTCAACTCTATTTTATTTTATATTAAGTTACGGATGAAAGTTTAAGTCGTTGTTACACTTTGGAATTAAATATGCGATACGAATTGAGAACAAGAGTATAAGTTTGTGTTATTGAGAAAATAAGTATTATGATTTTCGTTATTGTTTTATGGGGCAAATTGATAAACATTATTTCCGGTTTTGGTATGACCTGTTACTGTAAATCACACTTTAGACCCCCGAAACTTGATTTTTAGCCCTTTCCTGTTTCACGAGAAAATGTTTGTAACGAAAAATTCTTGAGGTTAGGCTTTGGAATTTCCCGATTTGAAGTACTGAGCAGAAAGTTATGCTCATTTTAAATTCATTGTTTGTGCTGGAATTTTTCTGACGAAAGTTTCACATGTTCAAGTTAACTCAACCCTTTAATAAAGTTTAAATGAGTCCACTAAGTGCCTATATGACTTTTACAAGCAATAAATAATTGATTATTTCCTTATATCTTTATACCTAACTAATATGTGAAATTGATAACGTAAAACAAAAGATTTCGGAAGAAGATTCAAGTCTTGCAATGATTAGCGATACTATAGTAGATGTTATTCTTTTTCCTCTCCATGGATGAATATGTTTTCTTGGACTATGTGTGGTATTGATAAACTGTACATCTAAGCTATTTATGCAAATAAACTACGAATACAAGTGGTATCGATAAACTGTGCATTTAAACTATTTAAGTAAATAAATTTTGGATACAAGTGGGTAAAGGCCGATACCAGATAAGGTACGGTATGAACAACAACCCTTGGAGGATGGGTGATCTCCTTCCGAACCCTCGCTGGGTGGGTGAAGTCCAGCAGATATTAAAAGTGGGACCTGTCCTGGTTAAGGCTTGCAAGCATAATTATTCAAACGGTGGGGTGACGACCTCCATTAGTTTAGAGATTGTCGGCTTCTTGTGTAAGAAGCCCATCTCTATTCGTGTTCGCTTTACCCAAATAAATTAAATGCTATAGACCCAAAGGGTTTTGAATGATCTAAGTGGTGATCTTCATGATGTAAATTCTTATTTAAATGCGATTGTGCAAGGATAGTAATCCTGAAATTTTAAGCAAGCACCTTACTTGTGAAGTATTCTGAATTCTAGCATGAATTGAACATGAATGGTCTTAAGCCACCAAAAATGAGGTTTTGGGATGAGCTTATGTATTCAACTGTTGTTGAACTTTGTCCTTATGGCAAGAAACTTATTATCTGTAGTAGATGTATGAGTACTCTTTATCTGACTTTCTAGTTAGGGATTTCTGGTGTCGTAATAAAAACATTTCTAACTATTTGATTTTAAGTATTTTAGAATTTTGGAGTTGTTCCACTTGATGAGTAATAAACCGCACAACTATATTTTAAGCCACTAAAATGTTTTTCTGGTTGGACAGTGTGTGTACTCAGTTTTTTCTGATTTTGTTCTTGGAACCTGTCCTGGTGGGGGCAGAGTCCATTGTTAGTGATTTCGCAGGATTGATGTCGGGGACTTGGAATGTGATTATTGATCAAGAAGAAGATTTTTATGTTATGAAATGGTGGGCTGAGGTTATAGATAGATGCATTGTTTAGAAGTATTCGTAATTTGTTATTTGGATTTCAAGTTGTTCTGTTGTGAGCCGACCCACAAATCCAGGAACGTTTTTATAGATTTTGTTTCCGCTGCGAATAAATGTAAATTCGAGGTTTGTTAAGTGTTAATTGTGTTTTGTGTATCTTAAGTGTGATTAGTTAACGGCTCGAAAGTGCGGGCTGTTTCATAAACCCTAACCCTAAACCCTAATCCTAAACCCTAACATGCCCACCACCCCTTCCCCCCACCCCTCCCACCACCCCAGGAGCCCCTCCCCTCCCCCCTCACCCCAGCCAGCCCCTTCCCCGCAGCCCCTCCCCTCCCCTCCACCGGCGCCGCCCCCCTCCCCTTCCACAACCGATTTCCCAGCCCCCCTCCTCCTTCGAATTCCCCAGTCCCCACCCCCTCCCCTCCTCTCGTTTCTCGTCTCGCCCAAAATCGAACCCCCCCCCTCTGTTTTCGAATTTCGGGGCGGTGGAGTTTTCGACGGTGAATGAAGAAGAGGACTAGGGATTTCGACGGTGAACGAAGAGGAGGTGAGGGATTTCGACGGTGAACGAAGTGGGACCGCGGAATTTCGATGGTGGACGAAGAGGGGGGGGGATTTCGACGGTGAACGACGAGGGGTGGGCATTTCGACGGTGAACAAAGAGGGGGGGGGGGATTTTGACGGTGAACGAAGAGGGGGAGGGGGGGGGGTGGTGGGGGTGGTGGGGGAAGTCTTGGGCTTAGTTTAAGGATTAGGGTTTAGATTTTAGGGTTAGGATTTAGATTAGGGTTAGGGTTAATTGTGGCAAAATGGTAAATAAAGCTAACAGTGAGTTAACGGAAGTTAGAAAAAGGGCATCTGGTGAACAGTTTTGAAAAGTCAGGGGTATATGGTGAATTTTTTGAACATTGAGGGTATATTGTGAATTTTTTAATTTGTCGGGGGTATTTGGTGAAATAACTGTTCTTTTAATTGTGAAAAACAAAATTAGAGGAAAATATCAGGAAAATAGTGCCCAAAATATCATAAAATGGTTCTGTAGTTATAGATTTCAAAAATATTGAGCCATTGATATTTTTTTGGGTTTGTTATTTTTAAAATAACGCACTTTTAATATTTGCATGTGTATTATTTTCTCTTCTGTCAGAATTTGACAATTGTTGCATTTTGGTTGGCCCATTTGAAAAGTTGATGACGTCAATTTTTTTGGCTTTCACCTAGCCATAACGACACTTTTGGTTGAATTCATGGCCGAGTTCCAGCCAAAAGGTAAAAGCCAAAAAACTAATTTTTAAAGGTTGTGGGTCCCACACCCACGACCAACCGTGTTTTCGGTCATGCCATGCAGCGAAACCACGATTGTCATGGCTCAATCTTTTTTCTAGCTATCATTAAGTCGGAATTTTGTAAAGATTGAACCCATGATCTTTTTTTCTTGCCATCATTATTAATGGTGCTCTAAGAATTTTGTCTTTAAGGAGAGAAAAAATTGACAGTTTGATTTGGCAAGAGATGGTTACGGTTTTAATTTGATTGAGCAATGCTCACACGTGTGAGGCCTTTGGTCCACACTAATATTAGTGTGGACCAGGGTCCACACAAAACTTTTTTAATAGTATATAATTATTAGTCCAACTACAACTACATAATTCAAATTTATGATCTTAACATTTCTTACATTCTTCCTCTCTTTTTGATTTTCCTGGTTGGAATCTATATTAGACACAAAAAGTAAAATAAAATGAAGGAAGTATTGGAAAGGCTTTGACGAGGAACTCAAAGTAGAAAAGTTTTTGTAAAATGCATAATGTGATAAATGATCGAGAAAAACGTTCAAGAATAGAGGAAGTGTTGAATATTGTGATAAACATTCAATAATGTGATAAATGGGTTTTTCTAACCTACGCACCTAGTGCATATGTTTAGCTAGTTTTTTAGCATTATTCAACAAAATTTATAAATATGACATAGTTAATTAAAGATATTATTCTCATAATTTCCCATTCGGCATCATTGTAAGTTTTCATTTTTTTTGTTTTATGAATACAAAAGTCATATGATATAAGGGGTATAATAAATTTAAAATTAGTCATACTTATACTAAACATGTCAATTTTGAAAATTGACAACAGAAAACTGAAAACTACTTTTTCTGGTTTCCATATTTTTGATTTTGGTTTTTAGAAAGCCAGAAAATTGGATACATAAAACGATAATAAACGAGCCTTAAAACCTATGCATTAGGTGCATAGGTTAGAAAAACCGATATTAAATAAACTACTTACCTTTCCTAAAAAAAAAATTATAGTAGGATTGATCCTAATTCCTACCTAGTGAACGACATAGTACTTTCCAACCATAATTTCCTTTAAAAAAAAAAACGTTTTCCTAATTAACATCAAATACGATACTTGCCTAACAATAATAATTACTTATTTCTTACGTGATGTTGGACAAAATAATTTCCTTTTTTTTTTTGGAAATAATATCAGCTTGTAATACCTTCCTAGTTAAAATAAAAATAAAATCTAATAATGTACGGATGGCCGAATGCCCGGTAGCATAACATAAAATTTGTCTGAAGTACAAATTCTACAATGTTTCGGAGAAGAGAAAGTAGGTCTCAATTATATAAACCCTATACAAAGCAAAAACCTAAGCTACCCATTGACGTTACCTTTGATATATTGCAGCGAGAGAAATCTACCTTCTAACAACTGTGGGTAGTAATTATTCATTATTGCCATCTAACATTAAGCAAATCCAATTAGCTAGTTCTCTTCCTTTTTAGTATATGATAACTATACTTAGTTTTTTACTCTATATAACAACCCTAAGCTATTGATACACGAGATGAATAAAAACATGACTATACCAATGCTGTTGATGATGATCATGGTATCTTTATTCATTAGTTCACCAACCAAAGCAGAAGTACCACGGGACTTATTCATCCTAGCAGGGCAGAGCAACATGGCAGGCCGCGGCGGTGTCGTTGGGCTGAGTTGGGACGGGTTTGTACCACATATGTGCCAACCTAGCCCAAATATCCTCAGCCTCAGCGCACAGGAGTATTGGGTGCCTGCCCATGAACCACTTCATACCGACATCGATTTTACCAAAACTTGTGGTGTAGGCCCTGGTATGGCCTTTGCCAACGCTGTCCGATCACTTGGTGGGTCAAAAATTGGCGTTGTGGGTTTGGTACCGTGTGCAGTGGGCGGGACAAAGATCAGTCAGTGGGCTCGAGGAAGTGCCTTGTACAATCAGATGGTGACACGAGCTAAAGTGGGCTTGCGAGAAGGTGGAATAATTCGTGCAGTGTTGTGGTATCAGGGGGAGAGTGATACTGTAAATATTGAGGATGCTCGTGCTTACAAAGGCAGGATGGAGAAGTTGATTGCTGACTTGCGTTCTGATCTTGGTGACCCTTCTCTCTTAATCATACAGGTACGTATACACTCGTTATATATATGAATTGGATCACGTAAAAATTACTCCTTATACTGAAAACTGCAATATAAAATGAGCAAAAAGTTTCTGAAAATGAGCAAAAAGTTCTTAAATTGAGCAAAAATATAAAATGAGCAAAAAACATAAATTGAGCAAAAAATTGTAAAATGAGCAAAAGTTTCTTAAAATGAGCGAAAACGTAAAATGAGCAAAAACATAAAATGAACAAAAGTTTGTAAAATGAGCGAAAGTTTGCTAAAATGAGCAAAAGTTTTTTAAAATGAGCATAAACTTAAAATGACCAAAAATCATAAAATGACCAAAAATCCGCAAAATGAGCAAAAAGGTCGGTTTTCAGTTTACAACTTAAGGTTAGTTTTCAGTGGATCCTATATATATTTGTCACAACTAACATCTTAGTTTATATTAATTAGTTATTTGCAATATTTTCGACTCTGATACATCGATATCATATAATTATACTTCATATTAGGTTTAGCTATTACTTTCCCCAGCCTCGATCTTTTAAGGTCAAAGTCCGTTAATCTTGACTATATTTTATTAACTAATAGTATATAATATTATGCATTATTAAGGTCAAAGTTTGTTAATCTTGACTATATATAATATTAAGCTTTATTAAGTGTGAGATTTCATTTGATTTGTTTCAACGTATAGATTTATGAAATCTAACCTTTTATAATTTTATTAATATAGTACTTAATTAAAATTCAAAATAGTTTGAACACAATTTCTCCATGATACAAATAGCAAGATATTATCAAGTGCAATGTTATTAGAATAGTTTCAATGTGTATTTTCAAAATTTCAACCTTTAACAATAATGAATATGCATGTCATGTTTTGGTGGTGGCAGGTAGCATTGGCATCTGGAGAGGGTAAATATGTCGATATAGTAAGGGAAGCTCAACTTGGAATCAATTTGCCAAAGGTTAGAACTGTGGATGCGAAGGGGCTACGAACAAATATCGATCACTTACACCTTACAACTATGGCAGAGGCCCATCTTGGCATGATGTTGGCTCGTGCCTTTTTTGATATTTTTCATAGGAGTGACGAATAGTTCGTTGGTATAGTTTCATAAGCCTGGTAGCAAACTATACTTTTTTTGGCAGAAACAAAGTATACTTGAAGTTCATGGATTGATGTTAGAACATGTTCTAGTTCTATTTCTACGAATTGTTTAGGAGGGCTGCCGCAAATTTCATTTTTGATATAGAGTTGTTTAATTTTAACTAGATATATTAAGTACCTCTTTTTTCTTATAAGGAAAAATAACAAGCCAAGTTTATAAAATTAACACAAATCTAAACACTTTTGATTAGCGGTGATCAATATTTACTGAAGAATTTTCGACAAACAAAGTGCTATGTAGATAAACAAAGAAAAATCGAGTGTTAAATATAACTTAATAAAACAAATCTAACAAATTACAAAATTAGCTAGGCAACATTTCTTTAACTCATAGGCCGTTGACCAAGCATGATTTAACAAAGGTTGAGCACAAAACAAGGAGTATGGAGAATCACTTGACAAAATACATCGCGACACCACGGAAAAGAAGTGTCATTAAAGGGATCTAGATATAAAAATTAAACATATATAAGAATTAAGTTCTTAGCATTCATTAGGAATTTTAACTAGAACAGAGTGACAATAGCTGGTTAAAGGTTTCTGGGTCTTTTCTAGAGAGAAAAGCATAGCAAAGTCCATCTCTTCAAAAAAGATACTTGACAACTAGAAAGATATATGATGTTTTAATTATCAGATAATTGTATAATGTTGTGTATTCATATTATAAGGTGAATTTTTTTTAATAAGGTAAGAAAAAAGGATTTTAGGAGACCCTACTCGCGAGAGGAACTCCTAAAAAGTCATTTACAAGAATGGAATGAAGAGTTGAATTAGTACAAGGAGTAATATCAAAACTAGACTGAATTAAATATCCTACATTAGCTATCCAATCTGCAGCTTTGTTAGCTTCCCTATAAACATGATTGATCTGATAGGACTGGAATTGTTGAAGTAGAGCGTGTATATCCTCTATGATTAGTTGTATCTGCCAAATAACCTTCCATAGTTTTTTTACCGCGTTGATTACAAGAAGATTATCACCTTCGATGTGGATATTCTGGATGCCAAGATTCAAAGCCAAAAGAAGACCCTTCTGAAGAGCAGTAGCCTTGGCCACGAACACTGGGGTGATTCCTAGATTGAAAGAGGTGGCATGAATGAGCTCACCATAATTATTGCGAATAATAACACCCGCGGCAGCTGAGTTGTTTGAGACCGAGCCGTCGAAATTGAGTTTGAAGTGGGATGGAGGTGGAGGAGCCCAAGCAACTTGAATGATGAAATTGTGATGGGAAGTGGGCAGTGGTTGATTGTGAGAAGAGAATGGAGTACCTGCAAGATAACAAGAATCAAGCGATGTTCGAAGGGTCCATTCGTGATGAAGGAATTTGGCTTTATGGAGTATTCTGTGATTGTTAAAAGTGGCGTTATTGAAAATAATGTCATTTCTTTCTTTCCATATAGGCCAAATTAGAAAAATAAATTTGGTTATGATAGTTTTTTCAGATTTAAGGGATTGGAGGACTTTTAAAAGAGAGGTGTCTTTGTGGTGGAAGTTAAGCCATGTACGAGTTTCATGAAGATCCCAAACTTTCCTGACTATATTGCACTGATTAAACAGATGATTAATTGTTTCAGGTTGGGAGTGACATTGAGGGCATAAATTAGAAGGAGCAATTTTTCTTTTAAAGAGTATATCCCTAACACTTATACTTTTATGGCAAAGTTGCCATAAGAAGATCTGTAATTTAGGTGGTATGTCAAGCTTACAAATCCATTTAAAGATCCATTTATCCTCAGTGGGATCGAGAGCATGAGCTATCCAAGTGGCTGATTTGACGGTGAAGTCACCTGAGGGGGAACAACCCCAAATAGGAGTGTCAGTTGTAAGCGAGGAGGGAAGAGGGATCCCTTTGTCCTGGCTAATGAGATGGTGTGGCAAATAGGGTTGTAAGTTTAGTAAATCCCATTCCATGGAAGGAAGAATAAAGTCATAAACTTTTAGGTTGAGGTCTACTTGGCAAGGAGGGATTTTGAGCGTTTGATATAAGGGGGCATGGGATAGGCAATTATCACCCCAGAAGGAGATGGACTTTCCATCTCCAATTTTCCATCGGATTCCTTTCCTAATTATGTCTCGTTGGGTTAAATCTGTCTCCATATTTGAGAATCACTTGGCTTAGGTATACATTGGAAAAAGCTTGAGTTTAGTAAATATTTTTGTTTGATGATTTTTACCCAAAAGTTGTCGTCTTGAGTGAGAATTTTCCATCCCAATTTTGCTAGGAAGGCTTTATTAAGTGGGAGAGTTTTACGAAGACCAAGCCCTTGGCTTACAAATTTTGCTCCATGCAATTATAGGACTAGCATTTTTATCTTTTTGTTGTCTCCAAAAAAATGAACGATGCATATTGTCAATAGATTTGGCAATTGAATGAGGGAGAAGAGAAGAGGAGCAAACATAGGCTGGGAGACCCTCCAAGTTGCTTTGGATTAGGGTATGACAACCAGTTTTAGAAAGGAAGCCTGCTTCCCAGTTATGCATTCTCTGTTCTGCCTTTTGAATAATGCGTTTAAAATCATTAATAGTCGGTTGAAAAGAACTGAAGTAAACTCCTAAATACCGACCTAAGCTGGAGGTTGGGGCCATATGAAAGTGGCTAGCAAGAGAAATTTTTCTTGAGGGCGTGATCTTTTTTGAAAAAATAATCGAAGACTTATGAAAATTTACCAAATGGCCTAAGGCCCTGTTCTTTTGAACTTATTTTGGCCGAACCGAACCGAACTTATTTTATTTTGGGTGAACCGAACTTATTTTTGTTGAACCGAACTTATTTTTACTTATTTCTCGTGAACCGAACTTATTTTTACTTATTTTTGCCTGAACCGAACTTATTTTGGCTGAACCGAACTTATTTTTGCTTGAACCGAACTTATTTTGGGTGAACCGAACTTATTTTTTGCCGAACTAAACCGTATTAACATAATATTATCAATACTTATTATTATAATAATCAATAAATAATAACATAATATTATCAATACTTATTATTATTATTTTATAGTTTTATTATTTTATTATTTTAAAATAATAAATAATAAATAATAAATAATAATAAAAATAATAAATAATAATAAATAATAATAACAATAAGTAACAAATAATAAATAATAAATAATATAACAAATAATAAATAAAAATATAATAAATAATAATAAATAATAGTAATAAATAATAAATAATAATAAATAATAAATAATAATAATAAATAAATAATAAATAATAAAAAATAATATTAATAATAATAAATAATAAATCATAAAAAATAATATTAATAATAATAAATAATAAATAATACATAATAATAAAAAATAAATAAATAAATAAATAATAAATAACAAATAATAAATAAATAATAATAAATAAATAATAAATAAATAATAATAAATAATAATAAATAATAATAATAAATAATAAATAATATATAATAATAAATATAAATATAAATAATAAATAATAAATAATAAATAAAAATGAATATTAAATAAATAATAATAAAAAATAAATAATAATAATAATAATAATAATAATAAATAATAATAATAATAATAATAATAATAATAATAAATAATAATAAATAATAATAATAATAAATAATAATAATAATAAATAATAAATAATAAATAATAATAAATAATAAATAAATAATAATAATAATAAATAATAATAAATAATAATAACAAATAATTAGAATAATAATAATAATAATAATAATAATAATAATAATAATAATAATAAATAATAAATAATAAATAATAAATAATAAATAATAAATAATAAATAATAAATAATAAATAATAAATAATAAATAATAAATAATAAATAATAAATAATAAATAATAAATAATAAATAATAAATAATAAATAATAAATAATAAATAATAAATAATAAATAATAAATAATAAATAATAAATAATAAATAATAAATATTAAATATTAAATAATAAATAATAAATAATAATAATAAATAATAATAATAATAATTAATAAATAATAAATAATAAATAAAAAAATAAAAAATTCAAATTCATAGTTATTTTTATTATAATATTAATAATAATAACAATAATAATAGTAATATTAAAAACAAAAATAATAATTACAACATTAGACAAGACTAAACTTATTTTTGCTAAACTGAACTTATTTTGGCTGAACTGAACTTATTTTTGCTGAACTGAACTTATTTTGGCTGAACTGAACTTATTTTTGCTGAACTGAACTTATTTTTACTTATATTTGCTGAACTGAACTTATTTTTACTTAATTTTGCTGAACTGAACTTATTTTTGCTGAACTGAACTTATTTTTACTTATTTTTGCTGAAAATAAGTCCAAAAGAACAGGGCCTAAGAGTTGGCAAAAGGAATCAATAGCGGATTTTAAGTTTCTACATACAGTGCTGGTTGCTTTACAAAAAAAAGAGGATGTCATCAGCGAACATTAGACAACCATTAATAATGCTTAGTTTTCAAAAGGAGGTGACAACATTTTTCCAAACATTAGGGTCTATTCTCTTCACCTTATTTTCAGTCCTTATAAGAAAAATTAAGTTATAAGAAGTTTAGATAAGGTCTAATAAGGACTAATAGGGTCTAATAAGTTCATATAAGGCCATGTTCTTTTGAACTTATTTTGGCTGAACTGAACTGAACTTATTTTATTTTTGCTGAACTGAACTTATTTTTGCTGAACTGAATTTATTTTTACTTATTTTGGTTGAACTGAACTTACTTTTACTTATTTTTTGCTGAACTGAACTTATTTTGGCTAAACTAAACTTATTTTTGCTGAACTGGACTTATTTTTGCTAACCTAAACTGTATTAACATAATATTATCAATACTTATTATTATAATAATCAATAAATATTAACATAATATTACCAATACTTACGCCTTGTTCTTTTGAACTTATTTTGGCTGAACTGAACTGAACTTATTTCATTTTTGTTGAACTGAACTTATTTTTGCTGAACTAAATTGTATTACCATAATATTATCAATACTTATTATTATAATAATCAATAAATATTAACATAATATTATCAATACTTATTATTATTATTTTATAATAATAAATAATAAATAATAAATAATAAATAATAAATAATAAATTATAAATAATAAATAATAAATAATAATAATAATAATAATAAATAATAAATAATAAATAATAATAAGTAATAAATAATAATTAATAAATAATAATAAATAATAATAAATAATAAATAATAATAAATAAAAAATAATAAATAATAAATAATAAATAATAAATAATAAATAATAATAATAATAATAATAATAATAATAATAAATAATAAATAATAAATAATAAATAATAAATAATAATAAGTAATAAATAATAATTAATGATAAATAATAATAAATAATAAATAATATTAAATAATAATAATAAATAATAAAAATAAATAATAATAATAAACAATAAATAATAAATAATAAATAATAAATAATAAATAAAAAAATAAAATAATACAAATTCATCATTATTATAATTATAATATTAATAAAAATAACAATATTAATAGTAATATTGAAAACAAAAATAATAATTACAACATTAGACAAGACTGAACTTATTTTTGCTGAACTGAACTTATTTTTGCTGAACTGAACTTAATTTTACTTATTTTTGCTGAACTGAATTTATTTTTACTAATTTTTGCTGAATTGAACTTATTTTTGCTGAACTGAACTTATTTTTACTTATTTTTGTTGAAAATAAGTCAAAAAGAACAGGGCCTTATTATTATTATTTTATAATAATAAATAATACTCCCTCCGTCCCAAAATATAGTTCCCATTTTCCTTTTTTCACGGTAATTTATGCAAATACTCCCTCCGGTTCCTAAAGATCTTCCTTGTTACTGTTCCTACAGATACCAAGGAGGATTCATTGATGTGGGGTCTAGGGTGGATAAAGTATAATAAAGTAAGACCATAGAGGAGAGAGAGGGTAATAAAGTATAATAAAGTAAGATCATAGAGGAGAGAGAGGGTAATAAAGTATAATAAAGTGCAATTGTGGACCCATATGATAGTGACATGAGAGGGTAAATATGGAAATTTATTTTGCCAAATAAGGAATAAAGCAAAAGAGGGAAGATCTTTTGGAAATGCACTTAAACGGAAAGAGGGAAGATCTTTAGGAACCGGAGGGAGTAGAATCTAAGAGGGATAGTAAAGATTTTTTGTTTATTTAAAGCAAAATTTCAAAAAACTACCTTTTATAACTAAGTTTTTTGAAAGAAAATTTATAAAAGGTAGTTTTTTCAAAAAACTACCTTTTATAAATTTTCTTTCAAAAAACTACCTTATATAACAAATTCATTTCAATATACTACCATTTTATGTTTATATTATTTAATAATAATCGATAAATGACAATCGCCGTAGGTATTGCTGCCGGTGGGGTAGCGAGAAAAGAGGAAAGAAACGAGAGGGGAAGAAAGAAAAGCAATTTATGGTGACTCAATTATTAGTGATTAAACCCCATTAATGGTAAAATGGTAGTATATTGAAAGAAAATTTGTTATATAAGGTATTTTTTTTGAAAGAAAATTTTTAAAAGGTAGTTTTTTGAAAAAAAAGTTGATTATAAAAGGTAGTTTTATGAAATTTTTCCTTTATTTAAATAAATGTTGTATGGGAAAAGATGAGTTTAGGGGAGAGAATGGAGAATAATTAGTGAAAGAGCATTAATTATAATACTTGGGTTGAATAAACAAAGCAAAAAATAAAATTCAAGAAGCAAATAAATGATGGGATACGGTTTTTCTAGACAAATTACGGAAAAATGTGGAACTAAATATGGAAATGGGAACTATATTTTGGGACGGAAGGCGTAAATAATAATAATAATAAATAATAATAATAATAATAATACTAATAAAAAAATAAAAAAATAATAAATAATAAATAATAAATAATAAATAATAATTAATAAATAATAATAATATAATAATAATAAATAATAAATAATAAATAATAATAAATAATAAATAATAATAAATAATAATAATAAATAATAATAATAATAATAATAATAATAATAATAATAAATAATAAATAATAAATAATAATAATAATAAATAAACGGTTTTTTCACCATATACCCCCGACAAATTGGAAAATTCACCATATACCCTTAATGTTTCAAATATTCACCATATACCCCTGAGTTTTGAAAAACGTTCACAAAATGCCCTTTTCCTAACCGCCGTTAACTCACCGTTAGCTTTATTTACAAATTTTCCACAATTAACCCTCTAAACCTAAAATCTAAACCCTAATCCTAATCAATAACCCTAACCCACCCCCAGTGGCGGATTTACTTAGGGTCACTGTTGGTCACGTGACCAACTATTATTTCTGGAAAAAAAAAATCATTTGAAGCGTTATTTTCTCTCACACGCGAACTAACCCAGTTTCCTCTTTCTCTCTCTTTCTCCTTCGTGAATCCAACGTGAAAAACCCTACTGCTCAGATCTTGAATCCAACGCGAACATACCTAGATCGTGACGCAGTTCAGAATTTTCTCCTCGAGCAGTTCAGGCGACGTAGATCTTCAGGCGACAGTTCAGACTTGTGACTCGTCGCCGACTCACCGGTGAGTTTGTTATTCTTTCCGTCTTTTTTTTGTAATTCTTTCAGTTTTTTTATCATTTTTCTCGATCTATTTTGTTTGATTTTGTTTTGTTTGATTTTGCTAGGGTTTTGTTCGATCTATTCTTTTTGTTTGATTTTGTTAGGGTTTTGTTCGATCTATTCTGGAAATTGTTTTGTTTGATTTTGTTAGGGTTTTGTTCGATCTATTGTTTTTGTCTCAAAGAATCTATCGTCGTTGTTTGTCTGATTGTCTCACTTTTTCACTTCTTCACTTCTTCACTTCTTCATGTCTGATTGTCGCAAAGAATCTATAGGCGGCAGCGGCTGGCCGGCAGCGGCAGGCAGCGGCGCCAAACTTCAATCTTCAGGTATTCTTCTAATTCAACCTTCTTAATCTTCGCTTAATCGCTTCTTCAATTATTCTTTATTGAATCATTGTTGGGTTGTTGCTTAAAATTGATTGTGTATTTGTGTATTTTTGTCAATTGGATTTCATTAGGATTTCATTACGATTGTGTTGTGATTTGGGAATTAGTTTAGGATGCGAAATTGACAAATGATTATGTATTTGTGTATTTTTGTCAATTGGATTTCATTACGATTGTGTTGTGATTTAGGAATTAGATTAGGATGCGAAATTGACAAATGATTGTGTTGTAAATTTGTGATTTAGGAATTATGTTACTAAGGTTAGGAATTATAATGTTTTAGAAACCATTTTTGAATGATGTATCATGTATTATATGCTTGATTGTATTGTGTTGGCCTATTCAATCGACTTATTTAATCTCATTCAAATTATTAATTTAATTTTCAGAATGAAAAGGAAAAAAACGAAGGATATTTCAAGTTTTTTTGTTAAAAGAACGCCAACTCAAAATCTACCTCCACCTTCTCCTCCTCCATCTCCTCCTCCATCTCCTCCACCTTCTCCTCCTCCAAATCTTTCACCACCTCAAGAAAATGAACAAAATCTTCCTCCTCCATCTCAATTAGATGAACAAAATCCTCCTCATCAACAAAGTGAACAACATTCTTCTCCATCACACAATTCCAAAACCCATCTTATTCCCAGATTGAGCGAATTTGAAATTGCTAATCTTCCACAAGATCCTGGGAAAAGGAGAAAGATGAGTGATTTTCATCCTGATGATAAAAGCATAGTAAGAAGAACATACCTTGATAGAAAACCTTGCCAACCTAAAAATTTTGTGTTTCCTCAAACACTTATCGGGCCGACAAACCGCCGATTTAATGTGGATTGGTTTGACACTTGGCCTTGGCTAGAGTATAGTGTTGAAAAGGATGCTGCATTTTGTTTTGCTTGCTATTTATTCAAGGAGGACAACTCGGTTGGAAGAGATGCTTTTACTATCAATGGTTTTAAGTATTGGAATAGATTGGATGTAATAAAAAAGCATGTTGGTAGTCATAAGGTGTTCATAGTAATGCTATGATTGCTATGGAACTTTTCAAGAACCAAAAGAGTAGCATTATTACTGGTTTATCAACACAAACAAAAGAAACCATGAGTGCTTATCGAACGCGATTAGAAGCTTCTGTTGAAACTATCAGGTGGCTTTTACTCCAAGGGTTGCTTTTCGTGGTCATGATGAAAAAGAAAGTTCATTGAGTAGAGGTAATTTTGTTTCATTACTTACTCTTCTTTCACAACATGATCCTGAGTATTCCAAAGTTGTTTTCAAATTGGCACCTGGCAATTGTCAACTCACTTCTCCCGTTGTCCAAAAAGATATCATTAATGCTTGTGCAAAAGAGACAACTAAAGCAATACTTGAAGATATGAATGGTGGTTTTTTTGCTATTCTTGCTGATGAGTCCGCCGATGTTTCTGATAAGGAACAAATGGCTCTTTGCTTGAGATATGTAATAAAAAGGGAGAAGTATGTGAGCGTTTTCTTGGTGTTGTGCATGTTCCCGATACTACTTCTTTAACTCTTAAAGGTGGTATTGAGTCATTACTCATGGAGTACTCTTTGACTTTCTCATAAGTTCGAGGGCAAGGTTATGATGGGGCAAGCAATATGCAAGGTTTAATCAATGGACTCAAAACTTTGATATTAGAGGAATGTCCACAAGCATACTTTGTGCATTGTTTATCAACTTCAGTTGACACAAGTTGCACTTGCTAAAAAGAATTCAGATTGTGGTTGGCTTTTTGTTGATGTACTTGCACCTCTCTTGAATTTTGTGGGCGGTTCACCTAAAAGGAAAGAATTTCTTCGAGAGAAACAAGCTCAACGAGTTGTACAAGCATTATCCTTAGGTGAACTTGAATCGGTAACGGGTTTAAATCAAGAACGTGGCTTAGGTAGACCTTGTGACACTCGTTGGGGGTCTCACTTTAAAACAATTTTGAATGTGCTTGATTTGTATCCTTCAATTCTTGAGTCACTCGATAAAATTGGTGAAGTTTCTAATGCAACTGATTCAAATAAAGCACAAGCTCTTACACACTTGTTGATGTCATTTGATTTTGTGTTTGTGGCACACTTGATGGTTTCTATATTTGGAATCACAAATGCGTTGAATGTGGCTTTGCAAAAACGTGATCAAGGCATTGTAAATGCTATGGCCATGGTTGATGTAACCAAGATCAATCTACAAAAGATGAGAGATGAAGGATGGGATTCTCATATGGAAAAGTCACTTCTTTTATGGCTAAATATGACATCGAGATTCCAAACACGGAGGAGAGATATCATGTTCCGGGGAGAAGGATGTTTAGAGGTAAGAGCCCACAGGTTACAGATCTTCATCATTTTCGAGTTGAAGTTTTCTTAAGTGTCATTGACCTTCAATTGCAAGAACTTGAGAATCGGTTTCCGGAGATAAGTAAGGAACTACTTGTGTGTATGTCTTGTTTTAATCCTACTAACCGATTTTCTTCCTTTGACAAAAGAAAATTGATTCAACTTGCCAAGTTCTATCCCAATGAGTTTTCAAGTACCGAAATGATATTTTTTGATTGGTCACTTGAAAATTTCATTGTTGATGTTAGAGGAGATGAGAGATTTTGGAATTTAAAGAGTCCTCACGAGCTTTCAATGAAACTTGTTGAGACGGGAAAGTCCGAAACTCATGATCAGGTCTACTTGCTTTTGAAATTGGTGTTGGTTCTTCCCGTTGCAAATGCAAGTGTAGAAAGAGTATTTCTAGTATGACGCGAGTGAAAGATAAATTGCGTAATAGCACGGGAGATCAAATGTTGAATGATTGCTTGATTACTGTTGTAGAGAAAGAAATGTTTTTGAAGGTTAGCAAGGATGATATTATAAATCGATATCAAAATATGAAAACTCGTCGAGAACAATTGTAATATTTTCTAAGTACTATTTGGTTGTAATAAGTACTATTTGGTTGTAATAAGTACTATTTTTAGGTACTATTTTATTGTAATATGAACAATTATTAGTCATAAATTGATTTTATTTGAAGTAGTTTTTTTTTTAAATTCATGGATTATCTTATATGGATACGCGTATCCGAACCCGTACCCGTCTATGTGCAACCTAGTCGGTAGTGACCAACTATTCATAAATTCCTGGATCCGCCACTGAACTTATCCATTTGGAATTATGTGCGCCGTTTGTGACTTCGGCGACTCCATCTAATCCCTATAAATAGGGATCAGATCTCCGTTCATGAAGGTAATGAATAGTTCAGATTCTATTTCTCCTTTCTCTTACTAGACTTTATCATTTGACCATGTACTAACTTAAGTATCGGAGAGGCAAACCCAAATCCATCCCTAGGTAGTCTAACATCTGCTTTTGCAAGATTCATACTCTACATGAATACTTCACCTGTGCTGAATCTCATCTGCAAAAATTTCCCAAAAGATACTTACATGTAAGTTTCACACGAACAATAATGTTCACAAAATGAGATTTTTTTAACTAGTTAGTCTTGCGTGGACCAAAGCCACTTATTTAACATAGTTACCCTTTTTTTCCGTATAGTAACCCTTTTAAAATCTTAAAGTTATATTATACAATTTTTATCTACCACAGTGACTGTTTTTTTTTTTTAATATAGTGACTCTTTCTCACATTAGTTTATCATGGTAAATTTTTTACTTTGTGACATAGTAACCTTTTTTTTCACATAGTCAAACTTCACAATCTATATTTACTCATCTTTTATATTATATCTATTTTTTTTTATATAGTGATCTTTTTTTTCCATAAATCACATGAATAAGCATTAGGTCCACACTAATTTAGTGAGGTCCACACTATATAAGTTTTTTACTTTTAACTATACATTACTACTTAGTAGTTAGTACTTACTATGTTAGTAATACATGTCACACTAATGCCTACCTATTATGTAAAGACATAACGTGTCATTTGAGTAGTTCGTACAAAGTTTAGATTTTAGGGGCATTACTAAATACCGCCCGTATTTACTGAAAATCGCCCGTATTATTTCTTAAATACTCCTAAATTACCCCTACAAATACAACCCCATACCCTACCACTCTCACTCTCTCACTCTCACTCTCACTCCTCAATCACTCCCACCATAGCCACCACCACCATAGCCAGCACCACCACCACACGGCAACCACCACCACACGGCGAGCACGAGCTTACCGGCGACCACCACACCGGGGACGAAGAACACAGCGACGCCCACCACCACCACCACAACTCGCCGGGAAAAAGAATGGGCCCAAGGAAGAAGGCAAGGAAATTGGGGAATCTTCAAATCAGGTTAGTTTTGTAGTTATTTGTGGTGAAAACCGACCCCTTAGCCGGAAAATAGTAGTGATTTAAAGTCCCCCTCGCCGGAAAAGTTGGGGGGAAAAAGATTTTCGAAAAAAGGGGGGCAACGGATAGAAAATCTGTTACCACCTCCGTTGCCTCGCAGATTTCGAAAAAAAAAGATTTTTGGAGTTCGTGTTTTCCGGCGAGGGGTGGGGGGGAGTTTGGGTTTTTTTTTTCTTCTTTTCCTTTTTATTAATTTATGTTTTTAGTAATTTATGTTTTTTAATAATTATATTTTTTTGTTTATTTAAAATAATTTATGTTTTGTTCCTAATTTATTTATTAATAATTTCTGTTTGAATTAAAAATAATAATTTCTGTTTATTTGGGTTTTTATAATTTATGTCAATAGTTATTTGAATTTATTAATTTAATTTTAATAGTTAATATGTTAATTTGTGTGATAATGTTGTAATTAGGTTTTATTATTATGTTAATGCATGTTAGTAACATGTTAGTATTATTTAATTTGTTTGATTTAATTTAATTATTTGTTTAATAGCATGTGATAATAGTATTATTTAATTTTAATAGTTATTATTTAATTAGTTAATAAATTGATTTGAGCATGTTATTATATTATCAAAATATTTCAATGATATTAGCATGTTATTATATTATATTAGTAGCATATTACTATTATTTATTGTAATGATATTAGCATGTTAATTTGTTTTTATTAGCATGTTTACTAATGATATTAACAAGTTAATATGATTTGTTGTTGTAATTTTAGTTAATTAATTATTAGAAAGTGAATAGTTATATAATAATGCCCTAATTTACTTAGTTTGCGCATGTTAATATGTTTTAATAATATTATGTTAACACCAATGTTAATGCATGTTAGTATTATTTATCCTTATAAATTTACTTAATTAATTATTAGAGTGTCAATGGTTATAGATTAGTAGTAATTACAATCTAATAACGTAGACATTAAATAAATATATTTAATAAGTAATTAACATAATTGATTATTAGGGTGTTGAGGGTCCTGAGGGATCGACGCCACGACACACTAGATCTCGTGGTGTTGATGCATCTAGTAGGAGGGCAAGGACTGATGCTCAGGCTAGGCAGATGCATATTCCTGAGGACGCGCCTGATAGTGCGGGATGGGATACTGCGGACGAGCAGGAGTTAGATCATGCTTTGAGCGGTGGTGATGGAGCTGATGTGGGTGAAGCCGCCTCTCATGTGCCTGTGAGGAAGGGTAGTAGAGGGAGGTTTGTTTCGGGATCGAGTTTCGGAGGTAGTCGGATGACGAGCAAGACTAGAGCTGCGAGGGATACTTCGTGGTTAGTTACCGAGGCGATGCCTAGGGGCCCACTTGACGGTACCCTGATTCCTAGTTGGCGGGGTCACGTCAGCGCCCTTATATACCACGATACGACTGCTAGTGATGTTATGCTGTGCCATAACCGCTCCAGTGCATTTGATCCGTTGCTGACTTGGGGTTTCCCGCAGCAGTCGTTGCAGCGCTTGGTTAGATCTTGTATTGCCCAGCTACCACGGATTATGTTTGGGCACCTTGACTTTCCATTGCTTACAGCGTTTGTAGAGCGTTGGCAGCTCGACACGAACACGTTTCACATGCCTTTTGGAGAGATGACGATCATGTTACATGACGTTTGGCAGATCCTACGTGTTCCTATTGAGGGTCGGACTGTGAGTGCTGTTTTGCCTACTTCTGATCTATATGTACGGTTTGAAGAGCTCCTCGGCTTGACTCGCGAGGAGTTATTATGTGAGGAGTCACGGGTTTGGAGGAACAGTGGTGTTACCGTTCAGAAGATTTTCGATCGGTGCAGGGTTCAGGGCCGTCCAGCTGATGTGCAGGTTCGCGCATGGATGCTCCTGACACTTGGGTGTACCCTCTTCACTGATAAGAGCGGTTCCCGCCTCATGCCCCAAAACATTAGTGAGCTGGATGACCTTGATTCAGTTCATACTTACTCATGGGGCTCAGCTGCTTTTGCGTACCTATATCGTCAGCTAGGGGTTGCGAGTAGAGCGGATAGCAAACAGGTTGCCGGGTGTCTCACGCTCCTCCAGTGCTGGATATACGAGTACTTCCCGTGTTTCCGACCTCAGCAAGAGGGGCTAGCGTTCAGTGATCATGATCCCGGGGCACGAAAGTGGGATTACCACCTCGTCGGTAAGGAGTTCGTCCGACTGGAGTCCATTCGTAGACGCTTGGACACCCTTCAGGTTTCAGAGGTACGAAATTTATTGCATTAGTAAAATATATATTATTATGTTCTCATATATTACTACTACATTAGACTAATGAAATTATTACATTTATCCTATTTCAGATCATGTGGACGCCATATGGGGATGACCAGGCTACCATGATTCCGAGGACGTTGTATGTCGGTTTCATACGTTATCGAGGTATCATTGAGCCGTACAACCCAGATCGTGTACTGCGACAGTTGGGTTATGTTCAGGTCATTCCTACCCCTCCTATTCAGCCTGATTTCGCATATAGACCGAGCAACCCAAAGAGGTATGAGGTTCAGTTCTCGGTATCAGTAGCTGAATCTACATGGCAGCGTTTCACGCCATATTCAGGGGGTCTCAATGTATCACAGTTGAGACGGGTTACTCGTCCAGGACAGTGTTCGAGGGAGTACATGGATTGGTATTGTACATATTCCCATCCTACCCTTATTGCTGCAGATAGGACGCATATTCCGGCCCGACCCAACACTTCAAACACCCACTACGTATGCAATTTTATCATTTCTATGTTTAGCATTTCGCTTTATATTATTGATACATAACATAACATATCTAACTGACTTTTTGCAATGGATGGCCCGACATTTTGACGCCACGAGAGCTTTGACGGAGGATCGGCACAATGACCAGCGACCCAACACTTCTTCGGCATATGAGATGTTGGACGACCTCGCTCGGGATTGGGATGCTGCATTGCGCTTAGATCGGGCACGGGACCCTGATGAGGATGCGCATGATCATCACATGTACTAGTCCATATCAGTGTTTTCATTCCATTTTTGATGTACGGGAGTATTATTTAGTTACGTTTTGTGATGATATTATTTTGTTACGTACTATAATTGTGGTTTTATGATGCAATTTATTATTTCACTTTGAATCATTGCAACTTATTATTTCAGTTTCAATCATAGCAACTTATTATGATCCATCCATATTATACCAACTTATACTTATCATTAATAGTTACCATCTAGCATTAATACTACATTATAATGAAATGTTAGTATTATTTCAATTTGAATCATTACAACTTATTACAAATGCTAATAATTACAAATGCGGTTATCAAATAATAATTACAAAAGCTATTATCAAATAGAATACATAAAATATTACAATGAATAGATCTCACTATATACTATATACTAAGTAGAGAGTAACTCCTCCCATAAAGCGCGTCTCACACCATACAACTGATCCCAACCATCAACACTATCTTCATGCATGGTATGCCACAAGTTATGAATAGGTGGTACGGGTGATCCGGGAAGTAACTCCAGTCTAATATAATGCTCATAGGTACTAAGATGTGCCATCACGAGTTCGTTAGTTGGACTCATCGTGTATTCGGAAGCACGCAAAGGAAGGACAGTGATACACGGATATAGTTGTCCCTCTGGGCCTAGTCCTACCAAAATGATTGCGGCATTGAACATCTGCGCAATAGGAAACAAGTCTTGCGAAGTAACCATCCAATGAGCCTGAGATGCTGGCCCCCCACTCCAAGTAATGCGCCTTATTGCTGCGTCTATCCCATCATAGTAAATACGTGTGTAAACATCCCGATGAGCAGCAATCTCATTTGCCATATTTTGGCGAATAAAACCCCAATGGTCTTCACTCCCTAAAAAACAATATGCAACAGATTCGATATCCACGAGTCTACGTCCGCCCGGACATTCGTCCATCTAGTAATGAATGGGCCAACAATCGCAGGAATCCTGCGGTAAAATGGAAATCCACTAGAACCCTCTTCTCCATCCACGCTTTCCCGACCTACAACAATCAAATTAATCAACATTAAATTTATCAATACGTACCAAATAAATGTTATAAATAATCAATACATACAATAAACAAACAAATTACATGTAGAAGTTGACAAGCTCATAACTGAACCTAAACCTCTGCTTCTCTTTGAAGACGAACTGGATGTGTGCTCAAAACCACTCTTCTTTCGTTTTGTACTCGGGTGATTCTTTCGCGCGTGGTCTCCCTTTGGGGTTCTCGACAATCTCGGGCTCAAAAGCTGAATCGCCAGGAGTACGCAGATGTTCCTCTAGAACTCGGGTAGCGCTCCACAATACGGCAGGATCACTACTTTGAACCTGCTCAACCAACTCTAAGAAGTATTGAGAATCTTGTGCTGCCTCAGATACAAACACAGGGTTGTTAACACCATCACCAATGATCAAAGTAGTCCAATAAGGATGTAAGTCTATCAGGTACAGACTCTCATTCGCCTCCAATTGTCTGCGTATGGCGCATGCACAGGGGATTGCATGTGTGGTTCTCAACGAGCAACCGCAACGCTGATATACCTCGTAACCTAACTCCCGCATGCAATTTTCCTCATGCAGTAAGAGTTCTAAACAGTAATGCGAGACTCGACCATTTAATTGATACAATACCTGAGTCTTGTACAAGATTTCGTGCCGACGCCGACTTTCCTCCAAATCATTCTCAACCTTCTTCACCTGATTTTCTATCTCACTGTGAGCAATAGAAAAGATGTTGTCCAAGGCAGTTGTGCTACTAAAAACCCAAGACTTCAGTGCAGAGTGTGCACTTTCAACTCGGCTAGTGCACGTGTTCCCAAGATGAAGTACATTGTCCGTCCATGCCCGCACAAACTTCTCTTTGTACACAAGCCAAGTTGTTTCAACGTATTGGATTATTTTAGGCCACTTTCTGTAAACATCTCTCATATTCTCAACCTCGGCCTCATAACTCCTCTCGTCGGTCGCGTTGACTATTCAATACCAAGTTCGGCTAACGAATCGCGGACCCGCATCGGTGTTGCCCATGATGTTACTAACTCTAGCCTGCACATCTTTGTTGATATGCCATCTACATAGCAAATGTGCAGAGTTAGGAAACACTTCCCGGATTGCTTTCATAAGGCCCAAATCACGGTCAGTAATGAGTGTAACAGGGACAACATTCACTCCAATAAGCATATTAAACTTGTCCAACACCCAATTATAACTATCAGCTGTTTCGTTGGCCATCAGAGCATACCCAACCATAAAATTCTTGTTACAAGGCGTCATCCCAATGAGCTCTAGAAAAAGCATGTTATATTTGTTGGTTTTATATGTTGCATCCATACCAACAACAAGCGGATAAGTGCGGAGGATATTTGCCGAACGAGGGTGCACCATGAATGCCGCAGTCATTGCATTTGTCTCCTCGTCTTGCCTAATCCAATGAAGGTAGCCGCTCTCTCGAGCAAGGTGAAGGAAGTGTTGCATCACGTCTCTACCATCCATTGCTTCCCTTCTATCCTTTTCTTTCAGGTTGTAAAAGTGTCTCATATTTGGATGATCATCGGGAAATTTTTCATTCACAGCTTTCATGATACTAGCAGGCCTAACATGCGACTTTATCATATCGCGAGCGAAAACCTTAGCCGCCGGACTAAGGCCGCTGATGGGTCGGTGGCCCTCACGGTAATGAATGAACTCATGATTGTGCATGCCCCTAATCCCCGGTTCTGCTTTAATCACCCATCCAGTTCGATCTGGATACTCCAAATACTCAACCTTCACTCTCGCTCTACATCCACATGCTTTTGTCTTTGTAGCTACACGTTCTGCTACACTAAGATCCCTACCTTCACCCCGATATGGTGCGCCCCGGTTACATTTCATATATACATATGGTCGACCACTAGGATCATGTTTATGATTTGACATAATAACCATCACAAACCCGATTTCATGTGCCTTTTTCTTAACCCAATCTTGTAGTTCCTTTTTCTCAGCCCATAGTGTTTCATTATAAAACATGTGATTATAATCTATATAATCACCCCCAAAGTCCGGCAAATAAACCTATAATGTTTAGCATTTTTCCATTTAGACAACATATAATCAATAATATTGTGAAAATAATTACAATAATATGCATACATATTTGAATAAAATATTAACTAAATATTCATTAACAATATTAACAGAAACGGATGTACTATTATTCGCTAATTACAAAATCAATACTAATTATCACGGAAAATCAAATGGTATTTTTTAAATACTAATACTAATTATTTGAATAAAATATCAACAAATATCAACAAATATTAATACTAATTTTTTTTTACATGCTAATATTAACTACAAATTTTTTTTAAATGCTAATATTAACATGCTAATAAAAACAATTAATAATATTAACATGCTTAGATCATTAAATCAAACCAATTAAATAATACTAACATGTTACTAACATGCATTAACATAATAAAATCCTAATTACAACATATTCACAACAATTAACATAATAATTATTAAAATTATAATTATAAATTAAAATAACATAAATTATAACAACCCAAATGCACACAAATTATTTTTTATTATTAAAACGTAAATTATCCGTAAAACATAAATTATAAAAAACATAAATTATTTTAAATAAACAAAAAATATATTATTAAAACATAAATAAAACAGAAATTACTAAAAAGAAACAAAAAAAAAAGTCCAAATGGAAGCAACGGATGAAAAATACGGTGCTTCCACAGAGGCAACGGTTTTTTTATCTGTTGCCTATGTGGAAGCACTGGATTTTTCATCCGTTGCTTCCATTGGGGTAACGGATTTTCGATCCGTTACCCTGCTCCGATTGAGCAAAAAAAAAATTTCCGGCGACATAAAAAAAAATTCTTAAACTTACCACATTACGTTCCGGGGGCGTTGACGGTCCTTCCTCGGACATTTCGGTGGTCCTAAGTTGATTCGGTGGTGCTCCGGTGGTGGTGTTCGGAATGTGGTGGTGGTGGTGTTAGTGTGGTGTTAGTGCTTCATGGTAGAGAAAGAGGGTTAAGTTTGGTGAGAGTGGAGAGGATAAAGTGAGGTGAAAGGGGGAGGGGCATGGGGGTATTTATTGGAAAAAATACGGACGATTTCAAGTAAATACGGACGGTAAATAACGATTCGGTTGATTTAGAGTGGGTTTTAAGTATTCTTATGCTCAAAGTTGGCTTTAGTTTGGGAAAGCTGACCAGACGGTTAAACTTAAACAAACTCTTCGACGCATTAACCTGGTTGAACTCGAATTTGGTGCGCAAATCAGCGAAAACTCGTATGCTTTGATCTCCAAATTTGCGCAAATGGAGATATTCGGTATGGACTTCGGCTGTGTCTTTGAATCGCTTAAACACGGCCAAATTCCGGAGAAAAATTGTTTGCTCCCCCTAATTTCCAAACTACTTGGCTACTCTATTGTTGCTGCTTCCACCACAGTCAAGATCCCTCAGGTTTCTTTCTTTCTCTCTCCAAAATTTTATGTGAAGAACCCTAATTTAGCAATTTTTAATGTGCTTCTAATTCTTCAAATTGGGCTACTTTGCATAATTCATTCAATTTTTAATGTGCATCTAATTCTTCAAATTGCGGCAAGAGTCAATCTTTGGTCTTTATAGCTGTTGCCGGTTTTGTTGATTCTGGCGGATTTGAATTAGAGTGCTTTTTCATTGCCATTAATTGAAATTTGAATTTTGGGATTGGTGAATTGATGGCTAATTTGGTTCAACGTCATAAATTATGGGAATGATAAGGTTTGAGTATCATTTTATAAGGGATAGTTCATGTTAATGTCTATGTTTTTTTTTTTTTTGACAAAATTAATGTCTATGTTATTGCATATTTTTCTAGACTCCCGTTACCACTTATTAGTTATTACCACCTAGGGTGTGGATATGAAGGGTATGAAAAATTGATGAAGAAAAATGCTTACTTTGTGGTAAAGACAATTTTCGATGCAATTCACTAGATACTTTATATATACTAACCTCCGTTTCTAAATAAGTGCAAGAGTTAGACTTTCACACTTGCCAACGCACAACTTTGACCATTAATATCTCTAATTATGTATTTGTAAAAGTTATAAAAAGTTGATATAATGAAAATATTCATTGAATTGAATTTTGATTTGATCAAAGTGAGGTATGTGAATAAAAGTCAAAGTGTTGCACTTGAAAAGTAACACAGGAAGTATATTAGAAAGGAGGCTATTATGACTTATGAGAAGTAATATTGATATGAGGTGTTGGTCAACTAATGGTGATTAGTGATTACATTACAAATTTCAAGTATTTGTGTGGGCTGCTCCCCCCTTTGCAGCTTGCTTGGTGGAAGCACATTCTGATTCTTTTCCATAAACCCATTTTTTCTGAATGATGTCGAAGCTCTACTGTCCTCTGCAATTGTTTTGTGGGCTACTTGGTTGATTAGAAATTCTGTGGTCTGTGATGCGTCGTGGGGTGGCTTAGAATTTGGGGTGGCTGGATTATTAAGCCTAGTAAATGACCCTCACCCTTATGCTGCCATTGTGTTCCGCAGACACGCACAAGCTTTTCTTTGGTGCTGTCCCGTGTTGACTGGAGACCTTGTGCATCTGGTTGTTTAAGTACAGATGCGGCGGTTATGGATGGTGTGGAAGGGGGTTGGGTGTGGTGGTGAGGGACAAGTGGGCAAGGTGATGGCTGTTGCGATGAGGAGTATGGCTATTCTAGTGTGGTAGAGATTATGGCTGATGGCTCCATATTTTGCAATTTCCGTAGCCCAAAGCTTGGTTGTTAGAAGTTGTTGTTATAGTGTGATGCCATTAACGTAGTGAAGGCGGTAAGTCTAGTGCAATCCTGATGGACTTCATGGTTGAAGATATTAATCATTCTGGTTCTAGTTTAGAAAATTTTCTGTTAAGCATGATGGAAATGCTAGTGGAGAGGAGCACTTAACTTGAACTCTTTTCCCAGAGTATCTTAATTTAAAAGCTCCCCCTCCCAATCTTCCAATCAAAAAGAAAAAGAATGTATTCTTGTCCCTTTAATTTTTCTTGTACCCACAGTTTGTCATTGACCTGTCTAGATATAGATACTCCTCTCCTTGCAAATTTAGAATTCTGTCTTTCAATGTTTCTAATGGAAGTTTCCTGCTTGTTATCTTTCCCAAATTCTCTGGCCTATCTTAGGAGGATTTATATATGAGGACTTACAATTCCTTCACACTAATGTTTCCCCCAAGCCTTTTAATTGCTGTCAGTATGATTCTGGATTTATATGGCAGATATTGAAGATATTGGAACACAAAAGTGTTAGAGGACTCAGTGCAGTTGCTTTTGAGCTTGAAGTGATTGGCTACACAATATCTCTTGCATATTGCCTTCATAAAGGCCTCCCTTTTTCAGCCTTCGGGGAATATGCTTTTCTGTTGGTGCAAGGTATATGTGTGACCGCCTTTTTACCCTGATGATTCTTGTATCGTAGTGTAAGTAGTTGATCCACACCTAGATGTTTATTCTGTGATTTATTTCGACCCAGAAAGATGTAATAGTCCTAAATTAGTCATGCTACTGAGCTTCACAGGAAGGCAAGTAATACAATGGAACATAAGCTGTGTCTGTGATTCCCCTGTCTCACACCTGGGGTTGTAAACCTTGGCTACAGTCATGATTGGGGCTCTTGCAGGCAATGCAGATTGTTTACGACTGTTGTAGGCCTTGCGGCCTAATACAACGGTCGGGGTACGCTTAAAACCTTTGCAATGCGGTGGTGCGGCCGAGATTTGATTCCCTGTTCTTACCTTGCTTTGGGGCTTGTTGTTGCTCTACGTTCATGTTTAATATCTGTCAACTTGTTTTTCCTTGAATTTACAGTGGAAAAATTTAAGAAAAAGGATTCGACATTTCGACTTGAAGCAATGATTTTAGACTTTAGAGATTAGAGTGCATTTGACCCACCCTACCTGTGGTACATCTAAAAAAAGGTTCATATATGAGAAACTGTTTGTGCTTTCAGATGAAGCATATCCTGTATCTAAAGGACTAAAATAAGGGCTTCACTTTAGATAACCTTAGTGAGTGAAAAAATAGCAGTTTGTTTGCTGTCTTGCCATAGCTGGCATCAATCACAAATATTCACTTCTATGGCTACGACAAGTTCAGTTCCTCAATCACTTGTGGATTGTGTTAATCTAAGAGTAAAAGTTGACACAAATAGGCGTCCTAAATCTGATTACTAGTGTTTATGCAAATTTGGAAAGAAAGTAACTTGGCCTAAAAAAATTACTCGCTCTTATATGAAGCTCACTATCATTATCAAAGTTAAATCTGTATCCACCTCTTAAAACATGGGTTTTGCTAAGTCTCTAAAGATTTTTGCGGTGTTTATTTTTACAAAATTTACTTCACACAACTTTTAAGTTTTTATTTTCTTTTTTCTTTTCTTATATATTATTGGTCTCAAAAGCTTAATATCAATTGCCCTCTTATTTAGTTAATTTCTTCTTGCAGCTATAATTCTAGTTGGTGTAATCTACTACTTTTCACAACCTGTGGGAACCTCAAGATGGATGAGGGCCCTGCTGTATCCTTAACTGTTTTGATCTGTAAAACATCCTCCTTTTGGAAAGCTTCTCTTTCTTAACAATAGTAACTTAGATATTGTGGCTTGGCACCGACAATTCTGGCTGGTAAAATTGATCCGATGCTTTTTGAAGCTTTATATGTGAGTAAGCTTTTCTTGTATGATCGTACATTTGCTTAAGTTATGCTGATTGCCTTCATCTCTTAGGAGTTGGATATCGTTAACTGTATGTTTTTGTCTGGATATTATGTCAGCTTTCTTTTGGATTGATGTCTTTTTGTTTACTAAAAGCATTCTTATGCTATATTATTTACCACAGGCATCACAACATGCAATATTCCTCTGTGCAAGGATTCCTCAAATATGGAAAAATTTCAGTGTAAGTTATATGCTGGAGGAGACTGTTCTAAGTTAATGAGGATATTATCTTGCTAGATTTTATGTATCTGCCTTTAATTTTTTCGTTGTTACCAACCAGAGTATAGTTGAAACATCGCTTACCTTTCATCACTTTGCTGTATAGTAAAATAGTTTCTTAATTTGTAGTGTTTTTATACTTACCTTTAAGTAACATCATAAGGTGGATCGAGGCAATCGTGGTCTTTGAGCCATGGCACAAGTTAAGAGGCAACAGTGCATGTTTCAACAAAGCAAGGGGCAAATAACCGAATTTAAGAATTATAAGTATTCACATAGAATTTTTTACTTGAAATCACATGTTGTCAAAATAAGCTGCACTAACCATTGAAATTCCAGGACAAGGTATCTTATTACCATTATCAAGACAACAATAAAATAATAGGACTTTTGAATTTCCATATGATACTTGTCTAGGACTAGCACAATAATATAGTAGGTGCAAGAAATGCTTCTAGCATCTTAGGGTGCCTTGGACCAGCCACGGATTGCACTGATTACTATGGTACAAATATTTGTGATTGGGATTTGTTTATACGTTCTTCCTTTGATGGATGTACCTCTTCTGTCTCCATTCCTTTAAGATGTTTAATAATGTTACAGTTGGCTACTAGAGCACATTGCTAGGGCTATAGTGTACAGTCTATTGAACCAAGAGCTGCCACGTATCTGGTTATTAATTAGACGAGAGTTGGTAAGTAGACTACTAGACTCAGAAAATGGCAAAGCCTGGTGAAAATCTCAACAAACGTGCTGAATCAACTGTTGAGCTGGAACACTCCAAAGAGAAATTTTAATAAAGGTGGTGAAAGAAGCTTGAATTAGAGCCCTCTTTAAGTTGAGCACGCTATCAGGAATTTTCTGCTGTCTCATATTATGTTATCTTTCTATTTTCAACATTGTCTCCCAATAAGTTTCTGCTTACCCTTGGGGCCTCGTAAATATTTTTTTTTTTTTCATTTTCAGCCCTTTTCTGTTCTGGACTCCAGGAATTGGAGAAGCCTGGTGCTTCTATCTGTAGACCAGATAGATTTACTGGTTCTATTCTTGGGATAACTTCTGAAACGCTCAATATTTTAATATTATTGGATTAGAAGAGTTTCTATCAGTTCTAATGTCAAATGTGTGTTTAATAACCTGGCGTATCAGCTGAGGCCCAATTTAAAAACTTATCTGTTACAATCCTGCTAAAGCTCAAGATAGGCATCCAATTGAATGACCACTGCGGAAGTGGTCAACTATAATACAAAATGAACTCATCCAGAATCATCTTCCTAAAGCCAAGTGTCTTCCTCATCAGCACTGCATACTGATATCACAATTGGAACTTGGAGGAGTTTATATACCCAAATAAGTTACCCGGTCTTGAGTATACTGTGTGCTTAAACTTTTATCGTTTTGGGAATAACATTTCCCCACCTATTTGATGGCAACTGGCGAGGTATTTGGATGTTGATTCTTGTGTGGAAGTCCAGGTAATCATTGTTATTGGGAATACTAAAGCGAGAACTTGGTCTCAATGTGTCACTTCAACTTATAATCTTACATTACAAAGTAACCTTTCCTACTTGTATTTTTTGAGCTAAAAAGAGTCCCTTTGATTTGTCTTTATGCCAATTTATGGGTTTCACAGCTTTTGATGATTGTCTAAACTTGCAGAATAAATCTACTGGAGAACTCAGCTTTCTGACATGTTTTATGAACTTCGGAGGCTCCATGGGTGAGTACATACTTCCGTAGATACATCTCTTGTAGTAATATACAGTTTTACAGATGCAGTAATTATGATTACGTATGCTTCTTGTAGTGAGGGTCTTTACCAGCAACCAGGAGAAAGCACCTACAAGCGGTATCCTTACTCTATATTTTATTGGTGCAGAGCTGAAGTTTCTTATTGTTATTATTATTATTATTATTATTATCTCTACTTTTTGCAAAATAATCTTTCAGATAGCTTTCGGCAAGTGGTTTATTATGAATGATAAAAATTGAAATAGCAGAAGAAAGTGTTGCAATTGTAAGATAAACGGTTTAATGTGGGGGAGAGATAAAAAGCAGTACGAAAAAGTGAGGCGTAAAGTATACATGGAAAGGGTTTTTTTTTTCCATTACAAGTAATGGGAAGACCTTTTGGAATATTCCAATATGGTTGAAAGGAAGAACTATTTGGGTTAGAGGATGTTTTATATGTTCTTGTGGTTGTTAATTTGTGCTTGATGAATGAGGCTTTTTTATTTGGTGATATTTTTAGGACCTAGATTTTATTTTGAATGTATATAGACACACACAAGTAGAATTTACAAGTATCAGGGGTAAAGGTCGTTTGAGTTGGGTGGTTCTAGATATGTGATAATGACTTCAATTGATTTCCGTAGCCATGTGTCTCATCTAAAATTGTTTTATTCTATCTATTTTATCTTTTTCTTTTTTTTCATGCTACGACTTTCCTTTTTCCGCCTTTTGACTTTTCTGTACTCCATTGTGGTGAAGTGTTAAGACTGCACCTGGCCATTTTAGATCTTGTGTTCTATCAAGGACGTGGCCGTTTAATAGTAAGTATTGGCATGTGGAGATTTAGTTAGCTGCCCCTAACTAGGGAATTATTTTCACTTCCTAAGAATAGATACTTCCACTAGATTTTGCTACACCTGCTTTTCTTTTTTACCTTTTTTGTTTTCTTACGTTCTTTTTTGTATCCTTTATCGGATTTTATTTTCGATTTTCCATTTATTAACTATTTAGTAAAGATAGTATGTTAGGACTTCGCTACACCTTTTTATTCTCGTTTACTTTTTTGTCCATTTGGTATCTAATTATTCAATCATTTTCCTTGTATGGCTATGCTTACCCAAACTCTATCTAGATTTCTGAATATCTTTTTTCGCTCTCTCAAAGTAAAAGAAGTTCCTTTGTACTTCCTCCATTCTTTATCATTCACTACACTTCCCTTTTATGTAAGTTCACTATCAATCACTACGTATCAAGTGTCAGTAAATTTCTCTCACACAAGTCACACATCTACTTCTCACATGGTATTGCGACCTGCTATGACTCACCCTAGTCCCCCTATACACGTGACTTATAAGAGAAGGAAAAAGGGTAAAAAGGGACTTGAAGAGAATGATGACAAAGCTGAAAATACTGGTGGGGAGAATGTTGCTGAGTTGGGAACCGTACCAGGTAGTGCTAGCTGGGGAATGTGCCAGATAGTACTGGAAAAATATCTGAGGCACCTTCTAGTAGGGGCAATCTGGTCTTTATTGCTTTGTAGGAGTGAGTGCCGTTTTAATAAGTAGGGTGGAGTGTAATTGAGGTAGGTATCCAGAAAACAGACAAGCGTGAGAATACTTGGGAGAGTCCTCAATCCTCTCGAATGAATCGAGCTTGTATTGAGTGATCTTTGGATTGTGAAATACAAGATTATCCCCTTTGAGCTGATTTAGTGTTATTTTGTTTAAGTTTATAGCAGGACCACTTGTCTTAACATGTCTTTACTTTGTCCATAAGCCGTTTCTATTATCTAGTGATTAATCAAGAACGTAGAAAGTATATATCAATATCTTTATGTGGGATTTGTTATCTATAGACTTTGATAAGTGATTAGGGACAATGTTATACTACCTCTGTTTTTTTTTCTATTGCGACAATTTCCACTTTGGGTAGTTTCATATCATTGTAACAATTCCATTTTTGGTAAAAAAAAGCAACTTTAGTTGACAACATTGTCCTTATTTTATCTTACTTAAACATCATTAATTACTCACTTCGCCTCATAAAGTTGCTTTTACTGTATTAAGAATTGATTTCTCTCCTACTCTAGTTAATTAAAGGGGTACCTTTATGCTAAACTATCCACTTTTTCTACTTCCTTAAAAATCGTGTCAAACCCATTGTTGCAATAGAAAGAGAACGGAGGAAGTATATGTTTAGAGAAATGATGCAAGCATAAAGAAGATGGAGGAAGTTTTGGATTGTTGTACTTCCGATGTAGGGGTTCTTGTGGTAATCTGTTATGTGGGAATATCTTAGTTGCACAAATCATAGATTAGCTACTAATTGTTGGAATATTATTACATGCTTTTCTCTAACAAGAGGTGTAATATGCAAACATGCTTGATGACCTTACTTTGGGATGTTGTGATGAAAAGTTCGAAGGAGGACAGGATCGACCTAAACTCATGAAAGTTAGGTCATTGGTGGAATTTGAATTTCCCTTTATCCAATGTGAAACATTTTTAGGCCTTACCATGATAAGTATAATCTTTGGAGGAGTTATAGACCTCGTACATGTGAACTTTTCCTAAAATGGAGTCTGACATTTATCGTGTGTCAAGTATTGTATTCACTAATAATTTGGAGATTTGCTAATATTGGTAGCAATTACAAATTCAAACACTTCAAAGTTGGGTAATGCTAAGATGAAAGCCTTACAAACTTGTCTTCATCTCCTGAAAGGCCTTTTCCTTTAGTGTCTATCCATGAGAAAGCTTCTTTCGTCGTGCATTTTTTTAAGAGGAAATGAGCAAACTGAATTTTTTTATAAATTGTAGAATGAAGCTTAGCCATAGTTTGTCACCTCAAAAATTCTATTGAGAATTGTTCATACCCAAGAAAACAGCACATGAGGTAAATTCACGTTCTTCCAACTTGGCACCAGTATGCTCTTCGAGGGTGTAGAGCAACTTTATCGGTTCACCTGTATCGTCATTCTTGTTATAGATAGAAGTGTAATCAAAGTACACGTCAATATAATGCACAATGAAGGACTTGAGCACTCCATTCATGAGCCTCGTCCATTTATCACCTTCTTTCTTAGTTCAATCTCTAGTATAGTGTTGATCCCTGCAACTCATCTAAGATATCATCATTTCTAGAACTAGTGTACTTGATGGTTCTTTTTCCTGTTTTTTTTTTTTTTTTGTAAAAATTATCTACACTCTAGCCATACAAATAAAAACCTTCCTCCATCACCTGTGTTCTTCAGGTTGCTGCGAGCCGAATGCACCTATAGAGAAATTTCATAGTTCATACCAATCATTACATTTTAAAGGTTGACCATTAATTTCAAATTGCTTTTGCTTATTATTTATTGTGGATCAAGTGATTCTTGTTTCAATGTCAAATCAGGGGTCGTTGGTGTCATAGCATACTTATGACCTTCCTTTTCCTCGATTAGGACAGGAACCTCTCTATAGGCGTTGGGATACTGCTGATATTGATGCTATGTTTGTTGCCTTCACTAGTCAAATTTAACCCTTTTGGGATTAACACAGAAGATGAGTAGATAAGGCTCCCATGGCTCTTTAGTGTAGGTAATGTCCATTTACATTAGTGATTGATAGACTGGTCTCGTATAATTACACCCCACATCCTTCTTGCTTGATTGGTAAGATCTTGCTATTATCCACATAGGTTCTGGAAGTAGTTTGCTTCGGTATTTCCAAAATGCCGGATATCTCCTTTTCTTATACAAAAATATGATCCACCTTATCCCAAGACCCAAGCCTATACGTCTCAACACTTCTTCACATCTAGTAAATCAAAAAATTGAGGTGTCCTGCTTTTGACAGGCATCAGAGCGTCCTAGTTACTTTGTATCCCTTTGTCCCAGGAAGATTCTATATGTAGCTTCAATAAGCTTAATCTTCCTTTGAGGTAAGACGTATATTGAAGACAATCTTGAAATTGGAGGACTGTGCTCTACCTCTGTAAGAGACACTTCTAATTTCAGGCATTGTATTCTTTCCATCATTGGAACACAATTTGAAAACAAACAAGACCAAAATGGTAGGACATATAGAAGAGTCGTCCTTAAATGAATTTGTTGGGTAAAATAGGCACAACCAAATGCTTTGGCAGCAATTGGGAAACTGTTTTTTTTTAATCATAAATGAGGGAAATTCCCTGAGCAATTGAGAAACTGTAACAGTTCTTAAAGTTCTTCAAATTAACTAGGCGCCCTGACAAAATATATTAATTGAACTCTTCTATGAGTTTGTTTGGGGGTCTAGAAATGGAGTAAAACCTTTGATTGCATGAACAGATTTGAGATCTCACCTGTACAATTTTAGAACATGATCAATGAAGTATATAGGAAAAGTGTTGTCATGCTTGTTGGGTTAATTTATGCCATGGCATTTATGGAGGACTTGCAATGTATAAGAACTTTAGTTTTTTCTCTTTGAGGGTCACTGCAGTGCCTTTTTTTAATGAACACTTGTTTTGATTTCTTTTCACGCCTTTTGCTGCATTCATCGTATTTTAAGATCTGATGTCCTAGTTTCTTCTTTTCTAAAAAGTTATTTTGGTTTCTCTCTATTCACGAATTGCAATTTCTTTGACCCTTCTAAGTTGTGATGGGCTCTGTCCTCGGTGCCATAACAAACGGTACCTTGTTGAGCCAGATAATCATATACAAGAAGCCAGAAACGAAGAAAGAGAAGAAGGTCGAGTAAAGAAATCTTCAGTTTTCAAGAGTGCTTCGAGTAACACAACGTATTTATCCTTTCAGCTACGGCAAATAGGTCATGCGCAAGCATACTGTGGCTGTAAAATGTCAAATCACAATATGTTTTGCAAGCAGCTTTTGCATTTCCTACTTGCTGTAGGTTTTGTCATATGTATACAATACAGGATGAGGGAAAATTGGTTACTTTTGACAAGAAAATTTGGTGTTGATTCAGAAAGCGGAAAGCGGATTGAAATATTTTTGTATTCTAGCCTTTTGTTTTCCTTCTGTGCAAGCTTAGTCATTACTTTTTCAAGCGTACATGCAAGCAAGGCAAAATGAGCCTGCGAATTTGTAGACATTTGAAATAAGAGGACTGCTATAACTGTCAGTATTACATATACTGATATACAGTTACGTTCAATGATTGCATAGTTTTTAAGATATCCTGTCCGATATCTTGGCCATATCGCGCGACATGCAGTTGTGTGGCTCATAACCCATTGAGCACGTGAAACACCGAAAGCAGTGATGCATTTTAATGGGATTAGCTTCCTAATCCTCAAAAACAAACCTTGATATTGCTGAAACCTTTCGTTTGAAAAGAAGTGCTCCTAGATCTTAGGAAAAGGATTAACGTCTCTATCTGTTTGTTTATAATACTGTTTCTAGTAATTTAGTGTGAGGTTTTCTTTTTGTGTTGCATCTCTTGGTTATCCATGTTCTTCTAAAAAGAAATAATCTTTCATAAGCTAAACTAGTTGTTGTGTAGTGTCATATATACATATAGAGTTATGATGCAGTGCAAGTGTCGGATTTGTCCACAAATTAAGGGTGTGTTATCTTCAATTCAACATTCTAAAGCATTGTCCACTAAAAAAACATTCTACCAATAAATTGTGGCGAATGAAGCTAAGAAAACGTGTGTAGGAAATATTCTACTAATAAACTGTGTTTTGCTGGTGAAGGAAGCTAAAAAAATTAGCTACCAAAACTTTGTGGTGTCAGCGAAGGAAGACCTTGTGTGGTCTACCTGTGGAGAAAAGAACCAGTTGTTGGCCTTATTTCATGACAAATTGTGAGCTCTCCCAGTGTAGGAGTACAACTAATTCTATAGTAATTTTCACAACAAATTCTTGATGGAGCTTCATGTCGAAGACTTATTGTTGATTTATGTGTCGTCAAAACTCAAGCAACAAATACCCAAAGCTTTTATTGGAATAATAATTTTGACCAAAATTTCCCGAGAACATTTAAGATAAAGTTGAACATTAATTTGGTATCAAACACAACATGACATAAAAAAAGCAAATAATCAGTATCAAAACAAATATTGAACATAAAGAATTGGAAAAAACTTTGTCTATCCACCGGGTAGACTACCCACTATTAATATAGACTTGTTGAGGGTTGTTATAATGGAATCCAATTCAATATAATAATTATTTTTTAATGCTCTATTAGTAGTGGGTTGTCTACCTGGTGGGTAGGTGTGTAGCATATATAATTTTTTTGTTGCATTTATTGATGTGATGATTACCTCCGCCGTCATGCTTACAAATGTTATGCCAAAATGATAAAGTTAATTTGGTGTAGGATCTTTTTATGTTTTTATCCAAATATGAGCGTCCGGAGCCGTGGACTATAATCCATACTTTATCCCGTTTTCGGGCCATTTTTCACCTTCTCCTCGCCTGACGACTTTCTCGTCTGACACCTTCTTTGGTACCTGATGTGCCTTAGGAGGGCCCCATGTGCCTCGGACCTTCCTTCGTTGCCCACTTATCCCTTCCATAAGCTCGCTTGGCACCGCCCTCACTAGGCTCAGAAGGGCCTTCGGATTAAATCCCAGGCCCATTCTGAGGCATGAGTGTGCCTCCAAAGGGCCTCCCGCGGCACTGGGGTGCAACCCACAGGCACCGGTGACCTTGCCCCGTGGGAGCCTAGAGGTGCCTAAGGATTCCACCGAGTGCCGCAAACCGTCATTAGTTGCCCACTTTTGCCTTCCCGTGGCTCATTTTTCGACTTTTCGGGCCAGACGACTTATTTTAGTCCCAGATCTTCCTAGGTGCCCCGAGTTGCCTAAAGATTCCCCTGGGTGCCTCGGACCTTCATTCGTCACCCACTTTTGCCTTCCCTTGGCACGTTTGGCACCTCCCTCGCAGGCTCTAAAGGGACTCCGGATGGCATCCCATGCCCCTTATGAGACACGAGTGTGCCTCCAAAAAGGCTACGACGGCTCTGGGGTGCACCCAACACCCCGTATTTTTTATACCCGCTTAGTAATTATTTATATTATTTTAGTTTATAAAAATAATTTAAAATACTCTTTTATTAAATATATATATTTATTTTTCATTTGACTTTAGCTAAGAAGTAGTTAAAACAAATTCCTAGATTTCCTAGGTTCATACCTAACTACCATTATTTAACTAAGGAGAGAGAAAGAAAGAAAAAAAAAAAGAAACCAAAGGAAAAGAAATGAAAGCAGGGGAGTTGTACTGCTTCCTAACTCCAAAACCCACGAGACCACCATTATCTTCTTCCTTGGTCAACTTCTTGCTTCATCGCCATTAAAAAAGCTTCAAAATTTATTAAGCCATTGTCACACATCTTCACGCCTACATCCATCACCATTATCATCACTCGTCTTTTTGGGCAATTCGAAGACGGGAAGAGGAATTTTTGTGGCTTGCGTTTTCGGGTCAAAGTTTGGGTCGAAGAAGGCGAAATTTTGGGTCTTTGTTCTTTATCTACCTTCCAATTACTCCAATTTATCAAATTGCGGTTTCGTAGAGGAACCTTTTTGACTTGAAATTGAGATTCATTAACTGTGATTGCTGATAAGGTAAGATTTCTTACTATGCTTGTACATACGAGTATAGAATTTCTATACATTGTTTTGGAAATTTATTTTTGGAATGAGATCGTTTTATGAAATTCATACGTTGAGATTTAAATGGTTCTCGAGATTTATATTGAAAGAGTTTATGAGATCATTTATGAGATTTATGTTAAAAGGAGGAAGTTCCTCAATGTTACCAAGTTTAATGAAAATGTGGGGTTGCCGGTAAGCGATATTCCTCGAGTATGGAAGTATGTTGAGTTAATAGTGTCTCAACAATTTATTTTAGTAGTTGGGAGTATATTGATCAATACTCTTGCCATTCGTCTTCCTTCTTGATACGTTATCAAGTTAGGGGTATGCATACTAGGGACTTTGGTGTTTACCTTATCTAGTGAGCCTAGCTAGCTCATTGGATTTTTATTACTTCCTACTCACATATTTCAAAGGAGTTATATTTGAGTGATTTACAGAATGGTTTAGAAAGAAAGAAAGATTGGAGTTGAGGTTGTTAGAAAGTTAACATATTATATATATAATATGTACAGCTTTTAAATGAATTTGCAAGATATTCCTATATATCTTGCCTGCACATTGGATAGTTTTGTTTTATTATAGTATGAAATCTTGCTCAGCCTTTGGCTGATACTACAGTGTCTAATGTGCAGGTAGCTGAAGATAGTTAGTTTTTGGTTGGGTTAAAGAGTGCGTTGGATCTCCTTTAGCTTAATACATACTAATAAGACTTCCGTTGTTATTTGTTTGACTTTAGAACTTATATTTGGGTTGTAATAATTATTTAATTTCTAGCTAGTTGGTCTGTAATAATTATTTAAAACTTATTGTTTAATATTTTTAGTTAGAACCATTAGCCTTGCGGTTATTATTATTAATTACCGCGGCGTAACACGTTTGGATTTCCGAGTTTATTTATTATAAGATGTTTTTAGAAGTATTGGAATATCAGGGTTGTTACAGGTACTGATGCATGAGCCCCGTGAACACTCAAAGTCGTGGACCATAATCCACACTTTTTCCCGTTTTCGGGCCATTTTTGGAGTTCTCCGACCCCAACATCTTTTTTGGTCCTAGACCTTTCTAGGGGCCTCGGGATGCCTAAAGATTCCCCCGGGTGTCTTAGACCTACATTTGTATCCCACTCTTGCCTTTCCTTGGCTCGTTTGGCACCTTCCTCATTAGGCTCTGAAGGGCATCTAGAAGGCATCCAATGCCCCTTCCGACCCATGAGTGTGCCTCCAAAGGGGCTTCCACGACCCTAAGGTGCACACGACGTGCACTGATGCTTGGGCCCCATAAGCGCTCGGAGCCGTGGACTTAACCACGCTTTTTTCGTTTTCGGTGATTTTTTTTCGTCCGGAGCCTTCCTAGGGGCCTTGGGGTGCCAAAGGATTCCCTCGGGTGCCACGGGCCTTCTTTCATTTACCACTTTTGCCTTCCCTTGGTTCGTTTGGCACCGACCTCGCTAGGCTTTGAAGGGCCTTCAGATGGCATCCCATGCCCCTGTTGAGGCACAAGTGTGCTATCAAAGGGGCTGCCACGGCCCTGAGGTGCACCTGATGTTAACTGATGCTTAGGCCCTATGAACGCTTAGAGTTGTGGACTATAATCCACACTTTTTCCTGTTTTTCGACCATTTTTCGACTTCTCCAAGTCCCGCGACTTTTTTCGTCCCGGACCTTCCTAGAGGCCTCGAGGTGCCTAAGAATTCCTCCGGGTGCCTCGGCCCTTCATTCATTGCCCAGTTTTGCCTGCCCTTGGCTGGTTTGGCACCGACCTCGCTAGGCTCTGAAGGGCCTCCTGCTGGCATCCAATGCTCCTACGAGGCACGAGTGTGCCTCCAAATGGGTTTCCACGGCCCTGGGGTACACCCGACGAGCATTGATGCTTGGTCCCCGTGAGCGCTCGGAGTCATGGACTATAATCCACACTTTTTCCCGTTTACGGGTCATTATTCGACTTCTCCGGGCCTGGTGACTTTTTTCATCCGGGACTTTCCTAGGGTCCCAGTGGTGCCTAAGGATGCCCCCGGGTGCCTCGGACCTTCCTTCGTTGCCAATTAAGGCTTCCCTTGGCTCGCTTGGCATCGCCTTCGCTAGGCTCCTACGGGCCTCTGGATGGCATCCCATTCCCCTTCCGAGGCACGAGTGTACCTCAAAAGGGCTTCCCACGACCTTGGGATGCATCCCACGGTGTCGTGGTATGATCCTCACTTTTACCCGTTTTCGGGACATTTTCCAACATCTCCGAGCCGGGCAAATTTTTCATCCCGGACCTTGCTACGGGCCCTGCGATGCCCAAGAATTCCCTCGGGTGCCTCGGCCCTTTTTTCGTTGCCCACTTTTACCTTCCCTTGGCTTGTTTGGCATCGACCACGCTAGACTCTGAAGGGTCTCCGAATGACATCCCACTCCCCTTCTGAGGCACGAGTGTGCCTCCAAAGGGCCTTCCATCCCACGGGCACTGATATGCACCCCATGGGCTCCCGGAGCCGTGGACTATAATTCATATTTTTGCCCGTTTTCGGGCCATTTTTCGACTTCTCCAGGCCCCAACGACTTTTTGGTCCCGTAACTTCATAGTGTTCCCGGGGTGCCTTAGAATTCCCCCGGGTGCCTTGGACCTTCCTTCGTTACCCTTTTTTTACCTTCCCTTGGCTTTCTTGGCACTACCCTCGCTTGGCTCCGAAGGCCTTAGGATGGCATCACATGCCCCTTCCAAGGGACGAATGTATGATATGTATACTATAATCATATCATATATAAGTGTATTGTAATCATTGTCAAGTGGGAAGTGTTAAGTCTATGACTGTATATATGTATAGTGTAATCATATTATACAATATCTACCGCTGGGACCAGCCAACAGTTGCACTCCGCAGTTGTGGTGTATTATCAATCACTTCCCCCTAAATAGTCTTACCTTTGAGATAGCCTATATAACCGTTGAACATAGTTTTGATGTTAAGTAATGTACTTGGCCATAATAACAAATTGTGATGGCATAAAATGTTCGCGTAAACCCTCGTCGTTCCTTGGGCAGAATTTCTAGGGGGTGTGGGGGGATGAATTGAAGCTACATAGGGCTGAATCTCAGTGGATCGTGGCAGCAAGGGCACTCTGCGGCAGAATGGCCACTCTGCAACGTACAATACCCCGTCGTGCATTTAAATCACCTAGAAAGGATTCAACGTGCTGCTCGGTAGCAATTGTACTTCAAGGCGGCTTTCATGGCGCATCCGCAGCGCTGCCTTAGCCTTCGACACGTGCCCTTGGGGATCGAAGCCCCTATTGTAGAACTGCAGTCAAGCGGCGGGAGTATGCATCGCTTCTGCCCCGGATTCCGACTTAGAGGCATTTAGTCATAATCCAATGTAGACCTGTTCTAAGAAATGAGAATGTTTTCAAATGTCCTTCCATAGCCCTGGGGTGCACCTCATAGGTTATGTTGCCTAGCCAGTGGGAATATATTTGAAAGCATGGATTATAACCTTTATTTTTGTCCGTTTTAGAGCTATTTTCAGCTTTATTGGGGACTGGCGAGCCTTTTCATCAGAGACCTTCCAAAGGGGACTGGGATACCCTAGGATGGCCCCAGTGCTTCTGACCCCCTTTGTTTCAGTAGTTTTCCTTCCACCGGCTTGCATTACACCGCCCTCACTCCACCCTAAATCGACTCTAAAAGTCATCGTATTCGTATTGTATGCTATAGTAGGGAATGAGAGTGCCTGAAAATGCCCTTTAGTGGCCCTGTGATACATCCCACTGGCTCTGTTGCTTGGTCACCGAGAATGTCCGAAGACGTGGATTATATCCTTTAATTTTAGCTTTTTTTGGGCCTAATCATTTTGTATTTGTCTGGCCTGGCGACGTTTTTCATCAGGGACCTTTCTAATAACTTGAGATGTTTTGGCGTGATCCCCGAGTGCTTTAGACCTCCTTTGTTGCCTCGGCATACCTTCCATTGGCTTGCTTTTCCTCGTTTGCGCTCCACTCTGAAATAGCCCCAAAGGCCATTGTATGCTCGTTTCATTACATGGGAATGTCTTTAAATGTCCTCCCATGACCCCATGATGTGGTCAATCCACGAGATTGTCCAAAAGCGGGGATAATAGCCTTTACTTTTTGTTGTTTTGGAATTGTTTTTGGATTTGTGCGGACTCAACAATTTTGTCATCCGGGACCTTCCTAAAGGGCCCGAGATGCCTTAGGGGGAGCCCCTTATGTTAGCTTGCTTTGTACAGTTCACAACTTTGTCATTTTGTATATCTATGCGTGTCTCGCCCTGCCTAACGAGTAACGAGAGTACTTACCCATACTTTACCTACAGTATTAGTATCCTTTTACCTTGTGAATAAAGTTGTCGACACTTAAATTTAGCCTTGAAACCATTCTCTGTTCCTTTCGAGCCTTTTTGTCATTTCATGTTGTTGTTTTAGTAAATTGTAATAACATGTTCGATACGAAATTTTGTGGATGAATTCGAATCACATCTGAACCACAATCTTTTTCTATATTTGGAAATCTAGATATGATCTGATTTTCGTATAACTTTGAAAGTTAGATACATATAATGAAAACAAGCGTTGAATTTGAATGACAATTTTCAATTGTTTTTAATTCAAATATCAAGTTTTTTTTCGGAAACCCAATATTTTAACCAAAAAAATTTAAAAAAATCTGATGGTCATAATTTGTTCATATTTTCAGTATCAAAATATATTTTGTGATAGTTTAACTAAGAACTTAGATATCAAATAGTTTGTACATCTTACTTTTGTGATAATTATATAACTGTTATAGACATTAACGTGCTCATACCCCCCCTACTAATATGGTTACCAGGCCTGGTAAAAATTGACATGATCCGCTAAACCAACCCGAACACGACACGAAATTAACGCGTTCGGGTCAAGGTTTTTAATCCGTTTAAGTAAGCGGGTTGACCCAACACGACCCGTTTATTAAAGGGGTTGTGTTGGGGTTGAGCATGTTAACCCCAATCTGACACGACAACTCGTTTAACTACTATTTTATGATCAATATTATAAGTTGTGCTTGAAATAATTTGAATATTTTTCATGAATACATAATATTTATTATTTGGTTGTTCGATTTGGTTTATTTTGGTAAGTTATTTATATATAAGACGTGGGTTAAGAAATATATAACGTACATTTGTTTAGTTTATGAATACGCGCTTGATAAACTGGCAAATGAATGGGTCGGGTAGCTCGTTTAATAAACGGGTTGGATTAGTGTTAAGCGTTGTCGACCCGTTTATTAGGGTTGATGGTGTTCAAACCGTCAACTGATGGACCCGATACAACCCGTTTACCAACTCTAATGGTTACCCAACTCATACTGAACCATTCTGATATGAATGCTGACACGCATTCAAGACCCTATATGAACAAGTTAATAAGTGGACAATTTTTTATTTCCTTTTTCAGGTATGTTAGTGGTATTTTCAGTATCTTAATAGAACTTGGAGTAAAATATCATAAGAAGACAAAACTCAAAGACGAAACTCATTGTCTTGTTTGTAGTACTAAAATTTTGAATTACTTAACCCGTTTTGAAATAAATGGAATACTTCTCTCTTTTATGTGGGAGCTTTTTGAAAGAAGCGCTTCATCTATTTCAGAAAAGAGGAAGTATAAATTTTTCTCCTTCTTACATGTTTAATTTTCCAAATCCTAATGTTCATGAATTGGGTCAGCATAATCATATTGACCATCAGGTTGCAGGTAAATGGAAAAATTGTCAAAAATAATCCCAAGTTTTGGCCATCTTCCCAAATTAATCCCAACTTTGGATTATTTTTAAATAATCTCAAGTTTGTTAGTAGTCTTCCCTTATTGGTCCCTAGTGAAAAAGTCGGCTTAAAACTCGTTTTAAAGGTCAATACGCCGCGTGAAACATTTTCGTTTGCCTTTCATTCTAATAGTGGAGTGGTGATGAAGGCGATTAGGGGTGATTTTTTTTAAATAAAATGGTGTCTTATCAACTTTTTAAAATTGGTTCAAAGGATTATATGTCTTTTGGACCAATATGGGAAGATGACTCCCAAACTTCATATTATTCAAAAATAATTTAAACTTGGGATTAATATGGGAAGATACTTGAAACTTGAGATTATTTTTTACAATTTTTCCAAATATTTATGAAGGTCTATACTCAGTTATCATTGTTCTTCACATTTGTGCATCATTGCACTGCCATTTATCGGATCTCACCTTTCTAGTTACATTTTAATCGATATGGTACTAGAAAGAAATATTTTATCCACTCTTTTTCTAGATCGAGCACACTTTGTAAGGGAATTATAAGGTAGTGGGTTTTGCAAAACAAAACACATGTGATTGGTTAGTGGGTAACTAGTTGTCTTCTCCAGCACCTTGTTCTTCTTTCTAAAATGGTTTTTTCTAATTACAAAAAGGTATCTATGAATGGAAGTTGAGAGCAGCAAACCAAATCAGTGAAAATTGCCAACTTAATTTGCCGCCAATTTCTCCACTTGACCGCCAATTCCAAAAAAAAAAAAAAATCCCCCCAAAGACCAAAGCTACATAGTTTTCCCTCTCAATTCTTTGGCTACAAGCCTACAACCGAGTTGTTAGAATTATATCAGAATTCATAGGTATGTTGACGCAGTCGGAATAACAAAGGAAAAAGCAAGCGCTTATCCCTATACAAACTAACAGATTTACAAGCGATAAATCTGTCAAATAGCTCCGCGATCTACCAGAAAAGAGAGAAACTCTCAAAATATTATTATCAAAAGTAAAGTTAACCCTAATGACGGCCCAAAAGTCTTTAAATAGTTCTGACAAGGATCTAATACGAAAATTAATTAAAAATAAAACTCGGAAATTATTTGAATGATGTTTTTGGGGAACTCAGATGGCTTAAAAAGCCCGTAGGTCACGGCGTAGCAGTGAGTTGCATTCGTTGGCCGTTTCCCCTTCCGAAAAGGTATTTTATTAAGCATTCTGACACCGAAGGTAGAGTAGTAAAAATCATTTCAACAGTTTTTGACGATTTGTTTCCTCGGCGAACCGAGCAGCCATCCTTCTTACGTCATGTATGTGGCGCAGTGTATCTGTGTATACTTGAGAACCATCATGCTCCCGAGTCCAACATTACGTATACACATTTTCCTAGAAATGTTCCCATGCTTTTCTATTTCTTCGCCAAATAGCTAATTCATCAATATTTAAGATATCCTTTCCCTCTAAATTCTAATGTTCCAGGCACTACTACAAATTGCCCTTTTATCATTTCGGCAGTTTGGTGCTCATCACCTACTATGTGGACCACTTCATTTTCACATGAGATAAAACAGCCACTGACGAAGAAGAAGAGGAACCTGCTTTTGTTGTAAGCTAATATTCCTAGCTATGACACTCCATCCATCACCATCCTTTCTTAAATTTCCTAGCTAAGACACTTTCGCCTTTCGGCAGCCTGGCCATCATCATCATCCTTAACTTGACCAATAACCTTGCCTATATTAGCCACTTTCGCCTTTTGCAGCAACATTTTCACCCCAAATCTTTTGTTTGGGTACCATATCTCACGACAAGACACCTTCAGCCCACTTACCATGCATCCATGTCTCATTTGTAAACATAATGTACAGAAGAAAAGACGTCAATCATAACACATAACTACATAAGATAAGACACAACCCATGATTTGGCCTCATGACTTCAAGGTCATGGGATCAAATCCCACTAGGGGCTCTTTGGGGGTGAGGTTTCCCTTATTTTCCCCCCTCCCTCCAAAGAGTCTAACCTGCAAACCTGGCTGGTTGTACCTGTGCGAGGTGTCAGTTCAGTAGGGTCCTTCATCATACCAACTTAAAAAAAAAAGACACAGCCCACAAGTCGTATGCATTCCCCATTCAGAATTTCAGATGGATCAGGTAGGGCAAACATGTTTATCAGCTCCTTCATCGCATCAATTTCAACCAAGATTCGTGCAATGATATTTTTTGCTGCTTCAATTGAGCAATCCTTATGTCTGATCATTTCTTATGCAAAGTGAGCCACTGAAGGGTGATCCACACAGATATTCTTTTCCTAGACTCCTGTTGGAAATAGGAAAGTCACCATTATAATAATGCCTGTGGAAAATTTGTTCCATTCGTTTCTCTCAGACAAGAGTGAATATGTCTGCCTTCATAGCCATCTGCACAAGATCCTAATGTTCAAAGTCTCTCCAATATAACTTTTCCACTAAGGGAGCTACCTCATATCAACTAATCAGAATATCAGATACTTCAAAGAAAGTCTCTTAACATGGACCCTTTACCAACGTATGCTCTTAACTAGCAACTGCTATCGACATTGACTGTCATTTTGGTACCACAATTCTCTGTCCATGATCATGTCATTAGCCTTCAATACAAGCCATCATGATCTACTACCTTAATATTCACTAGTTCTTTTTTGTTTTTGTTTTTTTTTTTCTATAAGGAGAAACCTTGACAAGTCAAGTAGGAATAAAGGGGACACCAACTTGCCAAGGATGAGAATCGATCCCAAAACCTTAAGAAACCGGGGAGAGATGCTCTAACCAATGAGCTATCCCTCACTCTCCTCCATATTCACTAGTTGACCTTAATATCACAAGAGACACTTTTCTGGTATGGAGAAGAATACAACAAATCACTAAAACATGGACAACTAATACAGATGCAGCACAAAGCCACAAACACTAAATAAACACGAATGAAGATAACTAGAGTACAAACAAGAAACGGAAAGGTACATTCCGTACATATGTCCATACATCAATGATCAAACAAGCCAACAATATTAGAAAGGCCAACAGATAATAACATTCTAAAAAAACATAGACGGAAATTGCTATGAACTGACATAGCTTGGACAGATTAGAGACTAAGATTATGTGATGACAACAGAAATCATAAACATAATTTGGATAATTGCATAGGATAGATTTACAGATACAAGCTTCCAAGAGGTTTGCTCTTTCCCAAACACAGAAGATAAACCTCAAACAATATTCAACATAAGCTGCTCTATCCCTACTATCCTCTATTCATAAATTTCTTCCCTAACCAACTCCTTTATGATTTATCAAGCTTCGAGTGGCCTCATTCACTCCCAACTCCTAAGAGCTAAGCAAAGCTAAAATGAAATTCTTCCCTAACCAACTCCTTAGCTTATTCACCAAGCTACTTGTAACTACCTTATAGAGACAGTACCTAAAGTACTCTCCCCCCATAAATCAGTTCTTAGCATTCCCGGCCGGCAAACTTCCACCTTCCATCTGATATGAATTCAAGAAACTACAGCAGAAATTAAAGGAAGAAGAAACAGATTATGATTAATCAAGCTTTCAAGTGGCCTCATTCACTCCCAACTCCCACGAGCTAAAAACGAAACCTCAATACTCTAGATGCCTTTCTCTTTGCCTACACTCCCTTAAAAATAGGGGTGTGTGTTTTCCCTCGAACCAACCATCTTCCTCTTCAAGTCATGCTTAACCAACTAATTATGCAATAACCAAACTACCTATTCCTATTAGGCTAATTCATTACAGAACAATATCAAGAAAACCTACATACTTTTTAGTAATTAGATTATGTAGCTCCAAGCAAATTACTGCTCCTTCTGTCCCATATCGAACTCTCCATTTTCCATTTTAGGATGTCCCAAAACAATATTTCTAGTGCCATTAAGAATTAAAGTCATTTTTTCTCTCCAACACATCAAAACCATTTTCTCTCAATTTCAGCAAGGAGTCCTTTCATCTATCCCTATTCACTCTCAATTTTGTTTTAATTCAAGATTTAACAAATTTCTTAATCTTTGTGCCACAAGCTAATGGATAATTAATATGGGAAATAGAGCGAGCATGTAAAAAATTAGTCTAAAAACAAGATAAATGATCCCAGTATCCCATATATACATTCTTCATTAACTAAACACACATTTAGAAAGACAATACATGATGCACTGGAAAATCTGATACGACAGATAGAATTATGTACTTCATTAAGATATATCGATATTTAACACAATGGTGAAATCAAATGAAGGGCATTGCAGGTAAAATTGTAGATAAATTGTACATTAGTTAAGTTTAAGAGCATCAGTAGAGAGATTTCAAATAGAGGGGGAACATTAATATGAGACACGACTCACGAAGAGTACAGTCTCCTGTTACATGCTATGACAAACCATAGTATGACTACAAAGAACAAGAGCATACAAGCACACAACCATACAGAACAACAGCAAGCTTCAGATATAGTTAGTAATTATTAGAAAAAAGACGAGTTGGTGTATGGTGGAATCCCAGGTGTCTTAGAATTGTGCAGTGACCAACACTCGGTGAAAGAGGAGCTCAGAAGCTTACCAGTTACCAAGCTTGCTGGTTACAACAATATGCAGGTAGGTTGCAGCCTCAGAGGAATTATCTTCGGTGGACTACGAAACACAGATTCCTCTGGGACATAAGGTTTCTCCGATTCTGAAACGTATGCGAGCCCGAAATCCCAACCGTTTACATGCAAATGAAACCCCAAAATGGGCAGAACATGAAGTTTACCAATTCAAAACGTTTCCATTTCCAAAAGTTCAGCAATTTCCATGCTACATGGTTATTAGTTGGTGACCATCGCATGATACTAAACAGAAAAGCCCTAACATCATTCTTCAGATGATTCAAACAGCATGCCTCTATACTCTATCCTTGGCTAATGGTTAGAGGCTTAGAGCTGCAAGTATGCATCATAAGATGCTGACAAGTAGCCGAAAACCCTTCCTGATTACTAAATTCATAAAACAATTCTTTGTTCTTCCCTTACCCTCCCCGAAACATGAATACTGGTTGATTAGTTGTACATAAAAAATAACTAATAAACAAAAAGTGCTTGTCCAGTTGTACTCATCTAGATTTTATCTATAATCAATACTCCCTGACCAAACACATTGATTTCAGGCCATACACAAGTACACACACAGGAAACTATCAAACAAAAACCAGACTGGATGAATCTTATCCAAGTTGCTCCAAAGCAGCAAACATCACAGTAATGTCTAACAGATGTATGACAGTTTAACATCCTTCTCCAACACATTTGAAAAAGGTCTGAAGCATCCACAAAAAAATAAGAGAATGGAACTCGCCTGATACCCCCTCCCATCACCTTAAGTGCAACTTGAGGTGTCATCATGAGAGCAAGAGAATGGAACTCAACAAGCACCTTCCACCCCCCCCTTTCCCTGAAAATGGGGGGAAAACCCCAAGTTGTCTTCCTGATTTCAAACTTTAAGTCTTTCCGGAAATGCGAAAAATAACAACTAAGAAAAACAAATAAAAATAAGAATGAAGGGAAAAGAAATAAAGAAACTACATAATTCACTTACATGTGCCCTAGGTATAGGTCCCTCTACATCCAGGTATATATTACTTTTAACAGTCCGCAATAAGGACAATAAGGTAATGACATTCAAGCAATAGCCATAATCTTCTTTCATAGGAGGGGCAATAAAATCACACACACACACACGAAAAGGAAACAGAAGATAAGCTGGCAACCGACACTTCCAAAAGCCAAAATCCAATAAGTGAACAATGAACATCATAATATTGGCTAAGAACTAGAAGCACACGATTAAATTACAACAGAAAAAACAAAGGACTAAAAAGAACAACCCACTTTTCTTTTGCCTGTTCTTTGGACAGTTCACGTCTGGTAATTACGGGAATTACTGCTTGACCACCTCCTTAAGGTGCTAGACATGAAATTCCTGCCAGTAAATAAACTTAACCTTGCTCTGAAAGACGCTGATCGCCACGTTTGGCCACCAACATTACCATCAGTATGAGTCTCGCCAATATCCGCAGCACCATCACCAATACTAGGATCTTGAGGTTCTTTGCCACTATCCAAGTTGACGGCCAAGGCAACTCTACTAGCCCTCAACCAATCTGCACCTTCACAAGTCACTGCCCTGCATTTCTTTACCTTAACTTTAACCAAATTAGGACACCCACACGCAAGCGCCTCCATTCCATGGTCGGACACAGGGCAATTCTTGATACAAAGCTTCTTCAAAGCAATGCACTTGGATGCGATGCAAGAAAGCTCAGCATCTCCAACCGTTTCACTCCCACACAAAGCTAACCTCTCCAAATTCTTACAATTATTAGCCAGCATTTCCAAACTCGAATTCGTCGGATTAATCCCAATCAAAACCAACTCAAGCAAATTCGGACAATTCTTAGCAACCGCAATCAACCCATCATCCCCAATCTTATTAGCTTTCCACCCATCAATATGAAGCTTCCTAAGCAACTTGCATTTCTCAGCAACACCCACAAGCCCGAAATTCGAACATTCAGGAGTCTTAACCAAGTGCAAAACCTCAAGGTTCAAACAAGAGCTAGAAATTGCAGATAACCCAACATCACTCACCTGAACTCTTTCAAGATGAATCTCCACCAACTCAGAAGAATTAGACACCTGCCGTAAAATCTTATCCCAGTCACCTGAACACCTGAAAAGCTTCAAGGCCCGCAAACTTCTCGACCCAACAATCAACGGCCCAAAACCCTGCCCATTATAGAGCTCCTTGAGACAAACCACCTTCAACCCAGTAGCCCTACCAGGCCCAACAGGGGTAAGCCCATCAGTAGTAATCCCTCTAAGCCTCTTCACCGACAACTCCTCCAAAGCCCAACAATTCTCAAGAACTGAGTTCAACCCTTTAGACCCAAAACTACAAGACCCAACAGAAAGCTTCTTGAAACTCGAAGAACAACTTCTAGAGAAAGCTTCTATACCATCGTCGGTAATTTCCTTGCAAGAACGCAGCTTTAGACGCGTAAGATTGACACATCGCTGAGAAATCAAGAAGAGGGAATCATCCCCTATGCTGGGAGATCGACGGTCGCATTTAAGGGAGAGTTTGGTGACGGAATCGAAGCGATTAAAGAGAGAAGAAATTGAAAGGAAGAGATGAGATTGAGCGTTGAGGGTAAGACGGTGACGAGATTGTCCTTCGATGGTAAGCCATCGACGGCAGACAAGAGAACATGAGTTGCGGTCGGATGGTTGAAGGGATTGGAAAATGATGGCTAAACATTCGTCGGGTAAATCGAAGGTGAAGTCGTGGGGGATGTGCGTGTTCATTGAAGGTATAGGTGCCTTGGGTTCAGGCCAGTGGGTGTGCGTGGAAGTTGAGGCCGTCGACGGTGACTGGCCCATCAGACGCACGGATTTTCTCTCTCAGAGACTCGATTCAAATACCACCATTTTGAGTTTTTTGAGGGGGTTTTGGTTTTGGTTGGAGGGTGGAGGGTTGTTTTCCTGAAAGGTAGGGGATGTTGTTGTGTTCATGTGTTGTGGTGGCACATTATTATTGTGTTGCGCATAAAATATGATCGGCCCTTGGGGTTGTCATTTGTCAAGGAGAAGAGGCCAAGAGGGCAAGAGGCTACTATAATTCTACAAGACTACAAACTACAAAGGTCGGAACTTGGAAACTGGAAAGGATGCTCGGTCAGTGCCTATTTGCCACCATTTCATATCTCGTGCACTTGTTTCTTTTTGCTTTTGTTACCTATATGTGTCCTAGTTTTGCGTGACTTGTGAAGTGTGAAAAGGCCCCACTCGAGTCACCAGCATATTTTGATGTTATCTGACGTGCGTGAACTTAGTTCACATTAACATTAGTGTGTGCACCATGCCAAAAGTATGAATCATTTCTGGACAATCCACTATATGTCTATATCATTAAGAAACTCATTATATTATGCATAAACCCATTATCTCAGATAGAAACTCACTATGTCATTCAGAAACATACTATATCGTGCGAAAACTACATCATCACTATATCATTTAAAAACTCACTATATCATTCAGAAATATAATATATCATGCAGAAATTATATCATTTCTGAACAACCCACTATATCATCCAAATATTCATTATATCATGCATAAACTCACTATATCATGCAGAAACAACATATTTCTATATGTTAAAGCACATATCACGATATATACTACACAACTTACATCTACCTGCATGTTAAAACATTAAAATTAAACCCTCCACTATATTGCATATAATTTCACTACATGTTTTCCGTTAATAAAATCCACTATATTGTATATAAGTTCACTATATTTCTATAAAACTCACTATATGAGGTTAATATCAATTACCAACCCAATGCACACTAAGTTAGTGTGCACAGGGTCCATTTAAGTTTTTTTATACTCTTAATCACCTTGATTCGCAAAAATTGAAAATTTAGGGGCAATATTATAATTAAAGGCCTGGGAGTGGATGAGAAAAAAAGAAAAGAATACCCATAATCACCTTTAAAGTACAAGTGTTGTAAGAACTGTAGAATATATGAAGTTTAGATATTTAGATTAGATGCATCTCCGACTCTAAGGCTATATTTCTTTATTGTTGCAATCCCTAGGGGGGTTAAGATTACTATAAGGACCTGAAATTTGGGCAAAGTTATTGTTAAGGACCTGAAATTTGGGCAAAGTTATTGTTAAGGACCTAAACTTGTAAAAGTTATTGTTAAGGACCTCTCATATAAAGTTACCGTTGAATGAAGCTTGAAAAAATGAAAAAGTTAATTTTGTCTCTCAAACCCGTCCTAGTTTTGTTCTAATCTAAAGCTTCAGCTTATTAAAAATATCATCATTGTCTGATGAAGGTCTTTAGATTCGCATCCGGTTCCTCAAACCAATGAATTCAATCCTCTTTGTATGTATTCTTAAAAGCATGGTTCTCTCTTATCTCTTCCATTATGGATGCCAATTGTTGTAGGAAATGTTGTGAACTCAAAGATGATGGTAATCATCCTTTGGGTTTAAAAGAAAAGGGGTGGAACCGTGGAAGAGACATATAGAGGGAAGGTGTAATGCCCCAGCCTATAAACATCATAATTAAGGTAATTAATCTATCATTAGCAGCAGAACTTAGATGGTTAGCGCGTTATTGTCGTACCTTCCATTCGGCAAAATTCAAGGCAATCATTGTCTCCTAAAAATTGACGTATTATATTAATCGAAATTCATAAGAAACTTAAACATATAGTTATAACTAAACTAAGCATAGATTTATTAAACTGAGCTTAGATAAGTTCATGGTCTAGTGATCATAAGTTTATATTACACAAGCAACATAGTTTTCATAAATGCAATGTGGTTGACCATCCTCACTTCTACACCATCCCGTCACCTTCCACAGTACCTAAAACCAAAAGCAACATCGTGAGCCGAGGCTCAATAATATATACTACCCTAATAACGTAAATTCATTTCAATTCATTATATTTGCTAACAGGAAGAAAAGAATATAGTAAAACACATTACAAATCCATAATGAAATAATAGCAAAATGAACAAATAAGTGGCGTCTTAAAACTTCATTATTTCCATCATCCTTCCATATTTTTACTTGGTAACTGGCTAGTAGAGACTTACGAGACGTCTCCCACTATGCGATGATCCTCAAGGAGCCCGACTCCTTTGTTGGATACACCGCTCGCACCAAAATAGAGTAGGAACATAACTTGTTGTACCCCTCAAGGAGTCATGTTCCCTTGTTGGGTGTACAACAGATGTCAATATACGTGTACGACCATAAAGTAGATAATAAGCATATCATAACATTATACCGCCATAACCTCTTTCACTTTCATTTATCATGTTACGTTTATTTAGCATTTCATTGGCAAAAGCCTTAGAAATTTCGTGAATCATACTTGAGCATCAATAACTCATAAGTCGCGAACATATATAAAACTCATGCCTTCTTTTAAACAATTGAAGTATTCCACAATCCAAATAAATAATCATATTACACAAACCTTTAACATAATTATAAGGAAAATTTGTCAAAAACAACCTTTTATATACCACTTTTTGTCAAAAACAACCTTTTAAATTTTTTTAGCAAATTCAGACCTTAAAAAAAAAATTCTTGGTGAGAAACAACCTTAATTAAAATTCCAGCGTTGACTCCCGGATTCCGGCGTTGACTCATTAAAGACCCCCATGTGCATCTCACATGCCATGAAATTTGTAACTTTTTCACCCTCTCCCTGAGTTTTCCCTGACATTACATGAGACAAAAATCCCTCCCCCATTAATTCTCCCAAATTCACGAATTTCCTCCATTAATCCAATTGCAAAAGTCATACAATTGCACAAATGCAGACCAATTTCATCCCAAAATTATCATTATGCACCAAACTTGCCTTATGCAATCCCCAATCATTGTTCCTTAACCTCTTCTTCTTCAGTTTTGCAAGTTCTTCAGCTAGCCTACACTTTTCATTTTCAACACAAACAAGCCTTGCTTTGGTGATGTTCAGTTCAGTAGCAATTTTGTGTTTCTCAGCTATAAGCACATTAGTTACGTCTCTTTGCCAATCAACAACATCTTCAGTATCAACCCATTCAAACTTGTTGCACCCTCTCTGCCCAGTTTCATGGTTGTAAAACTTGCAAGCGAGAAATTTTCTTCCTGGATTCTCGTGTGTCTAAGAAGTTCTCTTTGCAAGTAATAGACCACACTCACATGTCATTTGACCCATCAATACAAGCGCAATCTACATTCAAGAACCAAATTCACAAAATTCAGAAAAGGAATTTAGGGGAAAAAAACCTAGCTTGAACCAAATTTACGAAATTCAAGCAAGGAAAATTGATTGAAGATAAAACTTACATGGAAGTTGACGTTTTGGCTCCAATTGAAGGATGAAGTACTATTACTGCAAAAATAAAGTCAACCACCTTCAACAAAGATGGAGGAAATTTGGTGAGTTTGGGAGGATTAATGAGGGGTGGGGTTTTTGTCTCATGTACTGTAAGAGAAAACCAGAGAGATGGTGAAAAAGGTTAGAAATTTCGTGGCATGTGAGATGCACATGGGGGGTTTAACGAGTCAACGCCGGAATTCGGGAGTCAACGTCGGAAATTTAATTAAGGTTGTTTCTCACAAAGAAAAAAATTTTAAGGTATGAATTTGCGAAAAAAAAATTAAAAGGTTGTTTTTGACAAAAAGTGGTATATAAAAGGTTGTTTATAACAAATTTTCCTAATTATAAACATAATTTCACAAACACGTCACTAGTAGAAAAATGCGAATTTGCGTCCTTGGATTTACGTCGAACATTTAAGAAGCCGACGCAGTTGCTCAGGCGCAGATCATTTGCGTCAGTTCAGCGAGGGATCTGACGCAAATTATAAGTAATATGCGTCGGTTTCGCTATAGCATTCGATACAAATAACTACCGCAATTGGGGGGAAAATGATTTGCATTGTTACCGATAGGCACACGACGCAAATTCTGAAGGAACAAAGCTGGTTTGGGCCATTATTTACGTCGGTTGGGCCACGAGATCTAATGTAAATCATGGGATTTCATTCCCTTTTAAGAGCACGTTTAGGGTTTTTCCCCATTTCTCTCACTTCTCACTTTCTCACTCCAGCCACCTTCACTCTCTCCATTTCGTCCTTTACTCCATCCACCTTTAGTCCTTCACTCTTACTCTCCGACGACGTACCATCCTCTTCCTTTGTTCATTCGTTCGTTTGTGAATCCGTTCATCTCCATATCCCACATCCTCTTCCTCCCCAAGCGAAAGCAACTTCTATTGACACGCTTCAGCTCCAATTCCATTCTCTCTCCTCCGAAACTGACGCCATTAAAGGCCTCCACCAAATGGCGGCCTTTACCTTCTCGCGAACCCCATCGTCACCTGTCCTCCAAAACCGACGATATTAAAGGCCTCCACCGAAGACGAACCAGTTGCGACAGAGAAGAAGGAAAGAGATCTGGAGATGAGAGATCGAGACCGAGATTTTGCCAGATTTAGATTTTGAGACACATAATCTACTCGAATTTTTCCTGGCAGTTTCTAGTGGTTTGGGGTTTTTCTTGTTTTTATTCTTGGTTCATGTAAGTCTTGATATATGAAAAATTATATCTAAGCTTTAGGATTTTTGAATTTTTTTATCTCATTACTTGAATCCAGGGTTTGCAAATTGGGGGTTGTATGTTCGGTTAATTTCTACTGGTTATACAATTCTTTTAAGTTTTTCTCTATTTTGGTTAATTTCATTTGATTTTGTACGAGTGTTTAATTTTTTTCAGTTTAGATTTTCGTTGTTCATGGTTGTAGAATTGTAGTCAGAACGATTGTAGAATTGTTTGGAATCTGAATGATGATTTCATTCTACTGTAATCAGAACGATTGTAGAATTGTTCGGAATTTTAATGGTGGTGGAATTGTTTTTTTTAATATGTTGCAACTTTTAGAATGGTGAAAACTTCTTTTTTGGTTTTTTAAAAGCAATTTGCATCGGATGAGCCAATGTGACCCCACGCAAATCACTCATTCCAAGTCAGCTTTAATAAATAATTTATGACCATTTGCGTCAGGAGGGGTAATTGAACCGACGCAAATAACAATTAATTTGCGCCGAACAACAAACCGACGCAGATCACTTCTGTGCAATTTGCGTCGAGACCTGTAGCGTCGGACCAGGAATCGATGCAAATGAGGGTCCCGAAACCGACGCAAATCATCTTTTCTGTACTAGTGCATTTTGAAGGGGATCATCATCATGAGTGTTAACAATATATGTTACCTAGATTCCTGTTTAATAACCTTAAAAGCCGGGGAAGGATGTAATATCCCTTCCTTTAATCTAACCAAGAACTTAAATATCGAAAGTACAAATATTTATTTACTTTAGTACTTGAAATTCTAGTTATTATTTTTAGTTATTACTTACAAATCGAACATAAGTGATCTTACTAATAACAAATAAGATTAGATATGCTTATTATACTTAATCTAATTTATCATACTTAATTTGTATATCTCTCAATTAGATTTACATTTAAATGATAAAGTGAGCGGTCAATATATGATAAATTATAAATTAATTAAAGCAAATATTATTCATTTAAGCATTACAAGTACACTTAAACCATAAGTTTATCAGCTATTTAACATTGTAAGTGAACTTAAATTACTTCAAAGAATAAGGTGAAACTCGAACATTTTAGTTACTAATAATTACCCATGAACATAATACCAACATAATATAGGTTTCGAGTTTAATTAATGCACTAATTTAGCAATGAACATCCACTGAAATCAATTTAGCTAAGTTTATTTATAATTAGTTAAACTTATTTAAGCCATAAACTAATTGAAAGAACGTATGTTAACAAACATACCTCTATGCTTCAATAAAGAAGCAATGTAGAACAGGATCAAGAGGAAGACGAACGACTGGAGCAAGGGCGACAGGTGGCGGCGGCATGACGGGGTGCTGGATGAGGTAGCGGCGGCGTGGCTGAGGTGGTATTGGCAGCAGGGGAGATACGCACTGGCTGGCTGGCGGCGAGAGGCAGGGGAGGGAGGAAGTGACGGGAGGGAGAAAGGAAAAGAGGAGGGTGTTTGTATGTTGGGTGAAATGAGGCAAAGTGAGTAAGGTTTTTGAAACTATTTGCTATCTATAGAACCAAAGGCTTGGAACAAGGATTAAATAATCCAAATTCAGCAACTTGTTTGATTAAATAAATAAAAATCTGATTTGGTATTGACTTGTAAGGAGAGATAAATCATTGTTTATGCTTTCCATGCTATTTTCTTTTTCTTCTGCTATAATATTTTAGTCACCACCTGTTGTTTATTTATACATGTTTCTTAATTTATTTTAGTAATTCATATTGTTAAGTGAGATTATATTTCATTACTAATTCATTCGAGTCATCTTATTTTTAGATACTTACAAGAGTTTTTTTGTTAGAAACAACATTTTAAAACCATTTTTTTTGCGAAAAACAACCTTTTGAAAAGTTTTTTTGCAACTTACAACCTTAAACCATTTTTTTTGCAACTTACAACCTTAAACCAAAACTTTTTTGAGAGATGAAACCTTTTTCGGATTTCCGTCATTGACCATTAAGTATTTGCGTTTGACCGTCCAACTTTCATTTCCCTCCATTTCTCTTCCTTTTCATTAATTCATTTTCCTCCCTTTCCCTCCATTTCTTAAAATTCTCTCTCTCGCCTCTCCTTTTGATCTCTCTACAATGTCTTCCTCCATTTTCCTCAACAATTGGACAGCTTCGTCCATGAGCCCTTTCTTGCAGAAACAACATCATGAAAGAAGGCAGCAAAAGGTACAGAAGAGGAATGAAAATGCAAATGAAAAGGTAAAGAAGGAAAAGGATCAATAACAGCATCAATTGCCATGGAGTAATTGCGGGAATGAAAATGAAAAGGTAAAGGTAAAGAAGGAAAAGGAATAATACCAGTAACACCATGAAAGAAGGCAGCAAAAGCTTTAGGATTTCGTCCCTAACCAACATCCAACGGTGGTTAGAGACCGGAAACAACACGTGTCCGGCTACGATGCAGGTGTTAGACACTAAGGATTTCGTCCCTAACCATACCCTTCAACGCCTCATTCAGATCTGGTCTAAGCGTCTAACAACCAACTGAAGAGAGAGAAAGTTGTGGGTTTGAGGAGAGAGAAAGAAGAAGAAAAGAGATGAGGAGGAAGAAGGGAGAGAGAATGGGTATGGTTTAAGAAGAGGAGTGAGAAAATTAAGGGTCAAGTGTTAAAGGAAAAATATACAACCAACTGACGGTCAAACGCAAATACTTAACGGTCAATGACGGAAATCCGAAAAAGGTTTCATTTCGCAAAAAAAAATTGGTTTAAGGTTTCATTTCGCAAAAAAAATTGGTTTAAGGTTGTAAGTTGCAAAAAAAATTTAAAAAGGTTGTTTTTCGCAAAAAAATGGTTTTAAAAGGTTGTTTCTGGAAAAAAAAAAAAAAAAAAAAACTCTACTTACAATTATCCATTGCCCTCATGGGCTCGTGGGCTTGTGGCCTCGTCCAATCGAAAACGACACAACTTTGTTCCTTACTTTTGAACCAGTAAAGTCTACAGTGCATTTCTCATTCCAATGGCTGTGCCTTCCCTCCGAAGAGCCTTACCCCTCCTCCGTCTTGGGCTCCGCCATGGAGGTGTCTCGACTCCTCTTCCGCGTCTGCTCTGCTCATCCGCGTCCACTCATGATGCTCGGCTAACAGATGATGACATTCTCCGAGATCTTCAGCCTATCCATCTTCTCCTCAAAAAAGTTCTCCACTCTGCTAGGTTCGTTTTTCTATCCACAATTTTTCAATTAATACTCATGTCGATAGTGTAATTTGATTTATTAGTGTCACAATTCAATTTCGACTTTCTCCCGCTGTCCTAAATTATAGTATCCGATATATGCAAATAGTGCATATTGTCGGGAATAAAATGAGAGCTGCTTTCGGAAGTTTTATATATATATTCACAAAATTGACTAATAAAATGTCAATTTGCATATATCGAATATAAGTTAGGAGTTATATATCCAGACTGAGGTAGTATTAAGATGTTCTATTGCTGTGATCACAATTTTTTTTTTTTTGTACTAATAGTGAATAACAAATCTAATCTGAACTAATTACTCCCTGATAATTGATAAAAACATGTATGTAGGTCTATAAGCAGAATATATGGAGCTTATATTGATTGTGAGAGGATGGATATTGCTCTTCGTTTCTTCTAAGATCTTTGAGCTCCAAAGTTGGTTAGAAGTTAGAACCATCTAAAAACTCAACTTGCTCGTAGAATCAAGTAAAAACCTTTTATCTGAGTCTTAGCTTTTAGGATCACAACCAAATAAGTCATGGCATTAAAATTACTAGAAATGAAAAAGATGAAAGGCATGTCACTTTTGATGGTTGTTTCTTAGTTGCTTAAATAGCCAACTAGGTACGCCGCGAAATGGACAGGTAATGTTCACTCGTATCAAGTTTCTTTAATTAGAAGTATGGCGTATTGTACAACCTTCTTCATTGGAGAATACCATTCTCTAGAAAAAAGCTGTGGTCTAAGAGCACGTTTGGTTCGTGATTTTTGGGCTCTAAGAAACGGAATTAATTACCGATTCCCTTTCTTTTTGTTTGGTTCAACCCCTCATCAATCCATTACCATTACTTGGTGGTAATGGACTCCCCCAATTTGTTACCCTTCCCTCTCCCTCAAGTAATAAACTACATTATTTGGTGGAAATGGTTACCATTCCATTTCTATTCCATGCCTTCAACCAAACACCTAATAAAGCTAACCATTTTTGTTACCATTTCTCTCCTCTATTTGTTTCCATTCTCTTTCCATTACATATCTTGAACCGAACGACCCCTAAGTGTGTATATTTTGCAAATCTTATTAGGAAGTCTTGTTGGTGGTTTAAGTGTGTATGTCAGGAAGGCCTTTTACGCCAATGAACAAAATAGCAGTGCATGAATAAAGATAAATGCTCGAAAAAGTAGAAAGAAATGATTAGATGTTTTAGTGTGAAGTTGAATTCAAGTATAAGGAGTTGCTAAATAGCCTGATGGAGTGATGGTACTGGCCATAAAATAAAATGTAAATAAGTAATTGTGCTAGCATAAGGCTATGTATGCCACATCTATCTTTATCTGATAAGGTTGTCCTAATTTCCCCCTTGGCAACTATCTTCATTCCAAATAGAACTGGGCATGGCTGTCTTGGAAGGTATAAATGGACTTATTTGCTACTATATGTGGTCATGGTCATAAATGCAAAGGGCTTAGGAATTAGGATCTAGGAAGCATGGACACGCCAGGATACGAGTATAAGTGTGTCGGACCTTTGAAATGAAGTGGCCATTATTTTCCCAAAATGATGGAGACATGATCAAGGACCAAAAACGTGGCAGATACATTGCGGACACGACTATGACGCATATCTTGATGCCTTTTTCTATTAGATTTTCTTTCCAGTGGCTATGTTGAAAGCCAAGCTTGTCTCTCTATCTCTTTCTAGGTCCCCCAACTTTACGAATTCATACCCATTGCCCTCGGGACCGGTCTGTTGTATGCTTGGATACAATCGAAACATACAAGGTTTAAGAATGAAAAGAATCAAAAACTCGAGCCAAATTTCAAGAGAAGGCTCACAGTTTTTGGGGCAACTCTAACTGAATAGAGATAAAGACACACCACACTTCTTAGTTAAATAACCTTAGATCACCACTTCACTTAGCCAAAGTCAAGTAAGCAAAGGCACGAATTCACTTAGCTTTCTAATCCAAAAAAGAAAACTAAAAACAAGATAGGAAGAACACTCCTTTTAGTCATAAAAGTCATGTCTTTCTCATTCATTACTTCCGGTATTTATAGACAATTACAACTGATTTTCTGGTTTTTTGACAATAATTAAAAGATTAACTAATTAACTAGCTAAATAAGTAAATGGAACGTGTCCCATTACTTACAACCGAAATAAGAAAACACCTAGGAAAGAAAACGGCTACTAAGCTGACTGAATACGAGAATTAAGGCGTGCAATCTCCAACTTGTTATCTGAAGTTTTAATGATCTGAAGTTTGTTATGCCTTTGAAATCCCACGGATCATGGAGCTGCTAATGGGAGTTAACTGCTTTGAGAGAGCTGTACATTTTCTCCTTGAAATGCTCCTATTTTAACGGCAACTTCCCACTCTCTTGTAACCACTTCTTTTCTCACGTTTTCCTTCCTTGCTCGCTGCTGTACTAAGCTTATTACATCCTTAGCTAGTTAAAATGATCCGAAACAATTACATAACATGAGTCTTAAACAAAGAATACATAGTAAGTAAATTGCAGACCATAGACTCGAATTAAATTAAATGAAAACAACAATAACTAACTTATTAGACTCCTAACAAACAAAGGACTTCTAAACACGAGCAAGACTCTTAAGCATGGACTGAGTTGACAAAAGACTCCATTAATGGCACGCATGGAACAACAACCCTCTTTTCGAGAATACCTTCTCCAACCATGGCCACTAGCTTGGAGTCCTTGTATATGAGCTATGAGGGAGCCATGCTGCCATCACAATCACAGCCATAAATGGACAGCGGCAAGTGCCAGCCTATCTCTTGTGCACCATGCTGTAGTGCCCCCTATTACTGTGGCTCCCTCTCATTCTCTTTGGTTCTGTGCAGCCAAGCACCGACAGCCCACCTGCTGAAGCATTGCTGAGTTCAACCAGACAACTAAGAACCACTGGATTTATGCCCAGCTGCAAATGTGAGCGTCTCTAATTGTTTAGAACGTGGGACATCCCTGGCATCAGAAAAAATTCCATGTTTTGTTGGTTGTTTCAGTTTGCATTGCAGCCACATTTCTTTAAAGTTAGGAGGAAGTAATTTTATAATTATTGTAAACATTTGCGCCACTTTTTTTGAGGCTTCTTTATTGTTTCTAGAATCGTAGGTTTCCTTACTCTCACATGATTCCTAGATTGTCAGGGTGGCTTCTTAAAGTTCTTGTATCAGCTTCATCTCAATTCTCAAGTACATTATTTTATCTAATAACGTCTACATTCCCACCTAATCCAATACCTCATCTTAGACATTCTTGAAAGAACTATCGACCATGGCTAAAAGGATCCTATTCCGTTTGCCTTAGATGCTAATTGGGTCTTTCTTGATTTTCCAGTTTGGATTTTTGTATAAGGTTTCTCTTTGTTTTAGTGGTTTCTACATTGTACCCGCAATGTTTTTTTTTTCTTGCGAGTTGCACCTTGAACTTTGTATTTGTTCTCTGTTGTACCCCTCCATTAGAAAATGCAAAATATAGGAGTTCTACATACAAAACCCTTCTAGTTTTAATACGTTAAGAATTTGTGATCTAATATTCTATAATACTGTTACCCTGAGGCTGAGTGATTGAGCAAAGGTATTCCAAAGTCCAAACCTTTATTGCATTTCCTCTTTGTTAAAGTACTAATGTTGAATACTTGATAAATGGGTAGGCACTTGACTTTAAATTGAGAACAACAAAGATTTAGTGCCGATCCAGTTTAGTTTACATCCAGTATTTCAGCACTCAAATAGGCAAAAAGATGTTACTTATCAAACCATGGTTTACCCCATGTTACATACCGCACACTTTGGCAGACACTTCCAGCTCTTGAAGTAGAATGAAAGCAACTATGTAGTGTGGATGTCAGATTTTTGTTTAGCTTGACATTCTAACTAGGCACAACATGCTAATTTCCATGCAATACATTTAATGATCTGCATACTTGATTACAGTAAGAACATGTAAATCAGTAAAAGAGTTCATAGGCGTTTGACACTACTAAAGAATCTTAATGACATAAATGTGGATTATTTTCTACTGCTTCTTTAATGGAGAAATCTTATATGTATTTATATGGCACTAAAAAGAAACTTGTAGACTTGTACTGTAGCACGGCAGGCTTTTGATTTTGGTTATTGCTACGACTATCTTGGTTTATAAAATTTGCGGTGTTTCATGAGGATGACATTAATGCTCGAATGCGTAAAACTTGCATTCTTCATTTGATCTTCAAAAACAATTTGAGATTATTGTACCCTGGTTGACATTTTGTATTGTCAGGTACATGGATGGGGAGTTCCTTACTCCTGATGATGAGAAAGCTGTTGTAGAGAGACTGCTTGCTTATCATCCTTGTTCTGAAGATAAAATTGGATGTGGACTGCATTTAATTATGGTGAGACTTAATCTCTCACCATCTTTTTTGTACATTTTAAGTTGCTACCATCCCTGTTCACAATATGCTATGAATTAACATAGCTTGGACACCATTAATGGCAGAAATTAAGGAAGAAGATCAGTATTTGATTGATGAAGTGAAGATACAGCAAATGTAATTGATATTCAACCTTTTGAGAGGCTTGATTCCCATACCATTTGCTATGAATTGACATAGCTTGGACACCATTAATGGCAGAAATTAAGGAAGAAGATGAGTATTTTGATTGATAAACTAAAAATACAGCAAATGTAAATGATATTCGAGCTTTCGAAAGGCTTGATTCTCTCCCAAATGAACTCTTAAAAGCTCACCAATTTTCTCATCAATTCCCAACATGCCAATCCCTTCCTAATCTACTCTTATTCATAGTAATAGTACTCTAGCTATCTCCCTTGTCTTCCTCCTCAAGACACTTTTAACTGAATTATATTGCACTACATAATGCGGCCCTCCCCCTGATATGGATTCATAGCACATTGTCTACCACCCCTATCCACATTCTGACTTTGAAGTTCAGGGAGACTGGTGTTTCTCATACCTGTGACTGACATTGTTGAAAGCTTATGACTGTAGTTTTTGTTTGAAAATCTTATGTTAATTTCTCTACCATGTATCCTAATAAATGCACTATGACATTAGGTTTCCCCCTCCCCTCCCTTTCTTTTTTCTGGCTGTCGATTTTTTTTTGTATAATACCTTATATATAGCACCTTTGAAGCTGAGCATAAACTGGCAAATTGATTTTATTGAAGTACTCGATTCGGTTTTCATTAGTTTACCTGCTTCTTTGGGTACAAAGTTTTAGGAGAAATAGCTATATGGGTCATAGAAGGTAAGAGAAAGTATTAATTTATTGGCATATTATATTGAAGTTAATGTTGTGGGCCAAGGAAAGTAGAGTGAGAATGTAAAGATAATAATAAACAACTGGTGGCACCATTCCAAAAACAGATAAAAGAAGTGGGTAAAATTATAAGGGACAACCCAAAAAGGAAAATGAGTAATCTAATAAAATCTAGAGGGAGTACAACCTTGTTGACTTTTTCCTTAAAATTGCTACTTGAAAGTAAAAGAAAAAGACCTAGAGTTGACCTTAAATTGATCATCTCCGTTAAGGGAGAAATGATGCTGATGATGGCTATTGGCTACTGCCCCAATTGGTCATATTAGAGTTGTATCAGGGACTCATATTACGCTGGAAAACTTTTTTGTAAGGTAGTGTGAATTTCCTTTTAATGAGAGGTGCCTATTCTTTAAAACTGCTATGTAGAATGCAGTAGATAGTTGACAAATTTCCCTATTCAGAAAGAGACATTGAATTCAAATGTAATATCTTTGCTTAGTATTTGCTTAGTATGTTTTCTTCAGCTAATGTTCTCTTCTCTTGATGATAGGTTGATCGACATCCCCACTTCGAAAATACAAGGTGTCTATTTGTTTTAAGAACGGATGGTGAATTGGTTGATTTCTCCTACAAGAAATGCCTACGTGAGTATGTTCGAAAGAAATACCCTGCACGTGCTGGAGGTTTTGTGCGGGAGAAGTTAGGATTTCGATTCGATCATGGCAATCAGCGACTTTATCTCCAGCAATATGGGAGGTTCTGTGGTGATTGAGGCCGTGTTTGCTGAATGGCCCATCAAACACATATCCTTCTACATCCAGAAATTATCTCATTTGAGATTTAGTAGAACTGAATGAGCGTTTGAGTCTTCAAATTTAGGGTATGTTTGTGGCACATTATTTGCTGTTTATTATAATCTCCTTGGAGTTGGGGATTTAGGAGTAGTAAAGGTGAACAGGGTACAAAAGTGGGAGAAATTTCGATTACTGATGTCTCGTTCACTTGTCCTCTTGGTGTATGAAATATCTTTTATTTGATTAGAAGGTGTTCGTGTGTAAGTTAAGTTTTATTTTTGTTTTTCCCCTGTTCTAGGAGTCAGGAGACAAGTGTTTTTTGGTATGACTTGAGTAAATGAAGGAGGTAGCATCAATGGCTTAAGTTATGAGAAAAAGCAGAACGTAAAGTAATGGTTGGCCTGCGTCTATCTTCTTGGTTTCGCTCACAGATTAGGGTAGCTAGATAGAGCTATGCACCATAGCATTGTTAGCTTGGGCAAGTGAAAGTTGGGTCGATGAGTCAGCTTCAGGTTGATTACAAGTAGTCGTGATAATGAATTTTCATGTCAGTCTACAAAGGTCAATCTTGCAGCAAGTGAGACCATGAACATTTTATTTTACCTGTCTAAAAATAAAAAAATCTTGACATTGTAAATGGAAACTTTGCTGTTGATTTATTAAATTTTGGCCCTCCTTCAGTAGAAACGTATATCAACTTGGATTTTACATTGTTAAATATTACATATTTAAAATGAAAACTCTTTTTCGGGATTCTCTCAGTCATAAGAATAATTGAGACGACCTCAATTCTCCAACTCCTCCTTCCAGATTTGATTCCTTCAATTCTCTCCTCAATCCTTCTTCCAATGGCATTATCTGTGCCAAGACACCCGTTGCCAAATTTGGGGGGTGAAAGTTTAGTGTACTGTTTGGACTCAGGCTTGGTCCAAATTAATTAGAACAAATATTGGATTTCAAATTTTCGAGTTCAAATCCAAACCAATTAGAGTTTGAGTCTAAACTAATCCAAAATTTTCAAACACTAGATTGGATCCAATTCGAGATTTTCAATTTTTTAAATTCTATTGTATCCATGAAGTAAATTAGGGCAAGCATCAAAATAAATCGATTCAATAATAGAAGCAATCAATAGAATCCCATTAAGTTCAGTATTGACGAGTAAAAATTTATACAAACCCATTAATATCATCGATAATTTAATAAAATATACCTTAAACTGACTAAAGTTTAGAGAGAGAAAATGGAAGTAACCATTTGGTTCAGGTTAAGAGAAGTGGGAGACTGATGAGACTTGAGATTGAGAAAGAGAAAATGAAAGTGTATATATGACTGGCAATGGGTTGGGTCGATTGGTGAACGAGTTGAGAACTAGGGGCGAAGCTACAAAGGGGGCTGGTAGGGGCTCGTCCCCTGCAACCCAACTTCACGAATCACGACCCATATATTTTCAAAGTGGCTTGTGCATAATTTTAAGCTATATCTTATTAGTTTGATATCATATAAATGCTCTTACTCTAGTAGTAAAGTAGGACATATAGATATACTTTTTTATATGAGGTCGGAGGATCAAATTATGGTAATAAACTAATCATTAAATTTTATCTAGTTCTGTTTTTCCTAAAAAATTTACCCAACTTCTACTATCTAGAGGAAGCTGTACACGGTTGTACCCAACCCAATCTCCCAAAATCTCATTTTTACTTCACCTTCTACGCCTCTTAAACTTCCTCCTCCTCCATTTCTTCTTATTTTATCCTTTTAATTTTCCTTAATTATTTACTACCTCCTTCCCTCCCTAAATTTGTGTGCAGAGCGGACGATCCTAGCCCATTATGAAATGCAAGACGGAAGGTGTTGAAGATCTGTTTGGAACAAAATAAGCCTAACAGAATTGTAATGACCCCAAGAAAGGGCCCAGTTGACCTCATGTTGGAAGTCCAGAGAGGGCACAACGAGGATATTATGACCTATCCAAATTGCAAGTATAGCCCACATGTGAATTTGGAATAGTTTGTCCCACATTGAAGAATTAGATAAAGAAGGACTAACATATAGATTGGTGGATTACTCCACCTATTACTAATTGGTTTTAGGATGGAACCCTGCCAACCTTGTATGAAGTCACTCTCTCCTCCGACGTGGGGTACATGTGAGGGGGAGTGTTAAGATGTTAACTAGCGGTGGGCATGGGCCGGGCCAGCACGCGGGACGGCCCGGGCCGACACGGTTTGGGCCCGACCCAGCACGAGCCCGCTCGAGGCCCGACCTGTCGTCCGCTCCGTGGGCCTGCCACGGTCAAGGAATTTTATTTCAGGCCCGCACCGGCACGAGCCCGACTATATGGCCCATGGGCCGGCCCGCCGGCCGAACACCCATTTTCTTTGTTTTTTAGCCTAAAACTGCCAAGAATTCAAAAAAACAACATAAAACAAGGGCTAGGCCCGCAGGAGGCACGAGCCCGGCCCGCAGGCTTGTGGGCCTGGGCTGGGCCGTGGAACAAATCTGGAAATTTCAGGCCCGACCCGCCATTTCCTCAAGCCCGGGGCCTAGCCCATGAACAGACTCGGCCCGACCCATGTCCAGGTTTAGTGTTAACCCACATATGAGCTTGTCCCACATTGAAGAAAAAAGAGAGAGAATGACTAACATATAAGCTTAATGGGCTAGAACCTCATCTGAGCTTATCTTTTCAATTTTTCATCTTTCAGTATAAACTTTCACGAGTTCACTATTCACGACTCTTTGACTCCTTTAGTCCTTCCTATAATTTTTTGTTTCTAAAATCTAAATTAAATCATTGGTTCTCTAAAGGATTAAATTTCTAATCCATCAAATTCAACAAGGATTCTACCTTAATACCCTATAAGTAACATATACTTTCTTCAATTCTTGTTTCTCTCTATTTTCTAATGTTAATATATAGTCAAACTCGCTCTTGAAAGTGCATGAAAGTATAAGAGCCATACAAAAATAAGAGCCAAGACATGTAATGAGCGAGCTTGTGCTAGGTCGGACTATCCCGAGCCAAAACAGACAAGGCACCGTACCAACCCAACCCAACCCAACCCAACCCAGTGCCATCTTTAGAAGAGACGGTCTCTCTCTCACAGGATAAGTAGGACCAAGAATCCGACGAGCTCCATCCTCGGCCCAAACATTGATTAGTCACAACTCACAACTCATAAAATGACAAACCAAACTCTTGCAGTTGTTCCCCCCACCTCCACCTCCTATCTGGCTATCTCTCTCTTATCAGCAAGGGTTACTTACCCATTACCAGCCCACTGCACTACTAAACTGCATGGCTGCGCCTCCACTTCTGCGAGGCATGCCTCTCCTTCGCCTGCGCCTCCGCCTTCACCACCACCACCATCGACTCGCACTCAATTTCTTGGCGCCTCGCCCGCATCCTCTGTGCACATCCGCCTCTTCTGGGCTGACCACGTCCGAGGAAAATGTATTGTCATCCGCGACTGAATTATTGAGGGTAAAACAACCTCCAAAGCTGTTTGACAGGATTGATGACGCTAATTATCGTAAATGGAAAGATAAAGAAGATCAAATTCTAAGGGATATTGAGCCTATCACCCTTCTTGCCAAAGATATTATCCACTCTGATAGGTCTTTCTCTCCACCTATTAATTTTTTGTTTTTCTATTTAATTGTTGTTTCCTAATCTATGCTATATTTTTCTGCTACTGATTTATTGTATAGTAAGGGTATGTTCTTTTGGACTCGATGGAATTCAACTGAACTTAATTTGTCTGAACTAAACTGTGAGAGGAAATTAACTGAACTGAATTGAATTTGTCTGAACTGACCTGAGTTTAATTTTCATTAATTCAGTCCAAAAAAACAGAGCCTAAGTGGTTAACAAATGTGATTTCAGCCTGTTATTTGCTACTAATCATACTATGCTACTGGCGTAATCTCCTAACAAGTATTACTGTGGGTTTTCCGTATTCGTAATCGCTGTTGCTATCTTGTTGAAATTTGAATACTGAATAGAAAATGTAATATGGACTAATTATCTTCTAATAGATGAGTTATATTACATGTATAGCAGAAATATATGGTCTCTGGCTACTATGGTACTGGATTAATCTTGTAATTAGTACAATAATGGTTTTTTTTTTTGTGTACGTGGTTGTTGTTGCTATCTTGTACAAATAGTGAATAATTTGTTGGGTTACATGTATAACAGAACATATGGTCTGTGTTTATGTCATGAGTGGAGGGTTTTTGGTCTCTTGATCTTCTAAGTTCTTAAGCTCCAAAGTGGATTTTCATTTAGACTTTGTAAATCCTAAACTCGCCTTTAGAACTACGATTAAAATCCTTTGTTCATGTGGATCACAACCAAATAAGTAATGGAAATGAAATTGAATATGTCGTTGAGTGGTCATTAATGGTGGTAATGGGGTAATGGTTGGCTTTTAAGAAACGAAGTTGATGATTTTCCTGTGATTGTCAGATTATCTTGATCTTGCTAAGTAGCCTCATGTTAGTAGCCATTTGAGGATGTTTTTAGTGAAAGTAAATAGATTGGAGGGAGTTGTTTCATTTAATTACAAAATGAGACCCCCCCCAAAAAAAAAAAAAAAAAAAAAAAAAAAAACCCATGAGTTGGCTACTAAATCATAAGAATATTTAGTTATACTATACCTTAGTAACAATAGGTATCATTAGATTACTTTGGGCATTAGATTAGTATACTATATTCTCCGACCTCCAATTCTATAATAGATTTTCTACTCGGTGGTCTCTAGCAGTGTCACATAATTCGCTATATAATTCGCTTTTTCGGTTCGCGGTTCGCCCAAAATGGGCAAAAAATAGGCGAACACCGACCATAATTCGCTTTTTTCGGATCGCGGTTCGCGGGGAGATTAGGGAATTATGTAACACTGGTCTCTAGTGTAAACATTTGACCATCAATATCTTAAATCTTGTATCTTAAAAAATTATGGAAGTTCGATAATTTGAAAATATAGATTGAAACAAAACTAACAAGATCCCGGTCCACATGATATTATTTTTCAACATGATTCAGAAAATAATGTGGTCAAAGCTTACAAACTTTAACCTTCAAACAAAACTGGAACAACCACTGGAGAATGGAGGGAATATTTTTTTAAGAATAAACAGATTTCAACTGAAACATTACAAGTATAACTGTATAAGCTAATCACGATCAATCTTTCATTCCAACTCTATGATTGTATATCACACATCTGTTTAGTCAATTATTTCTACTCTTCTTGTGTTTCATAAGAAGTTACCTATTTGTATCCCAGCAATTTTGTCTGCACTGATGTGGTAACTTGTGGAAAAATGTGGAGCTTTATTGCCGGGAAAAATATACTTGGTATATTTGAGCAATTCTGAATTCTCACTTGGCTATTTGTTACTTCGTCATAGAATAAAATACCCAAATTTGCTTAACAACCCTTGTTAGTGGCTCTTCATGATATGTTTTACAGGTCCTTCTTGCAATTTCACTGAAATTTATTGTGGTGTAAGCTAGTTTTCAATTAGCTATTCGAAGTCGCTTCTTTTTCTTGAAAAAATATAGCTTAGTGAGCAGTTATTACACTCAATAGTTTTATTATGTGTAAAGTATAATATTCCTAAAATGCTTTTCCACCTTGGTGTATTATATGATCAAACACCTTTTATTTTTCATAATTTTTGTTACAATCATGCAAGCTAGAGATATGGTTTGATTACCAAATAGGTGTAACATATTGTCATTTCTGGAGGTAGTATTGCAGCACCCATTTCTTATGTTACTTAGACACCTTGATTTACCACAAAAATCGAGTGTCGTGTCATATCCCGTCCGACACGACACTTCACTTGGATACTTGATTTCAAACTAAAAACTCGACTTTTTTCTACAAAATAGCCGTGTGGGGACGCTTGGTAACATATCCCATTACGTTTATTACTAATTCATAAATATTTTCTCATATCAAGTTCCATATCAGAACTCTGGACTGATGTTGCTTCGTTTCTTAAAGATAGCTGGACAAGGTAATCTGTGGTATGAGTATGGTGGAACTCACACGTCTTAGTATGAAACCTTAGTTGCTACTTGTCGTTCATGGAAAGAATTTGCAGATTCTACATGTAATGGAGAGCCTCTACATCCATTGAATAGAATAGCAATTTATGAGCTTATGTGAAAAGGTTGGAGAAAACAGATATGAATAGAAGGACCCTTAAAAGGGGAACCCAATGTCTTTGCAAAGAAATACCCGTCTGTCATATTACTTAGAGCCTGCTCATTAGCTTGATATAGCTGTTTATCCAAGGATGTTTAAGAGGAAGTGGACAGGAGGAGAAGTTGATGAAAGAAGGAAACTGATTATGGCCAGTATAACACTTGAGCTTCTATCGAAGACGACTTGAAAGCTGGGCGTTCTGTTGTTGGGGGAACCATTAAATTATAGAAGTAGTTTACTTGAGCTTTATTGTGTTTGATAAATTTTACTTGAATTTACGACAACGCGTCTTAATGAAGTTATTTCTTCTGACTAGAGTCTATCTGATTATAAAGATCATGAGATGCTGGAGATTGTGAACCAAAGATTCTAGTTGAACGAGATCATGAATTGCAACATGCAATAGCTTTGACATACCTTATGTTGGTGATGCAACTTTGCATCTCTTGAACTATCAAACCTTGACAATAGTCTCTCCAATTTTTGGCTCCGGCTAGTAGATATTGAAGTCAAATCATAGAGATACTAGAAGAAGCAAGAATAGAAATTATGCAATGTTGATCTTTGTGCAGGTGCTTGCGAATGCATGTATGCACATTGCACAGTATAGCGTACCTATTAAATTTCTAGTCTTTTTGTACATTAGTTATGGATCATATCTTAGAAATAGGATGTTATCATTTACACTCCTATGTTAGTATGGGATCTTATTTTAGTACTGAAATTCAATATATTGGAGAATATCTTGTGATCTATCTTAGATAAGGGTGCCGGAATCCGCTCATTTCGAGCAAATATTGATTTAGTCTGTTTGATCTGAATCATGTAGCAAAATTGACCCAAATGGGCTTTAGAGAATTTCCATGGGTTAAGTAAAGCGAATCGAGTTGATCAAAATTAGATGTAAGAGTCCAAATATAAGTAAAAAGAAAAAGTTAGTATAAAAAATAGGGAGAAACGTTACTTTATTATCAAGGTGAAACTAGAATACCAGGCTTTTTTAACTAAGTGAGATGCAAGAATCCTATAGTGATACAAAGTCCTTCATAAGGCCATTAAGAGAAGAGGTTGCAATCTCAAAGTCCTTTTCCATGGCGAATGGTTCCTGGTTATCTCCTACTCAAAGTCATATTCTCGAAGTAAAAGAGACTTCCTAACTAAAGTGGATCACCTAAATCCTTGGGCAGCATTGATTTTCATATAATCCTATCTTGCTTATTGTCACAACGTATTTTTTCGTTTTTGCCGTGAGGGCGCTAGATCACGATCTAACCAGCCTTACAATATAATCGTATATGAAATCGCAACGATAACAATGAACACACAATGTATATAATCAAACGCAGCAACTTTATTTCATAGGAATGTTTATACAATTCGTCTAACCCCTTGGACAGACCCCAAGGGTGTGTATTTATAGGCAATGATGACAGAGACAACCCCTCTGTCTGAGCAAACTGCCCTAGTAACTGCCAGCCACGTGGCATAGCATGCAGTGAGAAATCTCCAAGCAGCGCGCCTCAATACGCGGCCCTTGTGCCCCGTCAGCAGTAACCGCAAGCCATAACCGTCGCGTCGCTTCGCTCCTGATACATTGCCCTTGACACGGGCGCGTGGCATGCACGCGCCCTTTTATTTCCCACACACATTACTGTTTAATGAATACTGAGCGCGTGCAACCCACGCACACGTGCCCAGCACATGACCAAGCTTCCAGCAGCCCTTCGTCATGCACACAACACTCTAAGGCAAGGCCTCATGCTCCCAGCGCACACGAGCCATGCCTTAGACCTTGTAACTCAGTCAGCCCCCATCATAGGCCATCCACTTAGGATATTTCCAGGGCCACACTCAACGTGCCCTGACTTGACTTAGCCCACGCTACGCCTCCACTACGTTGCATCGTCGTCTACGCTTCACCTTGACTCAACCAAGGTAGATCTAGGTGTGCCCCCGACCAAGGACACACCGTGCCCGCCCACGGCACATGGGGTCTTACAAACCACCCCCACTTGAAGAGCTTGACGCCCTTGTCAAGTACTCCTCAACCTTGTCCTCGAACTGCCAGAGGGTAGTGTCTCTCTCCCAAGAAACCTCTGATTCGGGACTATCTTTCCATTTGACCAAGTACTCAATCCTTCGATTCTTCTTACTTTGTCCCAACACGTGACGATCCAGAATCATTGCCACTTCCTTAGTGAACTGCTTCCGGATTGTCGGTGGGTTCCGCTTAGATGTTGGATGCAGGCCCTCCACATCCTCATGATATGGTTTTAGGTAACTCACATGAAACGTCGGATGGACTTTCAATCTCTCCGGCAGCTTCAGCTTGTAAGCTACTGCACCAACTCTTTGCACCACCTCAAAGGGACCATCGTATCTCGGAATCAAGGATCTCTGAGCAGTGGTGCTTATCTTTTTCCAAATTTGGGGTGTAAGCTTCAACAACACACTATCCCCGACATTGAATTCCAAAGGTCTCCTACCTTTGTCCGCATATTTCTTCATGCGGTGGGCTGCCTTCTCAAGGCTATCCCTTGCCTCCTCCATCAACTCTTGATGGCTGCTAGCAAAGCGATGTGCGGGCCGGACAACCCACATCCTTGCTTCCGCTTTATGATCTCATGTGGGGTTAGAGGCTGCCACCCCATCGCAAACTCAAAAGGACTCAACCCCGTAGATGAACTCTTATGCAAGTTATAACAAAACTGAGCAGTATCTAAGAGTTCTAACCAGTTTTTCTGCGAAGCCGTTACATAATGGCGCAAGTACTCTTCCAACAAGGCATTAATACGCTCCGTCTGACCATCCGATGGTTAGCAGTTGATAACTTTAGTTGGGATCCCATCAAGTTGAACAGCGCCACCCAAAACCTTCCGGTGAACCTGGTGTCTCGATCGCTAACGATGTCGCTCGGAAGTCCAAAGTACTTCACCACATAGCCAAGGAAAAGCTTCGCCGCTCCTCGGCCGGACATGCATTAGGGCCTAATAAACACAAAGATACTTCGAGAATCGATCTACCACCACCATGATCGATCGCCGTCCATTCACTTCGGAAACCCGGATATGAAATCCATAGAAACCGATACCCATGGTTTCTCCGCAATAGATAGAGGCCGCAATGCACCCGCCTCCTCGCTTCTCGCCTTATCTAACCGACACACATGGCAAGACTTCACATAGGCCTCAACTTCCCATTGCATCTTCGGCCGAAATAGCTTCTTTCCAAAGAAAGCTTGCGTCCTTTCCCTTCCAGGGATGGCCGCCCCAAACAGAATCATGAACCGACCGCAACAATTCGTGCCTCATTTGCCCGAGGGGACGTACGGCTTACGCCCTTTTGTCAATAATGACCCATTGTCAATCCAAGGTACCTTCGCACCGAACCATCTTTCACTAGACCATACAACCGAACATATTCCCGATCGTTCGGCTTTCCTCACGCACTCGCTTGGTAAAGTCCGACTCAATCGCCGAAATAGCCGCAAACACCTCTTGCGTTTTACGACTTAGAGCATCCGGCACCATGTTATGTTTACCAGGCTTATCTTGCCAAGTGAAATCATATTCCTCCGTAAATTCCATCCAACGGGCTTGTTTAGGTGACAAGTTCTTCTGAGATTGGAAGAACGTGTTGGCAACATTATCGGTGAGCACTATAAACTTCGTACCCAGCAAGTAATGCCGCCAAATCCTCAAGCAATGCACAACCGCGAGCATATCTTTCTCATGTGTTGAATATCTCTCCTCCGCATCTTTGAGCTTTCGACCCTCGAATGCTACAGGATGTCCTTCTTGGACCGGAACCCCACCAATAGCTCCCACGGAGGCATCGGTGTGTACTTCAAATGGCTTGTCAAATTCTGGAAGTTTGAGCACTGGCTCGGATGAGGTTGCAGATTTTAAATCCTCAAAAGCGGATTGGCACCTCTCTGTCCACTCCCACACCTGACTTTTCTTTAGGAAATCGGTCAGCGACGATACTTTCTGTGAGTAGCCTTTTATGAACTTCCGATAGTAGTTGGCTAAACCTAGAAAGGATCACAATTCCGGGACAGATTTAGGTTGCTCCCAATCCATAATGGCCCTAACCTTAGCCTCATCCATCCGCACGTTGCCCTTACTGATTTTATGCCCAAGGAACATAATCTCAGGTTGAGCAAATTCGCATTTCTCTTTCTTTACATATAGCTCATACTCCCTTAATTTCTCAAAGACGAGCCTAAGATGTCTAACATGATCATCTAACGTTTTTGAGTACACAACGTCATCCAAATAAACAACACAAAAACAATCGAGATACTCGTAAAGAACATCATTCATTAAATTACAAAAGGTAGCCGGGGCATTAGTGAGCCCAAACGACATTACAAGAAATTCAAAAGAACCATATCTAGTTACACAAGTGGTTTTTGATTCATCACCTTCAAAGAATCCTAACTCACGATAACCGTAACGCAGTCGAGTTTGGTGAAGTAAGTAGCCTTCGACAATCTGTCAAATAAATCATCCGTCTGCGGAATTGGGTACTTATTCTTCACCGTAACCTTGTTCAAAGCCCTGCAATCCACACACATGCGGAGGGACCCATCTGCCTTCTTCTGGAATAAAACCGGTGCACCATAAGGGGCCTTGGATGGTTGAATAAAGCCAGAATCCAACAACCCATCCAACTGCTTTCGAAGTTCTGCCAACTCGGATGGACCCATTCGGTAGGGCGCCTTTGCAGGTGGCCTAACGCCTGGCTCCAACTCAATTGCATGGTCAACAGCCCTTCTTGGTGGAAGCTTCTTTGGAAGATTTTCAGGCATGATCTCCTCGTACTCCTTCAGCACTGCCGCAATTACATCGGGCACTTCCACCACCACATCCTTCTTCATCTCCACCATTGCAGCCAAAAAGGTAGGCTCCCCTTTTCTTATACCCTTTTTAACCTGCATAGCGGACAACACCCCATCAGAAGTTAAGGGGCTGGAAGAGGACTTACCGGCGACGAAACAAGGACTCGCTTCATCATTAATCAGGATGCCGCCCAGGTGCGGCGCTACAAAAGCCTTTGCCTTTCTGAAAAACTTGTTGCCAAGAACTAGGTCATAATCGTCCATGGCTACTGCCAACAAGTCAATTCTTCCATTCCAAGATCCCACAGAAACGTGGACATTCTTGATAAGACCAACAGAGTTAGAAGCGGCCGAATTCACAGCCTTCATGGTATGCGCCGTGGGTCTAGATTGTAAACCCATTTTCCTTGCCGTCTCTACTTTGATGAAGTTATGTGTGGCACCAGTATCCACCATAGCCATAATTTCGACGCCATTAACTCGAACTTTGCAGTACATCAAACCATCAATAGGGGAATTCTCGGAGTTCATGGCATTCAACAGTTTCATAGTACTAACACGAGGAGGAGTTTGTTCCCTCTCACGATCTTCATCTTCGGAAACGTCGCCCAACAATGCAGAAAGTTATTGACGCTTCGGACAGTTTCTTGCTATGTGGGGTCCTTTGCAAATGAAACAGCCATCACTAAACAGAGTCTTCTTACTCGAAGACCCTTCATCCTTCTTTTCAAAGTTTCCATGGTTCGACTTCTCAAACGATTTCTCGTAAGTCTGCTTTCCCTTCTTCTTGTCAAACTTTCTCTTCTTTCCCCGATCTCGATCATCCTTACGATTGTTATTCCTTTCGGAACTTTCTCCACTGTACTTCCAATCAACGAGGGCTTCAATGAGACACCGTTTCCTCCAAACTAGTAACTCTCTGTCTACGCAATTCGATTGAGCCCACGGTTTCAACCCGGATACGAAATTATGAAGTTTATACGCCGGACATCCCCGTAATATCAAGGAGTAGGGACATAAATTCCTTCACATAATCTCTAATATTTCCCGTGTGCTTTAATTCCTTCAATTTTCCCCGAGCAACCCAAGAACCGTTGCTGGGCAGAAATTGTTTGCGTAAATCAGCCTTCATTTCATCCCAAGATGTCATAGCCGTGGCACCATCAGTACCACCAGATTGGCGGGATCTCCACCATAACTTGGCATCGCCACTAAGGTACAAGGCGGCAACATCAAGTTTCCGACCATCCCCCTGCTTCGTAACTTTAAAGTAATGTTCAAGATCCCAAATGAAATTTTCCAGAGCCTTAGAATCACGACTCCCATCAAAAGCCTTCGGTTCTGGAACTTTAGTTCGATCAAAGTTTCTCCCATTATTTTCGGAGGTTCCAACGGCCTTCTTTAAAACGATTATCTCTTCCCTCAGACCCGTTATTTCCTCCTTTAATTCATCAACAATGGGGAGTACATCACCACCAGTAGAAGTGAGTCTCACAACTTTCTCAACCAACCCCTGAAGCATCCCATTCATTTCCGACAACTGATCGGACAGAAGTTGAATAGAATCTCTTGCCGTATTAACGGGAAGTTCATCGGTGCCTCCAATACCCAAGTACGACTCGATACGATCAAGACGAGCCTTAGAATTTCGTCTAGACATAGTTTCGGTTCTCTGAGATACCGTTCTCCGACTATTCTCTTGTTGCAACTGATGAATGCGTCGGAAAAACGCTAGTCTGGTGGGACTGGGTTGTGCCGTCCTGGAATTTGAGGAAACTCGTCCGAAAAATGGACAGTATATCCCGTATGATCAGGGTAAAGATATTTCAACGTACCTTCAAGTGTATCAATGGCACCGTAAACCACTTTATCGTAAAACCGCCTTTTCTCCTTTCGATTTCTTCGAATTTCACGCAAGTGAGGGGCAGTAGGCTTCGACACTTTCTTGAACTTCGATTTTTCGCGGGGCATGGATAATCACGAGCCTTGCTCTGATACCAAATTGTCACAGCGTATTTTTCGTTTTTGCCGTGAGGGCGCTAGATCACGATCTAACCAGCCTAACAATATAATCGTATATGAAATCGCAACGATAACAATGAACACACAATGTATATAATCAAACGCAACAACTTTATTTCATAGGAATGTTTATACAATTCGTCTAACCCCTTGGACAGACCCCAAGGGTGTGTATTTATTGGCAATGATGACAGAGACAACCCCTCTGTCTGAGCAAACTGCCCTAGTAACTGCCAGCCACGTGGCATAGCATGCAGTGAGAAATCTCCAAGCAGCGCGCCTCAATACGCGGCCCTTGTGCCCCGTCAGCAGTAACCGCAAGCCATAACCGTCGCGTCGCTTCGCTCCTGATACATTGCCCTTGACACGGGCGCGTGGCATGCACGCGCCCTTTTATTTCCCACACACATTACTGTTTAATGAATACTGAGCGCGTGCAACCCACGCACACGTGCCCAGCACATGACCAAGCTTCCAGCAGCCCTTCGCCATGCACACAACACTCTAAGGCAAGGCCTCATGCTCCCAGCGCACACGAGCCATGCCTTAGACCTTGTAACTCAGTCAGCCCCCATCATAGGCCATCCACTTAGGATATTTCCAGGGCCACACTCAACGTGCCACTTAGCCCACGCTACGCCTCCACGACGTTGCATCGTCGTCTACGCTCCACCTTGACTCAACCAAGGTAGATCTAGGTGTGCCCCCGACCAAGGACACACCGTGCCCGCCCACGGCACATGGGGTCTTACACTTATCTACCACCTGTTTTTCTTGCAGCTTCCTTATCGTTGTTTGAAACATAGATAATGATTCTCTCACATCATTCTTGCATTGTTAGGGCTTTTTAGTAATCGTATCAACTCTGTCTCATATACCTTATCTTTCAATGTTTATAAACAATGGTTTATACACCCACCTGATCAATCTTTTTATTCTTGGAATTTTTCTATTTTGCATCTGGAACATGATTGATGGAACCGTTAGTCCTGGCATCTTAGTTAAGGCACCGTATTACTGGTCTAATAGGAACCTGTTCTGTTTGCCTTTAAGTTTACGTGTTCCTTTTCATCATCCAGTTTTAATATTTTGTGATGTCCTCATCATGCTGTTTTCCTGAGGCTGAAACCTGTGCTGCATGACCTCTTTATTAAAGTAGTTGGATACCTCTCAAATGGCTAGGCACTTTAATTCTTACACAAGGACAACAAAGATTCAGCTCCTATCCTGTTTGGTGCTCTTTCAGTGTTTAGCAATTCAAATAGGTACATAGATGCTACTTTTGAGACAATTATGATACCAGTGCTAGTCATCAGTCATACGGGTACAGACACTTCCTACAATTGATGAAGAAGAACAGCACCTATGTAGTTTGGACAGGGGATCTTGTATAGCTCGACAATAACTATGCAAAATATGCTAATTGTCATGCAGTACCTTGTATATGCATATCTAATTAGTATCCTTGAAAGATAGTAAGAACAAATCTTAACGTTCCAAAGAAATCAACACTTCTAAAGTGGTGTAGCCTGTCAGGCTAATGATTTTGGTTTATTACTACAAGCTTTTCTTGGCCTAGGGGATGTTGCAGTGTTGCGTGAAACTGGCATTAGTGCATAGAGTACTGAGAACTTGCATTAAGCCATTTGATCTTCATGGATTCTGAGGGTATTGTACCTTGGCTCACATCTTGTATTTGCAGGTACATGGATGGGCAACGCCTTATGCCTGATGATGAGAAAGCTGTTATGCAGAGACTGCTTGCTTACCATCCTCATTGTGAAGATAAAATTGGATGTGGACTGGACTCAATTATGGTAAGAGTCAATTACCTCAACATATTGTTTGACAAGTTTTCATACTCAAATTATTTAGTAGATGCTAGTTATTTTCACCTGATTTATACTTTTGTTGATGAAAGGTTGACCGACATCCCCAATTTAGACAATCAAGGTGTCTGTTTGTTGTAAGAACAGATGGTGGATGGATTGACTTCTCTTACCAGAAATGTCTACGGGAGTATATTCGGAAAAAATACCCCTCTTATGCTGAAAGATTTATACGGGAACATTTTAAACGCAGCAGTGGCTAATGGTTCAAGACGTCTTGGCACAAACAGATTTTGCTGTCAGAACCTGATGACTAATACTGTAGCAAGGGAGGTTTCAACCAATTTTCCGTTTGGCCGGTTAGTTAAGTTTCCCTTTTATTGCTGGTAATACAGCCTGCTTGTAGCCATTGTTATGGTAGATAATAATTCTCGACTGTCAGTAGCTGTTCATGTAATTGTTGAGTGAGAAAGTCATCCAAAGAGCGTTTTGTTGACTTCCATCAATCCTGTGATGGGTCATGGGTTCTGCACAGTTGACGCTGAAAGTCGTCAGACTGCTTGTACATTTCAAGTTTATTGGACCCACTTTTAGGAAGGATGTGGATATGTGAATGTATCGAACACAATGATTTTTCTCTGATGCAATTAATGTACATATTAGGAGGAATATGGTTTTAGGTACTCTTGAGTTCTGTCCCTTTTGTCAACGGTTATGTGATTTTGCCAACGAGCTTCCAGCAGAGTGGTGCCTTGTAAGTAGATGTGGCCATGAGTTCGTGAACACAAGGGCCTCCAGGCGGGCCAGGCCTGGGCTTGGGAATGGTGAACCAGACATGAACTGATCCCGAGTGAGACTGGTTCTAGCCTTCTAGGCCAGGGGGTTCACGGGTGGGGTGGCTAGGTTGTGGGCTTTTCCATATTGAAAATTTTTGTTTTATGTTGAATTCTAAATATTTGTTTCCATCTTTTTTGGCTCTTGTATAATTTAAAAGAAACATATGAAATAAATGATCAATGAGTGTTAAGCGTAAAAGTGTGAAAATAGAGAAACAGGAGAAATGTATATGTTTTTGTTGTGTTAATTCAAATAATAAGTCAAAATGTACTTATTGAGAAATGGAGGAAGTATTAGGTAATGACCTTTCCAATAGAGAGCCAAAAACATGTTAAACTTTTTTGAGTTTTTTGTCAGAGACAACCTTTTAAAACCACTTTTTGCGAAAGACAACCTTTTAAAATTTTTTGGGCAACTTCAGACCGTAAATGTAAATTTTTTTGTTGGAAACAACTTTGGTCTATTTTCCGGCGTTGACTAGCCGGATTCCGGCGTTGACTCGCATTTTGCTTCATTTCAACCTTTTCCCTCCATTTCTCCCTAATTGTTACCCATAACCACCACCCTACATCATCTTCAACCCTCGCACCACCGGCGAAACCATCCGCTAGTCATGCCACGCCATGCTCCCACCAACAACCACCACCACTCCACCCAGAAAACTCAAACCCACAACACCTTCAAAACTCAAACCCACTATACAAAATGCCACCACCATCATATTCGAACCCACAATTCGATTTGCCACCACCATCATATTCGAACCAAAACCACCCAAAATGCAACACCACCACCAAGTGACATGATTGTGAAGAGGGGGAGAGGGGGGGGGGTTGGGTTTCGACTATGTTGGTGGTGGTGCTATGGTTGGAGGTTGGTTTGGGGTTTGGTGAAGAGAGAGACGGTGGTTGATGGGTTTCGATGTTGGTGGTGGAGGTGGTGTGGTTGACGTTGGTGGGTTTGGGGTTTGGTGAAAAGAGAAACAGATTATGTGGGGTGGTTCAGGTGGGGTGGTTGGGGGTGGTCTCGGGGTGGGGCTAGAGCTGAGGCGAGGGTGGTTCAGGTGAGTAGGGGTGGGGGAGGAGGGAAAGGATTCAAATGGAGCAAAACACGAGTCACGTGCAACTCACGTGACTGATTTATGTGAGTCAACGCCGGAATCCGGTTGGTCAACGACGGAAAATAGACCAAGGTTGTTTCCAACAAAAAAATTTACATTTAAGGTCTGAAGTTGCCCAAAAAATTTTAAAAGGTTGTCTTTTGCAAAAAATGTTTTATAAAAGGTTGTCTCTGACAAAAAACTCAACTTTTTTTTAGAGTTTTTGTGCGTAGAAGGATAGAGGGTATGCGAATAATTACACGAGCAACAACTAGCAAACACTCCCCCAAAGATAAAGAGGCAAGTTATCTTGGAACTGTATGTAACGTGCATAATATGTTGGTGTTTTCTCTTCATCCCTCGTTTTGTTGAGGAACATCTACACCGAGCATTTGAATTATCATCGTATTGGAAATAGCACAATCTCTTAAGCAATTAAATTTAGTTTCATTATCACTACACACAAGTGTAACTTTTTAAAAAAGATAAATATCAATCATCGCAATAAAGGTATGTAAGGACATAAACATATGAAATATTTATATTCTGCCAATGAATAAGTGTGACATATGAAATGACAATATAAAAATGATCGCAATAATGCCTTATATCTAAAGCAATCCTTTTTCTAGTTGTTTTTTTTTTCCATTCTTTGTTTCTTTTACTTGCAACATATGAAAATGACACATGAACTAAGGAAGAGAGAGATAATGAAACATGACCCACGTGATTAATTATAAAGTAACATCTTCTTTGTAGTGAAACTTTTTTGTTGAGAATATCAACTATAACATAGCATTCCATCTTTGTAGTGAAACTTAGCGAAAAGAGAAATGTTACAAGTTTCGAGAATCACTCCAAATAGAGATATATCGCATGTATTCAAAAACCAAAATATCGTTATTTACCAAAGAACCTAAACAACTCCATTATTTGTATGCATAATCAAACCTAACTTGATAATTAATCAAGGATGGGGAAAGTATTTTGCACGATGGAGAATTCAACTTGATCCAAATTACTAGTAGAAAGTTTAAAACAACAGGGACTATTAAATCTATCTAATACACAACCAAATGGACCCAAACTGGATACTCCAACGTAACTACATATGTCACGTGTCAGTCATTAGTGGTGGATGACCCACGTTTCAGGTCTGAGACACGATACACTACTATACTACACTAGTCCTTCCTTTTCCATCCAATGTCATTTTTACACCAAAACACACTCTCAAGACTCACTTTTGCAAATTACAATGCAAATATGCAATGGCCTGGAGTAGGAGTGACACTGTCACACCCATAAACTAAAACCTCAAATTTAAACTTAAAACACACACACACTAACCCTTTCATCTTCTCTATAGGCCAATGTGTCTCTTTTCTTCTTTTCCTCCATTATCTTTCCTTGACCAACTATGAACCAGAAACACAAAAAATAAAAAAAAAAAAAAAAAAAAAAACAAAGATCACTTCTTTCTTCTTTCCAAGTATAAGAAGAATAGATGGCTCAGTCGTTTTCCATTGATGATGCTCTTTACTGCCAGGAAAAACACTTGGAAGATGATGATGTTGATGATGATGATAATTACTCTTCCTTTGAGGAAAGTAATTATGATAACATTACTACTTATAAAAATGACATGATTAATTTTGCTAATGGACCGACCCAAGTTCCCAAATTATTATTATCTGAGCAAGATTTGTACTGGGAAAATGATGAACTACCAACTCTTTTATCAAAAGAAGAAGACTTTCATAAAAATCACATCTTCAAAACCCTTCAATCAAACCCATCTTTAGCTGAATCTCGTTCAGAAGCTCTTGATTGGATGCTCAAAGTTCATTCTCATTACTCTTTCTCTTTAAATACAGCAATTTTAGCTGTTAATTACTTTGATAGGTTTATGCTTAGCTTCCAATTTCAAAGGGAAAAGCAATGGATGACCCAACTTGTTTCTGTGGCTTGTTTATCTATTGCTGCTAAACTTGAGGAGACCCATGTTCCACTTCTCCTAGATTTCCAAGTATGTTGCTTTTTAAGTTTTAATTCTTTCCTTTTTTGGTTGTTTTATGCTTTAATCCTTTCCTTTTTTGGGTTATAAATGGTTGGATTATCTGTTTAGGTTGAAGATAGCAAGTATGTATTTGAGGCTAAAACGGTTCAAAGGATGGAGATTTTGGTTCTTTCTACTCTTCAATGGAAGATGAATCCAGTTACTTCATTTTCTTTTCTGGATTATATTATAAGGAGGATTTCCTTAAAGGGTTATCTTTGTTGGGAATTTCTCCGGAGATGTGAAAAGATCCTTTTATGTACTATTTGGGGTAAGAAATTTGTAAACTTTGTTGGGTGTTTCCTGTTTTTATTTTGGGTTATCAGAATTTTGTATTGGATTTTGTGAAATCTTCTGATTTTTGTTTGTATCTTATCCAGATTCGAGGTTTTTGCGTTATCCTCCTTCTGTAATGGCTACTGCCACAATTTTGCATGTTTTTAATGGTTTTGAGCCTTGTATTGGGGATGGATACCAGAATCAAGTATTGGATATTCTTGGAATTGATAAGGTGAGTATTTTTATGCAATTTTGTGTTTGTTGGGTTAAATGTTTGTTATGGGATGCAATTGAGGCTGTCCATACTAGATAATTAGTAAAATGGAAGCTATATTAGATGGAATCGGCTTAAGTTTTTGAAAATTGGGTTTACAGTTGAAATTGAAGTCTCTGTTCAATTTCGATTGCTATTCTCAACTGAGGTGTACCATATGCTGTGTTCTAAAGTCTATGATCATATGCGATTCGTCGTTGATCTTTATCTGTGTGTGTAAAGTTTGTTCCTGATAGCGTGCCATCGGATTTGAATTTGGCAGGAAAAGGTTGATGAATGTTGTGAGTTGATCCTTGAATCAGCAGCAGGAGATATTGCATTGCAATCAAATAAAAGGAAATCGGTTCCAGTTCCAGGTAGCCCGAATGGAGTTATCGATGTGTCATTTGGCTCTGATAGCTCTAATGATTCCTGGGCAGTTGCTTCTGAGCCTTGCTTACCAGACCCCCTGTCTAAGAAGATGAGGATGGCTGGTGGTGAGCATCCCGAAAGGTTCAATCTTCCATCTGTGGACTTTTTAAGCGTTCCTTACTAGTTCTCTATTACTTTCTTATTGACGCTCGTCTTGCATTTGCAATAAATCTATATGCTCTTTGATGGGCTAATGTTAAATTGCCTCCCATCTCTGCATTTCCCTATCTTTCCAATCATGATCATTCCTCTCTGGCAATGTGTTTTGACGATTGGAAGCAGAGATAGGTGGCATTTTATCCGGAAGTAGAGGGATTTTGAACATAGCTTTGAAGAGTGTTTAAGCAATATATTCTTCCTCAATTTTCTTCCATGTATGATGGACATATAATATATAGTTCATATAAGTAAACTCACAAGATACATTAGTTATGTTTGTGTTTGATTGTCGTGTATAATGTCCGAAGCTTTGCATATCTAGGATCATGAATATGCAGCTTTTGATTTTAGTATATGATGTTCTTTCCAGTCATGCTCTTATCCAAGTGGTAGTATGAGCATGTAGATAAAAGGAGATACTCAAAGCCAATCATTTTCTTGTTGCATTCATGTTTCAATTTCACCTTTAACTTCGTTGCAGGATCGTCAAAAGTCAAAACTACTTTACTGTTACAGATAGTTTGTCCCATGCCCTCGAAGTGCAAATAATTACATTTCATAGTAATATTCTTCATTAAACTGCTCATATGTTTTTTCCTTGAGGATTGGATAGTATTATCTAATCGTCAGGGTAAAAGCATCAATGCACTATTATATGAACCAATTCTAATAATGGCTCAAATGTAGTTGCATATACTATTGAAATCTAAACAATGCAAAGATGATCATTTCACCCTGACCCCAATGATCAGATTACATATAAGATTTCTCTTGCACTTAACAATTCTGAATGTATTCTAGTGAAGTGACTAGCTTTATACCATTGCCCAAGGCTAATATTCCCTTGTGATCCAATAGACATTATCCTTCAATTGTTTATATTCTCTGGAAAGTGGAAAGTTTGGATTATAATGTACTCAAATAGGTAGACACAAACCCTGAAATCATCCAGTGGGGGGGGTAGGATCTATTAAGTACTAAATTTAGATGAGCTTTAATAAGTTTAGGTCATTTCAAACATGTTAAGACAAGGGAAATTGGATTGGAAGAATGAAGCCTATGTCTTTCAGGGATCCAATCTTCTATCTTGGTGCTTTAAGCGTCAGGTCACAGTTCCTCACTCTACTGTTGAGGTTGAGGACGATGTAGTAAAATGTTGTTGCACCCTAAAGAGCCTTTTTAGAATTTGGACTCTCGACTTTGTTGACTGAGCTAAATTCCCCTTTTAAGGATGCTGCTCTGCTGTAGTGTGATAGCGTTTGTGCCAAGTGTACATCTCTTTGAATCCGATTCTGCATCAGAAATTTACATTTTATTTGGATGGCGATATAGGAGGGAAAGGTAGGGAAAGGGATAGAGGAGGAAGGTGAGGGGAAAGAAAGGGAGGGAGAAGATGGAGCTCCATTTTTCTTTCCAATTTCTCCAATTTGGGAGGGATGATCTTTATTAAAGAGGGAGGGAAAATAGATCATTCCCTCTCCCTCCCTTCCTTCCCCCAATCCCTTATCCAAACAAGGAAGTTATTTCCTCGTTCTCGTTTTCCCTTCTCTATGTTTCCTCCTATCCAAACAAAGTGTTAGTCTGCGTAAATAGTATCCCTAGACAAGTTTGCTTTCCTATAATCTCCTTTCCTTCTTGCATTTTACAAAGAGTCTTGCCTCTTCCTTTTATCAAATTTTCATGCCAGTATGATCATTTAAGCTCCTGGGTGCTCTTACGAAAGATTAGCTCAGACCCTTTTATCCGAAAATAGTAGTTTTAAGAATGATACAAGGGATATAAAAAGTTTTAGATTAATGGTTTACCATTTGAATTTTAAGCTAGAGGTTTAGTGGTTCAATTTTGACCCCAGCCCTCTAGTTTTTTAGTCCTAGATCCGTCACTGAATGTGGCTATTATTTCACGTGAAGGAGCTTTATATACTTATTGGAATGCGTTACTGAGTATCGGTTCAATACATGAAAGAAGGGCAGACAGGGTTCAGAGGTTCAATACATGAAAGAAGGGCAGAATGAAAGAATTCTTGTCTGCATCTGAAGGGAGAAACATGTTGTCGACCATATTTGAGATTTCTAGGTTTAAGTTGGATATTGTGAGTTGTGACTCATTATACTGGTGTTTGACCTTGTAGGACGGGCTCTAGGTTGTATGACCGATGTCCTTTATAGTTTTGAATCTCGCCTGTTGTCTTCTAGTTGGCTGCCATTTTTAATGAATAAGTGGTCTTAAATAAAGGAGTTGCTAGTAACAGACCAGTTGTAAATTACTCCCTACGGTCTTTATTAATTTACCCGTTTCTTTTGCGCAGAGTTTTAGGAGAAATAGTATTGTGGGACATAGAAAGAAAGAGAAAAGATTAATCAATCAATCAATCAATATATATATATATATATATATATATATATATATAAAGGAGGAACTTTTCGGGAGCATAGAGAGCTCCTCAAGATTTCGAGCTCATAGAGCGCGCCACGTAAGATTGCCATGTCATCAATTTATATTTTTATTTTTTAAAAAATAGAGTTCTACATGATTTAAATACATAAAAGGAGATTTGGATAAGCGAAAATTAGAGTTTGTATTTGAATCAACAACTTAAATTATTATATTATGAAAATTGTGTATAACTTTTGCTACAAAATTCGAAATATTATAATTTTTGTACCATTGGAGAGCATCCAGAATATGCTTCGAAATAAGATCCATTTACAATATAGTTCTACAACTTATGAAATATAGAGCGCCATGTAGGATTGTCATGTCATCAATTTTTTTTTCTAAAAATAGAGTTGTACATAGATTTAAATACATATCAGGAGTCTTGGATAAGCAGAATTTAGAGTTTTGTTTTGAATGAACAATCTAAATTATTATATTATGTAAATTGTGTATAACTTTTGCTACCTAATCTAGAATATTACAATTTTTGTACCATTAGATAGTGCTCGAAATATGCTTCGAAATAAGATCCATTTACAATATAGTTCTATAATTTATGAAATAGAGAGTGTCACTTAGGATTGCCATATCATTAGTTTTTATTTTAAATATTTGAAAAAAAAATAGAATTCTACATATATTTAAATACATAAAAGAGTTTTGGATGGGGGGAAATTAGAGTTGCGTTTGAATAAACAACCTAAATTATTATATTATGTAAATTGAATTTAACTTTTGCTACCTAATTCAAAATATTATAATCTTTTTATCAGTGGAGAGTACTTGAAATATGCTTCAAAATAGGATCTATTTACAATATAGTTTTATAACTCATGAAAATATATTAAATTAAATGAATTGTAAGACATTATTTAGTCTTTTTTTAGATAAATATAATAATAGCTATAAGTATTAAGTATAGTGTATTACATGTGATTATAACATTTGATTATATGTCCAATTTAGATTTAAATACATATAAGGAGTCTTGGATAAGCAGAATTTAGAGTTTCGTTTTGAATGAACAATCTAAATTATTATATTATGTAAATTGTGTATAACTTTTGCTACCTAATCCAGAATATTACAATTTTTGTACCATTAGATAGTGCTCGAAATATGCTTCGAAATAAGATCCATTTACAATATAGTTCTATAATTTATGAAATAGAGAGTGTCACTTAGGATTGCCATGTCATTAGTTTTTATTTTAAATATTTGAAAAAAAAAAATAGAATTCTACATATGTTTAAATACATAAAAGAGTTTTGGATGGGGGGAAATTAGAGTTGCGTTTGAATAAACAACCTAAATTATTATATTATGTAAATTGAATTTAACTTTTGCTACTTAATTCAAAATATTATAAATTTTTTATTAGTGGAGAGTACTTGAAATATGCTTCAAAATAGGATCTATTTACAATATAGTTTTATAACTCATGAAAATATATTAAATTAAATGAATTGTAAGACATTATTTAGTCTTTTTTTAGATAAATATAATAATAGCTATAAGTATTAAGTATAGTGTATTACATATGATTATAACATTTGATTATAGGTCCAATTTACAGGATTAAACATATTATCTTTTAAAACCTCAACCTTACTCAACTAAACCAAAACAATATAGTATTGCAACAAAATTTATTAAGGAAACTTGGTTGTTACAACAAAAACTAAAATCTATAGCGAGAAAGTTACATATATATTAGAGTTTTGAATTATGTAAAAATTAGAGTTTGATTTAAATAAAACAACCTTAGAATATTATAAAGAGCTCCACCTAAGCATGCCATGTCATTCTAATTAACTTTATTTGTTTTTTAAGAAAATAGTGTTCAACAATTATTTTTTTTTAAAGAAAATGGTGTTCAACATAGATATAAGTACATATAAGGTGTTCTGGATGAGTGAATATTACAGTCTAATTTTAAATAAACAACCTAAATTATTATACTATGTAAATTAAATATTATAACTTTTGCTACATAATTCGCAATAGTATAATTTTTTTTTACCGTCGGAGAGTGCTCGAAATATGCTTCGAAATAAGATCCATATACAATATAGTCTTACAACTTATGAAAATATATTTATTTAGATGAACAATAACGTATTATTTATTCTTTATTTTAAATAACTATAAAAATAGCATATAATATGTGACAATAGTAATTATGTCTTTTAAAATCATACTTTTAAAAATCAAGTCATATGAAGATAAAAAAATTCATATCTATAGTTTTGAAACGACAGCATTCCATGATGGCATTCCATGACGATCAAATGAAAGTTTGTCATCGAGATTGCAGAGGTATTACGCAATTGACTAATTATTTTATTCTTATAATATTTATTGTATACATAATTATTTATTTATTTTCCATATATCTATATCTATATCTCAGATCTTATTCTTTTCTCCATTAACTTAATTCTACTAAAGCTATTTGGAAATCAAGGTTCGCATTTTTAGACTATTTGAGGTCACGGATCATAAAAAAGGGGGAAATTTGATAAGACTTGATATGGTCATGATTAATGAAGATATATTTTTTTCTCTTAAATTGTATTTTCGATTATTAATAGAGGTTAGTTTTATATTTAATTAATCTTCTTCATGATACTATCATTATAATTTTCATTTTGGTTTTCCCATCTTCCATTCTATATGCGTTAGTGTTTATGTACTATATCAATTGTTGAAATTGTAGCTGACACTCATGTTTTTCTCTATTCTTTCTGTCCTGCATCTATTAAGTTATTACCCTCTACTTTCTTAAAGTATCATTCGGGTATTATTCATGTTAAACTGTATTAGCAATCATACTTGTTATTGAGATACCATTTAATAATAGCTTAACTATAGTATTCAATTGAATATTAAAAATTATAAAATTTATATGTCATAATAACAAATCTAGAAATTATAGTATAATGACAAATACTTTCTCCGTTTTTTTCTACTTCAACAATTGGTTTGGGCATGGTTTTTAAGGAAATAAAAAATGGTTAGTTTAGCATAGAGGTACCTCTTTAGTTAACTAGAGTAGGGGGATAAATAAATCCCTAATAAATTAAACACAACTTTATAAAGCAATTTTGGTAATTAATGATGGTTTTATTAACATAAAGTAAAGGTAATATTATCAACTGTAGTTACTTTTTTTTACCAAAAGTGGAATGGTTCCAAAAGATGAAACTACCTAAAGCGGTAATTGTTGTAATAGAAAAAGAACGGAGGAAGTATGTAAATACAATGGTATTGAAAAATCTTATTTCACAGCAACACAAAATCAACAATAATATTAACAAAAAGATTGGAATAAAATAAAATAAACAAAGAACCCGTGCAACGCACGGCTTCAAACCTAGTATATATATATAAAGGAGGAACTTTTCGGGAGCATAGAGAGTTCCTCAAGATTTCGAGCTCATAGAGCACGCCACGTAGGATTACCATGTCATCAATTTATATTTTTAATTTTTAAAAAAATAGAGTTCTACATGATTTAAATACATAAAAGGAGATTTGGATAAGCGAAAATTAGAGTTTGTATTTGAATCAACAACTTAAATTATTATATTATGAAAATTTTGTATAACTTTTGCTATTTGAATCAACAACTTAAATTATTATATTATGAAAATGTGTATAACTTTTGCTACAAAATTTGGAATATTATAATTTTTGTACCATTGGAGAGCATTCAGAATATGCTTCGAAATAAGATCCATTTACAATATAGTTCTACAACTTATGAAATATAGAGCGCCATGTTGGATTGTCATGTCATCAATTTTTTTTTTCTAAAAATAGAGTTCTATATAGATTTAAATACATATAAGGAGTCTTGGATAAGCAGAATTTAGAGTTTCGTTTTGAATGAACAATCTAAATTATTATATTATGTAAATTGTGTATAACTTTTGCTACCTAATCCAGAATATTACAATTTTTGTACCATTGGATAGTGCTCGAAATATGCTTCGAAATAAGATCCATTTACAATATAGTTCTATAATATATGAAATAGAGAGTGTCATTTAGGATTGTCATGTCATTAGTTTTTATTTTAAATATTTGAAAAAAAATAGAATTCTAAATATATTTAAATACATAAAAGAGTTTTGGATAGTGGGAAATTAGAGTTGCGTTTGAATAAACAACTAAATTATTATATTATGTAAATTGAATTTAACTTTTGCTACCTAATTCAAAATATTATAATTTTTTTATCAGTGAAGAGTGCTTGAAATATGCTTCAAAACTGGATCTATTTACAATATAGTTTTATAACTCATAAAAATATATTAAATTAAATGAATTGTAAGACATTATTTAGTCTTTTTTTAGATAAATATAATAATAGCTATAAGTATTAAGTATAGTGTATTATATGTGATTATAACATTTGATTATAGGTCCAATTTACAGGATTAAACATATTATCTTTTAAAACCTCAACCTTACTCAACTAAATCAAAACAATATAGTATTGCAACAAAATTTATTAAGGAAACTTTGTTGTTACAACAAAAACTAAAATCTATAGCGATAAAGTTACATATATATTAGAGTTTTGAAATATGTAAAAATTAGAGTTTGATCTAAATAAAACAACCTTAAAATATTATAAAGAGCTCCACCTAAGCATGCTATGTCATTCTTATTAACTTTTAATTTTTTTTAAGAAAATAGTGTTCAACAATTATTTTTTTTGAAAGAAAATGGTGTTCAACATAGATATAAGTACATATAAGGTGTTCTGAATGAGTGAATATTACAGTCTAATTTTAAATAAACAACCTAAATTATTATACTATGTAAATTAAATATAACTTTTGCTACATAATTTGCAATAGTATAATTTTTTTTAACCGTCGGAGAGTGCTCGAAATATGCTTCGAAATAAGATCCATATACAATATAGTCTTACAACTTATGAAAATATATTTATTTAGATGAACAACAACATATTATTTATTCTTTATTTTAAATAATTATAAAAATAACTATAAAGATAGCATATAATATGTGACAATAGTAATTATGTCGTTTAAAATCATACTTTTAAAAATCAAGTCATATGAAGATAAAAAAATTCATATCTATAGTTTTGAAACGAAAGCATTCCATGATGGCATTACATGAAGATCAAATGAAAGTTTGTCATCGAGATTGCAGAGGTATTACGCAATTGACTAATTATTTTATTCTTATAATATTTATTGTATACACAATTAGTTATTTATTTTCCATATATATATATATCTCAGATCTTATTCTTTTCTCCATTAACTTAATTCTACTAAAACTATTTGGAAATCAAGGTTCGCATTTCTAGACTATTTGAGGTCATGATATGGATCATAAAAAAGGGGGAAATTTGATAAGACTTGATATGGTCATGATTAATGAAGATATATTTTTTTCTCTTAAATTGTATTTTCGATTATTAATAGAGGTTAGTTTTATATTTAATTAATTTTCTTCATGATACTATCATTATAATCTTCATTTTGGTTTTCCCATCTTCCATTCTATATGCGTTAGTGTTTATGTGCTATATTAAAAGTTGAAATTGTGGCTGGCACTCATGTTTTTCTCTATTCTTTCTGTCCTGCATCTATTAAGTTATTACCCTCTACTTTCTTAAAGTATTATTCGGGTATTATTCATGTTAAACTGTATTAGCAGTCATACATGTTATTGAGATACCATTTAATAATAGCTTAACTATAGTATTCAATTGAATATTAAAAATTATAACATTTATATATTACAATAACAAATCTAGAAATTATAGTATAATGACAAATACTTTCTCCCTTTTTTTTCTACTTCAACAATTGGTTTGGGCATGGTTTTTAAGGAAATAAAAAATGGTTCGTTTAGCATAGATGTACCTCTTTAGTTAACTAGAGTAGGGGGATAAATAAATCCCTAATAAATTAAACACAACTTTATAAAGCAATTTTGGTAATTAATGATGGTTTTATTAACATAAAGTAAAGGTGATATTATCAACTGTAGTTACTTTTTTTTACCAAAAGTGGAATGGTTCCAAAAGATGAAACTACCTAAAGCGGTAATTGTTGTAATAGAAAAAGAACGGAGGAAGTATGTAAATACAATGGTATTGAAAAATCTTATTTCACAGCAACACAAAATCAACAATAATATTAACAAAAAGATTAGAATAAAATAAAATAAAATAAACAGCAACCCGTGCAACGCACAGGCTTCAAACCTAGTATATATATATAAAGGAAGAACTTTTCGGGAGCATAGAGAGCTCCTCAAGATTTCGAGCTCATATAGCGCGCCACGTAGGATTACCACGTCATCAATTTATATTTTTATTTTTTACAAAAATAGAGTTCTAGATGATTTAAATACATATAAGGAGATTTGGATAAGCGAAAATTAGAGTTTGGATTTGAATCAACAATCTAAATTATTATATCATGAAAATTGTGTATAACTTTTGCTACGTAATTCGGAATATTATAATTTTTGTACCATTGGAGAGTGCTCGAAATATGCTTCGAAATAAGATCAATTTATAATATAGTTGTACAACTTATGAAATATAGAGCGCCGTGTAGGATTGTCATGTCATCAATTTTTATTTCTATATTTTTTCTAAAAATAGAGTTCTACATAGATTAAAATACATATAAGGAGTCTTGGATAAGCAGAAATTAGAGTTACGTTTTGAATGAACAACCTAAATTATTATATTATGTAAATTGTGAATAACTTTTGCTACCTAATTCAGAATATTATAATTTATGTACCATTAGATAGTGCTCGAAATATGCTTTGAAATAAGAACCATTTACAATATAGTTCTACAATTTGTGAAATAGAGAGCGCCACTTAAGATTGTCATGTCATTAGTTTTTATTTTAAATATTTGAAATAATAGAATTCTATATATATTTAAATACATAAAATAGTTTTGAATAGGGGGAAATTAGAGTTGCGTTTTGAATAAACAACCTAAATTATTATATTATGTAAATTGAATTTAACTTTTGCTACCTAATGCAAAACATTATAATTTTTTTACCATTGGAGAGTGCTTGAAATATGCTTCAAAATATGATCTATTTACAATATAGAGTTACAACTCATGAAAATATATTAAATTAGATGCATTGTAGGACATTATTTAGTCTTTTTTTTTAGATAAATATAATAATGGCTATAAGTATTAAGTATAGTGTATTATATGTGATTATAACATTGTATTATAACATGATTAAACATATTATCTTTCAAAACCTCAACCTTACTCAATTAAACTAAAACAATATAGTATTGCAATAAAATTTATTAACTAAATCTATAGCGATAAAGTTACATATTAGAGTTTTGGATTATGTAAAATTTGAGTTTGATTTTAATAAAACATCCTTAGAATATTATAAAGAGCTCCACCTAATCATGCCATGTCATTCTTATCAATTTTTAAGAAAGTATTATTTCTGCCCTGCATCAATTAAATTATTACCCTCTACTTTCTTAAAGTATCATTCGGGTACTGTTCATGTTAAAACTGTATTAGCTATTGTTAGTCATACCTGTTATTGGGATACCATTTAATTGGTTTGGACATGGTTTTTAAGGAAATAAAAATGGTTAGTCTAGCATAGAGGTACCTCTTTAGTTAATAATTAGAGTAGGGGACAAATAAATCCTTATTAAAGCAAACGCAACTTTATAAGACAATTCGGGTAATTAATGATTGTACATAGAGTAAAGGTAATATTGTCAACTGTAGTTTCTTTTTTCACCAAAAGTGGAATGGTTCCAAAAGATGAAACTACCTAAAGTGGTAATTGTTGTAATAGAAAAATAATGGAGGAAGTATGTAAATACAATGATCTTGAAAAATCTCATTTTACAACAACGCAAAATCAACAATAATTTTAACAAAAAATTTGCAATAAAATAAAATAAACAACAAGATTTCGAGCTCATAGAGCGCGCCACGTAGGATTGCCACGTCATCAATTTATATTTTTATTTTTTACAAAAATAAAGTTCTAGATGATTTAAATACATATAAGGAGATATGGATAAGCGAAAATTAGAGTTTGGATTTGAATCAACAACCTAAATTATTATATCATGAAAATTGTTTATAACTTTTGCTACGTAATTCGAAATATTATAATTTTGTACCATTGGAGAGTGCTCGAAATATGCTTCGAAATAAGATCCATTTATAATATAGTTGTACAACTTATGAAAGATAGAGCGCCGTGTATGATTGTCATGTCATTAATTTTTATTTTTATATTTTTTCTAAAAATAAAGTTCTACATAGATTTAAATACATATAAGGAGTCTTGGATAAGCAGAAATTAGAGTTTTGTTTTGAATGAACAACTAAATTATTGTATTATGTAAATTGTGTATAACTTTTGCTACCTAATTCAGAATATTATAATTTTTGTACCATTAGATAGTGCTCGAAATATGCTTTGAAATAAGATACATTTACAATATAGTTCTACAATTTATGAAATAGAGAGCGGCACTTAAGATTGTCATGTCATTAGTTTTTATTTTAAATATTTGAAAAAAATAGAATTCTACATATATTTAAATACATAAAAGAGTTTTGGATAGGGGAAAATTAGAGTTGCGTTTTGAATAAACAACCTAAATTATTATATTATGGAAATAAATTTAACTTTTGCTACCTAATTCAAAACATTATAATTTTTTTACCATTGGAGAGTGCTTGAAATATGCTTCAAAATATGATCTATTTACAATATAGTGTTACAACTCATGAAAATATATTAAATTAGATGCATTGTAGGACATTATTTAGTCTTTTTTTTTAGATAAATATAATAATGGCTATAAGTATTAAGTACAGTGTATTATATGTGATTATAACATTTGATTATAGGTCCAATTTACAGGATTAAACATATTATCTTTCAAAACCTCAACCTTACTCAACTAAACTAAAACAATATAGTATTGCAACAAAATTTATTAACTAAAATCTATAGCGATAAAGTTACATATTAGAGTTTTGGATTATGTAAAAATTAGAGTTTGATTTAAATAAAACATCCTTTGAATAGGAAAATTTTACTATGGAATAGGCTTTAACCAATAACAGCACGGGATTATCTTTAGACACTTATTCATGGTGTAGAATTCACATTTTTGAATATCAAAATATTCAAAGTTTTGTTAGATTAGGAGACCAAACATTTTTACAAAATAAAAATTGTTTTTGCTAAAAACAGTAATATGAGTGGGACTAAAGAGACGGACTTTGCTAATTGGTGTGAATATAATGAATGTTGGACCGAATCTCCAAATAGGCCTTCACCTGCAAAACAAGAAGACTAACCCCGAGGGTTTCCTGGCGAAATCTTTCTGATGCTTAAGTCAGTCGGCTGAGGCCTGAGCAATAGAAAGCAAGGGAGTGGAGAGAATTGTCAAATGCATGTGCTTGTTTAGTTATATTAAGTTACCTTTCTTTTGGTGCAAACTGCAAAGGGAGATATATATTTAATGCGGAATAGGTATAGAAGGCCTTGGACCGGTCCCTTAAATACCATACTTGCCTTTTCCTTTCCTTGGGCCTAGCTGCCTCATCATGGTCATTTAACCAAACTGTAATGGGCTTGGGTCGATGTTTAGACCCCAATAAAACTAAATCTTTATTTCTGGTGCAGAGAATGAAGTTTTAGCTACCCTCTTCTAGTATAGCTACCTGGCCGACACTGATGGAGCAATATTACTACAATACACCTAACAGTTGGTCTTGTAAGAGACCGCCTACTTTTAGTTTAAAATTAGGCAACGGTCCAAGCCCAATAGTAAGAAGATAAGATATCATACCATCTTTGTGAATATGGTGACTAGTTTAATCTATTTGTTGACCAGTTTAATCCATTTAGTTTTCACATTCTTCAATCCATTTAGTGACTAGTTTAATCTCTTTAGTAACTAGTTTAATCCATTCGGTATGACTGTCGGGTTTATTTATAAATTTATTCATTGTAGTTCGAGATTCAAAGGGAAACAAAGGAAGGAGAAAATAAGGGACGACTAAGTTGGCGCGAAATGTCTAGAGATAGTGTTGGGTTAGAGTGAGATGAATGGGCTTGTTAAAAAAATGTAGGCTTAAGTTTGTCTAATTTTATGTTAAAATTAGACCGCGTATTCTAATAATTTGTGTACCCCTAAATGTCAGTTAAAATAAACTCTGGTTATAATAGAAAAGTTGTTTTTCTAATCTCTTCTCCATAATAACATCAATTACATTATAAGACTTAACTAAAAGTTTTTTTTTATAATGGATTTGACGTGATTTGATGTTTCAACTAGTTATTGGGCCTGGACGATACCCTGAGTAATTGAATAAAATAAAAAGGATATATAGTTTGGGAAACATTTTGTCACAAGTATAAGTTATAGTTTAGTGGTAAGATTATGACATTACAAAGTAAGACGTCACAGATTCAAGAACGGACAAGGGAAAGAGACATGTAGCAAATGGGCCCTTATCAATGACTTAAACAATGGACTCATTAGTATTTGATTGTGATCCACAACTGCGACGCATCCACATTGCACATCGATAAAATTTTGGGGGTTGTTAAACGTTATTGAACTTAAATTAGGTGTCCTCCTTTTTCACGTTTTCTCCACACTTACCCCCTCCCCCTTCCATTCTTTCTTAACTTCTCACTTTCACTTTAGGCTTCAACACAAATGCCAACCATTACTGTCACCACCTTTGTACACACACCACCACTCCCACCACTACAATCGAGCACGCATCATAGCCGCCACCAGCAGTTGTAGAAGATGCTTAGACACGTCTAAAAAGCTCTGCAACATCTACTTTAAATCTTATTATTGTATTATCATCATTGATTTTAGTCAAGTGAAACAGGCATTACACATGTATGATCTTTTGCATACAATTGCAGCTTAATACTTTTGATGATGAAGTCTTCATAAATCTTGTTTCATATTACAATTTGGTATTAGCAACACATTAAATTTGATATAAAAAATTACCCAAGGAGTTGATAAAGACGATAATGACAAATAAAAAATGACCCCATAATAACTCAATATCAAGAATGACCTAAAATAAATTCTATAATGATTCAATATTCCCGATAATGGGTCAATTTCAAGATTGACCTCATCCAGTATCGAACTTGATAATCCTCGATTCAGAATTTAATCGAAACTGAAATTATATGGACTTATATTGACCAGATTTCGAATTGATCCAACCTATCTACTATTTAACTAAAATCGAAATGATCCATATTGAAATCAATCAAATATAGATACCTAATTTAAAATCCACAACCCAATTTGAGCAATATAAACCTTTTTAAAATTCGATTCGAATCTAACCCAAACTGTCAATATTCGACCTAAAAAACCAAATACGATAAAAACATGATTAGACGCTGACTCAACTTTAACGTGGACCTGACTCAACTCGAGTCAGGTCAAAAGGATACATCTTCATGTCATAAGCCAACAAGATCCGACCCGATGAGAAACAACCTAAATCCCACGTGTTTACGCAAATTAATACCTCGTGTTTCAATATCCAAAAGAAACCACCCGTTGAATTTGCTGCCATCGTCGTACGGAAATACGTGTTTCCAATCTTTTCACATAAAAAATGCTAATTTTTGGTATTACTCAACACTATAAAAATTGGGGTTTGTTAAACATCGCCCCAGAATTACTTAAAATCACCCCGGTACCACTTTGACTTTACTATTTTACCCTTCTCTTTTTTCCACCACTCACCACCCCCGCCACCACCTGCCACTACCCACCACCACCTACCTCCCCACCACCACCACCCACCACCACCGCCACCCGCCACCACTTGCCACCACCCACCCCGTAAAAAAAAAAGATTTTAATTGGGGCTAAGGGTCGAAAGTCCGCCAGGGACGTTCGACCGATGGCCCGAACGCCTGGCCAGGACGTTCGACCCATGGCCAACGCACGGAGACGTTCGACCCATGGCCCGAACGTCCTGGCATGGACGTTCGGGCCATGGGGCGAACGTTTGGCCAGGAAGTTCGACCCTTAACTAGAAAAATTTCAAATTTTTTTAAAGGGGGGGCGAACGTTTGGCCAAGAAGTTAGACCCATGGCCCGAACGTTTGGCCCGGACGTTCGGGCCATCGGTCGAACTTCGGCCAAACGTTCGCCACATGGCCCGAACGTCCGAGCCGGACGTTCGGGCCATGTGTCGAACGTCCCGGCCGGACGTTCGACCCTTAGCCCCAAATTTTTTTCGCAATATGAGTGGTTGACGAGGTGGCGGTGGGGCTTGTGGTGGGGAATGGGGGCTGGAGGTGGTGGTGGGCTGGTTGTGGCAGGAGGTGGTGGTTTGGTAAAAGAAAAGAAAAACAAAGGAAAGGTAAAGTTGAAAATGTTTGGTGGGATCGAGGCGATTTTAAGTAATTTCGAGGCGACGAATAAAAGTTGAGTAAAAATTGAATCACGAGAAAATTGGAACTTGTGCTGCAAAGACAGCCCGGATTCCAAATGGACAAATAAGATAGCAATAAATTGACACATCAGAGACACACAAGCTAATCAATAAACGGAATCTTCACATTTCCCTACCCAACAATTCCATCTTTGGCTACTAATTAGTATTAGGTTTATTCATATTCAATTAGTTAGTTGGAGTCCAGGTAAAACCTCCCGTATCTTTCTCCTCCTATATAGAAGGAAAAAACGACACTCAAAACCCTCATTCATATTTTATAACTCCTACATCATTTAAAAAAAAAAAAAAAAAAATAGGTGTAAGCCTGGTTGGAAAAAAAAGAAGAAAATCACTTTAATATCTTGTTTCGAAGCATATGGGTAGGTGGGCTATAGCGTTGCACGGCGGCGCTGGTGTGGACCCGAATCTTCCATTGCAAAGGCAAGAGGAAGCCAAACAACTCCTTACGCGATGTCTTAACCTTGCCATTCCCGCTCTTCGCTCTAATCATTCTGCCATTGATGTCGTTGAACTTGTTGTATGTCCTTCCTTTCTCTCTCCTACCTTCCTTTTTTCAGATCATCTATTTTCTATATTAATCTTGACATCTTGTTACCATGCTGGTTCTTTTTCGTTCTTTCTTTTCACTTTTATAGTCCAACTTTGAATATTTTGACCTTTAATATATTTTTAAAGTTTCATATTATGAAAGTTTTATGAGCGCTTTCTCTATCAATGTGTCTCATAAATCATAATAATATCCTTTTATATATAATTTATGCTAATATAAAATAAAAGAAAATTATGATAAAAGTTTCCAAACATATTATTAAAATTAGATAGGTTGAAAAGAAGAAGAAGAGATTGAGTAGGTGAATGTTATATATTGGGTTCTAAACTTATTGAATATTTCCAAATTTATCAAGTTCTAACTGTTGGCTTTGCTTCTTCTTTCTCCCTAATCACGACAAGAACCGGGGGATTTGTTGAATATTTGTTTATCTTGGGTTAAATTTATACATTAGTTTCTATTATTATTTTACCATAAAATACATCATAAGTATTTTTCTTAGGTTAGGTTTAGAGTTGTATTAGGAATTTTAGATGTATATACGGGATAATATTTATCATAGAGATAAATAACACATTATAAGGATATCAATATTATCTTTATTACTCCATAACATATATCTAATTATTCCTGATACTTGTAATTTTGTTACTGATTTTTTTCACATCATATCTAAGTTTTTTTTGACAAATTAACAACTATGTTTTTTGTTTTTTATAATGAAGAAGGAATGCCATAGCTTAAAAGAGTTCCTGTAGTATAATACACCTACTACTATTGTATTCACGGCCAATATTTAGTGATTTTTACAAGTCAAAGTATAAAATTAGCCTTTTTAATAGATTGATGGAGCCTTGGAGGTAGGTTTCCTTTTTTTGTTTGTTTGTTTGAGATGGTGGATTAAGGTGGTAATATAAAACACAATTAAGTCGTTTTTTTTTTTTTACTGCTTTTTAGTTTTTGGTGGAGTCTACCGAAACACCTCTTTGCATTTCCTGCTAGTGTTGGATTCCCTCTCCCCTCAAATCATCGTTTGTATACTATTTTCTATTATTTTGAGGGACATTGTATGTGTACTATTTTGATTAGTGCATAAATAGTGCATAAATAAGAGCATGTTTTAGCTTTAAGAAACGGAACCAATTACCTACTTCCTTCCCAACCCTTCTTCAATCCATTACCATCAATTCGTATCCCTAGTTATTTACTATTTTGATAACTTGTAATTTTGTTTTAATTCCCTTTCCATTCATAGCTTGAACTAAGCCAGACCTAAACGTTTAATTACTTTATAGTCTTAAAAGGCAAAATTGTCAAAAATAATCCAAAGTTTAGGCCATCTTTCACCATTAATCCCATGTTTCTTTTATCCGAGAATAACCCAAGTTGGCATATTGTCTTCCCATATTGGTCTCCCTCCTTTGGTGACCTGCTCAACAAGTAAAAATTTCATGGGGCCCACTATGTTTTATTTTTCATTTATATGTTGATCCATTTTCGTCGAAAAAAAAGGAAAAAAAATAAATGAAAGGGAAAGAACAGGTGCTTACTTGAATAAAAAATAAATAGTAATGCAAAACAAACTTGTACAACAAAAAAATCTAACAACAAACCCACTCATAAACTCTTAGATTCGTGGCCTCGTGCAATCATTACCAAACTCATAAATTTCTAAAATTCAAACCAACAAAGAGGTATAATAAAAAATAAAAATAAAAACTTAAAATATAATTTAAATTATAAAAAACTTAAACCAAAAGAGATATAATTAAAAATAAATAAATTAATACGTGAGGCCTACGATTTTTACCTACTAAGCAGGTTATCCTTGGAGTCGGACCAGTATTGGAAGATAACATGCGAACTTGGGATTATTCAGGGAGAAACGATACTTGAGATTAATGGTGGAAGACGCCCCAAACTTCGGATTATTTTTGACAATTTTTCCTAAATGCAAGTATTCTTTTTGTTATGGAGTAAAACTTACCGGATGAATACATTGTAGTAGGTTAACCATTTAAGATTAGCAACTATTGAAAGTAGGGGAGTGATAGACTGATGGAGTGAATAAAGAAGAATGGGAGTGTATTGATCATACACCCGGTTATACCATGTGCATGGTACACCCAATGCTATTTTTTGATCATTTGCTCATTTGAAGCTCTACTTATCATGTGATTATGCTCATTTTGGAGGTTTCAAATGAGCAATGAGCAAAAAATAGTTTTGGATGTACCATGACGATGATACACCCAGGTGTATGATCAAAATTATCAGAAAAATGAGGTGTTGTTGTTCTCGTCAATAATGAAGTATACATTGACATAATTTTGATAATATTTAGAATAATAAATGTTAATAATTATATTTAAACTCAATATTATGCAAACAATGATTAGTATTATTAATCTCAAAGGTAAGGGAACTGGAGACGGATCCTCTGTTTAACTCTGGCCGTGGATCAGCTCTTTCAGAGAAAGGAACGGTGGAGATGGAGGCAAGTATCATGGATGGGCCAAAACGAAGATACGGTGCCGTTTCGGGTTTAACTACGGTTAAAAACCCAGTTTCACTGGCCCGACTCGTTATGGAGAAGTCTCCTCATTCTTATCTCGCCTTCTCCGGAGCCGAAGAATTTGCCAGACAACAGGTTTTTCCTCATCCATCTATTGTAAAGTTGATACTTTCTTCCTTTTTTTATTTGTTAAACATTAATATTTTGAGGTTCAAATTATATAAAAATCGCTCCCATTTGTTTATTAATATTAATACTTCTTTCAGTTTCGTTTTAAATGCAACAAAGGAATATTTTATATCTCACAAAAAATACCCCTTTGTTGCATTTAAAACGAAACAGAGGAAATAGTAGATACCTAAGGGTATTTGTATAATATTCATAGATACAAAACATATTCCTTATTTCGTTTATTCGAGTGAGGTTATTGAAGTTTAAGAAATCGTAATCATACTTGTCTCGTACTAATTTGAAGATGTTAATCTTTATTTAGGGCGTGGAGCTGATGGAGAATGAATACTTTATCACTCAAGACAACGTGGGAATGCTTAAGCTAGCGAAGGAAGCTAATGCAATCTTGGTATGTACGTGGAAAGATTAGATCATACAATGCATCTAACTCTAATCTGCCCATTATTATACATTGAAAAAGCGATTGTAGACTCCACTTCGCGGCTGGGTCAGCTTAATCATTCTAATGTTTTGCAAAACTTGCTTTCAATTCGTCATCTTTTAATATATTATTATATTGAGTCTAAGTGTTGCTGATTAAGCTTTCCAAACAGGCAAACAGTTAAGCTAATCAGCTATCTTATTAGTTACAGCACCTTATCAATTTCAGTTTTATCTTATCAATTTCAGTTAAATTACCAGTTTTAATTTATTTTCAGCTAGTATTGCCATACATAGCCGTATATATATGGAGTACTAATACACTATGTGATGTCAAATTTGAGCAGTTTGACTATAGAATTCCAACAACGGGATTGAAAAGTTGTGCGGCAGAGGCAGACAATCCACTGATGATGAACGGCCTACCAATAAACGTCTACGCACCGGAGACAGTAGGATGCGTGGTGGTGGACAAGGAGGGGCGGTGCGCAGCAGCGACATCGACAGGCGGTCTTATGAACAAAATGAGTGGAAGGATAGGGGACTCGCCCATCATAGGGTCTGGGACGTACGCATGTAAACTATGTGCAGTTTCATGTACTGGAGAAGGAGAAGCAATCCTACGCGGGACGCTGGCACGAGATGTGGCGGCCGTGATGGAGTATAAAGGATTGGGGCTTCAGGAGGCAGTGAATTTTGTGATTAAGGAGAGGCTCGACGATGGCGGCAAAGCTGGGCTAATTGCTATCTCCAACAAGGGGGAAGTGGCGTATGGGTTTAACACCAACGGTATGTTTAGAGGTTGTGCTGCTGAAGATGGGTTCATGGAGGTTGGCATCTGGGAGTAAGGAATATCAATTATTCATGCTTTTATGTCATCGCTAGATTAGTTTTCATTTTTTCATTGATTTGTAGCCTAAACTTCCCCATTTTCCTCCATATTAAGCTCTGGCGTCGAAGTAACATATATCATTTTGGTCTTTGTAGCACATCTCAATTGAATAGGAGTTCAATATTTCAAGTTGGAGCTGGGGTTGTATGTTCTTGACAAAGGGTCTTAATTGAGTTGAAATTCACATCCTTTTTAAAGTTTACATCCTTAACTATGAAAACTGTCATTAATCACATCCTTCGTTGAATAAATTTTCAATAATCACATCCTAAGATACTAACCTATACAGTTAACTAACCACTTTCCTAGTTTCTATAAACTAATCCATAACTTTAAAGCAATAATTCCAATACACCCCCTTGCTTCAAAGTTGCCTTCTTGCTAAACATTTACTTCCATTCCCTTCGTGATAGATATCAATTCTTCTATCACCTTGTTGGATCGAAAAGTTAACCCAAATTCCAATATAGGTCAGTATGTGTATCATTATAATTTATAGTTGAGGTCCTTACTAAAATATTTTCGGATACTTTAGGTCCTTAAGAGTTCAAATTACTTGAAATTCCACAGGTGTTACAATTTAGATATTGATTCTTATAATCATTGAAATAACCCACGCTGATGTTAAATTTTGTAAGTACGAAAACAGCAAGGCCCAAGTCAGAAATTTCAACATTGGCTAATTGAATAAGCGGCTGTCAATATCTGCGTTTCGTTTGTCAACATTCATTTTTTCCAATAAGGTACGCAACTGGAGGGATAGCTTAGAGAGAATCTTGTTGAATCTTCATATGTTCTGTCATCAAGTTGCAGATAAGTCGGCAATTTAAGCAAGGCACTCGAATAATGTGATAAGACCACTTATTTAAACTATTATCATAACCTATGATGAAAGGTTTTTTTCAGAGGATAATGAAAGGTTGTTGGCAAGTAAGAAAGTGGATGAATTTCTAAGAACAAAGTAACAACATAACGTTTTGATTTTGAATTCTTCCCTCCAGACAGCTGAACTCCGTCAAGCCTCTAAAAATGGTGGTTAAAGTCTGTATAGGTGGTTGGTTGTTGACGAACAACGCATGGGATAGACAAAAAGAATGGTCAATCTTAGACGCCAATCTTGGGACACATAATAGGCAGGGAAACTCGGGTTATTGTTCTTTTTTATCATCCACTCGATATTTCGATATAGTAAACACGTATCAATGTTTTATTAGGGTATGTACATTTTGTTTTATTTATCAGTTTTCCAAAGATTTAAAATCAATATGGAAGTCAAGAAGATAGATTTATATCTTCTAATTTTTATAATCAATATGATTAGTTCAATTAGAGTGAGAGTAGGAAAATACAGGATGAAATTTAGTTGTTCATATAGGAAATTAAGCAATGAATTAGAAGCATAGAGTAGTAAGTACTACATACATAATACTCTACAGTATTTTTACGCTGTTTTCAAGGTAGCAATAAGAAAACTCTTTCGCTATTTACCGCCCATATTTACTAAAAATCGCCCGTATTTTTTTCAAGATTTTCCTAAACTACCCCTCTCCTTTCACCCACTCTTACTCTCTCACCTCTCATCCAACTTCACCTCACTCCACCTCTCGGACCTCCACCAGCACTGGACCACCACCACCACCGACATACCACCACCACCATCACCGGCGGACAACCACCACCTTAGCCACACTCGCGCACCACCACCACCAGTGTACCAGTGTTTTTTCGTTTACTCCACCGAGGAAACGAAATAAAATTTCGTTCCCTCCATGGAGGAAACGAAGATCTATTTCGTTTCCTCCATGGATGGAACGAAATTTTGTTTCGTTTCCTCCATGGAGGAAACGAAAAAACACTTTGGTTCCATTGTTTTTTTAAAACACTCGGAAATTCAAAAAAAAAAAAAACAATGGAACCAAAGTTTTTTTTCGTTTAGGCGGTAACCGGTCTAAACGGTTACGGTTCGCGAAAAGAGCGAATCGAAACTTTCGGTTACCGAACCGATATGTTGTTTCGGGACGGTTAACCACCCATGAACACTCCTAATATTGTCATCACTTTCGATCCTAGAGGTACTGAGATCGGATCTCACCCCTGGCAAGAGAGATCCCCCAATTTTCTCCCTTCCTTGCAAGGGACCCCAACTTGCCTATCTACTACGGTAAGAATAGTGTTTACTCATAGCAAAACTATTTGATGTGTCTTTTTTTAAATCCAAACTAAGCATGAAGGTTAAATACGAAGATACTCCCTCCGTCCCATAATATAGTTCACATTTCTTTTTGCACAGTCTCCAAGACGTACCTTTGATCTACAATATCTTTTATTTTGTATTAGTAAAAAAATATAAAAAGTTGATAATATAAATGTAGATATTGAGACGAATCTAACAAGACCCCACATAAATAAGTTTTTTTGTATACATTAATGAGAATATTTGGTCAAAGATTTTAAAGTTTGACTCCCAAAATAGAAATGGGTACTATATTATGGGACGGAGGGAGTATTTCTTACATCATCGCATAGCTCCAGCCTCCAAGTCTCCAACCAATAGTAGAAGTATCTTTGTTCTTTAGTCTTCATTGGTGCTTATATAAGTCCACTTTTCTGTTTTTCCACCCAAACTCCTTAACATTTCTCCAACACAGTTACTCTGCTCTCACATCAACAATCTTCTTTTAAAAAAAAAAAAACATGGCATCCTCTTCTACAATAACCTTCTGCCTATTATGTATACTACTTTTAGTAACCTCATCAGCTTTAGCTATGTCCGAAATTTCATACAAAACTTCGAATGAGCCAAACAGTCGAACCGATGCGGAGGTGATGGCTCTGTATGAGTCGTGGCTGATAAAACACGGTAAGAACTATAACGCCCTTGGCGAAAAGGAGCGACGGTTTGAAGTATTCAAAGATAATCTTCGGTTCATTGATCAACATAACTCTGATCAAAATCAGACGTTTAAGCTGGGTTTGAACCAATTTGCTGATTTGACCAACGAGGAGTTTCGATCCAAGTACTTAGGCACTCGGATGGATCCCAGACGCCGGTTAGGTCGGTCGAGGAGCGATCGTTATGCTTTCAGGGAGGGTGATAGCTTGCCGGCGAGTATTGATTGGCGGGAGAAAGGGGCCGTCGTTCCTGTTAAAGATCAAGGAAGCTGTGGTAAGTGGATGGTAACTATTCATGTTTTTCTATTACAACTCATTCACCAACTATCTGTTCTATTTGTTCTCTTTTGTTTGCCCCCATTGCGCTTTGGAATTAATAATTCCTCTGTTTTTTTTGTTGCAACGATTTGATATAAAGTGTGAGTAGAAAATGTCTAATCGATGCAACTAAAAAAACAGAAGTGACATAGCAATTTAATAATATGAAATAGTTTTATATACTTAATCCGTTTCAAATTAGTTGTGACACTTTCACTTTTCACGTATGTCAATGCAAAACTTTAATGACATACTTTCTTCGTTTCTTAATAAGTGCAACATAGAGAAAGTGGAGAATACCAAGGAATGTAGAGAGAGAAAGTTGGGACCACAATAAAATAGAGTAATTCAAGTGATGAAACAATAAAGTTGTGGTCGCCTCTTGCTTTTTGGTAGCATATTTGTAATAATATTGACCTTTTTATACCATTTTGAGCTTGGTTGCACTTATTGTGACTATTCCAAATAAGAAAAGTGTTGCACTTATTAAGAAACGGATGTAGTATATCTCTAATTTTGTATATATTTGTAAAAATAATAAAAAGTACATATTAGGATGAATTTAACAAGATCTCACATGACTATATTTTTATTCATGTATAAATCACAAACAATGGTCAAAGTAAAATTTGTGAATAGTGTAAAATGTCAAAGTGTCACATTTAATTTGAAACGGAAGAAGTATATATTTTTTTAAGGTAAGAAGAAATCCTCTGGATGCTCTCGTACAAAACCCCCATTCAGCCATTACAAGCCATACACCCAGCCCATTTCCCTTTTAAATCCCAAATAAATATTTGGGGTAGAAATTGAACTCTAAATTTTGCTAAGGAAGATGGAAAAAGTTCACCGCTTAAGCTAACCCCTTTCCTTATTAGTTTTATACTTATAAGAGATGAATTATATGCAAAATGTTCAATCTACTATACTTTTTAGGTTATTTTATTTATCATTAAATGTTTTAGAAGAATTTATTGATGTAAAATAATATGGAAATCATGTTGTTCTTCGTTTGGGGTGATAATACATCTTAATATTTTATCTTAAAAATCAAAACACAAAGTTATGACGCGTAATTTGAATAACCTACTTTAGGTAGCTGAACTTAAAAAGGAAAGCCTATAAAGACTCTAAGGGACACTAGGGAGATTAATGAGATTTATTTTAGGGATTTAAGATTTTGAAGTCATATGATAATAGGGGTATAAAGAACTCAAAATTAGTCGTAGTTTGATTCATTATGTTTATTTTGAAAACTAACATAGAACTGATACACTTTGACCACCACATAATTTTAAGAGTGTTATTTGACTAATTGTTTTACTGCTGGTAGTTGGATACTTTTTATTCTAATTAATGGATTATGGGGCCTTAACTTTTTGAAAAATAAATGAGGAACTATGTTCCTTTATTATTGTTTAGGTCCCTCATGAAGAGAGAAGATTAATATAAAATCAGTGGGATCTACCCCTCTGTTTCAAAATACAAGGCATTTATACTTTACGATTTCACTACATCTTGTGTATTATGATAAATAAAAATTATGAAAATCATACTATTAGATTTGTCTTGAAAAATACTATAATAATATTATTTTCTTATTGTTTACTCCCTCCGTTTCCTAAAGATCTTCCCTTTTTCCGTTTAAGTGCGTTTCCAAAAGATCTTCCCTCTTTTGCTTTATTCCTTATTTGGCAAAATAAATTTCCCTATCTACCCTCTCATGTCACTATCATATGGGTCCACAATTGCACTTTATTATACTTTATTACCCTCTCTCTCCTCTATGATCTTACTTTATTATACTTTATTACCATCTCTCTCCTCTATTGCCTTACTTTATTATAATTTATCCACCCTGGCCCACATCAATGAATCCTCATTGGTATGCAGTAAGGAACGATGTGAGGAAGATCTTTGTGAACCTGGGAGTATATTATAACATAATTGAGAATAATTAATGGTCAAAGTTCGACCTCAAATGTCGTGTGTGCCTTATATTTTGAAACGGAGATCAGTATCATTATAGGAAATATTTTCAATTAATGTGGGACGAACAAATATAAAAAGTGTACCGATTAATAGGGAATGGAGGCATTTATAATATAGAGTCATTTGAGTGTATGTAACAACTTCTTCCAATGTGGATGGAATCAAGAGGATACTTTGTTCAAAGGAATCTTATGAAGTTCACTTTCGTATGGCCCATCTTTGAGGCAGGGATTGTCCAACTTTTGTGGTTTCGGCTCCACCAGTTGTCCTCTTATTTATTGGATATTTGGATAGAGAATTAATTGATGGCATCCAATCACTCAATTAGTGACATAATATTAAATGGACATGTCAAGGTGACCCAAACAAAGTAATCGATTTAAGTGTTTAATCTCTACTATATATTTTTTTAATAGATGCATTATTTTGATTGAACACATTTATCGATCCACATCTTTGATTATTAATATCTTCGATTATATATTATTAAAAATTGTTAAAAAGATAATATTTTGAAAATATACATTGAGATTAACCCATCAACAATCAAAATTATGACATTTATTTATATAACTAAAGATGGTCCAAGGTAATATCTATATTGTGTCAAAAGTCAATATGATGTAGTATCTATTAAGAAACACATGAAGTATAATGGAAGAGGGAGGATTTGATGTCTACCCTAAGTTACGAATACATCCTCAAATAATAAACAATCAAATTTATCTTTACTAATTCTTAAAAACAAAAGCTAAATTACACGACAGTTCCATTAAAGTTGAACACCGTTTATATTTGCTTTTGAACACATTGCATATAAATTAAACCAAATATATAATAACACAACTCTCTCATTTGTTTTACTTTGTTTCACTTTACATTATTTCATCATGACTCATATATTATAACCTTATTTTTTTTTTACTAATATGTAAGATCAAATCTTATCATATAAATTGTGCTTGGACGATTTGTCTTAATTTATATTTGTATAATACCAACTTTTAGTAATGGTTTCTAATTATTAATTTAAAATATAAATAATTAAAATTGTGCATTGATAAATATAAATTGGAAAGTATAACAACTAAATAAATAGGAATACTAATTTTTTCATAAAGTATTTAGTGGTGAAAAAAAAACACTATCTTAGTTCTTAATAATGCAATATTGTACAGGATAGAGATATGCACCCATATGTGTTGGAGACAAATCCCGTTGCCTTGTGGAAGACGGCTCCTATCGGAGCAAAATTGTCAACTTTGTCTCAAACACTCGTCGTTATCAATTTAACTTACTGCCGAATTTTTCTTAAGCCACTTTGTTTTTTTTTTTTTTTTTTTTTTAAAGAGAAATTTCATTAATTGAAAGTCAAACTAAGATCTACAATAAGTAATAAAGAAAAACGGGATACAATCAAACAAGATCGATCAACTTCATCTTCGATGAAAATACAATGAACCGATCGAATATTGTGGCGCAAGTCCTTAGTATTTGTTATTCCAAGAACTATTAATGGAACCGTTTCATCATTTTGGACATATGTTTGGAGAAGAATATTCTTGATCTATCCATATTAACCGCATCCGAGCTTCTAATACCTTCATGTTGATAGTTTTGGACTTCAACCAATGAGAACAATTTCTCATACCTACAAATAAAAAAACCAGACTCACAACTCCCATAGGGGAGAAGGAGACCTCCACAACAGAGAAGACTAGTCTTTCCATATCAGGGCACAAGAAACTCTCATAAAGAGAGCTAACTTATTCAACAAAACAAAAGGACAAACTAGAAAGTGAAAACAAGAGAAGAAAAGGGGCTTACCATGGATGAGATCATCCATGGCAGCCCCTTACTGATGAAGGGAAAGAGGGGAAAAGGGAGGCGGCTAGAGAGAAAAACTAGGTTTAGGGTTATTTGTCGCATTCCTTAGCCACTTTGTTTAAGAGGGGGGATGTTCGAAAATTTACTATATACGAATGAAAAAAATTCTATCATTTTATGTAAATTTAATATTTCCTCCATTCCAAAATTAATGTGACACTTGCCTTTTTTTAGTAGTTCTTTGATTAATACAATACTTCTATATATGGAAATAAAGATATATCTACACATGAGACTATTAACATAATACCCCCACTTCCAACTTCCTTCTAAATCTCTGTGTCAAAGGCAAGCGTTGTAATAATTTTGGAGCTGAGAGGTATTTGATTTATCATTAATTTGGTAGTTCTTTAGTAAACTCAAAAGCCATGGAAACCCAATAAGCAAGTGCATGATCTGAAGTCTTTTTGTGGCCATGATATGAATTGCGTATTGTAGATGCTAACTATATATGAATACAACAGGTAGCTGTTGGGCATTTTCAACCATAGCTGCTGTTGAAGGGGTAAACCAGATAGTGACAGGAGATTTGATCTCATTATCCGAGCAGGAACTAGTAGATTGTGATACTTCCTACAACGATGGATGCAATGGCGGTCTTATGGACTACGCCTTTGAATTCATCATAAAAAATGGTGGTATTGATACTGAGGAAGATTACCCCTACAAGGCTAGAGATGGAAGATGTGATACGTACAGGGTATTTTGCTTTACTTTCAAGATATATACTCCATCTGTCTCAAAATAAATACTCATTCCATTTTTTATTTAATTACAAGTGAAAAAAATTCTACAAAAGTTGATACCACGTGCTTGTGTGTTTTGTTATATAAGTATTAGTGAAAAATTATGATCAAAGTTGATAAAACTTGACTTTTGAAAATAAAGCCATATCAATGGAGTCTTCAAGGGATACAGGGAATTACTCTTGTAAATTGTTAAGAATCTTTTGCTCAATTGACGGTCTTACATAGAAAAAAATTACACCACTAATGCAATTGTAACTTGCATCTCTTGCAGAAAAATGCTAAGGTGGTCACTATTGATGACTATGAGGATGTTCCTTTAAATGATGAAAAATCATTACAAAAGGCTGTGGCAAATCAACCAGTAAGTGTTGCCATTGAAGGCGGTGGTAGAGACTTCCAATTATACGACTCGGTAAGATTGTTATCGCGGTAATGTAAATTTACTAAGTTGAAACATGAATCTTCTTGCATTATCCTGAAAGATACTTTAGAAGAATTTCCTAAAAGATTACATTGAATTTGATAAGTCATAAGGTAAATGTTCTAAAAAATGAACCAAATCAAATGTGTACAACGAATAAGATTTTACTATAAATTTGAAGAACGGATGAAATTAAGTGTTTCTTTATGTAGGGTATATTCACTGGAAGTTGTGGAACAGCATTGGACCATGGTGTTACAGCTGTGGGGTATGGGGAGGAAGACGGGATGGACTATTGGATCGTCAAGAATTCATGGGGAGAAACATGGGGAGAGAAGGGATATATTAGAATGGAGCGCAACACCAAGTATACAGGGTTGTGTGGGATCGCAATGGAAGCCTCTTATCCAATCAAGGATGGTATGAACCCACCAAACCCGGGTCCTTCCCCTCCTTCCCCGGTCCAGCCTCCCAGTGTGTGCGATAGCTACTACTCATGTCCTGAAGGCAATACTTGCTGCTGCATCTATGAATATGCTAATTACTGCTTCTCATGGGGTTGCTGCCCTCTTGAAGCCGCGACTTGCTGTGAAGACCATTACAGTTGTTGTCCCCATGATTACCCGATTTGCAATGTCTATAAGGGCACTTGTCAGATGGTAAGAACTCATTGCTATGAATTGTTTATGAAGCTTCAGATATTTCCATCTTTCACTAATGTAGCACGGAAAATGCTGGGACTTGTGTCTTGTTAACGGAAACGTAATAGAAACAGGTTAACTCAGGTCCTAGAGATTTCGGGAGTCATAGTTATTGCCCAATTGAATAATTATTATATTTAAGGCTGAATTTGTGCAAGGATGCTTATGTTTTGTGTTGTGATGTTCCAGAGCAAGAACAGCCCACTAGGAGTGCCGGCATTCAAGCGCACACTAGCAAAACCTCACTGGGCGTTCAGTGTCATTGGGAAGAGCAGTTCTTAAGTTCACGTTTTAATGATTGGCCAATGATATATGATTATGTGAAATTTGCTTAAGGCCCGATGCTCTGCTTTGTTGATGAACAGCTGCTAAGTTCCTATAAACATAAACTGCTGTAACATTGTTATCATGTATGTCAAAATTTAATGATGTCAATAGCTTGGTAATGTAAATAGATTGGATAGTATTGTAGCACAAAGGGCAGAGATCAAATCAAACTACTTGTTATAGTCCTATTACTCCTATAGAATATAGATGTTTAAATGCTTTTCATTCCTGTATATCACCTGAAAATTTGAAGTTGCATAAAGAGAAGATATTAATTACTTCTGTAACTTTGTTGGTTGAATTGTATTATGCTTATTGATGTCGAATGGATACGCTTTTTCTTATCAAGCAACAAGTAAAGGTGTCACTCACATCAAAGGATGCATGAAGTTGTGTGAAGACAACTCCATTCAAAGGATACCTTATGCCAAGATTTAACTTGTAATCGATCCAGAGAACTATAGAGTAAAATCAGATGCTCTAACATTAAAAAAGACTAGGCTTGTTGTGAGATGTAGAGACGATTATTGAGCACTTGAATATCCACTAGAGCTTCCACTATAAAAACTTTTCAATCAAGAGCACATACAAATGGTCTAGACGAAAGGGTGAAGTATTTAAAAGAAACTAGCTTAGAAACCAGAAGAGATGCAAAAGAAGAAAAAATTAAATAGGAGGGAATAATATAGTCTAGATAATGGATATCAATATACAGTAAAGCTCCAAAATATTGCTACTGGAAATTACAACTTCAAGAGCTCTTAATTAAGAAGGCTCAAAATCAAGGCTCCAAAGCCGAATATAAAACTTCACAAGCAATAAGTGGTATGGATTAGTTTAGGTATGTCGAATTCTTCTATATGGTGTAAGCGTGTTTCGTGCCATTCATGTGGTATATCTTTTGAATCTACACACTTTCCTTTTTGATCTGTTTCTTTTTAATCTACACACTGTTCGATTTTTTAATAATTTAACCCACTTTTTAGTTTCTCTCTTACACTTTTCAGTTTCTCTCTTACACTTTTCAGTTTCTCTCTCCACTTTTTTAGTTTATCTCTCATATTTTTGCACTTTCTCCTTTGTTCTCCCCCAAAGTGAAGTGTGTAGATTAATTGGAAATGGAAGTAGTACTATTTGGACAACAAAATTTGACTTGTAATGGACAATAGTTTTAAGTTTCTGTTTTACACTACTATAAAATGGAATCCTAAGAACTATTTTCTAACATCAAACAACAATATCTCATACACAGATAAATTTATTAATATGAATAGTACTTGTATGGATTATGGAGGTTGCCTTAGTTCCCTACCGGTTTGTTAGACCTGCAGGGATATAGATGCATATATAGCGGAATTTCAGGAAACTATTTTCTAACATATATCATAGGATCACATACATAACATAAATATGAATCATAATATATATGTAGAAAAGAATATACAACCTTTGTAGCTTGTTTTCCACCGGATTGCAAGTGTACGTTAGAGATCAAAGAACACCAATTGTTGTCCCTCTACTTGGTCCACGAGTACTAATTGATGTTCCACATTTGCTACAATGGAAAACGATGAACTATTTCATTCTCTTACTTTTTAGGGAGAGGTGGCCGGTTTTCCAAGGAAGAAAATAGAGTTATCTCTCTTCTTTGTAATTGGAAGTTAATGACTAATTGACCATCACTTTAACCCTATTATTATAACATTTTATAATAGTAGGAGAATAGGTTTAATGAGAGACCAAGTCCAACCTAACTTCCTCCTCTTGGCCTACCACTATGGAGCCCACAATGGGTTTTTTTTGCTTTCTTCAATTGGCTACTACAAAGTATGACCTCATAGGATTATATTAGCTTAGTTGTAGGCCCAATTAATATTTTTTTTAAGGTAAGATGAAGTCCCTTGCAAGGAAGGGGGGAAATTGGGGATCCCTCCTTACAAGGGGTGAGATTCGATCCCAAGATCTCTGGGATAGAAGGTGATGCCAACACCACTAGGCTATCACCTACTGCTATGTAGGCCCAATCAATATTGTCCCACTAACCTATCATTTACTTTATAGATTATTAATGTCCATTTTATTGACCTAAACTAGGGGAAACTCATAATTTATTTTGATTCTTTAATAGAGTATCATTGATCAAATCATTCAATTGATAATCTCAACTGGAACCCATATTTATTTTCAACAATTTGTTTAATTCCAAACTATAATTAATAATAAACAATCACTGAAAGTTTATTTTATACTCACTTTTTACTTTTACTTGCAACATATAAATCAAGGAGAGGAGAGAGATAAAGAGAAATATAAAAAAAGGAACCCAAGTGATGAAGAGAAGTACAGAGAGAACTTAATGCCAAAAATAGTAATGTTGCAAATAATCTGAGATTGCCATAATTACAAAGGAACTGTTGCAAGTAAAAGTAAATCGAGGAAATACAACATACATAAACAGAATACAAGTTTTTAATCATGATCAACTTTCAAAATTCAGGAACAAATAACTAATCTATTCAATATGCGTAATTTACATTTATTTAGTATGACCCTCATGTTTAGGTTCAGGTAGTGGTGTATTCAATGATTCTGCACCATCAGCGGATCTGCACCATTGTCATTCATATGTGGAGTACTTTGCAAACTTTCACATCTTCTCTTTCGACAATCTCTCAAATGACATAAAATTTCAGAGTATATGTTTGGATCTTTAGTGTGATATGGCCATATGGGTTCTTTTGCTTATAGCACCATTATCATTACAATATCGGTTTGTTCCTTTAGCAATTTTAAGATCTGTTTGGGCCCATTTCTGGGACCAGCCCACCTATGGCGAAGTTACTATAATACCCCTACATCTAGGAAACCCAACCCTCCACCAGCTGGAGGTGACTAAAATACCCTCATTTATTGGGGCTCCTATCCTCTATAAATAAGGGTTGTCTCATCGACAAAGGTAAGCAATTCGAGCTACAAAACCCGAGAGCATCTCTCTCTACATCGATCACTTTCTCTCTACCTCAATCACATTTGACTTGAGCGTCGGAGGGGCGATCCGGGACCACCCCCGGGTAGGCTAACCTTATTTTGCGGGTTTCCGACGTACGGACAACGGAGCTCAGGCGTACCTTTTTGTGGCCCACATCAAATCACTCGACATATTACAATCCTTAATTTCTTAACAGAAACAGTTTGGCGTCGTCTGTGGGGATAGTACAAGAAGTTACTTTGCCACCACTCAACAAGATTCACCTTGTTGCTACTCAGCAAAACTCACCTCATTGTTGCTCAACAATGGCCCCAACCAAGAAGACACGCTCCCAAGTCAACCGTTCCGGGAGAGCTCAAGTATCCCATATGCACCTACGGTGCTATCCCTCTATCCCAGTGATGATGATTCCACCCCAATGGAGAATCCAATGCGTAGTCGGTCATCTCGCAAAGATCGGGTCGACATAAGTAGTTGACCCTCCACCCATAATTGCAACAAACATCACCTTGATTGCAGCTCAGGTTCAACAAACTCTCCAGCAAAGTCGGATGGATATGGTTGCCACTCTCGTCACGAAGAGATCATTCGTCCCTCCCGAGATGCTCAGCCTAACCGGCTGGGACCTAAATAGAGGGAAGGACCGCGTCAAACTTCGAGGGGCAACTCAGCCAGGGAAAAGCAAGCTACTCACGCCTCTTCAAAGACACGTTATCACTCGAAAGAATTTGTCTCGAAGAACATAAACTCGTGAATACTGATCCGAAAGAGGGGTGTGGTGACTCGGAATTACAAAACCCCTCCAGAATAACAGTGGCACCCTCAAGTTTATGGTCCGGCTCAGCCAGACCTACTCGTTAAAGGCACCTACTCATCAACGGTACCTACTCGTTCAAGGTACCCACTCATCCTTGGCGCCCACTCGGCCAAGGAAATGTGCTCGGCCATAGTTGCCTACTCATCAGGGGCACATACTCACCAACGGTACCTGCTCATTCAAGGTACCCACTCATCCTTGGCGCCCACTCAGCCAAGGATATGTACTTGGCCATAGGCGCCTACTCATCAAAGGCACATACTCATCAATGGTACCGGCTCATTCAAGATACCCACTCATCCTTGGTGCCCACTTGGCCAAGGAATATACTCGATCATATGTGCCTACTCATCAGATGCACCTACTCATCCACGGTACCTCCATCAACTTGGCGTGTGCGAGCTACCTCCATCCAAGCACGACCCCCCTTGGTCTAAAGAGCGAACTTGGACAAAGTAATGAACTGCACATCAGGGCACCTAACTCGAAGCGATGCATAATCCTGAGCCCCCCCTCTCGGGACTGGCAGGGTACCCAAGAACATTGGTCTCTCTCGATTTCCGCTGGACGATCGCCTCGGGAAGGAATGATGCTACCCTATCCGTTCATCCAGCGTGGGGCTAATTACTTGGAACCCATTAGTTGGACAAATAAATACTCTCATTAGTTGGACAAATAAATACTCTCAAAGGAGGAAGGATGGGGCTAATAAGCCTCATAAGTCCAAAAATTCTCCATCAGCACCCCCTCAGTCATAAGAGAAGCGTCCTACTAACTTAGCCAAAAACGGCTAAGTATCGTTAATTGGCACGTACTCGATATTCGAATAGTGTCATGAAACCTCCCCGGGAAACATGGAGCCCCTGAACTCCCCCGAGTCGAGAAACATATTCATTGGCACCTCCTTAGCATTTTGAGTAGCGTCACTCAAATAGTAAGCCAAAGTAAGGCTAAGGACCTCTCTCGACCACTTGAGGCTCATAAGCCCCCAACATCTCGAGGAGCGTCACATGACCTCACTCAGCAATTTAAGGAGCGTCACTCAAACACTTAGTCAAGTATGGCTAAGTACTCATGGCACCCGCTCGGACAAAGATGAGGCTCATCAGTCGTCATCCGAGCGGCGTCCTACTCCCTCGGTCGACAAGGAGTCCACGTACTCCTCTACCGAGCCACTTTACACTTAGTCAAGTATGACTAAGTGCTCATGGCGCCCACTCGGACAGCATAGGCTCATTAGTCCTCATTCGAGCGGCGCCCTACTCCCTCGGTCAGCATGGAGTCCATGTACTCCTCTACCGAGCCACTCTGCACTTAGTCAAATATGGCTAAGTACTCATGGCACCTATTCGGACAGCCTGGGGCTCATTAGCCCCTCATCCGAGTAGCCTCATAACTTACTCGGTCAACAGGAGCTCCCCTCCTTGCCGAGTCGCTTCTATACTTGGTCAAGTATGGCCTAGTATCAGCTAGCACCTATTCGGACAGCATGGGGCTCATTAGCCCCTCATCCGATTAGCCTCATAACTTACTCGGTCAACAGGAGCTATAATGGAGGGCCAAGCAATGCAAACGTCAATAGGAACCCTACACGTGGGCCTACACAAGCGGGAAGAGTATACGTGATGCAACAGACTGAAGTTAATGACACCTTCCCTAATCCCTCTGTTGATGCTTAAAAAGTATGGTAGGACATGGATTGATGAACGCATAGTGCGTATGACGGACGATGGTTTTAACTAGTAATGATCAAAACACCTTAATCTGTTTAGTTGGATGACTTTGTTACAATTACGCAAAGTTATGTATGTGTGCTATGTATTGCTATGTATATGTGAATGTCACGTTGAAATTTTATGAAATGCCTTACGTTCTGCATTTGACTACGTTTAATAAGTTTCGAGGACGAAACTTTTTCTAAGGGGGAGAGGATGTAATATCCCGAAAATTTAAACTTGCTTAACTTAAACAATAATAATTAGTGGTTAAATTTTTCCTTTAATTATGAATTATGACTGAAATTTGTTACTCTATATCTAATTATTTAGTTCTTTAAATAATTATATGTTGTATGAATTGCAAATATTAACAAGTGAAGGTAAGATTAATTAAGAAGAGATTTGACAAAGTGCTTCTAATCAAATAGTGGCTCAAATTGAGGGTATTAAGAATAAAAAGGAAAAGAAAAGGAGAAAAGAAAAAAAAAAGAGAAAAAGGAAAAATCAAAATAGAAATTATGTTTTCATTTCCATCTCCATTTTTCCTCACAAGAAAACTCAACAATGAGTTTTTAATCCAAGATGAATTTTTATACACACAAGAACTCAAACCCAATTAAAAATTCCAATCCAAACCAAACTCTCCCAAAATTCAATTTTTTCATCAATTCCATCAACATCATTCACAAAAATTAAAACATAACCATGGCTATAAATAGCCATACATGCCTATCAAACCACCACAATCACCACCGGCGCACCACCAGTGCACCACCTGCACCTTTCGACGCCTGCCTTCGACCACCGCCGGCAAACGTCGTAGCTCGCCGGAGCCCAACACACAGCCCAATTTCTTCTCTCCTCATTCCCTCGCTTTCTGTCCCCTGCCCCACTCCTCTTCGCTGCTGCCGGAGCTTGGTTGCTCGACGAGCGCCGCCTCACAACCGCCGGACTTCCGCGCCTAGCCTCGTCAGCCCTCGTCACCACTCGCCGGACACCACTCGTCGGAGCCCGAGCTCCCCTGCTCTTCGCTGCTCCTAGTTGAGCAGAGGTATAAATTACCTCTTAAGTCTTAAGTTTTGGTTTTATTATTTAGTAGCTAAGCCCAATTATTCCTACGTTAAGTTAGTTTAGTTTTTGGGCCTCAGTCTAATTAGTTTTAAGTCACCTAGTTAACTACTTGGGCTGATTTATAAAAACTAAATTCATTTAGTTAGCTTTAAGTTAAGCCACTTAGTTTAACTCTTTTGTTGAATTGTTATTACTTAAAAACAAATTGGATTATAATAGGTTATAATATGTTAAATTTATGAATCACCTAGTTTAAATCTGAATTTTATGATTAAGGGGTAAAATAGTTTGTGTAAATTTTCTTTATGATATATAATTAGTTTAATTCATTAATTTATTAATATGTAAGTTTCTAGATGTTACGATAAAAATAAGGTTATAAGTATGATAAGTTCAGTCAGCTAAGATAATATAGATAATCATTCTAATTTAGTAACAACCACGCTTAAACTTGTTTGTAAAATAAACAAGGAATTTGATAGTTTAATACATTATCAATCACTAATTTAAAAATTGGTGAATCATATTAAGACTTAGAAATAAGAATATTGTTTTATGGTTGGTTCGGTATAATATATTCATTTTAGTAACAAGTACTTATGGTTGGAAGTATTAGAATATGAAAATCTTATTCACAAGTTATTAAACATAAATTAGAATCAAGATTAATTTGTTAATGCCACCTAAATATATGACTTTTATGATTAAAGGACATCTATAATAATAACATGAATAGTAACAAATTCCATTATTTAACTTTTAATTAGATTAAAGGATAAAGGATATTACAAGCCTTCCCCGACTATCAAGGTTGTTAAACAAGAATCCAGGTAACGTCTACTGCTAACACCTGCATTCCCCTTCCAACTATATTTTATGATGCTTTATACGATGTTAAGCTATGATATTTATGGTGTGCGGGATATGACATGTTTGCTATGTAAATGATGTTTATTAAATAATTTGATGCTATGAAGTATGACAACTTTGATGTTACGGAAATATGATGATGATTATGATACGATGATGATTATGATATGATGATGATTACGATTATATAATGTGATTATCATACGATAAAGAAACGAAACATGATAAAGTTTAAGTGAAAGACGGTTCTTGGCAGTATTCCGTGGGCACCGCAAGTGTCACCTTTGTTGTGACCGCCTTTCTGTGGGTACCGCAAGTGTCACCTTTGCTGTGACCGCCTTTCTGTGGGCACTGCAAGCGTCACCTTTATTGTGATCGCCCTTCTGTATAATGATGTGGGCACCGAAAGTGTCACGTATGTTGTGGCCGCCCTTCTGTATGTTATGGGGGAGACGTCCCTTTCTGTTGTACTAGCCAAGTTACCAGAATAAAAGATATGTGATGATGAACACGATAAAGAATAATGATAATATTTTAGGATTATGATTATGATTTAATGGTTGCGTAAGATGGAAAGATAATGATGAAGCTCATGATGTGTTTATGTAATGATTTGATATGTTTGCGAAATGGTTTTACTATTCTCTCCTCCCTGATTGCAACTAAAATGAATTGAAATGCTTTTACGATGTTAGGGTAGTATGTTACTGAGCCTCGGCTCATGACGTTTTGTTTTTCTGTTTTAGGTATGGACGTGAAAGACGGGATGACGTAGCAGTGAGGAATAATTAAACTTTTAAATTATGCAACCATGATAGTTATATATTACAAGATCATTTACATTAGATTATGATACTTTAGCTATGTCTATGTTACTTATAAATTCCAGGTTTGGCTAAATTATAATATGGTTAGTTTTAAGAAAGTATGTTGCCTTGTGCCTTCCTGACGGTAGGTACGGCAGTGACGCTCCGGCCAAATTAGGTCTTCCGCTGCTAATAAACTAGTAAGTAAGCTGTTAATGATGCTTAAAAGTCGGGGCGTTACAAGATAAAGGTAAGCAATTCTGAGCTACAAAACCCAGAGCATCTCTCTCTACATTGATCACTTTCTCTCTCTACCTCAATCACGTCTGACTTGAGTGTCGGAGGGGCGATTCCGGGACCACCCCCGGGGTAGGCTAACCTTGTTTTGCAGGTTTCCGACGTACGGACAACGAAGCTCAGGCGTACCTTCTTGGGGCCCACATCAAATCACTCGACATATTACAATCCTTAATTTCTTAACAGAAACAAGATCCACTTTAAAGTCGGAGTATTTCTACATTCTTGGCAACTTAAAAGTGATTGAATTCATTATAAATTCTTGATAACTTCAAATTTCGGTCATGTTAGAAGTATGTGGTAGTCAGGTTATCAAGAATGTATAATGAATTCAATGACTTTTACTTTGCATGCTTCTTGGCAAGAACCTTATAAAATTTTTTTTGAGGGGACAAGAACCTTATAATTAATGATAATGTAGTTGGCTCAGTATTTCTAGTAGTGGCTAGACGAGAAAAAGGATTCTAGCATAATCGCTTATGCAAATATACAAGGAATATCGAAACATTTTTCTTTGCATTTTCTTTACATCGAGAAAATTTGCATAAATAAAGAGATTTTACATACTACTTGCTACTTGGGTCATTACTGACCCTTACAATACTTAGAAGAGAAAGTAAAACCAAATTACAAGAAATTAAAAGAGTAGGATAAACTCCTCCATTAAAACCTTGGTTGTTGAGATGACTTAGTTTGCAACCTCCGGACTTGCCAAAGCCACCGGTAGTACTTCCACTGAAGATGATTGAGCGCCAGTTGAGATCATACACACTGAGGACACGTGAAGACTTAGGAAACTTTAAAAACAAGGAGAGAAATAGAAAGGTAGTAATGATTTGAGCCAGAGACAATAGACTTGTGAATTGCTCACAGGAAACAAGAGTCACTAAAAATGACTTGGTAAGTGTAGGCGTGTTTTTATTTCGCCTACGCGGTGTGAGTGCGTATTATATTTGACTATTCCACTGTTAAGGTTTTATTGAAAATTATTTTGTATTGAAAGAAGTCGCCAACAATTCTTTTTAGGAAGAACCATAAACCTAATTGGATATAGGAAAATCATAGGGACAAATTATCCAATGTAGATTTCCCCGTCATGACTCCATAAATGGTCAAAGTGAACCAAAGATTGAGTTCGGGGGTGAGGGTACGAATATAGTCTTAATGAACCACATTCTCCTAAAGTTGGCCTCTACTAAATATCGATTCATTGCATAATTTATGCCAAAAAATAATCATATAATATTTTTATACACCCTAAAAATATTTAGTCTAAATTGGTTCAGGAAACACATAAAAAGACTAATTTTAGTGACATATTATTAGGCAATCAATTTACAGGGAACCTAGCAGGTTGTCCAAATTAATCTGATTAATGTTAGAACAATTCTTTAGGTCTTGTTTAGCAATAACATATGGGTGATAAAAGCAATAAAGCAGGGACAATCATATAATATGCATAGAATGATCAGGCAATCATTATAATATGAAAAAGAGAGAGGAGGTTTAGAATATACAGCAGAGCGATTTTATATTAAAGATCTACATCATGAAAGAAATAGTTAGTAGCTTCAATATAAAAATAATTGATTCAAGGATCCTCAGGTATTATACCTATGCGGCTTAGATTGAGGAGCGCAATGATCTGTAGGCGGAGCAATCGTGGAACCAAGAACGCAGTATGAAGAATTAATTGAAAGTATTGGAGGTATTGAAAGTATTTGAGTGTTTGAAGTATTCGAAGTGTATTTCGGAGTATTCGAGAGAATTTTTGTACGTGAAATAATAATGTTCAAAGTCGTCCGTAATTCGGGAAAATACTGGGTATTTATAGGAAAAAGAAGATGTGCGCTGCACGCAAGCCTTGCGCCAGGCGCAAGCCTACGTGGCAAGCGTAGTCCACGCGTCAGGCGCACATTGGTGTGCCTGACGCAGCCAGGCCAATCAGGTTTAGGCACGTGTAAACGCGTTTTGAAAAGATAAAAAAGAAAATTGCGTCTCACACAAGACTTGCGTAAGACGCAGGACTCTATGTGAGTCACAAAATCTATGTGTCAGACGCTCATTGGCACGCCTGATGCGATATGGCCAATGTGATGGACGCACGTGGCGCGCTGAGCGCAGCCCCCGCGTCTGGCGCATATTCTGAAATATTCGAGCATATTCCATTGCGCGTCTTTCGAAGATACTTTTCTATCCCTAAAATTCCGGAGATTGAATTTTACGGATTAAAAATATGATTTGTTTATCAAAGATAATAAAAATATTTATGAAAAATATTTATTAAAATAATAAATATTTGATTGGGCTTTTTAAAATGGACTTAAAAGATTTTATGGGCTTTAAAATACAATTAATCATCATGAACAATTAATTGGGCTTTAGAATATCATTTCAGAACAGATTTTGGATTGGTTCTTTAGATTGCTCTTCTGTTAGGTCGCGCCAACTAATGCCGTGGTATGTTTCATCATTGGATCCTTAAATGGAGAGACACGATTATGTGTCTACAGTAAGCATGCTATGAACCCCCTAAAATTGAGGAGCAGTGTAAAGATAAGAAGTTTTGAATAACCGAAATTGAAAATTAACATAAGTTAATCTCAGACACAGACAGACAAACCCGACCCAGGAATTCCTACACCCCCTCCTACTCAAGTCTCTTGTCTTTGACATACTACCCATAATGTAATCTTCGAAAAATCTAGTGATGCAAAGAGGGACCCGTTGACCAACAAACACAATATGTCCTGCAAACTTCAAACTCCATCCGTTAGAGGAGGAGACTACAACAATTAGCAAAGCCTTTAGGCTCCTATTCCACAACTCCAACTATTTTACAATAATAATCATCCAAAGTAAACTATCCCACGCACACAGGATACTCAGAACCAAAAAAAAAACTTGTAAGCCACAATCTAATACTTGAAACAAGAACCTTATAACATTCAACATCACTAAAAAGAAGCTAAAGTAACACCACCCAGCAGTAAGAACAAACAGTAGATATTCTTAAACAAAAAACAACTAGCAGGGAACAAGCAAAACCTAAGCACCGCTAAACAAAACAAAAGCAGGGGGAAAATCAAGTAAATCGCCAAAACCTAACACCAAGACAGAAACCCTAACCTAATCTTTACCTTTACCATCAAGATCGGGGTAACTCTGAAACCGCAAGACGACGTCGACAAGTTTAGCTCCAGTAAAAGTGGACGGTTCCTTATTAAAACAGATCCGACAACCTCAAATTTAGCACTTCCTAACCCAAACAAGAAACTCTAACCCTAAACTTTACCTTTACAGACAAGTCGACAAACGACGTTTCGGAAAGCTTTGGAGAGAGGCTGCTCGAGGATGTAACACTTGATCTGAACAATTCCTCCTTACTACAACGCTATGAGCTACCTGTGATAAAAAACAAAAGTAACAGTGAGGAGGCGGCATGACGCAACGCGTTTACTTCTCTATCTACTAACCTGTCGGAGATGGCTGAAGGAGCACTGAAGGGGGTAGGCTTGCCAGCGACGAGGATTAGTCAAGAGCGCTCAGGCCAATCACCATCGAGTTTAGGTAGGCGACTGCATTCTTGTGCGCTTAGAGTTTATCGAGGGATCATTTATTGAGAGGGGTAGTTAAAACTAACTTTTTTCTCTGCATATTAGTTCTAATTAATAAGATGCCTAATATTATCCTCGTGGGAACATTCTTGAAGCCAGGTTGGGACATTCTAATAAGGTCTCTTGGAGAAGCATTTGGAGTGCTAAAAGTTTGGTTTCGGAAGGTCTAATCTGAAGAGTGGGTAATAGGTGTAGCATCAATATTTGGAGTGATCCATGGATTGGGGATGAAAACGGAAGATTTATTGAGACTGAAAAGGTTGACGGGTGGGAGGAGGTGAGGGATCTCATCAACTTTGAGTCCATGGAGTGGAGAACGGAGGTTATAGAAGAAATTTTTAGCGAGCGTGATAAAAGATGCATTCTTGCTATCCCCCTTAGCTTGCGAGCGGGTTGTGATGAATTAGTTTGGGCATACTCGAAGGATGGCACTTACACGGTGAAAACAGCCTATATGATAGGGAAAGGAGGCAACCTAGATGATTTCCATTGAGCATGGGTCGAACTTTGGAAGCTTGAAGTTTCTCCGAAAGTGCGACACTTCTTGTGGAGGTTGTGTACGGGTTCTCTTCCTGTGCGTGCTATGCTGAAGGCACGTCACATCATTGAAAACAGATCATGTCCTTGGTGCCACAACGAGGAAGAGACGGTACCCCATGCGCTATTCACCTGTGGTAGAATCAAGCAAGTGTGGGAATAGAGTGGTTGTGGAGAAATGTTGTGTGTCGTAGATGGTGAGAGTATGGATGATGTTATAGTGCAGTGGATGGAGATGGATCGAAAGATGGTGCGTAGGGGCTATTTTCTTGCTTGGAATTTGTGGTTTGAAAGGAAAAATTTTGTGTTTGAAGGAAAAAGTTCTCCAGCTGAAGTAGTGGCACAGCGTGCAAGTCGACAAGCTGAGGATTATGATGCTTATGCTCAGCGCATCTATGCTGGCAGCAAGCGGATTCTAGTGCCGAGCCCAAACCAATGAGTCGCCCCTCCAGCAGGAGTAATAAAAGTTAATGCATATGCTTGTTTGAGCGAAGAAGGGTGGGCAGGTATGGGTGTTGTAGCTCGAGACCAGGCAGGCCGAATTCTCTTTGCGACTGTGAGGCGAGTGAAGGCTTGGTGTCCCCCTGATGTAGCAGAGTGCAAAGCCATTCTCATGGCTGTTCGTTGGGCGCGTAATCACGGTTTCAAGGATGTAATCATTGAGTCTGACTCCCAAGTTATCATCTCTCGTTTGACAACAGCTTTGATTTTCTTTTCGGATCTTGATGCTATTCTAGGTGATGTTATTGATTTGTGTTCTAGTTTTAATTTTGTTAGTTTTTCACATGTAAAACGGGATGGAAACTTTGTGGCACACCATCTTGCTAGGATTATTCCTTTTGGTGATGAACAAACTTGGGTGAATCACTGTCCCTGAGATGTTGCTCCCTATGTTCTGATGGACACGTTGTCCCTTGAGTAATGATATCGGTTACATTTCCCCTTAAAAATAAAAAATAAAATGCCTAATATATTTCTATTTGACTTTCAATCTTTTTAGACCATAGTTGTTCTACATTTCTTTTATTTCATTATCTGATAAATTGCATTATTTTGCTTTCAATTATTTGCACACATTCTCTAAACTCTTTTTTTTTAAAAAAATAATTCAAATAACTCGTGCATTAGCGTGAACAATTGGACACAAGTTAGTTATGACTTAGGCTATGTTTAGTTCACTTGAAATTTTCTGATCTGAACTTATCTGATCTGATCTGAACTTATTTTTTCTGATCTGATCTAAACTTATTTTTTTTGATCTGATCTGATCTGAACTGATCTGAACTTATCTTTTAAAAAACATATTATTACTTTGTATTTCATTACTAGTATTACTATTACTATCATTTTATTACTATGCACAACTTTCAATAATAATAATAATAATAATAATAATAATAATAATAATAATAATAATAATAATAATAATAATATAATAATAATAATAATAATAATTTTATAATAATAATAATATAAATAATATTATAATAATAATAACAATAACAATAAAAATAAAAGACTAAGGACTCTTGGGTCCAATGGTATGGCTTCTTACCTCCCACATGGGAGACCAATGTTCAAATCTTGGTGAAATCATATATTTCAATATTGTTGTGGGTGGGGGAGGGGGTTGGGGCTTGTTGGGTCTTTGTGTGAGTGAAAAGAGCATACAAGATCTATTTAGGTAGTAATGAAAAGAGCATATAATGATATTAAAAAAAGAACATATACTGAAAGAGCATACAAGATCTATTTAAAGAACACATTTTAAAAATAAAAGATAGATGTTATTTTTATATTGATGACATGTTTGGATTTAACTAACAACATGTTCTTTGTCTTTTATTTTTATTATAAATAAACTATAGATATATATAATCATATGATCTTGAACAAAATGGTTAAATATTCTTCTTATATCGTTGTCTTGTTCTATATAAACTTTGTTTTTAAAGATAAGTCGAAATCCTTTGTTGGGAAAATTTTGAACGTGATGACAACACTATTAGGTTATCCCATGCTACTCATGTTTTATATAAACTAGTAATATATAATTTATACTCCCTCCGTCCCAAAATACTCTTGACACTTATCAATGCACGTAGTTTTAGATGATAAGTTGTTGTTTGGTTATCAATTGTTATTTTATTGAAAAGTAGATGTGATAGGAGTTAATAGTTAGTAAAAGTAGTATTATTTTATTTTAAGGAGAGAGAGTGTGGGTCATGGTTAGAGTTGGTGGGTGGTAGGAGTGGTATTATTTTATTTGGAGGAGAGAAAGTGTGGGCTAATTTAAAAGGTTGAAGAATTAAAATAATAGTGGCTCATATCCAAAAATAGAAGTGTAAAGAGTATTTCTGGGACAGATGAAAAAGGAAAGTGTAAAGAGTATTCTGGGACGGAGGGAGTATTATTCTACCAAAATTATTTCAAAAAATAAACATCATATACTATTGTCATGTTCGTTACATGTACAACATCAAAAAGAACATCACATATCAAAATTATTAATTAGAATAAATATAACAAAGAACACTTACAAATGCCAAAAGAACATTTTTCTTCTTGAACACAAATACTTCAAATAGTGATATCAATGACATTTATAATAATAGCAACGACATTAATAATAATTACCAATATTAATAATTAAGAAGTACAACAACGACAATAATTATAATCTTTTTGAACAAATGTACTAGTAAATAATAATATTTATAGTAATAGTAATTGTATAAAGCAATATTAATAATAATAATAATAATAACAACAACAATAATTATTATTATTACAATAACAATAATAGCATTAGTAATACTAATAATCATAATAATCAAGATGATAATAATAATAAGTTATTAAATATAAGCCTGGTCTGATCTGATCTGATCTGATCTGATCTGATCTGATCTGAAATAAGCAAAAATAAGGTGAACTGAACATAGCCTTAGTACTCCCTCTATTGTTTTAAGTTGGTTGAATTTTTCGTTTTAGTCCATAGGTAAGGTGACTACACTTTCTATCACCCATTTTGAACAATGTTTTATTATTATTTTACTCAAAATCTACCTCAATATATCTCATCTTCCCGCCCTTGGCTTTCTAATAAAAAAGATTTTACTATTTACTTTTCTCTACTTCACCCATATAATACTACTCCCTCCGTCCCATAATATAGTTTCTATTTCCATTTTGGGTGTCCCAAAATATAGTTCCCATTTCCATATTTGGTTCCACATTTTTTCGTAAATTGTCTAGAAAAACCGTGTCCCATCATTTATTTGCTTCTTGAATTTTATTTTTTGCTTTGTTTATTCAATTCAAGTGTTACAATTAATACTCGTTCACCAATTATCTTCCATTCTCTCTCCTAAAATCATCTTTTCTCATACAATATTTATTTAAATAAACAAAAAATCTTTACTATCCCTCTTAGATTCTACTTGCATAAATTACCGTGAAAAAAGGGAAATGAGAACTATATTATGGGACGGAGGGAGTATATCTCTTCTCCACTTTTCTTTACCTTATCTCATTCAACACTTTCATGCATACAATGATAAAAATAGTAATGGTAAATTGGTAACCAATTTGTTTTAAGAAAAACAGAAGGATTATTATAGATCTTGTACGACTTTTATTAACAGATATTTCTTATTTTATTGTCAAAAACACAATAAAAAACTTATGCAACTAAAATAATATACAGCAAAAGTCTTAACGTGGAATCCACTGTCTCATTTTTGAATTTGTCTGGAACGAAATTACAAACTACTCCTTGAAGATGAAGAAAGTATAGAAAGTCGTTGCATTTCAACCAAAGCAAGGAATCCTAGCTTCCCTCAAAAACCAAAAAAAAAAAAGGTTTAAAATGAGAGGAAAAAGAAAAAAAAGGCATACTGTATATTTGTACTGATATCATATATAGCGGGAGCTTCCGGTTTCCAGTAAAGAAAAAGAAAAGAATGGTCCCCACCAAGGTCATCATAATTTGGACTTTTCTCACATTAAAACATGCAAAAAAGGTCAACCCTTACCTCTCTGTCTCCAACTATCAACAATCCCTCCGATTTTACCCTTCCCTCTAATCCAACGGCTCTCTTTCTCTTTCTTTATTACTCAAATCATTATTTTATCTTTTTTCCTCCCAACACGGTCTGTAGTCTTCCCTCGGTTTTGGGTATTTTTTCTCCTTTCTCTATTCCCATAGCGTGGGGCCCAACAAAAAATAAAAAGTTAAAAAGAAGTGCGTGGTCAAATGTACTGGACATTTCTTTATAGGTAAGACTCTGAGAATCTGAACAAACCTCCTGACACGTGTTTGATATCTATTGGTAAAAGTGTTTGACTCCATATGGATTGAGACGACACGATACCATCCTTCACTGAGAAAAAGGAAACCCCCCATCATTTCATTAGTTTGACCTTTTCTCTCTCCTCTTTTTTTTATTTTCTTTCTTCCTATTATATTATCGTTTCATCTCCTCTATTCTTTTTCAACTTTGAGTTTATCTCTCTTTGTTCAGCATTTTCTCTCTCTTTAACTTCTTCTACTTTTTGTTACAAACAAAAAAACAATCAATGGCTGTGGAATTGATGATGGGGGCATACAAGAGTAGTACTGATAGTTTTGCTGCACGGATGGAAGAGAATGCTGTGCGTGAAGCTGCAGCTGCTGGTCTTCAAAGCGTCGAAAAACTCATCAAATTACTCTCACAAAATCAACACCTTCAAGCACAACAACAACAACAACAACAACAAGACTCTCCCCCAGTTAATCAGAATAATAATGATTCTGATTATAAGGTTGTTGCTGACCTGGCTGTCAATAAGTTCAAAAAAGTCATCTCTCTCCTGGACCGCAATCGCACCGGCCACGCCCGCTTCCGTCGTGGCCCACTTAATAATCAGCAACAGCAATCGCAACAACAACAACAACAACAAAAACAGCAACAGCAACCGCAACAACTACAAAAACAACAACAACAGCAACCGCAATCGCAACAACTACAAAAACAACAACAGCAACCGCAATCGCAACAACTACAAAAACAACAGCAGCAGCAGCAACAACAGCAACCGCAGCAGTTGATGTTAGAAAGCAAGCCATCACATGGTTCAGCTTTCACAAGGGTGTACAGTTCATCACAGATCCAACGGCTACCACCGTTGCCGCACAGTAACTTTGTTGGGGTGGCGAAGACAATAGAGAGGAAGGATTCATCAACAACTATTAATTTCTCATCTTCGCCTGCGATTTCGGCGACTAATTCTTATATCTCGTCGTTGACTGGTGATACTGATAGTGTTCAACCTTCGATGTCTTCTGGGTTTCAAATTACTAATTTGTCCCAGGTTTCATCTGTTGGGAAACCTCCACTTTCTTCTTCTTCTTTAAAAAGAAAGTGTAATTCCATGGATGATTCCAAGTGTGCTGGATCTTCTGGCCGTTGCCATTGCCCCAAACGAAGGTACCTTTTGTTATTTTATCTTTTTAAATTATATGCTTATTTCAATTAATGGAAGATAAAAGACTTGAATAGTTTTAGTTGGACTTTTTTGTGTTAGATCTTGCCTATTGTCATTTTATAAAATATCTTAGTTTAAGAATTTACTAAAAATATATTGAATTATTAAGGAGTCGTTTTCGTTTGAGTTATAAAAAGCATTAATGATTTATCTTCAGATGTACTCTAAAAAAGAAAGGTCAAAATCTTAGCTTAAAAGATAATTAAACCCAAAAAATAATAGTAAAATTTAAGTAATCTTAATACGAGAAGATGATAGAGTTGACTTTTTTTTTACAGGAAGTCGAGAGTAAAGAGGGTAGTAAGAGTAGCAGCAATAAGTTTGAAGATGGCTGATATTCCACCGGATGATTATTCATGGAGAAAATACGGTCAGAAGCCAATCAAAGGATCTCCTCACCCAAGGTATTTTTTTTTTTTTTGGTCAATCAACTTATTAAGGGTAGTTTAGTCATTTTCATTGTTGAGGATGAGTTCTCAATTTTTTTACATTTATAAAAAAGTAAAATAAACTAATAATTTTCTTTGTTTTGTGTGAACAGAGGGTATTACAAATGTAGTAGCGTGCGGGGATGTCCAGCGCGTAAGCATGTGGAGCGGGCGTTAGACGATTCTTCAATGTTGATCGTGACCTACGAAGGCGATCATAGCCACCCGCAGTCTGTTACCGACGCTACAGTTGCTGCAGCGCTTGTACTGGAATCATCTTAGTCAAACAAGAGTGGACCCCACTAAATCGGACGGCGAATATTTGGTTTGATCTGGGTTGGGACCCACTTTCGTGGATTGATCACAACCGTCCAAAACAGAGGAGATAGTGATAGTGATAAATATATTATTACTACTATTATGAAGATCTCATCACAAGGGAAGGGACTTACTTTACTTAACGTTTTGTCAACGGTTCAACTGAATAGAAAGTCCAAGGCAGCTTCTCCAAGAAGATTAAAAATTAATAGTGGAGTGGTGGTGGTGGTTTTGGTGGGTGTACGTCACCTACCAATTACCAAATACTCTTAAAAAAGAATTGGGAAGCCCACCCTCTTTTGTTTTGCTTTTTTTTTTTTTTGGTTTATTCTTTTATTTTTGTTTTGAGATTTTTCTCCTACCGTTTTTCCCTTTTACCCTTTAAGTGGAAATGAAAGGAATGCGAATGTATTTATTTAGTTGTGGAAAAAGATATACTTTTATTGATGCTAATTGCTAGGGAAAGTTGTGCAATTGTTGTGATTTGAGTCAATAAGGGATATCAAGTTTTTTTTTTTAAAGAGAAATTTCATTAATTGAAGGCTAAATAACATCTACAATAAGTATTAGAGAAAAACAAGATACAATCAAACAAGTTTAAATCAAATTCGTATTCGAAAAAACTACAATGAACAAGATCGAGCAATACATCGCAACCCCCTTGTATTTGCTGAATCAATTAACTATTGATGAAGAATTTTATCATTCTGACATAGTTTGGGAAGAACATTCTTAATCGAGCCATGTTGACCGCATTCGAGATTTTAATACCTTCATGTTGAGTTTCGAACTTCAACCAATGAGAACAATTTCTCATACCTGAAAACCAAAAAATCATACTCACAACTCCCATAGGATAGAAGGAGATCTCCACAACATAGACTAAAATCCCCATAACATGGTTTAAAAAAATCTCATAAAGAGATATTAATTTATTCAAGAAAACAAAAAAAATGAACTAAAAACTGAAAATAAAAGGGGAATAGGGGCTTATCATGGATGAAATCATCCATGGCAGCCCCTAACTTATGAAGAAGGAGTAGGGAAGGCTAGGTTTTGAGAGAGGGAAAAAAGAGAGGGGGGGGAGGGGGCGGCTACTTTTTATTAACCTAGTGTATTAGATGTTGGGAACTTATCATATGAAATTGAGAACTAGGGACATCAAATTAGTGTTAGTTGGATTATATCAAATAGGTAATTTGTCTTTACATCCAAAAGAAAACTAGGTAATTCGTCTAAACTCATTAGAATGGAATCAATCTTTTTTGCTAAAAAAAAAAAAGCACGAATTTTTCAATTGTTGAAATTTAATGGATATCTAATCCTCATTTAAAGTTATAAAATGTTGATGTTATGAAGAAAACCTTACTCCCTTGTCCTATAGCAATATTGAGTTTTGATTGGTGTCCAATTTTTGGATCTTTTGAAGACTCCAACAATAAGTTGTTACTAAAATCAAAGTTAAGCTAATGTCAAAATAGAGTCAGGCTGGTATCAAGTGCCAAATTGACTCTTACTTGATACTAAAGTGAAGATTTTGGTATTAACTTGACTATTAATTGGTACATGCAGCCCATAAAATTACCAAAATGGTCTTGTTGGAGTCTTTAAAAATACGCCGACAATTAGTTAGCAAATCTATGTTGTTTGCATGTTTTATTTTGACCATAATTTGTATCCAATATTACCTTTAATTTCTTAATACACGCAATATGTTGATTATCACACATGTCAATTTAATACTCTGATTGTTAATATCTTTATTAGTAAACTTATAAACAGTTGATATTTTGAAAATACATATTGAGACAAATCAAGTGACAAATTATATAATAGCATTTGTTTTTACATATTAGCATTGAAATGCGATTAAAGTTAGTATTTGAAATTGAAAAGTGCAAAATTTCAAATGTTATATTTATTGAAACACAAAGATAGTTGTATACAAAAATAACTACATCTCATATTAATTGCTATATTATCTATATACAGCAGCTACATATTAAGTTAAACACTTTTATCTTAGGCAAAAATCCATTGTTTTTTTTTTATTTCTCACTCTATAATTATGCCCCCACACACTTACTGAAAGAAAAAATGAAACAACAATAACAAAATAGTATTCACTCTATAACGTGTCATTGGATTAATGGAATTGCAATAACGCATAACTGCAAAGAACGATGATAACTGAGTATAAACCTTTATGAACATTTTTTTGTTAAAGTTTTACGTGCAACCTACTGGTCAATATCGTTATGTTACATGACCCAATTGATGAACATTATAGTCCACGAATCCAGGCACCTGCGAGTAGGGGTGAAAGTTCGGTGAACGATTTGGACTTGGGCCTATTCCAATTCGACCCGAACAAAACTCGCATTTTCAATTTTCCAATCCGAATCCAAACCAATTCGAGTTGAATCCGATCCGACCCAATCCGAATTTTCAAACGCTAGATTGGATCCGATCCGAAAATCTAATTTTTTAAAACTCTATTTTTTTATAAAATAAATTAGGCGTGACAAGCCGACAACATTAGCCCATATTCCATTAATAAACTAATAACAAACCCATAGGCCATAATTCCTTACAACAGAACGTAACAGAATACATGAGGTTCAGTCCAACAACACAGAATACAGCAGGTTCAGTTCAAGAACAAAGGATACAACAGCAACACTTAAGCATTGGGCTTTTTAAAAAAATAAAATTAGTTAAGCACTTAACCCCAATCAATAATACATAATACAAGGCATATTACTATTCGGTTATATTAGATTTTCGGATCCAATTACCCTCAAGCAATCCGATCCGAAAATCCAATTTTTCAAAAAATCTCAACCCGGATCCAATCCGGACACAATTCGAATCTGATCCGAATTACTAATTCGAATTGGATTAGATTGGATTTCGATTTTTATCCGAATAAATTTCACCCCTACTTGCAATACCCGGGACCAATGCACATGGGGCACTCTAGGGCCGTCAGAGCCCCTTTGCAGGCACACTCATGCCTTGGAAGGGGAATGCGGTGTCATTCGGAGGCCCTCCTAGGCTAAGCGAGGGCTAAGCCAAGCGAGCCAAGGGAACACAAAAGTGAGCAGGAAAAGAAGGTCTGAGGGACCCGGGGGTATCTTTAGGCACCCCAGTGACCCAAGTAATTTTCGGGATGAAAAAAGTCGTAGGGCCCCGGGAAGTCGAAAAATGGCTCGAAAGTGGAAAAAGTGCGGATTATATAGTCCACGAAACTGGGAGCCCGCGGGGATCAGGCACCAGTTTCCATGGGGTGCACCCCAAGGCCGTGGGAGGCACTCTAAAGACACACACGTGCCGTAGAAGGGTATGCAGTGCAATCAGGAGGCCCTTATAGAGTTATAGGCCCAGCGAGGGCTGTGCCAACAGAGTAAAGGGAAGGCAAAAGTGGGCAAGGAAGCAAGGTATGAGGCACCCGAGGAAATCCTAAGGCACCACGTGGCCCTAGGAAGGTCCGAGACGAAACAATCGTCGGCAACCTGAAGTCGAAAAATGGCCTTTAAAATGGAAAAAGTGGATTATAGTCCCATATCCGGGCGCCAGCGGGTTCTGGCCACCCGTGCCCATGGGGTTCACCCCAGGACCGTGGGAGGCCCTTTGAAGGCACACTCGTGCCTGTGAAGGGGAATGTGGTGCCATCCGGAGGCCTTGGTAGGCCAAGCGAGGGTTGTGCCAAACGAGCCAAGGGAAGATAAAAGTGGGCAGGGAAGGAAGGTATAAGGGACCCGGGGTATCTTTAGGCACCCCAGCGTCTCAAGTAAATTTCGGGACGAAAAAAGTCGTTAAGCCTGGGGAAGTCGAACAATGGTCTGAAACTGGAAAAAGCGTAGATTATATAGTCCCCGAAACCGGGAGCCCACGGGACCGGGTACCGGTTCCTACGGGGTGCACCCCCAAGGTACGGGGTACCTAGTGGTATCCGGTGCAATCAGGAGGCCCTTATATGCCCAGCGAGGGATGTGCCAATAGAGCCAAGGGAAGGCAAAAGTGGGCAGGGAAGCAAGGTCTGAGGCACCCGGGGAAATCCTTAGGCACGTCGTGGCCCTAGGAATGTCCGGGACGAAAAAAATTCGCCACGCACCAGGAAGTCAAAAAATGGCCTGAAAACTGGGAAAAGCGTGGATTATAGTCCAATATTCAGGTGCCCGCGGGGTCTAGGCACCCAAGCCCATGGGGTGCACCCCAGGGCCGTAGGAAACCCTTTGAAGGCACACTCGTGCCTTGGAAGGGGAATGCGGTGCCATCTGGAGACCCTACTAGGCCAAGCGAGCCAAGGGAAGGCAAAAGTGGGCAGGGAAGGAAGGTCCGACGAACCCGGTTTCCCAAGGTCCGGGACGAAAAAAGTCGTCAGGCATCAGGAAGTCAAAAAATGTCCCGAAAACTAGAAAAAGTGTGGAAGCCACACTCATGCCTTAATAGGGGAATGTGGTGCCATTCGAAGGCCCTCCTAGGCTTAGCGAGGACTATGGCATGCAAGTTAAGGGAAGGCAAAAATGGCAGGGGAGGAAGGTCCGGAACAAAAAACGTAGTCGGCCCCTAGGATGTCAAAAAATAGCCCGAAAACTGGAAAAGTGTGGTTTTATAGTCCAATAATTCGGGCGCCTGTAGGGCCTTGACACCGGTTCCCATGGTTTGAACCCTAGTGTCGTGGGAGGCCCTTTGAAGGCACACTTGTGCTTTAGAAGGGCATGCAGTGCCATCCATAAGCCCTCCTAGGCCAAGCGAGCCAAGGGAAGGGAAAATATGGCAGGGAAGGAAGGTTCGATGAACCACGGGGCATCCTCAAGCACCCTGGGGCCTTAGAAAAATCTGGGACGAATTAAACTACTGGTCCTCGGGAAGTCGAAAAATGGCATGTAAACTGGCAAAAGCGTGCATTATAGTCCGCGAATCCGGGAGCCCGCGGGGTCTGGGCACTGGTTCCCATGGGGGTGCACGCCAGGGCCGTTGGAACCCCGTTGAAGGCACACTGGTGCCATGGAAGGGAATGCGTTGCCATCCAGTGGCCCTCCTAGGCCTAGTGAGGGATGTGCTAAGCGAGCCAAGGGGAAGGCAAAACTGGGCTGAAAAGGAATGTTTGAGGCACCCGAGGGAATCCTATGGCACACCGACGGCCCTAGGAAGGCGAGAGACGAAAAAAGTCGCCGGGCACCGAGAAGTTGAAAAATGACGAGAAAACTGGAAATACTGTAGATTATAGTCCACGAATCCGGGATCCCGCTGGTCCCGGGCACTAATTCCCATTGGGTACACCCCAGAGCTGTGGGAGGCCCTTGGAAGCACACTCATGCCTTGAAAGGGGCATGCGATGCCATTGCCTTGATAGGGGCATGCAATGCCATTCTAAGGCTCTACAAGGCCTAACGAGGGTTGTGGTAAGAAAAGACAAAAGTGGACAGGGAAGGAAAGTACGAGGCACCGGGGAGCATCCACATGTACCCATGTGGCCCTAGGAAGGTGGCAGACGAAAAAACTTGTCAGTCCCCGTGAAATCGAAAATGGCCCGAAAACTGGAAAAAACGTGGATTAGTTCATGAATCCGGGCACTACGGGGACCTGGGCACCGGTTCCCATGGGGTGCACCCCATGGCTATTGGAGGCCCTTTGAAGGTACACACGTGCTTTGGAAGGGCATGCGACGCCATCCGGAGGTCCTCTTAGGCCTACCGAGGGTTGTGCCAAGAGAGACACGAGAAGGCAAAAGTGGGCAGGAAAGGAAGGTCTGAGGCACCCGAGGGTATCCTCAGGCACCCCGGCGACCATAGGAGGGTCTGGGATAAAAAAAAAAGTCGTCGGTCACCGAGAAGTCGTAAAATGGCCCGAAAACTTGAAAAAAGTGGATTATAGTCCACAAATCAAGGGGCCCGCAGGGCCCAGGCATCGCTACCTAAGGGGTCCACAACAGGGCCATGGGAGGCCCTTGGAACTTGGAAGGGCATGCGATGCCATCCAGAGGCCCTCCTACCCCCAACGAGTGTTGTGCCAAGGGAAGGCAAAAGTGGGCAGGGATGGAAGGTCTGAGGCACCGAAAAATTGAAAATTGGCCAAAAATTGGAAAAAAACGGGGATCATAGTTCAAGAATCCTGGCGCCCGGGGGTCCCGGGAACCGATGCCCTTGAAATGCACTCGAGGGCAGTAGGAGGCCCTATAAAGGCACACTCGTGTCTCGGACTGGGCATGCAGTGCCATCAGGAGGCTCTCCTAGGCCTATTGAGGGTTGTGACAAGGAAAGGCAAAATGGGGCAGGGAATAAGGTTAGAGGCACCCGGGGGCATCCTCGGGCACTCCGTGGGAATCCTCGATGACCCCGTGGGCCCTAATTAGCTCCGGGAAGAAAAAAGTCGTTGGCCCCAAAAAGTCGAAAAGTGGCCTAAAACCTAGAAAAGCGTTAATTATTGTCCACGAATCAGAGCACCCACAGGGCCTGGGAACCGGTTGCCATGGGGTGAACCCAGGACCGTGGGAGTCCCTTTGAGCACACACTCGTGTCTTGAAAGGGGAATGTGGTGCCATTCGGAGGCCCTCCTAGTTTGTGCCAAGGGAAGGCAAAAGTAGGCAAGGAAGGAAGGTATGGGGTACCCGGGGGCATCTTGACGCACTCCGGGATCCCTAAGAAGGTCTGAGACGAAAAATGTTAGCGGGTGTCGAAAAGTTGAAAAATAGCCCGAAAATTGGAAAACAACACTTCGGGAACCCGCGGGACCCATGCCCATGACGTGCACGCCAGGGCCATGGAAGGCCCTTCGAAACTTCAAGTTTTAATCAGGGAAGATTGTCATGTAAAAAATAAACCAAATTCAAAATTGAAGTTTTTGTAAGAAAAAATTGCTAATTTCAAGTTAAATTTTCCAATTCTGGAGCATTTTATTTATTTTCTTCGAATTTGAATTTGGGATTTTCAAGTCTTCGTTTCATGTCGAAAGCTTCAGACCTATCTTTCATCTAAATATTTTTTCTTCTTTTTCTTCATTTCTTTTATTTTTTTAAAATTGTAAAAATATCTAGAATCGTTTTACATTGATTTTCAATAATGTTGATTAACATGTGTCATATTAAATTAGTAAACCTTGGCAGAATGTTTTAAGTCATATTAGATGTTGTAAATTTGTTTGACATTGTAAACTATTTTAGTACAGTCTACAGATTCACTTTTTAGCTTTCGAAGTATTTAACAACATTGTAAATGTAAGTATACCAACGGTATTAAGTTCCCTCTAGGTTTTCCTTGGGAGGGTAGTTCTAGCCACCGTAGCTAGGGTTTCCTCACTTTGAGGAAGCTTTCTCAGGCGTTTTGCTTGGGATTTGGATTGGCCAGCATGGCTTCTTCGACACCAAAATCTGATCAGGGGATAATAGTGAGAAGAGGACACGATAGTATTAGTGATATCGAAATACAGAATAAAGGAGATGAAGGAAAGACCAGAGAGGGCTCCAACACTGAAGAATCAATTGATTGGGCGGATGGAGGGGCAGAGGACGAGGATGCGAGGGTGGAATTAGGTTTGGCTGGGAGAATTTGGACCAATCGTAAAATCAATGTCAATGCTTTTATGACCACGATTAAGAACATATGGCAACCTAAGCATGGCCTGGACATCAGTGCTACTGGAGATAATGTGTTTGTGTTTCAATTTTATCATTGGAAAGACAAGCATAGGGTGCTCGAGGGGCAACCGTGGCATTTTGATCGCCACGCCCTAATCCTTGATGAAATTGATGGTGCAGTTAAACCCTCAAATATGGAACTCTTTGCCTTTCCCATGTGGCTTAGGGTTTATAATTTGCCATTCAAAGGCAGATTAACGTCAAATGTGGAAGCCATAGGTAGCAAAATTGGCAAATTTGTGAAGATGGATGCTACGGGGTCGGTTGGTATAGATAAATCCATTAGACTGCGTATAATGGTTGATGCTCGAAAACCTTTGCTTCAAAAGGTTAAAATCAAGATGAGAGGTGGAAAGGAGGATTTCTTTGACGTTAAATATGAACGTCTACCTCTTTTCTGCCATAACCGTGGCCTCCTTGGGCATGGTTTGAAAGACTGTGATGATTGGAGAGAGGAAGAAGACTCACAACTTCGTTTTGGGAGTTGGCTAAAAGCCTCCCCGTGGAAGACAAGCAGGAATGACGATCGAATACAAGAAGGGTATGGGAAAGCTGCTTGTGCGAAAGCTCTTTTTGTTACCAAGCCACGGATCATGAATAGCATAGAAGTAAATCAATCTAGATCCTGGGTGAATGATGTGGTGGATAAGTTGAGTCAATGTAATCTAGAAGTTAATAGAGAGGAGGCTGGGCAGAAGGAATCTAGTCTAGGTGTCACTGGGGAATTAGGTGATGGGAGGGAAGGAGGAATAAAAGAAAAGGAGGAGGGGGTTGACCATCAGGTTAATAAAGAGGGCTGTAGGAGTATGGATTTTAATAAGGAAAAAATGTACGTGGGGGAGGGTGAAGGAGGGGACAAGAAGGGGGAGGGTATGTATGTGCAAGTTGGTGCAGGTAGTGAGGGAGGAGGAGTAAAAGAAAAGGAAGGAGGGGTTGATCATCAGATTACTAAAGTGGGAAGTAGGAGTGTAGGTTTAAATAAGGCAGAAGTCATAGTGGGGGAGGATGAAGGAGGGGAAACAAAGGGGGGGTGGAGTTATGAAAGGTGGAGCCCCAAACGGCAGTCAATGGTGAGAAGCTACACATTGTGGAGGGTAGTAGGGGAGGTAGTGGAGTTCAATTGGAAAAAAAGAAAACTTGGAAGAGAAGAATCAAAGATGTTTGTGTTCCCTCCGAGGGGAGTGGGACAATTTCGGGTAATGTCTGGAAAGATAGGGAGAGCAGCATCATAGATGAAGAAGGCATGGAGATGGTCAATCTACATATATATAAAAAACGTGTCTTTGAACTTTCCACTAACCAGAGTACTATGGAAGTTATGAAAACTGATGAGACTTTGAACGTGGCGGGCCCCACCCCATGGGCTCTTGGTGATCAATGATGAATATTTTATCATGGAACTGCAGAGGTTTAGGGAGCTCCTTTGCCGTGAGTGCTTTAAGACGTATCGTCTTTACTGAAAATCCCTATATTATATTCCTTCAAGAAACAAAGTTAAACTCGACTGAGATGGAAAAAATTAGAGGGAAATTAAAATGTGATGGCATGCTGACTGTGAGTTGTACGGGTGAAGGGAGAAGAAGAAAAGGGGGTCTTGCTTTAATGTGGAGAAATGGGTGGGATGTTACTCTAAAATCCTTCTCGCAGAACCACATTGATGCTACTGTTCAGATGGAGGGGATGTGTATGCGGCGTTTCACGGGTTTCTATGGCTTCTTGGAGGATGAAAATAAGTACATGACAGGTACTCTCATGGAATCACTTGGAGAAGAGGTTGAGATGCCGTGGCTTTGGGGTGGTGATTTGAACTTGATGTTGTGGTCCACGGAAAAAAAAGGTGGGGGTAGTTTCAAGTTTGATGAAGCTGCCATTCTTCGGAGAGCGGTGGACAAATGCAATATGGAAGATTTGGGTTTCATAGGGCATCAATTCACTTGGACAAATAATAGGGGAGGAGAAGATAATGTGCAGGAGAGGTTAGATAGATTCATGGCTAATCACGGATGGAAAGCTTTTTTCATGGGATCTTTTGTTACTCACTTGGAGAAAAGACGCTCAGACCACCTACCTATTCTCTTGAGTATGCAAATGGGGTTGGGGATCCGAAAGATAGACGATTCAAGAAGATGTATCGATTTGAGGAGATGTGGCTTAGGGATGAAACGTGTGATAATGTCATTCGAAATGCTTGGGAAATTGGTCGAAATGTTGCTGCGAATCTATCTCGAACGACACACAAGCTCATCTCGTGGAGCAAGGAAAAATTCGGGAGTGTAGCTAAGGAATTACGTGAATGCAAACAGAGAATGGGGGCTCTTATGGAGGAGGAGCAGACGGCAGATATAATAGCTCAAATGAGGGCTATTGATAATCGTATGGACGAGTTAGAGAGCAGGGAAGAAATTTTTTGGAAGCAACGAAGCCGTCAAGATTGGCTCCAAAGTGGTGATAAGAATACCAAATTCTTCCATGCAAAAGCCCAACAGAGAATGCAGAGAAATAGCATCCGTGTAATGAAGGATGAAGCTGGTATTTTGTATGATGATGAACAGCAAATTTCGGACCTTTTTGTACGCCACTTTGAGAACCTTTTTGGTTCAACAAATGATGTTGATGTGGACCCAGTAATTGATAAAGTCACAACAAGGTTGGAAAACTTTATGATTACTATGTTAACAGCCACCTACACCGCATATGAAGTCTATGATGCGTTGCAACAAATGCATCCGACGAAAGCCCCCGACCCCGACGGTATGTGTGCTATCTTTTATCAGAATTTTTGGGGTATTGTAGGTCCGGATGTAATTCGTAGAGTACTAGGCATTCTTAATAATGGGGATGAGATAGAGTCTGTAAACAAAACTCACATTGTTTTAATTTCGAAAAAGAAGGATTGTGAAACCCCGGTGGATTTAGACCTATTAGTTTATGTAATGTGCTATATAAATTGGTAGCAAAAGTCCTAGCTAATAGACTAAAAAAAGTCCTCCCTAATATTATTCATGAGTCTCAGAGTGGATTTGTGCCTGGTCGGTTGATAACAGATAATATTCTTGTGGCTTATGAATGTTTTCACTATCTGAGGAAGAAGAAGAACGGCAAAACTGGTTTTCTGGGACTGAAGCTTGATATGAGTAAAGCCTATGACAGAGTGGAATGGACTTTCCTGGAGCAAGTGATGATTAAAATGGGCTTTCCTCTATGTTTTGTTAATTCTATTATGAGATGTGTTCGTTCTGCAGCTTTCTCTATTCTGGTGAACGGGCAACCTTCTAGGAATTTCTTTCCCTCCAGAGGACTCCGACAGAGTGATCCATTGTCCCCGTTCCTGTTTATTATTTGTGCCGAAGGTCTATCTACCTTACTGAGAGATGCAGAAGAGAAGAAGTTGATTCATGGAGTCAAAATAGGTAATAAGGTGGATCCCATTTCCCACCTTTTCTTTGCTGATGATAGCTTATTATTCACTCGGGCAAATGAAGATGAAGTTGAGAATGTTCTGGAGATTCTTGCTATCTATGAAGCTGCTTCAGGTCAAAAACTGAATATGGAAAAATCAGAGGTGTCTTTTAGCCGAAATTTGGACTCACCAAAGAAAGAAATGCTTCAGATGAAGTTAGCATTTAAGGCTGTGGAAGGACATGACAAATATTTGGGGCTTCCAACTTACCTTGGTAGCTCTAAAAAACGGGTTTTCTAAACAATTCAGGATAGGATTTGGAAGAAGTTGAAGGGATGGAAAGAAGGCTATTTATCGCAAGCGGGTCGGGAAGTGCTTATAAAATCCATTGCACAAGCGATTCCCACCTACGCTATGCAATGTTTTAGTATTCCGGTTTGCATTCTTAATGAAGTTGAAAGATTGTGTAGATGTTTCTTTTGGGGCCAAAAACAAGATGAAAGGCGCACGGCATGGATTGCTTGGCATAAGTTACAAGTCTCCAAAAAGGAAGGCGGGCTCGGAATGAGAAATTTACAAGCTTTTAACAAAGCTTTACTAGCCAAACAGGCTTGGAGGATTATCACGAATGCGAAATCCCTAATGGTGCGCACTCTAAAGATGAAATACTTCCCGAATTCAGACTTCTTCGAAGCAAAAGTTAGCCCAAATGCCAGTTTCACGTGGAGGTCAATAATGTCTGCAAGAAATCTGCTTGCACGAGGTGCGTTAAAGGTGGTTGGGGATGGTTCGTCCATTAAAATATGGAAGGACCCCTGGGTCCCCACACTACCAAAGTTTCGGGTGACTCCTTTGCAAGATGAGGTTGTGTTCAAGCCTCACAAAGTGAACGAATTAAAAGATGGAGGCAGCTGGAATTTAGTGCTGTTAAATGATTATTTTCAAGAGTGGGAAAGAAAAGAAATTTTAAAGATTCCCAGTGTGTTATATGCGGGAGATGATAGCTGGTCGTGGTCACCTACAAAACATGGTACTTTCTCTGTGAGGAGTGCCTACTACTTGGAGCTAAACGCGAGGCAAAACGATAGAGCTACGTCGTCAGACATCTCGAATGCAAAGATTTGGAGGAGATTATGGGAGGCATGTGTCCCTCCCAAGGTTAAAAATTTTGGTTGGAAAGCTTTGCATGAAGCTATTCCCATCAAGACTAATCTGGCAGTTCGTGGTATCACCACTGAAAGTGTATGGCCATTGTGTGGTGATTGCGCAGAAACAGTTGAGCATGCTCTCATTTCTTGCCCTGAAACCCAGGTAATTTGGTATACATCACCCCTGCGAATGGATGTAAAAAGAACTGTTTGTACTTCGTTCAAAGAGTGGTGTATGAACCATGCTCTTAACTATACTGATAATGATTGGTGGAGCCTTTTTTGGAGCCTCCTGTGGGGCATTTGGTTAAAACGAAACACATGGCTGTTCGAAAAACAGAGAGTGCAGGTGGAAGAAGTTGTTAGAAGAGCTGTGACCTCTGTGGGTGAGTATAATAAGGCGAATGAGGTGCCAGAGAAGAAGAAGGATGCTCCAAAAACTAGCCAACACACGTGGAAACCTCCGACGGAAAACAGCTACAAAATTAATTCGGATGCTGCCTGTTTCCCTGATGGCAGATTCGGATTTGGAGGTGTGGTGAGGGATACTGTTGGTGATGTTATGCTGGCGACATGTTGTACCACACAAGGAAATGGGGATGAAGCTGTAGCCGAAGCCCTTGCGGCGAGACATGCTCTGAGTATTGCAATGGACGCTGGATTCCGCAATGTTGTGCTGGAAGTGGATAGCATCAAGCTATGCAATTATTTGAAGGGGAAGATGCAAGAAAGCTCGACGTTTTGCTATGTGATTAAGGACATCTTGCAATTAGCTAATAGTTGTAGTTCTATTAGTTTCTCTCACATTGGTAGACAAGGCAATCGTGTAGCTCATAGGATTGCTCAAATTAGTAGAAACTTTGAGGAAATGAGAGTTTGGCTGGAGGAATTTCCTCAGGAAGCTTTAAGTGATGTAACAGCAGATATTTTGAACTTGAATGAATAAATGTTGATTTTCTTGTCAAAAAAAAAAAAAAAAAGTATACCAACGGTTTCATATAGTAGTTGAACCAATAAGAAAAAATGTAACTGGATAAAAGTAATTCCATTATATATTAAAACAAACAACCCATAAAAGTAATGGTTAACATTACCCTTTCTCCCTTCACATATGTTTGATTCCATTCCATTCCGTATCCTGTAGTTGAACCAAATGCACTCTTAATGTGGACAAGCAAGTGGAGACATGGCTTTGTCCATAATACTATATTTATTAATGTAGCATTGGTTGGTAATTTTTAGAATGTGAAGCAGGGAAATGCGTAGAGGAACCTCGTACATTTGAGATCGACTCCCCCAGTTCATGAAATGAAAACTAATGAAAGAAAATGTGGTGATCAAACTCATCGAAGTATGAGGCAACGGAAGACAAAATGATCGATAAAAAGAATTGACGGCTCGTTTGGTTAGTGGTCATAAATAGTGGTAATGGTAATGAAATTTAGTGTAAATTTGTAAGAAAAAGTTCACATGTCCATGACCATGGGAATGAAACTTTATCACAAAACACGAGTTTCCCTTTATAAATTTCTATTACCAGCCAATACCACCTTCCCAAGTGGTAATGGATAGTAATGAGATTTTAGGAAGAAAGTGGATATCTTGATGTGAAGTAGCATTACCATAAGTAATGACATTGGATTTCTAGTACAAATTTACACTATAATGCATTACTATTCCCACCATTTATAACCTTTTATCAAATGGGACGTGTCATCCGTGCAATTACAAGCAGTACAAAGCAAAACTTGCTCGATTTGTTACAGATAACTACAAGGGTTCATTGAAGGCATAAGTGTTGATTAAATGTCAAGGCAACTACAATTACCATGTCATTGACAAGCAAGTGCATGTACAACTTACTTTAGCGATTCACTTACTTGTGAATAAGGATTACCATTATTTACTATTTAGTAATTGCCATGGTACGATTACAATGATTTGATCATTTTCTAATTGCCATTGACAAGCAAGTGGATGTACTACCTACTTTAGCCGAATTTACTCAATAATAACGATTTCCACTAATTACTCCCCAGTTGAACTCAGTTCTTTCTATTATTACTACTAATGAACATGACATATGACAATTAATTAATAATTACTTGAGTTTCAACTTATTCGAATAAACATAGTTATAAACATTTTCTTGATATATTTATAAACATAGTTACTAAAATAATGTCGGTTTTTTCACCAGGTACCCCTGAGGTTTCTTAATATTCACCTGGTACCCTCGCGTTTTCAAATATTCACCAGGTACCCCTAAGATATGGAAAAATTCCTGAAATGCCCATACCGTTAAGTTTCCGTCACATTCTTAATTCACCATTTACCCCTCTGGTTTGTGAGAATTTAGGATTCGATGATTGCCAATATTTCCACTCGTATTTCATTTCTCTCGCCACAACTCACCACTGTTATTACCAATCACCTATGAATTCCAATTGAAACTGACCTCTTTGAATTTCTTGCAAAACTCTAGCCAAATTGGAAGCAACCTTATGAATAAAGTGTAATTACTAGATTATTCAGTCCAAATTCTCTCCTCACGCTAACACAATGAGCTGAGGAAGCTTGTCTTCTACAGCCACACCTACGAAAAGAAGAGAGGAGGAAAGGTTGTTGTGTTGGTGGCGGCAGAAGGCGACAGAGGGAGGCTGCAGGGAGGGGTGTTGCGGTGGTGTCAGCAAAGAGGAGAGAGTGTGGGGCGAGGGTGAGATAAATAGTGGGGGGAAAGCATCGAGATTGAAAGGAGGAAGGCGACTACTGGGCGGCGATTTTGGTGGCGCTGGCAGAGCTCGCAGGTGGCGGTCGAGAGGTGGAGCAATGGTGGTTGTTGTGGTGGTTGCTATGATACCGAAACAGAGGATGAAGATAGGAGTTTTTAACTCATTTTTATTGGAATTAATTTCTGAATGTTTGGTTGTTGTTTGTGATGTAAATTTTGTCTATTCTTCCCTATTTATAGAACCATGGCTTACTAAGAAGATAGATTTTCAGAATTTTAAATTCTCAAAACCATTTGAAACAGGAGGATTTAAGTCAAAACCACAATTTTGCTTTCTTGGTCTTGCACGCCATTGACAAAGGAGGAAGATGATCTTTTTCTTCCCCTTTTTCCTTTATTTTTGATTTCTGATATTTGGGATGGAGATGAACTACTTTCAACACATGGTTTTCCCCCGTTTCAGCACAGGGGTGGTAAGGCATTGTGCACGAGGGGGTGGTGGAGGAGTGTCGTTCGCAGGGGGAGGAGGGGGTGGCGGGGAGTTTTGCGCAGGGGTGGTGGAGGGGTGGCAGGGAGTTTTGCGCAGGGGGTGGTGGAGGGATGGGGGAGTTTTGCGCAGGGGTGGTGGAGGGGTGGGGGTCGTTCGGGGTGGTGGAGGGGTGGTTTCCGGGAGCGGGGGATGTGGGTGGGTGGTTTTTTTTGGGGGGGTGGGGGGGTGGGTGGGTGGGTGGGTGGTTTTGGGGGGGGGTGGGGGGTGATGGTCGGGTTGAGGTTTAAAGTTAATTAGGGATAATTAAAGTTTAATTAGAGTTGATTTAGGGTTAATTTGGGTTAATATGAATGATTTGGACGGAAACCTAACGAAGTTAACGGAAACTTAACGGCAGGGGCATTTTAGGAATTTTTCCAAACCTCATGGGTACCTGGTGAATATTGGAAAACGCGAGGGTACCAGGTGAATATTAAGAAACCTCAGGGGTACCTGGTGAAAAATCCGAAATAATATTTATTCATCGAATCCTCACGACAGTTGATGATATGCAGACCAATGTCTATGTTTTTTTTTTTTTTAGGGAAATACCAATGTCTATGTTGTACTACTTTTTCAGGTTTAATCCATGTAGCTGCCTCTAATTTTTTTTTCTTCTAATGTATTGTACCATTACTTTCTGTGCTATAATAATATTTATTCATCGACTCCAGTTGATGATATACATACCCATGTCTATGTGCATGTTTGTACTATGTTCTTAGGTGTAATCCATATTAGTGAATTAAAATTATTTTGTTACTATTTCACATTTGATTATATTTGTTTATTGACCCAATACCTTAATGGATGTTATACAAACCTCAGTCTATGTGGATCTTTCTCCTATCTATCCAGTCTAACCCATATAACTACCGCTAAACCTTTTTGTTCGTGCTTGTATTTTATTATTACATTTTGTATAATTTTTGTTCATTGACTACACACCTCAGTCGATGATATTTAGACCTCAGTCTATGATGATGTTTTATCCTATTTCTCCTTTTAGTATCATGTTTCATTTGTCGTATACATTGAATTAAAGTGTAAGTTTTTGTGCTTAAAACCTCTGTTCATGATGTTGGTTCCCTAGTAAATGAGTAATGGCGAGGCACAAAGCTAGGTCCAAGTGGAGAGTCTTCACTATACAAGACTTACGGACTACATCAAATGTTGAACGTGTTAGGGTCAAAGAAGATTGTTTTGTTAGATACTTGTTTGAGGAGTGGGCCAGTCACCAAGATGTAGAATCTACCATAGTCAAAATTTGGTTGGACACGAGGGCATTAAACCATAATATAAGGGTGGGAGATGTAAAAATCTACAATGGCGCCATTATATACGCCCAAACTATGACTAAAACCATGAGTCCATGATATAAACCAAGTTACGGGGTTATACTTTGTAAGGGATAGTATAAACCAAGAATTTGTGGATATTGTCAAAAGTCAAAATAATAGAACTAGAAAAGCGGATAACTTATCTATCTGGCTTAATTATTTGGCTTAAATTCGGGCCAAATAGGAATTAATAAAGTTTTGCTATTTTTTTCATTATTGTTTAACATCTAATGTAATTCTATATCTATGTGTGGTTATTACTTAATTCAATATTTCATTACTATTATTATGTTATGTGATTAAATTACAAATATTCATACTATTATCCAAATTTCAATCTAGATTACGATTAATTATTAAATTGCACTACTTGATTAAATACAATATTAACGACATTAACGATAATAATTTCTCTAATATGGGATTATCCATTGGGTATGCTATTAACATTAATTGTGGGGATATGCCCTTCACATATACTTTCCTAAAAATTTGCTCTTCATTGCCGCCATTATCATAGAAGTATATGGGAGATGATAAAACACTATTATATAGTGGTCACCCTGAAGTGACCACTATCTGGGATAATCTAGCAATTTCAGCATATTAACACATAGAACAAGTATTGATTTATAAATAACAAGTGTCTCAAACATATAATCAGGGGTTGATTTATAAATAACCATTGACTTAAGCACATAAACAGGAGTGCTTATAAATATCCAATTGCACTATTTTGGGGAAAAAGCTGGTGAAACACGCTAATTACTGCAACTTTTATTTCTTATAAGAGATCATAATTTAACTTTTGTCAAAAAGTTAGATTTAACATACACAAATAAGGGTTGATTTATAAGTAACAAGTGCCTCGACTACATAAACATGGATTGACCTAAAAATACACAGGAGTCTTTAATACACAAACAAGGGTTTAATTACTACCTTTGTCCACAAATAATAGTTACTTTTTTATTTTTTATCGACATAAAATTTTGAGCATTCATAACTCTAATTTTGTACTTATAAAAATTATTAAAAAATTGATATTCATATGACTAAATTTGCGATCCCACATGACCATACTTTTCCTTACCCATAAATCACAAATGATATTCAAATTGGAATTTGTGAATAGTTTTCAAAAGTTAAAGTGTAGCCATTATTTAGAAATGGAGGTAGTACAAGATTATCCCTAATAGTGGCCAGACTAACCACTAGCCGATAGTGTTTTATCATTCCTCAGAAATATATCGCTTATCTCGCTACCATGGACCCCCCTTCTAAGTAATCAATTCATAATCATTAGATTAGATTTGTGTACTACTATTAAATGAAATCAAAATAAAAAAATATTTTATAACCTTTTACTCTATGACATTTTTTGTGTACAAAGATGTTTGTCGAAAATTTTACAATAATAACTATGAGTCGCTACATTTATTTTCTTTTTTTTTTAACTATTTATCTAAACATATAAAATAATGATTATTAAGGGTTATAATATCGTCTTATTAAGAGCATACTCGTGACACTTAATGGTCGTGACATTGTAGTGGGACAACGGGTCTAGCGTCGTCAAGAGTATACATTAATTGGAAGTTAATTTTTCCTATATGGTAAGCAATTTCAAGGAAATACAATTACTTACTCCAACCGATATTTATTAGTTTACCCAATTTCCTTAGAGTATGAGGGGGGAGGGGTTCATGGCAGCGAAAGGAGCGATATACTTCCCCCATTTAGAAAGAGTTGCTCCATTTCATGTTTTCTTGCTTGCCGATGCATGGTTGAAAACATTGTTATCTTTAATTATCAATAAGTAAAAGCTAGCTATATAAAGTTTACATTAAAAATATATACATTAAGACGAATCTAACAAGATCTCGTATAAAATATACATAACTAAAGAAAATTAAAGTGTAAGATGTGGATGGTAAACACTATGCAAATGGTGCAATTATTTCTAAATGAAGGAAGTATGACAAAGGCAATGAAGAGCAAAGCCGGGAAAGTAGGATGCGAAGGGCATGGGATAATGGACCGCACAATGAGTTTACCCAATGGATGATCCCTTATTAGAGAAATAAGTATCTATAATATCATTTAGTATTGTATTTAAATAAGTAATATGATAATTTGATAAGTAAGCGTATTCTAAATTGGATAATACTGTCAATTTTAATTTGGTAATTTAATCATAGAAAACACTAATAACAAAATGTTGCATTAAATAATAACAACTACACATAAATATAAAATTACCTTACACATTTAACAATAATAAAAATACATATCAACTTAACTAATTCTTGTCTTGCCCGAACTTAAGCCTAATGATTTAAGCCAGATAGATATTTCCTCCGTTTTTTAGTTTTACCATGTTGACTTTTGACAATATTCAAAAAATCCTATTTGACCATCTTGTATTATTCATACATAAGTAAAAATATAGTCGCGTGGAATCTCGTTGGATTCATCTCGATATATATTTTCAAAATATTAACTTTTTATAATTTTTATTTATACCTAATTAAAGATATACTAGTTCAAAGTTACGCGTCGGCATTCGGCAAAACGTGCAAAGAGCATATGGTATACCTAAAAAATGGAGGAAATATCTTTTGGTAATAAAGTGTGAAAAACAAGATATTTTTTGAAATAGAGAAATAAACTTTTTTTTGAAAGGAGATAAATAAGCATAAAATTGAAGTACATGAAAAATACCTCAATAATAGTCTCTATTTATAGATCATGAAAAAATATAGTTGTTGGTCTTTTCCTTTTTTTTAAATAATAATTGTTTTACAATTTATAATCGATACAAATTGCAATATTATTAATTGACTTTCTTTTGATGAGTGAAAAAGTAAATCCTTTTAAAAGAAGAAAAGAAAGGTGGAAAATAAGTGTCTTGGCCTCCTAGGACAGCAGCCACAAGGCCCACAATAGCATACTTTGGGAAGTGGCTGAATTTTTTTCTTCACGAATTTTCTATTATGCCATGAATAGCGGATTGCCAATTTACTATCCATTAGTGATTCATCATCCCTCCTAGACAAGGAGGCTATAAAGTGTTGCAGTCTAATGTCTACGGGCCTCCTCTCCTCTGTGGCAGTGGCGAATCTATAATAGCATGTACAATGGGGCTCTCCAACTAGCTCTCCAAGGATAGAGAAAATGGAGAGTCACCTCTTATCCAATAATGGGACTCTTGGGTGTGTCTTGGGTGTGTCTTGGGTGTCTCTCTATGGAGACACTTTGCATAGTGGTTCTTGGGGGAGATACCATTTGGGTTGAAGGAGTGATGACTCTCCAATGTGTGGGGCCAACATACAATTGTAATTACTTAAATTTTCATTTCTTGTTGCAATCATTTAATGATTTTTTTTTATATAAATTAAAAAAAGATGGTAATAATTACTGTCCTAACAACTATAATTTTTCTTTATCTATAAAATGAGCCGAATATTAGGTGTATTACTATCTTTTTCATATCCAATCAATCTTTAATTTTTTTAAGTGCTTAGGAAAAAAAATGAAAAATATTGTTTTTAAAAAATTCTACATTGCATAAATTATGATTTTTTTTTTAATTATATATTTAATTTGCATGAATAACTTTTTTTTGTAATTATATATTTAATTTGCATGAATAACTTTTTTTTATATAACTTTGATCATAATATGAAATGAGGTTCGGACTACCAAATAGTGAAAAGTTGAATGGAGAGCTCTTTAAAGAATTTTATTGTTGTTGGCTGTTTTTAGACATAGTTCTTGAGAGTAGCTTGAAGACATAGAATAGATGAGAGAGAGTGGAGAGCTATTGTACATGCTGTAAGGAGCGTAGGGGATACTGCAGTACCCCAAAGTAAAAAAAATATGATTTTTTTTTAAATAAAATATATTGTTATTTATTCGTCTCAAATTAGTACTTTATTAATATATAGGGCCTGTTCTCCCCAACTTATTTTCAGTTCAGTTCAGTTTAGTTGCTAAATTAGTATCATTATTATTAATTAGTTATAATTTAATTCAGTTCACTTGTTTTATGCCGAAGAGAACATGCCCTTAATCGTTATAATTTTACTAATATATAATGAAAGATATTTAAGTTCAAGGAGAAACGTGTATTGGAAAACGCGCACAGAAAAGTGAGGATGTTAAACAAATAGAATATTACCTATTAAATACTTAAATACTCCATATGAAATCAAAACAAAAATCAATAATCAATTTTCGCAGTTTTTGCTGTAGGCTTGTAGTGTTGTTTGTAATCTCCTAGTGATAGTTTTTATTTAATCTTTGTAAATGAAAAGGTCAAAACTAAAAAGTTGACAATGACAACTCATGTGTCAGTGTTATGTGTTCAGGGCACCGCCTCCTATTCTGCTATATATGTAAGGTAAATTAAGAAGAATTGAGAAGATTATTTCTAAGTATGAATAGTGTCAAGATTTCAAGTGAGAAAGATAAAAAAAACAGAGGGAGTTATTTTTGTATTGGCCGGATATAGGAAATGACACCCGATCTTTGACAATTTTTTACTTGATTAAATACAGTATCCCCGATTTGAAAATCTTGAATCCACCACTGTGACTCTGTACAATTGGGCTGATATCAACCTCACTTCACTCTCTTAGGCATCAAATTAGTTCAATGTTCTCCCTACTAACTTTTCCAATTTTTAGGTTTTGCTTTATGGGAATTTAGAATTGAGAATTGAGAGTACTGTTTAGAGAAACTTTTTTTTTTTTGAAAGGACTGTTTAGAGAAACTTTTTTTTTTTTGAAAGGACTGTTTAGAGAAACTTGTTTAGATATCTTTTTTTTAAAGGACTTATTTAGATACCTAGTGAAGTGTAGCAGTAGTAAGTAGCTGGCTCACAGTTAATTTTTTATTTTACTTTTTTCTTGAGGAAACTAATTTTATATTTTTTTTTAAAAACAATGGTGTCCAGTGTCACCTAGGGGTGTTCATGGATGGTTAAGGTAACTGAGAGTTTCGGTTCGTTTTTTTTTGCGAATCGTAACCGTTTAGACAGGTTACCACCTAGCGGTTAACCGTTTTTTTCGGTACGTTTTTTCGGTTAACCATCCGTTATTCAATTTATACTAATATATTTTACTTAATGTAAATATATATTTTTTATTTTTTTGTGCATATACTTTAATATTATATATACTCTAATATAAAAAGTATTCTAAAGTGGATAATAAATCCATTGGAAAACATAATAACACTAAGCATTTACTTCATTTCCTAATTATATTGTTTATATTAGTACTAAAGTTTCCAAATAATCACATACTTCCTCTATTTGTGGTTACTTAGTAACAAATATTAAAATTAATGTAATTGTTGGGAAAAGTTTCAAAATAATTAAATAGAGGAAAGAAATATTTCGATTTTTTGGTTAACCGTTCATTCAAAAATCATAACCGTAACCGTACTGTTTAACCGTTACTTTTACCGGTTCGGTAACCATATCGTTAAAACTTTTTTTACCAGTACGGTTACCACCCATTTAGACTGATTTTTCGGTTTCAGTTTTTTATGAACACCCTTAGTGTCACCCAGGACCCCACATGGGTCTGCGCTTGCTTGCGTCGAGGTGAAGCTTGATTTGAGACAAATTAAACATAAACCAACACAACATTAAACCAAATAGAAAATTCATACTCGACATTTAAATAAATTGTTGACAGATCTTGTAGAATTTTAGCCTAAATTCAAAAAGTAATATGAATATGAATAAAAAAGATTACAAACTAGATCTAAAAGGATACAAAAAGAAATGACATGAACTATTCAATGTAAAAAATTACATAAAAGGATACATATAATAACTTTTTTAAAGTGCTTTAGCCTATAATAACTTTTTAAAGGGCTTTAAGTTATAATATTCTTTTATATATAAAATAATAATCGAGCACATTCACGAGCTTTTCGAGCTGAGCTTGTCATAGTTCGGCTGACTCTTTAAGGTCACGAACCGAGTTTTGACGAGTTGAGCTGATGTATCTGTAGACACTAAAAATTTATTAGTGTTCTATGTTAAAATACGTTAATTATTATTAAGCTAAAATAAATAAGAAAAATTGATTCTAATAATCCAACCATTGGGCCATTCGCTCAAATTAATCCCACCTTTTGATTATTTTTTAATAGTCCAACCTTCTAGCACGATCTGCTCATATTGAAACAGATTGGTGACCATTAGAATAGGTTAATCGGACACGTGTCTTGTTCCAATTCGTTCTAATCTAATTAATCAATTTTAATTTTAATTAACATCAACTAAAACAATTAACCACCAGCCACACCACCACTACATCCAAGAACACCACCACCACTGCCAACCGCCCCCCCATTTCAGCCCACACCTCCACTGACCACCACAACACACCTGCACTAATATCAAATACCACCAACCACCCATTGTCGTGCACCAAAACTCACACCGTCACCACCAGACACCCACTGCCATCCACCAGAAATCACCACTATCACTACCAATCACCCACTGCCAACCACCAAACTTCACCACCAACATCGCCAAGTGTTATCCACTGTGACTATCATTCTCCTTTCTCACATCACCAGTAAGATCAAATTAGTTTCCGAGTTCACACCGAGTTACTAAATTCAACGGGTTTGGCACCCATTTCACAAAGAAAATAAAAGCCCTTTATCGCCATTCACTTGAACAAGACTCAAAATTCTTATGTTCACTACCAACAAACTCAAACCCTGGGACTACTTATCACTGATACTAAGCAAGCACACTTAGCAACAAAATGGCACTACATACATGCAGCAAAAAAATGAGGAGAGAAAATGGAAGAAAAGAGGAGAGAGAAAATGGAAAAAGACCAGCATTGCAGAGGCAGACTCGGGAGTATGACCATCAATACGAAGCATAGTGATCGTATTTGAGTATAGCTGGTGAACAAACTCCAGCCGCTGCGAAGTATTGAGTAATAATGCGTCTCCGGTCACAAAGTACGGTGTGCGCACGGGGTGGGGGAGGAGGTGGCAGGGTGTTGTCCTCAAGGGATGGGGGGTGGCAGGGGGTTTTGCGCAGGGATGGGGAGGGAGGGTAGGGTGTTTTGCGCAATGGACGGGGGAGGAGGTGGTGGTTACTCGCAGGGGATGGTAGGGCCCTGGTGAGGGTGAGGAATAGATAAATGGAGGTAAGAGAGGGAGATTAGAGAAGAGGAGAAAAATGAAAAAAATAAACTAAAAGAAAAAAGATTAAATTTTACAACTTCCACATGTTACTGTCTCACGGTTCAATATGAGCAGATCGTGCTAAAAGGTTGGATTATTAAAAAATAATCAAAAGGTGGGATTAATTTGAGCGAACGGCCGAAAGGTTGGATTATTAGAATCAATTTTTCCAAATAAATATAATTAGCCCAATTTAATTAAATTAGCCCACTCAAATAAGATATCCAAATTAAAAAAATATAATTTGGGTTGTAAAATATTTGGGTCAGTCCATATTATTAGTCCAAATAAAATGGTCAAATGGCAAAGGTAAAAAGACTTTCAAGTCATACACGGGCCCAATCCCATAAACTACCAAGTCCATGAAGGGATGTCCATTCCCTATAAATAAACCTCACCTCCTTCAATTGAGGGGACCACAAAATCATGATTCTCAAGAGCTTAAAAATTCTCTTAGAATTCTCTCTGCAAATAGTCAATAAGCACATCACATCCGTGCCGATTGTTCAGATAAATTCAAACATATTCGATCGAGATTCAAGCTTTGTTAGCCCTCATTCGAATACACTCAAACATATTCGATTGAGATTCAAGCTTTGTCAGCCCTCATTCGAACACACCCTCAAACTCAGGTTGACGTTGACAAAACGTCATCCCACTCTCAAACTCAGGTTGACGTTGACAAAACATCACTCTACATTCAACTCGAGGACAACATCAACACGTGTCACTCTCCAGCTACGGAACAGAATCAGAGGACTTAGTTTATTTTCATTATAAACTGTTTACAGAGATTGTACTCAATACATTATTGAAATAAAATTTCTTTGTTACTTTATTTCCTGTCATATATATTTTGACTCGAAATTCGTGTATACAAATTTTAGCACGCTCGGTGGGACCATCTCTGCCTCTCATCTCTGTTTTGTCATCAACAACAAATTTGAGAAATGGCCTCAAGCAAGAACATCTCTCAATCTTCTGAAAACTCTTCCGACACCCTACGAAAATCTACAACGTTGAGTGACTTCATGGATGACATGATTCTTGGTTTCCGCACCAGATGATGAAAAAGGTTGTTGTTGATGCCGCCGCTGCTAAGCTTTGAACTGCAAACGTTCCTACCAGGCAAAGAAAGCTCTCTAAGCCTGCTGCTGCCGAATCATCTATCATGCCTGATTCACACAAAGAGCGTGAAACCCCTGTGTTTGGCTCAACTGCTTTGGCTGAACGCGAGCCATCATTCATTGCTTCTCAAATATGGAATCAACTCTCATCTGGTAGGTCAGACAGGTTGATAGTTCACACTAGCCCTCTCTTTGATCCACTCAATGTAGAGAGTGACAATGAAACAAGTGATGATCTTGTTGTCTCTTCACCCCTAAAGATTTTCGACTTAGAGGAACCCTTGCTGTCTTCACAGTCAAACATTGCTGCTGTTATCGTGACCTCTGCTAAGACAGTTGAGGACCAACTTACCGAAATGAATAGCCTACTCCAAAAATTAATGAAGGATGGAGAAGCAAAAGATGCTCAAATCCGACTCCAAAATGAGCAAATCGCTGCCCTCAACAAGAAGCTTGAGGGGGAAGACGCATCATCAAAACAGGGGGGAGATGAAAGCGAAGGGGAGAGTGGTGAAGACGCTCGCCGCCCGCCTACAGCTCGACAACTTGAATTATTGATAGCTCACGCTGTCAAAAATCAACTTGGAGAAAGTTCTCAAGGCAGTCGTCGCTATGTGAAGCCTTATACCAAAAGGATCGATAAGCTGCAGATGCCTTTTGGCTATAAACCCCTAAGTTTCAGCAATTCGATGGGAAAGGAAATCCTAAGCAACACATTGCTCACTTTGTGGAAACATGCAATAATGCTGGTACCACAGATGATTTCCTTGTCAAACAATTTGTTCGTTCTCTTAAAGGCATGGCCTTTGATTGGTACACAGATTTACCCTCACAATCCATTGACAGTTGGGATCAAATGGAGGAGGAGTTCCTGAACAGGTTCTATAGCACTCGACGTATTGTCAGTATGACTGAACTGACTAAGACTCACCAGTGGAAGGATGAGCTAGTCATCGATTACATCAATCGTTGGCACGCATTGAGTCTAGACTGTAAAGATCGCCTAACTGAAGTCTCTGCTGTTGAGATGTGCATTCAAGGAATGGATTATGACTTGCTTTATATCTTGCAAGGTATAAAGCCTAGGACTGTTCAAGAGTTGGCTACGCGAGCTCATGACATGGAGCTTACCATTGCCAATAACAGAGGCAAAAGCAACATTTCTTCTGAATACAAGAAAGAGAAGAAGGATTTTAAGAAAACTGACAAGACTGTAAAAAGTTTGACTAAGGAGTCAATGCCAATCACGACTACCTCCTCGCCTGTCAAGATCTCTAGCAAGGCTAGCACTGAAAAGAATAAGGGTTCATTTTCGAAAGAGCCTAGGAAAAATAGGCCAACCTAGAAAGAACTCCAAGCAAAGAAATATCCATTTCCAGACTCCGATTTATCAGGGATGTTAGATGATTTTCTTGAAAACAAAGTCATTGAGTTGCCCGAAGCTAAGTGCCCTGCAGAGGTCGGTAAGACTTTCGACCCTAACTACTGTCGGTATCACAGGTTGATTAGTCATCCTATAGAAAAGTGTATAACACTCAAGGAGAGAATCATGCACCTTGCAAAGGATGGGAAGATTGTACTAGATTTTGATGAAGTTGCTGAAGCTAATCATGCCTCCGTGATGTTATATTCTTATTGGGAGGCTCAAACTCTATAGTTTGGGAGTTTGAAGCCTGTAATTGTACATGTGCTGCGACCGGTTCTCCAAGTTGATGATGTGCCATATGTTGAGCAAAGTGTCCCAACTGATAACCAACATGGAGAGGATAACGAAGGGTGGAAGTTGGTCACTAGAAGGAGGCCTATACGACAGTCGAAGCCTCAACCAAAGTCTGTTTGTCGTAAGAAGAAGCATCAAAAAAGAAAAGGCTCAAAACGCTGTAACGGAAAGAAAAAGTAAAAAAAAAAAGCATACTAAACAGCAAGTACTGCCAATTGACTTGCTCGAACAAGATCCACTTACCCCTGTAACCTTAGAAGAATTCTTTCCTAAAGATTACTTCACTACGGTTACTGTTAATGCTACCTCATTTGTTGAGGATGAAGAAGAAAAAGAAGAGGAGGAGGATCAAGAGCCTGTTAAAGAAAATGAAATCTCTGTTAAAGTGACTGTTCAGCATTCAGGGAAGGAGATAGATCCAATGATATTGGCTATCTTGGAAGATCTTTCATTTGCCTCGAGAAATGTGTCGACAGGTATCTCTTGCACTTCAACACCTAGAATTATACCTTGACAAAGTGAAGGATGCTGGAGAGCCAATAGAAAGCTCGGCTAAATGCGCATCATGTAATTTTGCCTTAGCCTTCACTGATGAAGACTTATTGTTGGGTTCAAAACCTCACAACCGACCCTTGTTCGTCTCTGGTTACATTTTTGGCCAGAGAGTGAATCGCATCTTAGTGGATGGAGGTTCAGCTGTCAACATCATGCCAAAATCCACCATGACTGATTTAGGGATCACTATGGAAGATCTTTCTGATAGTCGTTTAAATTCTCTCAAGGCCTGTGTTGTCTGGCAGACTTGCAAAGTGAGCTATGCATTTAAAACAATATGACATTGTGTATGTCCCGCAAAAGGCTGTGAAGGGGCAGGTGATAGCAGACTTTTTCGCAGACCACCCAGTCCCTGTAGAATGGGAGCTTTCCGACGATCTGCTAGGTGAAGATGTGTTTTTCATTGAAATACTCCCACCTTGGAAAATGTACTTTGATGGAGCCGCTCGTCATGACGGTGCAGGAGCTGGAGTTGTTTCGTTTCTCCAAAAAAACATGTAATGACATACTCTTTTGTGCTAACTCAACTGTGCTCCAATAATATGGCTGAGTACCAAGCACTCATAATAGGCCTCCAAATAGCAATTGAAATGGGACTTAGAGACTTAGACATTCACGGGGACTCCTAATTGGTCCTAAAATAATTGTCGGGAGAATACGAAGTCAAGAAGAATGATCTAATTCCTTATCAAAGGCAAGCGTCACAATTGCTTGACAAACTTGATACAGTCAAGTTAGAACATGCTCCAAGGAGTGCCAACAAGATGGCTGACGCGCTCGCTGGGCTTGCAGCCACTTTGGCACTGGGGGCAGGAGAAATAATGTCTATACCCATTTGCAAACAGTGGGTTGTCGCTCCAGATGACGATGATGTTGACGAATATGCTGAAGAAGTCGACATAATCTCTGTCTATCAAATCGACAAAGAAGATTGGCGTCAACCAATTATTGATTATTTGGAACATAAAAAATTGCCAAGTGATCCAAAACATAAGACAGAGATTCGTCGTCGAGCCTCACTGTTTATATATTATAAGGGGACTCTCTATCGACGATCCATCCATGGTCTTTGGTTAAGATGTCTCGGAGATGAAGAAGCAAAGCAAACCATGGAGGAAGCTCACTCTGGAGTCTGTGGCGCTCATCAGCCAGGTCCAAAACTGCATGACCATATTAAAAGAATGGGTTACTATTGGCCAAGAATGGTACAAGATAGCATGGACTATGCAAAGAAATGTGAAGCTTGCCAATTTCATGCTAATTTCATTCATCAACCTCCAGAGCCGTTACACCACACAGTCGCATCTTGGCCATTTGAAGCACGGGGACTTGATGTAGTCGGCCCAATCACACCAAAATCATCTGCTGGGCAATGCTATATTTTGGCAGCGACTGACTATTTTTCTAAATGGGCAGAGACCATCCCCTTACGCGAGGTAAAGAAGGAGAATGTTGTTGACTTCATTCGTACTCACATAATCTACAGATATGGTGTACTCGAAGAATTGTCACTGACAATGGAACACCATTTTACAATAAATTGATGAAAAGTTTATGTGAGAAGTTTAAATTCACCCAACATAGATCGACAATGTACAATGCACCAGCAAACGGTTTAGCTGAAGCGTTTAACAAGACACTTTGTAGTTTGTTGAGCAAAGTGGTTGCCAAGTCCAAACGTGATTGGCATGAAAGAATAGGGGAAGCTCTATGGGAATACATGACGACATATAAATCAGCAACACAATCAACCCCATACTCATTGGTGTATGGTGTGGAGGCCGTTCTCCCCTTGGAACTTCAAATTCCATCATTGTGAATTGCCATACAAGAAGGCTTGACTTCTAAAGAAAATGATAAACTCCGACTTGCTGAGTTGGAGGCGCTTGACGAAAAAAGACTCCAAGCACAACAAAAATATGAATGCTACCAAGCTCGTCTGTCACGCGCTTTCAATAAGAAAGTTCGACCTCGCTCCTTTCAAGTTGGAGATATGGTCCTAGCCATTAAAAGACCCATCATTATTTCTCGTAAGACAGGAAGTAAATTCAGTTCTAAATGGGATGGTCCATACGTTGTCAAAGAGGTATACACTAATGGGGCGTATAAAATTGTTGACGCCGAAGGAGTACGTGTGGGGCCTATCAATGGCAAGTTTCCGAAGCACTACTACTCATGAAAAGTGAGAGCATTGTTGAACTCCTAAGCAGAAGGATAAACTGCATATGTTGAAAGAAAATATATGAACTTGAATTACTTTGGCTTGATCTTGTAAAAGTGTTCGATAATTCTTTTACAAGTACGTAGGCAACTTGGGTAACAAAAAATAATAATACTCGAGTGCAGCCACACCAAAAAAAAATATTGCAATCATTGTAATACTCCTGGCCCGCAAGAGTATAAACTGTGAACGGCGAAACAAAAAAAAAATTCTATCAATGTAATACTCCTGGCCCGCAAGAGTCTAAACTGTGAATGGCGAAACACAAAAAAATATCACTAGAGGAAAAAAGCCCAAGGGCTGCGGTCAAAAGGGGCCCAAAGGCTGCGTTTTTTGACCGCAGCCATTAGACTAGCAGCCCTTGGCATTTAGGAAGGGCTGCGGTTGTTAACCGCAACCCTTAACTCGTTAAGGGCTGCGGTCAAGACAAACACCGCAACCCTTGGTGGGTTAAGGGCTGCGGTTAAGGGCCAAAACCGCAGCCCTTGGTGAGTTAAGGGATGCGGTTTTGGCCCTTATCCGCAGCCCTTAAGCCACCAAGGGTTGCGGTTATTGCCCAGGCCCGCAGCCCTTGTGATCCCAAAAAAATAATTTTTTTTTTTATTTTTTTAATCTTAAATGTTCCCAAACTGTTATATATATATAAAAGTATCATTTTTCATTACGAATTATGTTTTTTATACAAAAATAGCGAAAAAAAATACGAATAAACATACATGAATAAACACAGGTTCATGGGGCTTTTAACTTTTGCCATGTTTGTAAAGGTTGGAGATTGACAATGGTCCAAAAACTAATCCCAGTCATATTCAATTGCAGATATCCGTGCAGGTTGCCACTGTCCAAAACCAGCAGTTCGTAACCGCTCCATCACATGCATTTAACTTCTTTTTTATGTTTCTTGTCCATCTCACTCATGGTATCAACCCATTTTATCTTCTCTTGAATTGTCAAGAGCAAGTTGTCCGAAGTCGACAACCTATAATTTATTCAAAAGGCTCCCATCAAAAGTAGGCTTACTCAAATAACAAAAGAAATCTCCAATCATAAACAGCGGTACTTATGTACCATACATTCAGTTCATTACATAGATGTATGAAATTCATGTTAAAAAAAAGAGAAGCATTGAATTGGATGAAATTTGACCAGTTAAAGGAGTTACGAACACCATAAAAATCATATCATTAAAGAATATAAAGTAGTCAGGGTGTAAAAAGTAATGTGGAAAGTGGAAAAGGGCAACCAGTAAAAAAACAAAGGCACAAATCATCTTACCTACAACAGTAGCAGTATCACCCAAGCCGCAAGCTTTCATAGCATTGAGGTAAACTAATCAACTCCTTTTTAACATTTTCCATAACATTGAGGTAAACTAATCAACTCCTTTTTGTCATAGTTCTGAGGGAGTGTAGGAAGAGCAGACATAGTTGTAATTATGTTTCAAACAATCAACATATGCATTATCACTGTTCAAAGAATCCATTATTTAGGTGGGGATCGGTACTTGGTAAGAACTTCATCTACTAAATTGACATGCTTTTATCCTATAGCTTTCATAATTCAATTTGTGTCGGCTTTATATTTTGGTTTTACCCATAATTCTAGGATGTTGTATCCATTAAGCTACGCAATAAATGGATATTGGTGGACATTCAAATATCTCTCTAAATAAGTGTTGCGAACAAAGTTCAGATCATCAGATTTCCAGCTCGGCATCTTTGCGAATCGCAACAACTATAGTTTGGGTTCCTGATGTAAATAAACATCTACAATCTCAATTCCTAAAGACGTCGTAGGTGTTGCTACTTTGTTACTCTATTTTCTTTATCATAAACAATTAGATTTCAGATAGGGACACTTGTGAAGCCACCTCTGATCCTACCAATTAACATAGCAAGTAATGATCATGAGCATGACAATGTCTGGCATCGTTGGAAAATTGGACATTCGTATTAGGATAGATCATGGATGTATAAAGTCTTGTTAATTGGATTAATTTTACAATAGCATAGAGTTTTAGATAGATAGATCAAGCAATTAAAGTCTTAAAAACAACAACTTGACCATGGATCAAACCATTAAAGCCCTAAAAACAATCACTTAGATGCATATTAGGCCAAGAAATCCCACAAATATCAATAGCTAACTAAATTCACCAACTTTAAGCATGAAGTAAGAAATGATGGCAAAAAACAATTAAACAAAACCAGCACCATGATCCCAAAGAGGCCAACAATGCCCATACTAATTCCTCGAACAATCATCTTCAACTAAGGGGGAAAAGGGGAAAAATAAGGTTCATCCTCGAACAATCAACTTCGGATAAAAGGATTCCAATTTCTAAAACATAATTCGATTAAAAGCAGCACAAAAAAGAGAAAGAATAACACATACCTTTTCTCATACTCCAGAGATTAATACAAATCAATATATAACGCCTTGCTCTAATGAAGTTAACCCCTACAACGCCTGCATCGAAAACAACCCCAATATTCAATCAATTATATTTAGTTCAACCGAAAGAACATATTCAATATCACTATCAATTTTTAGTTTTCGAATCCGAAATTTAAGGTTGTACATTACAAGTCATATACTAGTTAACTTAATAATAACTATACACTTCTGAACTTGTTGGCTCTAAAGTGTAAACTTAATTTACAAGTCTTACTCAATTTAATTAAACTTGTTTCTTGAAATAAGACAAATTAAGGCGAGGAGAACAAAGTCTAATCTCAGGTTGTACATTATAAGGCATATACTAGTTAACAATACGACAATGCATGCCGACATCAAGAGAAATTGCAACAAAAGAACAACTATAAGGTTAAAAAAAACTACTTAAAGTGAAATATAAACTATGAACATGAAAGTAGAAGAATGTGCTTGACCCGTATCAAAAATATATACAAATTGCTTCTACAATCACCAAAACCGTTGACCCGTATTGAACAAAAAGAACCAATAAAGTCAATGTAGTTCTAATTTTAAGAACTCAAAAATCAATGCTCATGATATAATCAAGGATAACTTGCTGAATAGTTTGATAATCTACTATAGTTGAATTTTATCAACACTGGTCACTGAAGCACTATGATGACCATTTGTATGTTCCTCGCAAGATTCAGAATTGATAATATTTTCTGGTAGAGATTCGGAAATTGCAATGAGCAATTCCCTAGCCAGCCAGATCCAAAGAAACTTTCTTGCCAAGTGATGAGTTTTCAGCCATACACTCTGTTAATCTTCCTGAATAAAACAGACAAGGTGCGATTTTTTTGGTATATCTCTTATTTCATACAGATTGGAGATGTTCTTTACATTACTATGCACACACATCAAGCACAAAAACTCCCAGGAAACAATAAAAACTATAGTGACGACCAAGTATTGATCACACGGGAGTCAAGACACAAGAGTAGTAAAGGGGATAAAGCAAATCATAAGGAAACAATCAATAACATAATTGTATACCCGGCTCTGTAAAAACTAAAAAAATAACATAATTGAACACTTCGACCAAAAGCTTGCTTAGGCACTGAGTCAACACCAAAAGACTTGAACAACTCAACTGAGATCATCAAACTAAACCCCCCCTCCCAAGCAAAAAAAAAAAAAAAAAAAAAAAAAACTTAAATTTGTCTTGAAATAACTTATGCGTGTCTGAATATTAGATACCGATAACTATTAGAGACTAATTTATCAAATAATTAGAAACAAAATTAAACTATTTGAACATTTACCAACACCAAGAAGAAATCAGTTCACAAAATAGAGAAGAAGGCACGCACCAAATCACTAACACTAGCATCAGCACCGCGGCGGCAGAACCAACAACCAGCGGCAGACGCGGAGGCGAGCAGTAACCACGGCGACCCTTGCGAACCCTAAACCCTCGCGAGCCCTCCCCAACCAACCACCAACCGACGAAGAAGGATGAAAGGAGAGAGATGATGCGGTGAGTGGTGATAGACGAAAGAGGGGGTGTGGTGGTGTGAGCGATGAATGATCGTGGTGGTGATACGAGAGCCCAGAGGAGAGACGAGAGACGAAGGAGGAGAGGGGGTGTGGTGGTGTGAAGATTTGTGAGACGATGGAAACCCTAGCCACCGAATGAGAGAGAGATAAATGTGAGGTTTGCTCACTTTGTTGTGTTCATGTAAATGTGGCCAAGCCGCCCAACCCAGCGAGAATTAATGATAAAGGGTTGCGGTTGGCTCAAAACCGCAGCCCTTCTTTACTAAAGGGATGCGGTTTTGGGCTAACCGCAGCCCTTCACTATTAAGGGCTACGGTTTTGGGTTAACCGTAGCCCTTAATAGTGAAGGGATGCGTTTTGCAATGAACCGCAGCCCTTGCACCGCAGCCCTTGCATTTTTTTCACTAGTGTATGTAAACTCTCCTGGCCCGCAAGAGTCTAAACTGTGAACGGTGAAACAAAAAAATTGTAATACTCCTGGCCCGCAAGAGTCTAAACTGTGAACGGCGAAGCAAAAAGGGAAAAAAAGTTCTAACTCCTAGCCCACAAGAGTGCAAACAGTGAAGGACGAAATGATAACTCAAGCAAAAACTTTTTCGAAAAACACAATTGAGAAAGTGTCAAAACAAAAGCAATTATTAGGTTAACGAAAAATAATTTGACAAAAGAAAAAAAAATCATGGGTTATACAACATACCTCGAGGGTGAGACTGACTGTCAGGGGACTGTCTGGAGGTATCTGTGGCGCAGTGCCCGTCTTCGTCTTCAAGGGACTGTCTGGAGGTGTCATTCTCGCAGTGCTAAAGACATATGAGTAACACCCCTGACAGGCTCACAGTGCTAAAGACATATGGCCCATTGCGACGAAATCCCCGTCTTCATCTTCAAGGGACTGTTTGGAGGTGTCATTGTCGCAGTGCTAAAGACATATGAGTAACACCCCTGACAGGCTCACAGTGCTAAAACATATGGCCCATCGCGACGAAATCCCCGTCTTCGTCTTCAAGGGACTGTCTAGAGGTGACATTGTCGCAGTGCTAAAGACATACGAATAACACCCCTAGCAGGCTCATTGTGCTAAAGACATATGACCCATCGCGACGAAATCCCCATCTTTGTCTTCAAGGGACTGTCTGGAGGTGACATTGTCGCAGTGCTAAAGACATACGAATAACACCCATGACAGGCTCACATTGCTAAAGACATATGGCCCATCGCGATGAAATCCCCGTCTTCGTCTTCAAGGGACTGTCTGGAGGTGACATTGTCGCAGTGTTAAAGATATACGAATAACACCCCGGACAGGCTCACGGTGCTAAAGACATATGGCCCATCGAGATAAAATCTCCGTCTTCGTTTTCAAGGGACTGTCTGGAGGTGTCATTGTCACAGTGCTAAAGACATATGAGTAACACCCCTAATAGGCTCACAGTGCTAAAGACATATGGCCCATCGCGACAAAATTCCCGTCTTTGTCTTCAAGGGAGTGTCTGGAGGTGTCATTGTCGCGGTGCTAAAAACATATGAGTAACACCCCTGACAGGCTCACAGTGCTAAAGACATATGGCCCATCGTGACGAAGTCCCCGTCTTCAAGTGAACCTGTCATATAGTACAAAAAAAAAATATGCACGGGCACACATATACAAAAGGGATATGCAGAAAAGGTTTTTTTAGACTAAAAGGTGTAAGCAAAGTATCATCACCTTATTAGTCTTGAGCTTTTGCAGGGTTTCAAAGATAGCCTAGAAGTTCAGAGTCTTGAAATATCTGATGTACTGCAAGTCAAATAAAGTATGTTGAGACCTAATTTTGTTATGAAAAAAATGCACGCACTCACATAATAAAAAAAGGGTGTGAAAGAAAGAGACTGAAAATGGGCAACAAGATAAATCACCTGAAAAGGTGAAATTCGGAAGTCCAGTAATGAAAAAAAAGAAAAAATATATATAACTTGCAGGATGCGAGTTGTATAGTTGCTATTCTTCTTGAGAACTTTGAATTGGTGATTATATACCTAGTATGAATAAGGCTAACAAAGCCTGTGCAAAAAAAAAAAAAAAAAACCTAAGAAAGTGATTAATCAATTTTAAATTTTTTGCTGATCATATGGCCATACAAATTGATATCATGATACGACAAGATTAACAAATTTTATTGGGTGATACTTCAAGTATTACACATTCATGATACTTTGAAAAAAAAAATGAAATTGCCAGAGATAAGTTAATGCATGCAATACTAAGCGGATTCCTACTGCTTACATGTATCACACAAGACACGAGTGATAATATTAAAAAAAAAAAGAAGGCAAAGTGATTTCATATAATCTTGTTTAAGATTGTCCCTGATATATGATCCACGGTGGTCTACAAGCTTCATATCATCATCATCACAAACAAATTTCAAGAAAAGCAAGACCATGAAGAAACAACAGGGACGTGGGTTGTGTGGTGTGGGAAGGACAATACCATATTAATATGAGGTTTATCTCAAATAAAGAAACACTAGAGCAGAGAAATTAAAACAAGCTTCTTACTTCTGTACCCAAACAAACTGAAGTACATCATACAAGCCAGAAAAAAAAAGGATTTCAAATTACAAAGTCTCAGTTCTCTGGTGAATAATAATCACCGGTAAAAAAAAAAAGTGCAGCAAGTTTTTGGTTTGTTAAGCATGGATATTAAGAAAAAAAAATATAAAAAAAAAGAGGTGCGAAGATTGAAACTCACTGGACGTAGAGTTGTGAGAAGGCTCGAGTCTTTTAATTTTCGACAGCGACGCAGTATCGTATAGGTATTGCTATATATTCTAAAAGAAGTAGAAGAAGCGCATGGAATCAGTGTCTAAAAAAAAAAATTCAAAGCAAGTTCGCATGTGATGGAAATACAAGCATCATCATGGCATGGGATGCAATGTCAAAGTTTGAATTTTTATTTAACATGTGTTCTGCTAGTATGAAGCACACATGGAAAATAAAAAGCAGTAGACAAATTGTAGTGCAAAGCTAGGATGATTCACTTATTTGACGGATGATGTTGATGATGATCATGGCCAATAAATAGATAATATCAACAATCTTGTATCCCTATGCGATGAAAAGAAAAAATAATGACTTACTAGTTAACAGGATAATTCCTTGCAAGTAATCGGCTAAGTGTAATGTTGTGTGCTTGTGAACGCTTGAGCAAATTAAATCCAAAGTCAGGCAGATTACTTGTAATTGATCCGCTAATATGCATATCAAACATAAGTGGTGTGTATTTATGCACTCGGGTAAAAAAGAAAAAAGAAAAAAACCTAATACTCATGTGATTAGGATAATTTTTCCAAGTCCAAAACAGCAAAACTTGATAGAGTTGTGAACAACACATAACTATACTCAAAAACAACATATCGAGCAACACGGTGACTGTAACCTAATGGCTAAACCAAACTCAAATTCGAGACATTGTCACAATTAAACACTTCAAATCGTGTACGTGACACTGTCTCGAGGGGGGAATTTATAGACACTAAAAATTTATTAGTGTTCTATGTTAAAATACGTTAATTATTATTGAGCTAAAATAAATATAATTAGCCCAATTTAATTAATTTAGCCCACTCAAGTAAGATATCCAAATTAAACAAATGTAAATTGGGTTGTAAAATATTTGGGTCAGTCCATATTACTAGTCCAAATAAAATGGTCAAATGACAAAGTTAAAAAGACTTTCAAGTCATAAACGGGCCCAAGCCCATAAACTACCAAGTTCATAAAGGGATGTCCATTCCCTATAAATAGACCTCACCTCCTTCAGTTGAGGGGACCAGAAAATCATTATTCTCAAGAGCTCATAAAATTCTCTTAGCATTCTCTCTGTAAATAGTCAATAAGCACATCAAATTCGTGCCGACTGTTCAGATACGCTCAAACATATTCGATCGAGATTCAAGCTTTGTCAGCCCTCATTCGAATACACTCAAACATATTCGATCGAGATTCAAGCTTTGTCAGCCCTCATTCGAATACACCCTCAAACTCAGGTTGACGTTGACAAAACGTCATCCCACTCTCAAACTTAGGTTGACGTTTACAAAATGTCACTCTACATTCTACTCCAGGACGACATCAACACGTGTCACTCTCCAGCTACGGAACAGAATCAGAGGACTTAGTTTATTTTCATTATAAACTGTTTACAGAGATTGTACTCAATACATTATTGAAATAAAATTTCTTTGTTACTTTGTTTCCTGTCTTATATATTGTGACTTGAAATTTGTGTATACAGTGTCACATTGATATATAGTTTTTAGGTGCATTTTGATTGCATTTAGAACTCCTTTTAGAGTATTTAGGTGCATAGTGGCATGAATTACGTAAGTTGTACTCTACTACTCCCCGTTTGCGTGTTTTGATAATTTTCAGGTTATTTTGATGCAAATTGATTATGATTATCTAAGATCAAGCCTATTAATCATTGAGGATGAAGATAGCTTGGACAAGGATCACAATGTATCCGTTTGGGACAATTTCGAGTTAGAATGAAGGAAAAAGGTTAGTGAAAGAAGTGCCAAAACTGATACTTGTTCACTATTTTGATCATAACTTTTGATAAAATATAATCAAGAAATTCCAGTTGGCTTGGAAACTATACTTTAAGGGCTTTCCAATGATAGGTCACACGCCCCAAACGGACTTCTGGTTTGAGAGATACAACCTTCGTAAGTTGACGCAAAGTCGCAGTTTTCCAGCCCGATGGGATCGGGCGCTTTAGCCTGATCGGGCCCGAGAGCATATTCATATGGCTGCGTTTTAGAGTTGAAAACAAGAGGAAAAGACTCTCGCTCGATGGGATCGGGCGAGCTTACCCAATCGGGTGGGCAGTCCGTCATATTTCCGAAATGAAGAGCTTTTCTCCCGATGGGGTCGGGCAAGTTGGCCCGATCGGGCCGAGCACCCGGACACCTATTTTTGTTAGGTTTCCACACTATCTTTTAAAGCTTTCCGAGGATTTTATAAATAGCTTAGACTATTTTTTGGGAGACACTTTTCATTATTCAGTCTTTTTGTTGAGAGCTTTAGAGGGAACTCATTAGTTTTTACTCATAAAGGAGATCGAACCTTCAGATTGCTTTCAATAAAGTTTATTATTTTCCGTCAATTGGTATTCCTCTTATTCATTGTTCTTAGTTTCTTTCTTAATCTTTGATTGTTTCAATATAGTTAATTACTCGTTCATCATGCAAAGTATAGATATTTATATTAGAATTGTTGTTGTTTGTCTGATAATAGTAAGTAGTCGTCTTTCTAGGGTTTTAGGGAGGGAAGCCATGTTTATACCTTGATTATCTTTGAATTTCTATTAGCTTCTAGGTTGTGATTAGAGCAATTATAGTGTGATTTGTTCTTGAATCCGTGATTTATGTTAGTGGCCAATTTCATGAATTATGCATGGCTAATAATTGTTCATACATATCAGTCTTACTTTTAGAGGCCTAGAACACACTAGTAATTCTGATTATGTTAGCGACCGTACTGCATATGCTAAATTATGAGCGTTAAGACCCAACAATAGGATTAACACTTGCTCTAATTGCTCGACTCTAAACCTAGGTATTATTAGTTTTTTGAACCCTTTTAATTGGTATAAGCATGATGGACCGAACTAATGCCCTAGACTTTTTCTTATTTGATAAATCTCTATTTTACTCTTTTCTCAATAGTGTTAGTTTATAGTTCAGCTGTTTTCTCCCTGATTTTGTCTGAAGTAGCTTTTTAGTTGAACATTAACTGTGAAAACCTGTCTCCCTGTGGATTCGACTTGTTCTTGCAAGGCTCTGCTAACAACAGACACCGTGCACTTGCGGTATTATATTTAAAACACATCATGACCCCGAACTGTTCACAAACATGACTAGCTCATTACCACCGCTTGTAACATCTCCGATAATTTAAATGATAATTTCTAAACCATGCTTAATTTAATGAACATTAGACAGTAACGGAAATACTGTCTATCAGAGTATTGCTTTCTAACCATAATAAAAGGTCGTCTAATTATCATAACTAAAGGTTAATTCTCCAAATATCATCCAAAGTGAGGTTATAAACCTCTTACAACCCAGGTTATCAAAATGACGAAATTTTCGAATGTCATAAAGTAGAGCATGATAACAAAAGATTATAATTCATATCTCTCACTATAGCCCGTTAACCACCCGAATCATTAGCTTTCTTCACCTGCAAAATATATATATATAGGGGTTCGTAGTCAGTGGGGAGCAACTAGCAGTCCTCCCAGGTTAAACAAGATCAAATAAGCTAATTACAGTAATCAACATCGATTATAGTAACCACAAAGTATCATAAACATCCACAACATCACCAATAATCACAATTCTTCGTAAAAATAATAATATGCTCAAAATAACCATTTATATCAAAATAGACTCAATTTCCAAATCCAAATAACTCTCCCAAATAATCATTCAAACACAACATCACAACAATCAGCATCGAGGGGAGAACTGAACGCAAGTGGATAGATGTACACCCAGCTCAGCATACAACTACCCACGGTTCCTACATGATAGAAGTATTAGGACACGCACACCCAGCTCAGCATACGATATCCAATGTCTAAGAAATGGCCATAACTCCCAGTGCTAGTTTCAACGCACCCAGCTCAGTGCGTCGTAGCCAGCTCAGTACAACCTAACACTGGACGACGACTAATATCAAAGCGGACTTACGTACCCACCTCAGCACGTAAATTAACTCTATGTACCCAGCTCAGCACCAGAGTGACAGTTCATACCAAGGGACCTAGCTCAGCCCCATAGGATTTCTCTTCCTCAACAAAACAAGCCAATGTACCCAGCTCAGTACAAAGGTAATGACTTAATAAAATATCATTTCAAAAATATCTCTATGTACCCAGCTCAGTACAATAGTAAACATCATCTCAAAACATCTCTTTGCACCCAGCTCAGTGCAAAGTAAAAATCATCTCAATACAACACTTTGTACCCAACACATTATAAAGTAAAAACCATCTCAATAGCACTTTGTACCCATCACAGTACAAGGTAAAACTAATTCAAAATTAAGATCATAACACAATTAAAGTAGTAGTAACATGATCTTGTTAACAACATCTTTAGAACAATCTCAAATCATTTTATTTAGTATAAAAATTAAAGGTTTATAATCATCACAAAAACTTGTCAAATCGACATAAAAATTGATGGAATCACCCAATTCAACTTAATATCAACTCAAATAATATTTTAATCAAAAATACATACACTTGTCAAATTGACATACAAGTTGATGGAAACACCCAATTCAACTTAATATCAACATAAACAATGTTTTAATCCAAAATACACAAACTTGTCAAATTAACATAAAAGTTGTTGGAATCACCCAATTCAACTTAAAATCAACTTAAACAATATTTTAAACCAAAAATACACAACTTGTCAAATTGACATAAAAGTTAATGGAATCACCCAATCCAACTTAATATCAACTTAATTAATAATTTAATCCAAAATACACAAACTTGTTAAATTAACATAAAAGTTGTTGAAATCACCCAATTCAACTTAATATCAATTTAAACAATATTTGGTTTGAAAATATTCATTTGTAAAAGGGATACAAAAGTCATAATTAAACTCATTGTAATTTATTTATAAATTCTCAAATTACACGTAATAATAATTAAATCTAAAAACAACAAGTTTGATTAAATTCTTTTTAGTAAGACAAACTAAATAAATTAACTAACATTAATAAACAAATCAAAATTTAGTTAAAAGTTGTTGTAATTATTCTGAAAATACATAACTAGTTTCGGTAATTAGGTTTTCATTATACAATAATTTCGAATTTAAATCACTAAAATAAAATAAATAATAATCCAAAATTAATATTAGTGATATGAATCACGAAATACCTTAATATTAATAAACTTTTAACAAGATCATTTTGTTTCAAAAAGATAAATTTTAAATTAATAGATTTTTGAATTAAACAATTTACAAATCAAAAAATAATAATTTGACAAATTCATACAATAATTCAAGTAGGTTAATCACGACCATAAAAATGAGGATTTAAATATAAAATAAAATATCTTAAATAATTTTTGTGAGTATAAAAATAAATTTCAAAATTTAAACATATTCTAAAACACTAAAATACTATCGGATATAATTACACAATTAACAAAATAAGTTTCCAAAATTCAAATTAAATCACACCAACAAGTTAATAACATGTATGAGTTTATAAACATACTAAATATATCATTTTATCAAGATTTATACATATAAAATCAGTAAATATATATTATACACTTAAATACACATATGTAAATTGAAAATCATAATTAACAATTAAATTCACATAAATCCGAAAATTCATATATAATTCACGTAAATTCACATAATCCATCTCAAATATTATTATAACTCTTTCTACTATAATGTATATTAATTAACTATAATTAACTTATTAATCAAAATTAAACTAGAATTAAAGCTAGTTACCTTAATTGCAGTGGAAAATAGAATGGAGATAATAAGAGAACACGAGCTAAGACCCTTCCTCTTCCACAAGCTCTAAACTAAATGTATCACCTTTTAAAAATATTCAAGGAAGAAAATAGGTGTTAGAATTTGGAGTAGAAATTAATAGAAGAAATTAGGAATTTAATTAAAAACAACTTGAAAATGCTATAAATAATTTTCTAAAGCTCAAAAATTGCTCAAAATTTTTATGGAGTATGAAAATGACATAGAAAGTAAGGGAGAAGCTTACTCTTCAGTTTTAGAATGAAAAGAGCTTGGGTAAAAATTATTTGCTCCAAAACTTTAAGTAAATAAGAAAAAAAATGTCAAGAAGTCAAGGTAGTTGGAGGATGGAGTAATTGGGTTGGCAATGGGGTTAAAATGCTTGGAAACTTCCTCCAACATCAGAATTTATTTCCCATAAAAATTTCAAGACTTTTGGACCAAGTTTAATATTTTTAAAGATTAAAATCTTAAAGTTAGTCAAATAGTCAAATAAGCTTATAAATGCCTTAGAAAATCCGAAAATGAGTTAACACTATGACAAACTGATTTTAATAAATTTGAAATGAGTTTCAAAATTTATAAAGTAATTAACTAAAATTATTTTTACCGATTTCCTAATTTTTTCTCCAAAACCGATTTTAAATTCAAATAAAATCTGAATATTGAAAATAAATTTCACAAAAATTATTTAAACCTTAGGAAAATAAAACCAACATGTTTATGAAATAAAAATATAATTTTTATGAATTTTCAAATCAATATGATAATCTCTATTATATAAGGCAACTCTTGAGGACTTTGGTGTCCACTTGAATTGCCCAAATTACCCCCAACTATAAACAAAAATTACAAGTGCAACCATTTAATAAATTTAAAAAACAAAAGTAAAATAAGGAAAAAAAAGGGGGAAAAGAATCCTAACATTTGCGTTAAAATAGACAGCCAAGTAATTACGTTACTTCACTGTGTTCACCTTTTCCAAATTTTTTTTAATGCACTAATTAATTGTAAAGGCAGTTTTTTCTACTTCTTCAGTTTCTCCTCTTCTCCTTCCTCTTATTTCAACTTCTCTCATGAATGATGATTAAACTGAAAATATCCACAAAATCACGCACGCATCGCGTGCAAAAAATACTAGTTTTATTGATTAAAACAGTGAAACGGTAAAGGAGTTAATTAAACACTATGAAATAAACGCAAAAAATTCGGAGTAAAATTTTGAGGTGCTACACCGCTAGCCCTCCCTTCTTAGTATGGGGTACTAGACTTACGACATCTATCCAAAGTAATGCAATACTTTTGCAATATGCAACATTCAGATATAATCCCATGTGTGCTAGTGTAAAGTTGCACTAAATCATTTGTTTTTTTTCTTTTATCTTTTAGTCTAGGCCAAGGTTGTCAAATTCGCGATTCTACTTAATCGAAAGGGTCTCTTAGAATTGAATCGTAAAATCGAATCGTCAAATTATAAGATTCTACGAATTTTGTGAGAGTAAGATTCTATGATAAAATATGTAGACCATTTACCTATTTTTCCAATGGTCAACACTAAAAATTCAATTTTAGCCGTAAAGATAATCATATGAGATGATAAATGATGTCATTAAGGGAATAAAAGAGGTACACATAGAAAGCTACAATGAAAATAAGTGTCCCTTTGTCCTAAGTCATAATCATTTGCTAGAAAGTTAAACAAAAGTTGAACCGAATACCACCCAAAGTTTCTACTTTCTAGTATTGAGCCATATTAATAAAAAATAAGAAAATTTGAAAATTAATTAAAAATTAAATCAACTATTGATGAGGCAGCATACAATCACCTAAAAAACAATTATTAATAAAGGACATAAGGAGATCGAAAGACAGCAAGAAGCACCAAGAAATTTGCAAACATGAAATCAAGAAATCAATTGCTATCTGGTAGGGGAAGAAGCGAAGAAGAAATTGCACCAAGAAGCTGAACAGAAGAAGAAAGTGAATTTTGTGCGTGTATGCGAGATGTGAGGGTGAAAATGTAGTATCTAAACTTGAAACAAATGAGATCTTATCAGCCCGACTACACTAAATTGACAATATGCATCAAAAAGTAGAATAATCATATATTAACAACAAAAAAAAGCAGATATAAAAAAAACATCAAATGGCTCTTCAAAAAGCAGATTAACAAAGAAAAAACAATTAAAAAAACATTAAATTTAAAAAATTCAGCAAGAAAGAGAGATAGTATAAACATGTTTGATACTCTGATTAAAGAACAATATTTGTTGACGAATCAGCAACAACAAACCGTGTTTGTTGAGAAGAGAGTTGACGGCTTGACTCACTTGAGGTCAGTGATGCGGCTATGCTTAAGGGAGAATGTGAGTTTTAGGAAACTAGGGTAACTATGGCTATGTTCAGTTCACCTTATTTTTACTTATTTAAGATCAGATTAGATAAGTTCATATCAGATCGGATAACTTCAGATCATGCTTATATTTAAAAACTTATTATTATTATTGTTATTATCATTATTGTTATTATTGTTATTGGTATCATGATTATTATGATGATTATTATGATTATTAGTATTACTAACGCTATTATTATTATTATTATTATTATTATTATTATTATTATTATTATTATTATTATTATTATTATTATTATTGTTGTTGTTGTTGTTGTTGTTATTATTATTATTATTATTATTATTATTATTATTATTATTATTATTATTATTATTATTGCTATTATTATTATTATTATTATTGTTATTGTTATTATTATTATTATTATTACTATTATTATTACTATTATTATTACTATTATTATTACTATTATTATTAGTATTACTTTATACGATTACTGTTACTATTAATATTGCTACTATTTACTAGTACATTTGTTCAAAAGGATTATTATTATTATTATTATTATTATTATTATTATTATTATTATTATTATTATTAGTATTGTCGTTGTTGTACTTATTTATTATTAATATTGGTAATTATTATTAGTGTCGTTGCTATTATTATAAATGTCATTGATATCACTATTTCAAGCTATTTGTGTTCAAGAAGAAGAATGTTATTTTGACATTTGTACACGTTCTTTTTTATATTTGTTCTAATTAACAATTTTTGATATGCGATGTTCTTTTTGATGTTGTACATGTAAAGAACATGATAATAGTATATGTTGTTTATTTTTTTTAACAAATTTGGCAGAATAATATAAAGTATATGTTCCTAGTTTATATAAAACATAACTAATGGTGTTGGCATCACCTTCAAATTTCCCCCTACACGGAATTTCACTTATCTTTAAAAACAAAATTTATATAGAACAGAACAACGATATAAGAAGAATACTATCTTTATAAGAAGTATTTAACAATTTTGTTTCAATATAAAAATAACATCTATCTTTTAATTTTTTTTTTGAAGGGATATCTATTTTTATTTTTAGAATGTGTTCTTTAAATATATTTTGTATTCTCTTTCAATATATGTTCTTTTATTTTTATTATCATTATATGTTATTTCATTACTACCTAAATTCTTATTATAAACGGACCTTAGATATGAACAATATGTTCTTTTTAACATAAATAATATTTTTTTTAAACTAAGATATGTGTTCTTTTATTTTTAATTGTATGTTCATATACTATGTGTTCTTTTATAAAAAAAAACTAATTATGCTATTATTATTATTATTATTATTATTATTATTATTATTATTATTATTATTATTATTATTGTTATTATTATTATTATTATTATTATTATTATTATTATTATTATTATTATTATTAGTGTTGTTGTTGTTGTTGTTGTTATTATTATTATTATTATTATTATTATTATTATTATTATTAGTGTTGTTGTTGTTGTTGTTATTATTATTATTATTATTATTATTATTATTATTATTATTATTATTATTATTATTATTATTATTACTAAAAGTTGTGCATAGTAATAAAATAATAGTAATAGTAATACTAGTAATGAAATACAAAGTTATAATAATATTAGTAATAATATGTTTTATAAAAGACAAGTTCAGATCAGATAAGTTCAAATCAGATCAGGTTAATAAAAATTAGTTCAAACCAGATCAGATTTAGTAAGTTTAAATTAGTAAAAATAAGGTGAACTAAACATAGCCTAATTCGTTGTAACCTTGTAACTTGTAAGAAATTGAAAAAGTGATACCCCTATTGCCTACTACACATATTACTAAATTTATTATAGTCCTAGATTTTTGCAATGCAAAAACTGAGTTAAGCATAAAGTTGAGCCCCAAGTTTTGCTAATTTTCACCATTTGGATACTGTAACTTTTTTTTCGCCGAATAAGTACTGAGGCCCTGTTCTTTTGGACTTATTTTCAGTTCAGTTCATTATTATTATTATTATTATTATTATTATTATTATTATTATTATTATTACTATTACTATTACTATTATTATTATTATTGTTATTATTATTGTTATTATTATTATTATTATTATTATTATTATTAGTATTATTATTATTATTGTTAATATTATTTTTATTATTATTTTTATTAGTATTATTATTATTAATTATTATTAATTATTATTATTAATAATAATTATTATAATTATAATTATTATTATTATTATTAATTTATTATATTAATTATTATTATTATTAATTATTAATTATTATTGTTATTATTATTTTTATTATTATTAATATTATTATGATTAATTATTTTTATTATTAATATTATTATGATTATTGTTATTTTTATTTCAGCTTAGCTTAGTTTAGTTCAGTTCAGTTCAGTTCAGTTCAGCCCAATTCAGTCCAAAAGAACAGGGACTAAGGCAACTTTTCTTTTCAGGCTAAAATTTAATTAATGTCATAATGTGGGTGAAAAACATAGTCCCTTGGGTTTAGAAACACTATTCCTATATGCACGCTATGATTGCAAAATGCGTTGTTAAAAATTTAAAATTAATTGCATAATTATATCTATTAATAATTTGTATGAAAAATTATTTACAAAGTTTTGTTAAACAAACCCATCAAAAACTCCAATTACTTGTTTCCCAAATAAAATTACAATATTCATATTAAATCACAACTCCGGGGTCGCTCGTTATCGTTTTCTGTTTCGAATTTTCAGTTTTTTTTTTAAAACCAAAAACAAAAATATGGAAACCAGAAAAAGTAGTTTCTAGTTTTCTGTTGTCAGTTTTCAAAATTGACATTATTGGTATAAGTATGACTAATTTTAGGTTTATTGTACCCCTTATATCATATGACTTTTATATTCATAAAACCAAAAATTGAAAACTTACAGTTATACCGAACGGGCCCTAAAGTTGAGCCCTAAGTTTTGCTACTTTTCACCATTTAAAGTTTGCCTCAGTACCTAATCGGTGAAAAAAAACACTGTTCTGAATATCTCTCAGCTTTACATCTTCTCTCAAGTCTCAAACGCATCTTTACTTTTCAACTCTCTCTCTCTCTCTCTCTCTCTCTCCCTATCATCTTCCAACGGCGCCACCATCTCCGCTCATCCCTCATCGCCGCTCAGTGCACCCAGTTTATATGGCTCCTCTTCTGATGTTTCAAGTTCCTCACCACTCTCCTCTACCCCAGAATTTGCCATCATTCTTGACATTCTCTTCTGCACCTTATTAAAATATAGGCTTGTCAACGAGGCGGGGTAGGAAGGAGATTGGCATTCCTATCCCCATCCCCGCCCATCTTTCTCATCCCCACCCCCATGGCGGGTCTAAAAGCTATCCCCATTCCCGTCCCGACGCGTACAAGGTTGAAACTATCCCCGCTCCACCACCCAACTGGGTATCCACCTTCGCCTAATCCCCACCCCATCATCCACTTTAGACTCACCATACATCTACCTCAGACCCCACCTATGAATAAACCGTTATATATACTTAAAAGTCAAGCTTGTACACATTCAATTCATTCAACCATAATAATCAAATCCAATAATTCAAACCGTTATATATCAAATTAACATTATATATCACATCAATAGTTCACCAACTAAAAAGGTTGAAACTTTATATATTACAATTCCACATACAACAACCGAACCAGTCAACCATGATAATAAAATCCAATTAATCAAATCAATTACACATTCAAATCGTATTTTAACAACAAAAAAAAATGAAAAAAACAATTACAGTAAGAGAACATTCAAATCTTATGTTAGCAGCATTCAAAATCAATTACACTAACAATAGTGGAAAAAACCTTAAATGACACAAGTAAACTGATCCGGTTCTCCCAAAACCGGATCAGTTAATTCATGATTTTTGGGCGCGCAAAAATATAAGATCAATTAACTAATTCGGGTTGTCAAAAAAACCGGATTAGTTAACAAAAATTGATTCGGTTTTGACAAATCGGACTAGTTCAGAGTCCCAAAACGCACGTATTTAACTCCTCTCACCCATTCTCCCTCTCATGCAGAGGGGTCTTAGACACATGAGTAGAGTGAGCGACCGCTCAGGGGTCCCACCTATATTTTATTTTCTTAATTGTAAGGTTCTTTGAGTTTAGATGAAAATACATTTGTTAATCCAAGTTTTTCCCGCTAATCTATATACTTTTTTTTTTTTTAATGTTCCATAACTTATTCTAGTTTTATCCTTGGTATATTTTTACTATATACTCTTTCAAACCTAAGCTATCTCCTTGCTAAAAATAAAAATAGTATTAAAGTATTTAAGAAAGTTAATTCATTTTTCAACCATTTTTAATAAAAAATTAAATTAATTATTAATAATACGGAATTAGAGATCCATTTTATATCCCTATATGCCCATGTTTAATGCATGGCATAGGGCTCCAAAATTATTTGAGACGTCCTTGCTCTCATGCAGGCCCGGCCTTGAGCCTTGTTTGGAGGGGCAATGGCCCAGGGCCTATGCCTAGTCGTAAAAAAAAAAAAAAAAAATTTCGCTGGCAACAATTGTGGAAAGGGAGTGAACTAACTAGGGAAGAAAGAGAGAGTGTTGTCAAACACTCAAAGTCAAACCCAAGTCCCAATTCCCAAACGCTTCATCTTCTTCACTCTTCAGTTACTTTCTCTCTCCTTCCAAGACCCAAATTTAATCCTCTTTTAATCTCCATAAATTTCTCTAACCCCCATTAAAATCATGGAAAATTTCCATAATTCCCAAAATATAGTTGTTATCCTCCTCTTAATTATAGAAAAAATTCGAGTATAATGGCTCATTATAACCTCTTCCACATCATAGATGAAAAAATCCATTAAATCTCTCACTTTTAATTTCTCATAATTTTCACAAAGTTACAATTTCTTATGAGTATGCCCTAAAACTAACAAGAGGCTGATTTTCAATTGCTAATTGGAGATTCGTGGTGCTTGGATTATTTTGAAGCATATTTCTAGGTTTATGATTCTATTCTTCTCCTCCTTTTTTTAATTGTGTTAATTATGTTAATCTTAATTTGAAATTCTGAATTTTTGTTTTATACTAATATGAGGTAGGAGACTCTTACTTGTAGACTTTTAGTCATGATTGATAATCTTAATTTTATATCAAGTTTCAAATTATGATTGATGACAATAATCCTGTTCCTGATTTATAATATCCGTTTCAGTTGTTAGGTGATAAAATATATTGTGCTTTTAATTTTTGGTGTTATAGGTGTGATAAAATTATTAAGCTTTCAATTTCTGATTGATGGCAGTATAGTCAGTATTATGTATAGTCTATACTCTATAGATGCTAATATGATATTTTGTCACCTAAATGGCTGATGTTAAAAATGAGAGGAGAGAATAAGAAACAATATCTGTTGATGATCGAATTGGTCAAGCACTAATCTGGTAGATTTGGCGAAATTGAAGCCTTCTCTAAAAAACGATGGTACCTCAACAATTGGTATTTAAAATTGGACTTAATGCAAAACTTAATGAATTTGGTTTGCAGTTGGGTTTAACTTGATTATAGCAATGTAAGTGCTAATTTGAGAGCCTAATATATAACAGAGATGAATATTTTTTTCTTTGATTTAATGAAAATTTTTATATTGCACATTTCTTTAAATCTCTCATATATTAAGGGCCCATTTTTTAAGTTTGCCCCGAACCCAGTAATATTCAGGCCCACCCTCCTCTCATGCTCACCCATCATGTCTCTCTACTGACTCATCTGTCATCTCACCCTCCCTCTCTGCTCTCTACTCTCTAATCTCTTCTCCTAGGGTTTCCTCTCCCTTTCTCCCAGCGGTTCATCATCTTCATCTTCTCCATCCTCACCAATCCTTCTTCTCCTACCATCTTTGTCGACGCCACCATCTCCCTCACCACCTCAAACCAGCACAAAATTTCCCCATTTTTTTTTTCCAGAAATGAGATCAAAACAAGGTTCATCACAAGGTTCATCACAAGGTTCAACACTAGGTTCAACAACTCATCAAGATTTCAACACTCAAGCAAGAAATATCAACACGAAAAGAAGAAAAATCAACGTAAGTTATTTTTTTATTTTTAAAATTTGATTTTTGATATTGAAACTGTAAGTAAGTTCAAAGGAAGTCAGAAGAAGTTAACTGTAATGAGCTTTGAGCTGCTGAGTGGTTTAAATTCACCATCTCTTGTCGCATGAGTCATGAGATTAAGAAGCTTTTCGAAGTCCAAGAGCTCCTCTTGCAATGCATTTGATTCAGAGTTTGATGTGTCAAACTTGTTCCAAAGCATTTCATTTTCGAAAACCCATTTTCTCTCTCCTTGACTTTCTTGTTTTATGGAGCTTCAATTTGATCCCCTGTTATAGTAATAGAGTTTCTACCTCCTCTGTTTCTTTGAGAGAAGTATCAGTAACTTCTTTTTCAGCAACTTACAAATGCTTTTTGTGGAAAAATCACAAGGGGAAAAAAGTCTGTGGAAACTGTACTGAATAGTGAATATGAATGTTCAACTTTTGACTTTGTATCTCCATTGTAAAACACTAGCAAAAATAATAAGCTGATAGAAGTATTTGATAAGCTGTCCAATGGGCCGGGCTGGGCTCATCTAGCTTGGCCCATTTAACGTATGCATATGGCCTGGCCCGGCCCGGCCCAACAAAGTAAGGCTGAGCCCGAGCCTGGCCCGTTGAAAACCTCTAAATTGTCAACTAATAGAGCAAAACAAAGAACAATATGTGAAGTTTAGCAAAGTTACTGTATTAACTTCTACGGTAGAGTTTACAGAGAATTAATTTTACAGCTTCTACCATTGCTGAAGTTCTTCTTCGTCAACAATAATAATGACTAATACTCTGGAATATCATATGTAATGGATTGTTTATTACATAACTAATCTAGTGTTTAGTTTCGTTAATGTTATGGTAATGGCAATTTGTTTTTGCTTTTGAATCAGATAAAATGAAAAGAAAAAAAAAAAACGCTACTGATAGTCGGCACTTGTTAGTTGGTTTCAGAGGGAATGATATGTTGCATGAAAGTTTGATAAGAATACTATGAGAAACAATCACATGAGTAACTAATTAAGCAATTGCCAATTTATTACAGAATAACAATGCATGTGGCAAGTGTCTACCCACATCCACATCCACATCCACATCCACATCCACATCCACATCTTCAACACCTTACGAAAGAAGTGGAGATTCTTCTTGCCCCACAAGCAACAGCAGCATGGAAACAACAACAAGATCAAAAACAAATGGTGTGAGAATCTGTAATTAGTTGATTTAATTTATGTTTGGCTATGAGCCAAAACGTTTGACTTTTTGGTTTTTTTTTTTTTTTTTTTTTTTTTCCCCAGAAGTGATGGCTTTAGACCAGCTTTCCTATCTTTATAATAATGGTAAGCTGAATGATGGGGATCTGGAAAATGCGAAAAAGAAATTCAAAGAAGATACTACAATGCTAAACATATGGTTAGGAATGGGGGAGGAAATCCAGGTTACGTGGATTAAAACGTACGATGGGGGTGAACCTAAGACCCCACCCAAACACTGCCGGACCCGACCTGTTTTTAAGGGTTTGTGTCTAAAAAAATTGAGACCCATTAGGTCTGGGTTGGATCTTGGTTTGGGTGTTAAAATTCGGGTATGAGTTCGGGTCTCATGAATTCAGACTCGACCCCTACCCACCTCCGTTTGTGTACATGTCATCGTCACTGTCATAATGCTCTCCCATTTCATGCACCAGCAAGTTATCCTCTACGCCTTCAATTTGCAGCAGCTCTTGAAGGCCAAAGAACCCTGCATGAGTGCATCTCCCATATCATGTGACTCCATTTTGGTAGATAAACTGTGAAGAAGAAGACTGAAATTTGAAGTTTTTTTTGGGAAATTTCAGTCTGTAAATTTTTTGGATGATTGGCTACTTAATATGCTCTGTGTGCAGTGAACTAATAGCTACAGTTAATTAACTTGTAATGAAATTATACAATGTTAGGTGATGAATATTTTCTCTCTCTTCATTTTTTGTAAAAACTCCTCATTAAATGTTGAGGGGTATATATAGAAGAGAGAACATTTAGGGTTGTGTAAATTAAAGGCATGAAACTAGTTTTGAATTGGCAACTAGTTTTTTTTGCCCGGGCGATGCCTCGGGTCAGTTACAATAAACTAATATGTTATTATTTTTAAATTTTATAATTTATTTTGCTACTTTTCGTATTTTTTGTCCATTAAGAAATTGAAAAATTCACGTCACAACGTGATAGGTAAAGAAAAATTGAAAGGTTTGAGTTTGAAAACAATACCTTAAAAGGAATTGTGGTAAGAGAATATGACATCAATATTCTCTTGTAAGTTACATAATAAGAGTGTTATGGATGTATATACTTGTTAAGTCTTTTTAGTTAAGTATACTTATTGCAAGACTTTATTATATTTTATTTGAAACATTAGACAACAAATTCATAGTGTATTGATGGTTAGGCTCTAACTTTTCATTTCAAAGGTCACGTGTTCGATACCTTGCACTTACACATTTCTTTTTTTAAAGTGAGGGGTACACATAGACATAAAGCATTTGCATTAGAAAGTTGAGGAGGCTGGCCACGTGAGCGACATGCGCTTTCTTTCGCACGCCTTTTAATATATTTGTATAGATATTTTGAATTTTATGAAACCTTTTGGAGGGAAATGAATTTGGTGCCAAAAAATCTCCTTGACTCCTTCTCTGGTTCCTTCCACTTGGGCGTGGGGAATCAAGAGGGAAATGAGACAGTTGTCCCTCTTTTCTCTCTCCTTTCATCCCTTCAATCCCATGTGCAATGGTCCCCACTCCCTTTAATCCCCCACCCTTACTTTTGCTTAATCATCAATTAAAATTTTACTTAGGTAACCGGGTTTTTCAAAAGTGTAACATGTAAAAAAAAATGGAGGAAGTATATAAAGTGTAATGAAACTTTTTACCAAGACTAAAGTCGACTTGTGATGGATGTTTTAATTTCTACAAGAATTAAACTATTATTTTGTTCTTTTATCATTTTAGTAACTTTAAAAACAGGTGTAAAAATTTACAGGTTAAAAAAACAATTGAAATTACTAATAAACTTGAGACCCATTCTGGACCAGTTTTGGACCCATTGGATCTAGGTAAGGGTCCGGATTATCTAGACCATGTGGGTCTGGGTCTAAATCCAAATTTGCGGGTCTGGGTCTAGTTGGATCCGCCCAGACTCGACTCATGCCCATCCCTAAATTATTTAATGACGATGTTTCCACTTAGGGTCTATTAGTTTGGGGTCTTGCGCCTGATTCTGTTAGGACCACTTATAATGTCTCGACTTCTATATTTGCATTTATGTAATGATTTATAATTATGTAATGCTGCATTTAACATTTGTTCATGTAATGGCGTATGACTTCTGAACTATCTTATGTTACAATTATACATTTGTTTGCAATGTTCATGGATGAACACATATCTCTATTATATATGTTAAGAATGTAGTACAACCAAAATATGAAAACCCCAATTTTACCCCAAATAAATTAAGCAAATTACATTCAATAGGGTGCAACTAACTGCTTAAATTTTTTTTTTAAAAAAAAAAAACTCAAATAACTTAAAAAACTCAATATCACAGATATACAAGAGATAATAGGGAAAGAGTAACCGAACACTCTACAATGAAATCTCATGCCAATACCAATTTTTTTTTTGTATATATTTTTATTTGGAAATTTCCTGAGGTACCCTTAAGTAGATGTGATCATGGGCCGGGCCGGGCCGTGCCAAAAAAAATTTGCCTATTGACCGGGCCAGCCCAAATCCGGGCCAAAAATTTGTGCCCAAAGCCCGTTATTTCGGGCCGGATCGAGCGAGCTTTTCGGGCCAAAAACGGGCCGGGCCAGAAATTAGACTAAAAAATTTTTTTGACTTGCCCAAGGCCCGCCCAAAAAAAAAAAATAACGGGGCCGAAAAAACTGCCCAAACCCGCCCAAAAATCGGGCCGGGCTGGGCTGAGTTGATCAGCTCTACCCTTAAGGTTTAGCTTAATTCTCAAAATACCCTTATTGAATTTTGAAGTTCATAGTTTAAGTTTCAAGGGTACCTTAGGAAATTAATGCACTTGAATTTCGGTGTATCATAAGGGTATTTTAAGCCTAAACACAAAGTTCAGGGGTATATGAGGAATTTCGCAAATGTGAGGGGTAATTTGAGAATTACGTCAAACCTCAAGGGTATCTGAGGAAATTTTCCATTTTTATTTGGGTATTGTTAGTTGAAATCTCGTGATGTATTAGATGACTAGTATATCATATCTTGACACCATCTTATCATATCAATTGGCTACTATATTTAGCTGCATCTTATCATATCAAGTTAATAGAATATATGTTAATATCTTCTGTTTTTGTAAATATTGTTATGTTAGGCAAGTGTATATCCCTGCTCCTTGATTATAGGCATCAGTTACTATTATGTAGGTTGTATATATAATGGCACAAGGCACGGAACATTCTCTTTCATGGTATCAGTAGTTTTAGGCTTCACCCATCTCCCTCTTCCGCTGTGCAACCTCATCTCCTTCCTCCTCCCATCCGTCAGCCTTCTCCTTCTCGTCAGCCGCCATGCCTGACTCTAAACCACTTTCCACCCGGCGTTGGCCGTATCCAACATTAAGAATCACATCCCCATCACTCTTGAGATGGAGAACGTCCATTACTCTACCTGCGCTGAACTCTTTAAAATTCATGCCCGATCTCATCGAGTCATTGATCACATTATTCCTCCCGCCGCTGATAAAGACAAGGAGAAGGCATCACCGTCGTATGAGGATCTTGAATTGTGGTCTACTCTCGATGCCACTGTTTTACAGTGGATCTATTCCACTATTTCCAGTGACCTCCTGCACACAATCATTGAACCGGATGCTAAGGCCGTTGACGCGTGGACTCGTCTGCGAGACATTTTCCAAGACAACGAGCACTCCCGTGCTGTTACTTTAGAGCAGAAATTTTCTCTGACCTTCCTGCGTGATTTTCCAAATGTATCATCATACTATCAACGACTTAAACTCCTCTCCGATCAACTACAAAACGTCGGTGCTCCGGTCACTATTAGTCGTTTGGTTCTACAACTTGTCTCCGACCTTACGGATGCTTACAACAACGTCGGCACATTAATTCGTCAAGCCAAACCTCTTCCTCAATTTTACCAAGCACGTTTAATGCTCACTCTTGAGGAAGCTAGCCTTGCCGAAAAGGCCGCCACCGACGACTCTGCTCTTCTCCCTGCCTCCCCTCGTGAGTTTGATGACAACTATTTCTCTTCGACGACAAGAAGACACCCCACCGTGGCAATCACAAAAATTCCCATTCTCGTTCTCATAACAAGAAAAATTCGGGAAGTGGCCGGAACTCCGGCAAGGGTGGCCGTTCGACGGCGATGCAGGGCGGTGGTCGGCGGCAGCGACAAAGGTGACCGTATTTCCGGTTCCCAGCAGCAGCAGTGGCAACCCAATCAAGTTGCTCCATGGCAACAGTGGGCGTGGACTCCCCCCCCCCTTGGGCCCTTCCACCTTGCCTATATCCCTCATATCCTTGGGCCAGGCCCACCAATGTTGCTCGTCCATCCACAGGTGTATTGGGTCCTCGTCCTCATCAGGCTTATCAAGTTGATGCTCCCTGCCCAACCGATATTGATGCAGCCTTTCACACCATGACTCTTGCTCCACCGGATCCCAACTGGTACATGGACACGGGTGCTACATCTCATACGACCTCCACTCAAGGTAATCTCTCGTCCTATTTTCCTTTGAGCAATAATCGTAATATAATTGTTGGAAATGGCCATTCTATACCAATTCTTGGTCATGGTAGCACCTGCTTGATCCCACCTCACCCTCCTCTATCCCTCAATAATATATTACATGCTCCCAAACTTGTTAAAAATTTGATTTCCGTCCGTAAATTTACTGTTGATGACAATGTTTCTGTGGAGTTTGATCCTTTTGGGTTTTATGTGAAGGATCTTCAGACGAGGGTGGCTCTAATGAGATGTGAAAGCCAAGGCGAGCTTTATCCAATCACTTCCACCATTTCTCCAGAACAGTTTTATACTCTATCACAAGTGAATGTTATATTATATTGTACAGTATCAAGTTGCTAGTAAAATTACAAAAATACCATGATATGGGACAAGTTGTCCAATATCTAATATGGAAGAATACTTTCTCGTATTGGCATACAATTTCTCATGTCCCTATCCATCTCTCTCTCTGAGCTGTCTCTATCTTTTTGTGTTTTCTATTTAAAAGCAAGTGGAGGAGAGAAAGAGAGAAGGAGAGAGGGTGGGTTATTAAACTTGGAAGTTGTGACAATAAGATGAAGATGGAATCTTATGAATCCATCAATGTTGTGCAGTGTAAAGGACTTCAAGGAATTTGCAGATATACATAGTCAAAGATAAAAGAGTTGTGGTTGTTGTAGCATCTTTGGAAGATGTTGAAGCCGCAAACAAATAAAAAACTGTCTTTTTTCAATTGAAGAAATTGTTGTAGGGCATTGCTAGAGTCCTAGGAGAACTGGATTGGAAACAAATCATACGGTGTAGGAACTAACACTGGTAGAACAATCAAAACAACTTATCTGAACAGTTGTAGCGTGAACAAACACTGCCCTAAAGTTGAATTTGCCCTGTTACGTACACACATACTCTTGGCAACCAACCTCCAGGGTTACACGACCACTGCTCCTCCGGTGTAGTACAGAGTCACAGTTTGAGAACACTAAGAACAATGCCCAGTTTAGAGAGAATATAGAGAATGTGTTTGGAATTTTGTAGAGAAGAATAATAAATTGATTTCCGGCCGGCGCACGCGTGTGTGGTGACTAGTTTCTTCCCACTCAACCTTCAACAAATGTATAAAGAAGTAAACTCTATATAAGGAAGGGAAAAGGTCTTTAAACTACCAATGTGGGACAATGAACTTTTTGTTCTTTTGAAGCAACTTTTTGGAGTAAGAAAACAACTAAGGCTTCATATATATACTAACTCCAATGTACGGTAGACAAGCTTGTAAGGTTGCAACAAAGAATTCTTGTGACCTGATTTCTTGTGTGGTACGAGATCATTTTTACAATAACAATGATATAACTCTCATGCAGCACATTATACACCAAAAATGCAAATTAAATAGTTACAAGAGGTGTCTTACTAATTGTTGGTGAAAGCTTAATATTGGGATTCAGGAATCCCCTTGCTTCATAATTCATTTCCAGTTCTAGTCTCTTTATGGTTTACAAGTGGATGAAGCTTCCCTTGGAACTTCAATATTAGCTACCTTGCCGTCTTGCATATCACTGAAGACCCATATATGGAAATTGGGCCTGCTCTGAGTAAGATAATAGGATTTAGGAAAAATTGTTAGAAACTATCTATTAAAGACACTTTTTAAATAAAAAACTATCTTATATCATGTTTATTTTACAAAACTACCTTATAAATGGAAAAACTTTAAAAAGCACTACCAAATTCAGAATTTACTAACCATAGTTAACTATTCCCTCCAATTATCCTTCTAATATAAGATTGCTAAAATACCCCCTTAAATTACTCCAACCCTTATTTGTTAATTTCCCTCACAGCAACGTTTAACTATTGAATACCCCCTTAAATTGTTTGTGTAATTTCTTCTCCCAACCTTGTGCTTCACCAATTAATTCTTCATTATGAGTAACAAAAGCAGATAAAAATTGGGTTTTGGGTCATGAATTGATGTTGTTGATGATGATGAAGAATATGGTTTGATGATGGTGCAAAGCATGCTCTACTAGACACTGTTACTGGTTTGTTTTTGGGATTGACTTTTGAGGAAGAGAAGGTGTGCTTGTGCTTGCCACATGTATATTTGAGAGATAGAGCATCAAGTGATCAAGAAAGTGATGATATCATAATTGTAACGTACTGAATTTAGGGGTATTCTCATAATCTTATATTAGAGGGATGATTGGAGGGAATAGTTAACCATAGTTAGTAAATTCTAAATTTGGTAGTGCTTTTTAAAGTTTTTCCACTTATAAGGTTGTTTAGGCTCAAGTAATCAGCAGCCCAATAGGGACACAAAAGTCTCCTAAAGCCTTGGACAGGTGGCAGCAGTGGGTCCCACGTGAAAGTTGACCTAATCTCAGGAACTTGGGAACCCTCTAAAAGGCTGAAATAATCATTGCCTGAAAAGGCAACATAGCCATTGATCCCAAAAAGGCCCATCCAATCAATGTTTCCTGTCTGGGAAATCCCCAACATTATAAATACCAACAACCTCATCAACGAACAGGTATTCAATTCTCACCTAACAAACTAGAGCATCTCTCTCTAGACTCTCTATCTCTCTCTCTCTCTCTCTCTACCTCGATCACATCTGACTTGAGCGTCGGAGGGGCGATCCCGGAACCATCCCCGGGGTAGTCTGACTTCATTTTGCAGGTTTTCGGCGCACAGATATCGGAGCTCAGACGACCGCTCTTGGGGGCCGCATCACATCTCACAACCGATTACAATCCTTAATTTCTTAGCAGAAACAGTTTGGCGCCGTCTGTGGGGAAGTTACAGTCAAAGTCACTTCGCCTCCACTCAGCAAAGTTCACCTCAGAGTCACTTAGCAATGGCCCCAGCCAAGAGCGCTCGCAATAGACAGCCTTCAGCATAGGTCCAGAGGTCCGAGCGAGACACCTCACCCTCTCAGCACCGAAGGTCAGAACGGCTACCATCGCCTGTCCCTCGCAAAACACCGACCGTTCAGACCATCGACCCTGAAGAGGAGCAGTCCATCGAAAATGGACCGCACCCATCAAACCAGCTACAGCAAGCCGACCCCCAGCCCATATCTACGGCGGACATAAACTTAATAGCTGCTCAGCTTCAACAGACCCTACAACGTAGCCTCATGGACATGTTGGCCAACCTGCAGCAGGGGCGCCCTATCCAACAACCCAAATATCAAGCCATGGTCCCGTCTCTTCGGGCAGAAAACCTTCATCGTTCTGCACACGGTCAGCCTAGCCGGCAACGATCGGGGGCCCGAGAACGTAGCCAGCATGATCGGCAACGGTCCAAGCAGGGGGAAGATCGTCAGCTGTCCAAAGGAAGGTCCGCTCGACAGGGTGAGGAGACCCACGTGTCTAAATCGCCCAAGGGCAATGTCGGGTAAAAACCCAATGACGCTCGACACTTCCTGAACGAGAAGCGACTCAGTAAGGGGTTAAACGCTCGATACATTCTCGATAAGAAAACTGCTCAGCGGGAGGGGCACGGTGACTCAGCCCAATCAAAACCTATTCGAATCAATAGTGGAGCTCTTAAATTCATGGTCCCATTCAGCCAGGCAATACTAGAGACGCCCAGTCCGGGCAAAACCAAAATACCCACCATTGAGCCATTTGCGGGAATAACCTATCCGGATGACCATATGGCCACTTGGTGTCGCTTCATTCCTACGACGCTAAAGGGCCTGGCCCTGAACTGGTTCCAAGAGCTCCCTGCTGGGATCATAACTGATTTCTCAGTACTAGAAGATTTATTCATCCATCAATTTATAGCCGGGAAAAGATAGAAGAAAGCATGTCTCCATCTGATGACAGTCAGACAGGAGAGAATGAGAGTCTCGCCGATTACATTAAAAGATTCAATGAGGAATCTTTGAAAGTATCCGATCTGCAAGACGCAGTGGCATTTGCAGCCCTGATGTCCGGGCCGCAGCCCTATCGGCTGAGATGGTCTTTAGCGAAAAACGAAGTGAAAACCTTCTCCGAAGCAATAAACAAGGCTCAAAGATTCATCCAGGCAGCAAACATATGCCGCCATTCGGATGACGGAAGCAAGAAAAGGAAATATGAAGGAAATCATAAAGACCAGCCGAAACAACAACAGACGGGCGGTCGGTCAGACAGGTTCAGTGACCACGGCAACGACCCTCGATTCAGCAAGAACAGAAGAGAGATCTACTTGGAGATCAAAGACAAGTCCATGCTCCCCCGCCCACCCCGCATCAGAACGTCCTCCGCTAGGAGAGATAAGAGCCAGTGGTGTGAGTACCACAAAGAATGCGGACACACCACCAAGGACTGCAGGGAGCTCAAGAAATCCCTTGACAATCTGGCCGACCAAGGCAAGCTGAACCGCTACCTCAAACACACCAGCGAGGAGAAAGGCAAACAGAAGGTAGGTCAGTCGAACAGCGGAGACACTGAAGGATTCATTGGAGTCATTGCAGGTGGCTTCGCGTCGAGAGGCCTAACCGGCCGGTCACGCAAAGCCCACCTCCAGAATCTTAAGCACCAGGTACTTGATGTCCACCATCCCCGCCTCGATTGCCCCGTCATGACATTCGGGGAATCCAGTCGAGCCCTACATACACCCCATGACGACCCCCTGGTCATTGAGCTCAAAGTGGCTAACGCAAGAGTCAAAAGGGTGTTAGTGGATAGTGGATCCTCAGCCGACATAATCACACTAGAGTGCCTTAGGGAGCTGAAATACAACGAAAGGGATGTAACCCCCCTTAATCAGCCACTCATAGGCTTCGGGGGAAACTCAGTGCATCCTGTCGGATCGATAAAGTTGCCCACTCGGATGGGAGAGAGGGGCAAAGGAAGAAGCCTACTGATTGACTTCCTGGTGGTGGACATCCCTCTACCGTACAATATCATAATGGGAAGACCGACTCTGAACAAGGTCAAAACAGCGATCTCCATTTATCAACTCCTCATGCAATTCGAAACCGATGAAGGAAAAGTTGGGAAGATCCAAGGCGATCAGCAAGCAGCAAGAGAATGTTACGTTAACAAATTGAAGAGCAAGGTCGACGTCCAAGAGGACTCGAAGAAGAGAAAACGAGAAGAAAATCAGCCCTCATGTGGCCTCGGGGTTTACATCACTGAGAACCCTAAGCAGTACGAACGCCCTTAGCCAGCCGAGGACGACGAAGAGGTCATTATCGACAAAGAACTTGGTTGGACCTTAAGAGTAGGCAAAGCCATGGACCCTCAAACAAGAAAAGAATTCATTCAAGTACTCACAGAGTACAGGGATGTCTTTGCCTATGAAGCTGCTGAAATGCTTGGACTTGACCCCAAAATTATGTGCCACGAGCTCAACATCAAAGAAGGATTCAAGCCAGTCAAGCAAAAGCTGAGACACCAAGGCCCCGAAAGAAACACCGTGGCAGCTGCAGAAGTCATGAAATTGCTTGAGGCGTGTTTCATAGAAGAATGTTAGTACTCAGAGTGGTTGGCCAACATTGTGCTTGTCAAAAAGTCGAGCGGGGCATGGAGAATGTGTGTGGACTTCACAGACCTGAACAAGGCCTGTCCAAAAGATAACCACCCTCTGCCTAAGATCGACAGGCTGGTCGACTCAACGGCGGGTCATTCCCTTCTAAGCTTCATGGATGCAAATGCGGGGTACCACCAGACCCCAATGGCTGAGCATGACCGAGTTCACACCGCCTTTGTTACAAACCAAGGGGTATATTGCTACAAAATGATGCCATTCGGACCTAAGAATGCAGGATCCACTTATTAGCGGACAGTGAACAAAATCTTCAACGACCAACTGGGTCGGAACATCGAAGTATACGTTGACGACATGATCGTCAAAAGCGAGGTCCAAGGTGATCACCCCTCAGACTTAAGAGAAACTCTTAGCACGTTGAGGCAATTCCGCATGATGTTGAACCCAAAGAAGTGCGTCTTCGGGGTAAAAGGAGGGAAGTGCCTCGGATTCCTGATGGATGAAAGGGGAATCGAAGCAAACCCTGATAAAATCAAAGCGGTCATGGAGATGAAGTACAACGCCTAACCGGCTGTTTGGTCGCTCTCGATCGCTTCCTGTCCCGGTCAGCAGAAAAAAGCTTATATTTCTTCAGAGCCCTGAAGAGAAAAGAATTCACTTGGAATGACGATGCCGAACAGGCCTTCACCTCCCTCAAAACACACATATCAACCCTCCCAAAATTGATATCCCCCTTGCTGGGGGAAACATTGTTCATTTATTTGGCCGTTTCATAATATGCGCTCAGCGCTGTTCTGATAGCCGAAAGAGAGGAAAGCAACACCCGATTTACTTTATTAGTCACGCCTTCCGAGGAGTGGAGGCCAAATACAGCGAAGTCGAAAAGATGGTCTTTGCCTTGGTTATGGCTAGTCGGAAGCTTAAGCCCTACTTCCAAGCCCATCCGATTAAAGTCCTCACCGGGCAACCGCCGAGGAAGGCGATTGAAAGTAGGAACCACTCCGGACCGGATGACCGATCGGGCGAATCGCCTAGCGTGACTTTGGGTTGGAATATGAGCCAAGAAGGGTAATCAAAGCCCAAGCCTTGGCCGATTTCATAACCGAATGCACAACCGGGCCCCGGTCATCGAACATGATAGCTAGGAGCTGCAAGTAGACGGCTCGTCCACCAAGACGGGATGTGGAGCTGGTCTTGTGATCAAACCCCCAATCGGGGAAAAGATGGAGTATGCCATTAAATTCGAGTTCTTGGGGTCCAACAATGAATCCGAATACGAAGCCCTCATCCTCGGGCTTTAGCTATGCATCTTGGCCGGGGCTACAATAATCAATGCCAAATCTGACTCACAACTGATAGTAGGTCAGGTGTCAAGCGAATACGAAGCCAAGGAAGATAACATGAGGATGTATTTGGCTAAGACCCAAGGGTTCATCAAAATGCTATCCCGGTTCAAAGATCACCCACATACCCCGATCGGAAAATCAACAGGCGGATGCTCGGCTCGGATGACCCGGTTCGGTAGAGGGATCAGCCCATCGAACCATTATGTAGGAAGTCCTTAGTCAGCCAAGCATCAACGCCAAAGAGCAGTTAGTATTGAATCGGACATCCACTTGGATGAAAGAGGTGGTCGAGTACTTGCGAGATGGAACATTACCCGAGGACTACAAGGAGGCTGAGCGGATCATTCATAAATGTGGATGGTTCCTATGGCACAAGAACCAGCTCTACAAGAAATCTTTCACCCACCCCCTGCTTAAATGTGTAACTCCTGAGGAAGGGAACTATATCCTAAGGGAAATCCACCAGGGAGCCTGCGGGAGCCATCAAGGGGGAAGAACCATAGCCGAAAAGGCCCTCAGAGCAGATTACTACTGGCCTACTCTGAAATCATATGCTCAAGAGCTGGTCAAAAGGTGTCCGTAGTGCCAAATCCACTCGGACATTCCGAGAGCACCAACCACCCCCTTAACAACAATCCAAGCAGTGCTGCCATTCGATAAATGAGGTATGGACCTGCTCGGACCATTTCACCCAGCATCTGGTCAAAGGAAGTTCTTGATAGTCGCCATTGATTATTTCACCAAGTGGACAGAAGCTGAGCCACGCTCTTCCATAACGGACAGGCAAGTTCAAGCGTTCATTTGGATGAACATCATCACCAGATTCGGGGTACCCAGGGTGCTAATTTCTGACAATGGACGACCGTTCAACAGTGGCCCTACTCGGGATTACTGTGCACGTGTAATAGCCCATCTTTTTAAGCAGGTTTTATTAGACATTAATTATCTACCTTAACTTAAAAATAGTATTTGAGCCCAGTTTGATGGATTTTGTTAATAAAGTTTATGGTTTCATGACAAAAAGGAATTGTAATTTTATATTCTAAAATGAGAGTTTCTTATATGGTTTTAGGACTAGAATTTTTTTTTTTTAAAAAAAAAAACAATTGTATCTCTCAATGTAGTTGAGGAGGTGTCAAGTGTTATAAGAGTTTCAAGCTCTCATTTTCGAACTCTCTCTTCGTGTCACGTTTCAAGAGATAAAAAACATCATCTTGCTTTTTGTGTCTTCATAATAAAAAAAAAATAAAACCAAGTCATATCTCACATAATTCAAAACTTCAACATTTCAGCTTAATTACCCAAGGTGTTCAGAATTGGAGAAACCCCAAACAATAATTTTCTCACTCCTCTGATTTTATAACCCCGTACTGTGCATGTTCAATTTCTGCATTCTGGAGTCGAAATTTGCCCAAACTTATTTCATGAAAGTTGTAGATCTCGAAAAGTTATTGAACTTAGACCCAAAAATCACTAGATTCGGAGTTCGTAGCTATGAGTTATGGCCTTTGCAAGTTTGGTGTTGCTACCTTCATTTCTCTCTCCTCTGTTTTTTTTTTCGACAATATGTTGCCTCAATTATCTACAACATGCAATCCAATTTTGCTCTTTGTTGCTGCATCAAAGTTGTAGATCACTTCGAGTTAATGAATTTTAGCACAAAAATAGCCCAATTCGGAGTTCGGAGCTATGAGTTACGCTCTTTGCAAGTTCAGCACTGCTGCTGTACTTTGTGTTGCGCTGCTGCCGTGTTTGGCTTTGCTTGCCAATGTTGTCATTGCTAACTTGTTTGCTTTGTTGCTGCCATTGTTTTGGTATTCCTTTTCATATGAAGGTATAAGCTACATTTTCTTAATTTCTCCTCTTCTTAGATTCCAATTCAAGTCTGATGCAATTGGATTTTATATTCTTGTTTCAGAAACAAATTTGTTTCTCAATTTTGTTATTGATTAGCAAATTTAGTTATGATAAGAGTTGTTAAACTTAAATATTGAATATTTTATCTTTCCTAATGGATTGAAGCTTCCAATATGAATTGATCCTCTTAAGTAAGTTTATAAAAACTGATTTTTATAAATTATGTTGTTTGATAATACTCTCTGAAATCAGAATGAGGTTAATTGGAGATAGAAATTGATGTTGTGAGTTGGATTAGTAGAATGGGTTGCATATAAGGGTTGTGATTAGTTCATGGAAGAGCTTAGAAAGTATGAGTAATTCAATTTGTTTATTTAAATTGTTGCGAGGATGGTTAATGATTGTTGTTATTGTTTTGAGGTCGTTGTTGGAGTATGTATATGGAGATAATTTATGAAGTTCGAGCTATAGTTGGTTATCCAGAATGTCGAATTATTGGGAATCGTTTCAAGGTACACACATGTCCTTCCACCTTCAAATCTATATTCGTGTTTTATTTGATTTTATGTGCTGAGCTTAATAAGCCTTTTATATAAATACATAATTATTCAAAGTGTTGTTCGTGTGTTTACAAGAGTTGTTGACTACATATCTAGTTTTAAGCTATGAGCGAAAGCTAAATATGTGATGAGTTTTATTGAGTGAAATCTTTATGAAAAACTGATTGGAGGTAGTTGAATCCTTCAAAAATATAGATGTGTGATATAATGATATTATTAAACCTACTTGTTTTCCACATCGAATTTACAATAGATTTCTTATGCTTAGTAAGTTGATCTTTTAAATGAAAGTGTAGCTATGAGAATTAAAGCAAGGATCTTTAGTATATCTAACTATATAAGTGGTTTTACAACAAGTACTCCGATTTACGAACTAAGCCGGGACGTCGACTCGATATCTTTATGAACTCGCTTTCGATTTAAACTATAGTTTTGAAAGTTTCAAAGAAAAAGAAAGGAATTTTAATCAAAGATGTTGAGTTAAAATTTCAGGTTTAAGACAATTGTCAAAATATTTGTGATATAAGTTTTATATGGAATTCTGAAAGTATAAAAGACTCTTTTATTATGGTTTGATATTTGATTATATATGATCATGAACTTTGAAAATTATGAATTTGAGTTATGAGCAAATATGGACTCGTGAAATTATAAATCAGGTTTTTCTAGTTCTAATAATGACGAAGAGGATCTTTACTACTACTTAAATTTTTATGAAGAAGTTCTCATAGAAAAAGTCTCTCAAATTTGGGTCAATTTAATGAACATTATTTTCGGATTTAAGTTCGGAAACACGTAAGTCTAGTGAAACAAGTTATATCTTTACATAATATCATTGATGAATTATGTTTTATGGAGTTTGGAATCTAAGTTAGAATGAGTTTGGTGTGAGATGGGTACTTGTGAAGTTCTGTTTAAGAAATACAATTGTCACTTTGAGGGTATTATTAGAAGTAGGCAATTATCCTAAGATTTACTTATGGCGTATAAACAAGGTTGAATGGTATCACCCGAATATATCTCCGAAAATACTATGGAGCTCGGTTATATAAGAATGAAGGTCTATGATGTCATAATTGAAGGACAAAGTAATTGTTGGGAGGTTCTAACTAAGAAATGAAGATGTTATGTGATGGACTTAGATTAGATAGTTAGAGAATAGTGACTTGGATGTGAATTTCAAAGGTCAAATATTGATTTATGGGTTAATGGAGTTGTTACGAGAGGTTTGTGAGTTCAGAGGATGTGTAGCCAAAATAAGTATTAGAGATAGGAGATGTTGTAGTCTAACTTCGATGGTTCTCTTTGAGACACTTGGGCTCATCAGAGCCGTACACGTGTCACCTTAGTAAAAGAAGAGAAAAACCTTGAATCTCTGGGCTACACTCAGCTGAGTTAAAAGGTTCAAATTCGGCCCAACAATCGAGCCCAAAGCGGTGCCAAATGGCTGAAGGAGAGTGGTTAATAGACATCCCCCAGTCATGGTGCGCCACGTGTCATGATCCGATTCCTCGGCCAATCGAGGCCACTATTGTAGGTCAGTTTTTAAGGTTAGCTGTCAACTTGCTATCACTATAAATACCCCTGAAATCAGGAGAAACACACATTCAATGCAAACAGTGCAAAGTTACTCTGATAAAATTCTCTCTCACTTTCTCTTTCTATCTCTACTTTCTCTCACTACTCCTGATAACTGACTTAAGCATCGGAGGGGGAACCACCACCCAAACCTCCAGGGTGGGTCCCTTTGTGCAGGTTCGGGAGCAGAGCCAAGACCAAGGACTAAGAGGATTCAGACATCGTTGCACAACTCTCCAGCTGAAGAACACTCAAGATACTACTTTACTTGCTCGACAAGGAAGCTAAGCCCACAGCTTACTTGTTGGACAAGTGGACAAAACATTTGGCGCCGTCTGTGGGAAGACGCAACGATGACTGATTGTCAATCATCCAACATTACCAGAAATCGAAGCCTTCAAGCTAATGTCGAAGATACGGTGGAGCATGAAAGACCACCTCGAGGAAGAGATAGACCTCCATCCATCGTCAATGTTCCTGGACCAAGCCAAAGAACCTGGTCATCCAAGTTAATCTAGATCGTCCAGGTGGCTGCCGCCCACCTGGATAATGTTTTGAATGATTTCCAGACCAGGATGGCAGAGGTCGTCCAGGAACAGATTAAAAGCAATATGTTGTTTTTCCATCACAACCCGGAGCCAGCTGCTAACAATCCACCTCGTCCTAGAGGACGTTCTCAAGTAGATCGTCCAGGTCCTAGTCGACCTGTTCGTCAGGAACCCTCTAGGAGGACAGCGAGAGGAAAGCAGCCAGAAGATACTGATCAGAGAAGAAAGATGGACTGGAACCTGGTGGTGAGGACCCGGGACCATGTCCATCCTAGTGGGCACCGAATGGAAACCGACGCCAGGGAGTACTTAGAGGCAAAGAGGGTTGCGGCTTTGCAACGTTCAGCTACAGGATCTACCCCATACCTGAGAGACCCTCCTTTGAGGTTGTCGTCCAGAGGGGAAGGCCGAAGTTTAAGCCACTCTCTTGTTCATCCACGGCAGGAGAAGACCGTGGCTCAGCCCATGGTCTACAGGCGTCCAAAACCAGCCAACACTTCATCCAACCCAGTAATGAAAGAATATCGCAAGGAGTTCATACCCATTGAGGGACAGCTGGGAGCTCTCCAAATCACTGGCCTACTCCATTCTCGGCCGGGATTATGGAGACGCCCCCTTCCCAAAGGTAAAACTCCCAACCATTGAGCCTTTCGATGGAACTACTGATCCAGACGATCACCTGTCTGCTTACAAGCATCAGATGTACGTCCAAGGAGTGGACGATGCTACTTGGTGTAAGAATTTCCCAGCTACCTTGAAGGGAGTAGCTCGAAATGGTTCAATAATCTTCCCCCAATTCGAGTCAACAATTTTACTGAACTCAGTTTCTTATTCACTAGTCACTTTGTTGCCAACAAGCAAGAGCAAAAGACAAGCATGCACCTAGGCAAGGTCGTCCAGGGACCTAAGGAGGCTCTTAGAAGTTTTGTTAAGAGATTCAACCTAGAAGCACTTCAGATCCAAGATCTTAATCTTTGGAGTAGCCTTTGACGCCTTCATCAGGGGCCTAAGGCCAGGAAGTTTCAAATTTGACCTTGTTAAGAAGAAAATCTCCACTCTTGCTGAGGCTTTGAGGGAAGCCGAATCATTTATTCATGCCACCGAAGTATGTGCTGAGGCAAAGCATCCCGAGTCTAAGAAGCCTAAAGAGGTTGCTCAGCCAAAAAAGAGCAACCCCAAGAAGGCCGAGACTTGGGCGATAACCTCCAACACCACTCCGGCTAGAAAGAACAAGAGAAAGGAGGCCGAGCCATCCTCATCCAATCTGTTGAGTTTAACAAAGACCAATACTCCATCCTCATGGAGATTAAGGATCGTATGAGTTGAAGGCCCCGCCGAAATGAAAACTCCTTATAGAAATAGGGATAAGAGCAAGTATTGCCACTTCCACAAAGATTGTGGTTATGAGACCAATGAATGTAAGCACCTCAAGAGAGCTTTGGAAGAGTTAGCCCGAAAAGGAAAGATGAATTCCTATATGACTCAAGGGGGAAGGAAGTTTCCAAGGAAAGATGATTGGCATAACAAGAAGAAGGAGAGTGCGAGCACAGACGAAGATGTGGTTCTCGTAATCTCGGGTGGGTTTGCTGCTGGGGGACCAACCAATAGAGGGCACAAAAACTACCTTAGGGAACTCGGCCAAGTTTTATTAGGCCGATCGAGACAAAGGCGAGCCCTTCCCAAGGGTGGTAGTTAGTGAGCAAGATCGGGCGGAGTTGAGGACTCCCCATGATGATCCCTTGGTTGTAGAAATGAAAATAGCAAACTTGGGAGTAAGAAGGATCCTGATCGACACCGGAAGTTCGACGGACATCATTAGTGCTGATTGCCTGTCCAGACTAAAGTTTGAGGAGAAGAACTTAGTTCCCGTTCACCATCCCATCATAGGGTTTGGGGGAGGAGTCATCCATCCCATGGGAACTGTGACTTTGCCCGTTCGAGTGGGAGAGAAGGAAGCCTCAAGAACTCTATTTATCAAGTTCTTGGTGGTCCGAGACTTGACAGCCTACAATGTCATTCTTGGACGACCAACTCTGAATCATGTCAAAGCGGTAATAGTAACTCACCTAATGTTGATGAAGTATAAGTGTGATGACGGTAGGATTGGCTCCTTGTATGGAGACCAGCAGGCGGCTAGGGAATGTTACTTAACTACTCTAAAACCATCATCATGGAAGGCAGATAAGCAAGACCAGACGAAGGTTGCTGGCGGAAGGAAAACGTCTGAAATAGAGAAAGATCATACGAAGGTTGCTAGCGAAAGGAGAACGTCTGGAATAGAGAAAGATCAGACGAAGATGGCTAGCGAGAGGAAAACGTCTGGATTTGTCAAAGACCAGGTTGCCTCGTTAAAGCTGACTATTGAGAGCCCTCAGACGCCTCTTGCTCCCTCAAGGAAGGCGTCTGAACATCTCCCCAGCAAGAAGAGAAGATATGAAATCATCAAGGAAGAACCCTCCTCGTCCCGAAGAGGTCATGGCCATCATGGGGCTAACAAGTAGAACGTCCGGAGCCGGTGGAAGCCCCCGAAGAAGTACGTCCGGATGAAGCTCGTCCGAAAGGACCCTCAAAATTGGATCTTCGCTCGATCCTGGTTTGAAGGGTCATCCCGGTCCACTTGCTGAAAGAGTTTCAAGATGTGTTTGCCTATTGCGTCGAGGAAATGCCTGGAATTGATCCGGAAGTAGCCGTCCACCGGTTGAATGTTGATCCAAATTTGAAACCGGTTCGTCGAAGAAGAGGCATTTGGGACCGGGCTAGAAACCAAAGGTCGACCAAGAAGTTCGAAGTTGTTGGAATCCAAGTTCTCCAAAGAAACCTATTATCCAGACCGGATAGCAAATGTGGTTATGGTGCCAAAGCCCAATGGCACCTGGAGAATGTGTGTGGACTACACGAACCTCAACAAGGCTTATCCTAAGGACAGTTTCCCTTTGCCTAAGCTGGATCGTCTAGTAGACTCCACAGCTGGCCATGCTTTGCTGAGCTTCATGGACGCTTATTCGAGGTTTTCATCAAATCCCAATGTGGCCGGAGGATCGGGACAAAACGTCCTTCATTGCGAAAAAGGGCCGTATGGTTGGGTGAGGATGCCATTCGGCCCGCGCAATGCCCCGGCCACTTTTCAAAGATTGATCAATAATGTTTTTCAGCCGCGATTAGGGACGAAATATGGAGGCATATATTGACGATATGATAGTCAAGAGCCGTCAAGAAGAAAGTCATGTTGGTGATTTGAGAGAAACTTTTGAAATTCTCGGGAAATACAAGTTGAAGCCGAATCCCAAAAATGTGTCTTTGGGGTTTTGTCGGGGAAGTTTTTAGGCTTCTTGGTGGATCAAAGGGGAATAGAAGCCAACCCTGAAAAGATTCAAGCTATTTTAGACATGAAGTCTCCTTCGAAGGTAAAAAGAGGTACACGGGCGACGGGTTGCTTGGTGCCCTTGGGCGATTTTTGTCTAAGTCATGCGACAAGTGCCATCACTTCTTTGCCACGATCCAGAAAAAAGCCAAGTTCGAATGGAGAGCGAGAGGCGGAGCAAGCCCTTCAACTTGTCAAAGATCATCTTCAGCCATTGCCTAGGTTGGTCGGTCCACCGAAGGGGAAAAGTTGTTTGTATACTTGGCCGTATCCACTCAAGTCGTGAGTGTCGTCTCGTTGGCTGAACGAGAGTCCGTCCAAGTTCCCATATACTTTGTGAGTCACGTGCTCAAAGATGCGGAAAACAGGTATACTCCGGTCGAGAAGTTTGGATTGGCCCTAGTCATGGCCGCAGAAAGTTGAGGCCATATTTCTTGGCGCACGGTATAATTGTCTACACCGACCGGCCCTTAAAGCAAGTTCTACGAAAGATGGAAGCCTGTTGGACAAATGCTAAAATGGGCGGTTGAGCTTAACATGTTTGACATATCATTTGAACCAAGGAAAGCCATTAAAGGGCAAGCCTTGGCAGATTTTATAGTTGAGCTTACTCGGCCAACCATAGAACCAATATCTGATCTAGCTAGAGGAAGGAAGCATTGGACGCTCAAGGTTGATGGATCGTCCACGATCAATGGATGTGGGGCAGGAATCATTTGTCAATCTCCTGAAGGAGATAAGTTTGAATATGCATTGAGATTCCGGTTCGGAGCGTCCAATAATGAAGGCTGAATATGAAGCACTCTTAGCCTGGAATCAAAATGTGCAAGGCGGCTGAGGCTGTTGAGATCGAGGCCAACTCGGACTCCCTCTTAGTTGTCGAGTCGAGGTTAATGGAGATTTTGAATGCAAAGAAGCATCAATGAGCAAATACATGCGACCGATCAAAGATGAGATAGAGCCATTAAAACGATTTGTCCTCGACCAAGTACCAAGGTCGAAAAATCATCAAGCCGATGCTCTCTCAAAATTAGCCGGCTCGGGCTGAAGGTGATGTGCCAAGAACAGTTTTTGGGAAGTCAAACCCAAAAAGAGCATCGACCAAGAACAGATTATGTTTCTCGGCCGAGGGACTGTCCGGATGGAGCCGATCATAGAATATAAGAAGACGGGACGATTGCCTTCGAGATCTGTAGAGGCTAAGTATGTAAAGGCTAGAGACAAGTGGTTTGAATTATGGGACGAGACACTTTACAAGAAGTCATTCAACCGGCCCCTGCTCAAGTGCGTCACCGAGAGAAGATGGTCCGGAGGTCTGAAAGAACTCCATGAAGGAGCTTGTGCTTCTCACATTGGGGGGAAGAGCTTTAGGGGAAAAGGCTTTAAGGACGGGGTACTACTTGGCCTACCTTAAAGGAGGATGCTTTAGTCTATGCAAAGAAGTGTGACGGTTGTCGAAGCATGGAAATGTGCATCGAAGCCGTCCAACTATTTAACCCCCATCTTGTTCCCTCTCGCCTTTTGCCAAATGGGGCTTGGATATCCTAGGACCTTTCCACTGTGGCCGTTGGGCAAAAGAAGTTTGTGATAGTGGCGAGTTGACTACTTCACTAAATGGATAGAGGCAGAGGCCATGAGAGGAATAACAACGAACGACGTCAAGGGCTTCATCTCGGAAAAACATTATAACTCGATTTGGCATGCCCCGGTCAATCGTCTTTGATAATGGTCCACGGTTCAAACGCCTAAGCTGAAAGAGTGGTTGTCGAAAGAGAAATCAAAGCTCACTTTGCGGCGGTCGCCCACCCACAAGCCAATGGGCAAGTTGAGTCCTTCAACAAGATTCTATCAAATGGAATCAAGAAGAAGGCTGGATAACGCCCGAGAGGACAATGGGTTGAAGAACTGCAATTGGTGTTGTGGTCCATTAGAACAACCGCTAAGAATTCCACAGGCGAGACGCCTTTCATGTTAGTCTATGGCACTAAAGCCGTCTTGCCCATTGAGGTTCAAGAGCCCACCCTACGAGTCATGTTATACACAGAAGATGCTAATTGGGCCGCATTGCGCACGGCTTTGGACCAAGTCCCAGAAGTCAGGGGCAATGCCTTGCTAAGAATGCAATTGTACAAACTGCGAATGGCTCGGGAGTTTAACAAAAGAGTTGTTAGACGACCACTCAGGGTGGGGGATCTCGTCCTAAGAAAGATGGAAGCGGTTGGACGCGCTAAAGAGTTGGGGAAGCTAACACCAAACTGGGAAGGCCCTTATCTGATTGTCCAGGAGGTACGCAGTGGGACTTTTCGTCTACAAGATTTAGATGGACGACCTATTCAGCGTACTTGGAATTCGGACAACTTAAAGAAGTACCACGTCTAACTCAGATCTTCGTCAGATACCTGTAGGGTAATTTGTAGTTATTCCAAAGTGCCACGGCACATGTTAGTAAGAAAAGAATTGAATACATGTATCTTGGCATTCAGCCAAGCAAAATCCATATAATACAATTCTTACTTTCTTATCTCTTTGTATATTTTCACCAAGTTAATTCACTTTGGGGCTTTAAACCAGTTACTCGTCTAAAAAAGTGACAATAACTTGGACAAAATACAAACAAAAGCAGAACGTCAAAATCACTCGCATTTACGCCGAACATCACTCCCTCAAAGAGACCGGCCAAAAATATAATGCATATATGGCCGTGAAATTGACAAAAACTCTAGTAAGAGTAACGTCAAAGTTTCTGAGAGAAAGCTGGCCTGAAATAAGACCTTAGTAAAGGATACTTACTTTCAAAATCACGGACAGCTAAGTAGTCTAGACCCTAGTAAGGGATCGCTACTTAATGACGAGTGTTGTCCCCTCAAGGAAACCGGCTAAAACACACTTCGAACAGGTATCTCAAGCTCGTCCATCGACTTCAGCAGGCTCAGCCACGGCTGGCTGCTCTCCTTCTTGGACTTTGGCTCTCCCTCCACGCACGGTTGAGCTAAGCCCAATAAAGGGGGGATGATAGAAGCCAAAAGGACGAGCCATGTAAAAACAAGGACGAGCCATAGAAAACAAGGTCGTCCAAAAAACTAATACCTAGGCTATAGATGCCTTTCTGATGGTTTGAAACCATCCCAGGGCAGTACGGCCCAAAGAAGGTGACCGTCGCGAGAATGGACGTCCTACTGTGGATGACCATCGTACAAAAAAAAAAAAAAAGGTTGGTAGCTTGAGTTAAACAGGTCTTGGCCGCAACCTCTCATTAGGCGAGACTCGTCTGAATAAGCAGACCGTCCAACAATCTAGGGAAAATCAAGCAAAATGCTTAGGACACTTAATAAAGATCAAAAATCGTCCAATGCCAAGAATGATCGTCCAAGAAGTTCAAAACGAGTCAATTCTTGTACTTGGATATTTCATAAAATAACAAATAATCGTCCAAGGGCAAGGGAGACAATCTTCTCGTATGGGCACTTTGCAAACAGTCTCAGACGAGTCCCTTTTTGGTATTTGGAGACAAGTTTTAAAGGTTAAGAATCTGAGCAGGATGTTCAGCGATCATGACGAAGTTAAAGTTACACTTAGCCAAATTGCAATTGTAAAAAAATAAAATAAAAAGAAGACCGGCAATTGGCAAAAAGTTCTTCATATATATCAACAGCAAAACTTTACAACTTAAGGCTACTGAAGAGCTAAGACAACAACGGCAGACAAGCCAAGAAACTTAGAAAAATAAACCTAAAGCTAGGCTTCATCTCCAGCGCGTGTTTCTTGGTTGTCCTCAGGCTTCTCATCCCCGCCTTCGTCTTCAGGCCCCTCACCATCGGCTGCAGCCTCGTCGTCAGACTCTAAGAATTCCGGAGGTTCCTCGGCACATACCATAGCCCGATGGACACTCTGTTGGTACTCTAGACGACGCACAAAGCTGGGAACCTCATCAGATTCAGCCAGCATCTCGAAGGCCTTGACGGCCCAGCCTTTAGACGTCTCGATGACTTGTGCCAACCCTTCCTTGGCGTCATCGAAGGCCTTGGCCGCCTGGCTCTCTAGACGGGCAGTTCTCGCCCTCAGAAGAATATTCTCCTTCCTTAGCTGCGCAGCGACGAGAAGGGCGGCATTTCTTTCATCCCTTAGTTCAGTGGAGACAGCATTAATTACCATCTTCAGACGGTCTTGTTCCTTGAACATGTCATTAATAGTAGCAAGATAATTCTTGTTTTCTGACTCCAGATGAGCTGATCTTTTCTCCAAAGCCTCCAGGGATTGACGATGGAGTGTATTAGCCATCTCAATATCATGGATGGCCTTGTCGCCTGCCGTAGTCGCCATATGGACGAGCCGTTTATTCTCTTTTCTCGGCTCCTTCGCCCATTCTTCGATTAGCATGCTTGCGAGCCGAAGCTGGAACAATGAAAACAAATCAAGTTATTAGACGGGTTAAAGAGTCAAAATTTGAACAAGTATAAAACAAAACCAGGCATAAAATAATACCTCGGCGACGAAGTTGGGACATGTAGCCCACATGCCGGCAAAGCTCCCCTTAATCCTTTGATATAGGATTCGGGGTAGCACTTGAAGAGCTCCCGCTTCGACGCTCTTTCTCCAACCTTGACATTTTGGCGAAAGCGAGAGAAGACTCCTCGTCCGAATCGGCAAGGGGAGGAGTTGGGGGAATAGCGGGGCCTTTGCCCTTATCCGAAAGAGGGGAGAGTCGGTAATCTTGATAGGAAAGACGACGGCTTGTCTATTGGACGGACTCATGGACCGTCCATCGACCCGCATCGTCCTAACTATATTGGGGTAATACGACTCACCGGACGAAACCGATGCTGTCCTAACAACTAAAGGCATCTGTGGCACCAGCTTAGCCACCGAGCCGCTGAACCCTGGATAGTTCTCGACAGCAGCCCCAGATTCTGGTGCAACCAAAGCCAAGGCGGACTCTAGGTTGACCTCAGCAGAGTCGACCGGCAAAACGCTGATTGGAACAGCTACATGGGCATCCTTTCCCTCCTCGGCCGGGCCAACAGTCGAAGGCTCTCTTTTAAGAGCCTTGGCTTGTGGGGGAGGCATGCTTTTCTCCCCGCTCTCGACAGCAGGAGCCGCCTTATCCACCTTCTTCCTTGTAAAGCCCTTAGGCTTCTTTGCTGAAGGCTGGTCAGCTGCAGTAGTTGGCCTCTTCTTTGATGAGGACGACTTCCCAGGTGGAAGTTTGTTTGTAGGAGCATTTTTCTGCAAAAAGTAAAGGCATCAGATCGATCGTCCAAAAAACAAAAATAACTACTATTGTAAAAAAATCCAGACGAATATGGCCCCAAGAAGGTGACCGTCCAAGTATGGACGTTCTTCTATGGTTGACCCTCGCCCATAAATTGGATGCAAAAATCCAGACGAGTATGGCCCCAAGAAGGTGACCGTCCAAGTATGGACTTTCTTCTATGGTTGACCCTCGCCCATAAGTTGGATGCAAAAATCCAGACGATCATGGCCCCAAAGAGGTGATCGTCCAAGTCTGGACGCTCTCCTTCTTTGGGTGACTCTCGTCCAAGAATTGGACACAACTTCTTGGACGAGCATGGCCCCAAGGAGGTGACCGTCCAAGTCTGGACGATCTCCTCCTATGGGTGACCTTCGTCCAAGAATTGGACACCAATTCTTGGACGAGCATGGCCCCAAGGAGGTGACCGTCTAAGTCTGGACGTTCTCCTTCTTTGGGTGACCTTCGTCCAGGAATTGGACACCAATTCTTGGACGAGCATGACCCCAAGGAGGTGACCGTCCAAGTCTGGACGATCTCCTTCTTTGGGTGACCTTCGTCCAAGAATTGGACACCAATTCTTGGACGAGCATGGCCCCAAGGAGGTGACCGTCCAAGTCTGGACGTTCTCCTTCTTTGGGTGACCTTCGTCCAGGAATTGGACACCAATTCTTGGACGAGCATGGCCCCAAGGAGGTGACCGTCCAAGTCTGGACGTTCTCCTTCTTTGGGTGACCTTCGTCCAAGAATTGAATGCCAATTCCGGACGAGCTCATTTGGTCCTCGTCAAAAAAAAAAAAAAAAAAAAAAAAAAAGAGAAATTTACCAATGTTTCTGCTCTTTTCTCGGCGCTACTCTTTGCATACTCCTTCCACAGATTATCTGTAAATTGGGACATGCTGATTTCCCCCGTCCAAGATGATTTGAGGCGTTGTCTGGCCGAGTCTGCAAATAAAAAAAAAAAATGTGTGTTCGTCATATGAGTTATGGACGAAGAGTTTTACTTGGATGATTTTAAATATACCTTTATCCTCAGCCAACCGCAAGCCGGCAGCGACCAAGAAGTCGTCTTGGTAAAACATTTCCTTAAAGGGTATCCAGTTAGACGGTCCCTTAAAAGATCGTTGGCCGGGTCTGGAGTACTCCTTCACTCTGAAGTACTCCACCACCTCCTCGTCAAAGTCGTCCTCCAACTCCAGCCAAGACCGCTTCCGTCCAGTATTAGTGACGGATCTATTATAATATATGTAGCTCTCTGTGACATAGTCGCTGGACTCCCGTAAAAAGATAAAATCGGCTTTCCACTCGTGCATCTTTGACGATTTCCCCCAAGCTGTCATGAAGCCTGGACGGTTGCGAATCTTGAGCCATGCTCCGTCCACGGCCCAGTACCTTAGCCGCATAATGGATATGGGTAAAGGCTTGAAGGGAAAGGGCTAGGCCGCGTAGCTCGCAGACGGCAATAAACGTCGAGGATGTTGTGCCAAGCGTTTGGTGCCCAGTTGGTTATGGCCGATGTGGTAGTCTTTGCAAGCACTTGTTCTACGAAGTCGTGAAGAGGAAACCTCAATCCAGCATCTAAGGCCAGTTTATAGACTGCGAAATGGCTCCTGGGTGCACTCAGGATCGTCGCGTCGTTATTAGGAATGACAAAGGAGAAGCCCGGCAATGGGCATGAAAGACGACAAGAAATTAGGGTCTGGTCCTAGTTTCTCTAACCACTTACGGTTAACTAAAATGAAGCCAGGATCAGAAAGGGGACCTAAACCTCTTCTAATCTCCGACGAGGTGGTAGAAGCCTCGTCTGATTCTTCGGCAGCCTCAGGATCGCTACCATTATTACCTTCGCCGATCTCCGCCGTATCGGCGTCCCGGCCAGAAGTACTGGTCTCAGTCTTTATTTCGGAAGTTTCTGCATCATGGTCGAAAGGAGGCCTGTCCAAAGACTGTGCACTTTGGACCTCTCTTGCCTCATCTGGCACTCGTCCAGTTGATTCCTCCATATCTGAGCTATTTGATGGGATTATTGCTTTTCGTCTTAGACGGGCCGTTTGCTTGACGCGCGCCAGATTACCCTGCACTGGTAAAGACTGGGTCGTCTGACTTTCTCGACCAAAACTATGAAAAAATATGTACTCGGCCAGAAGAGGCCCAACTCTAGAATGTGCCGAAGAAGAAGTATCGGTTCTAGGGTCAAGACAAGCTCTTGGTCGGCTAGGATTATTTGACGAAGATGATTCCATTTTATTGATTTTCTAAGAAAAAATAAAGAATAAAGAAGAGTGAAAGGATCAAAGAAACGATACCTGCTAAGAACGTCTGGGAAATTCGATGAAGGATGCTGAAGCTGGACGATCTCTCTCTCTCTCTAGAAAATTGCAGAGCTTCTCTCTCTAGAAAAAGTTGTTCGAGGTGTTAAATGATTGAATGTTTTCACACCAAGGTTATTTATAGAGGTATAAGAAACCTACGAAGCCGGTCAAGAATGACCGAAAAGAGAATACAACGGTCTAAAATGACCGGTATAACACAGGAGAAGGCGCGCCACTTCATTTCAAATTGAACTACCTTGAGTGTAAAAGGGCCTTAACCGTCAGATGGGCCAACAGTAAAAGCCCTTTTAGGGGCAAATGATGTAGTCTAACTTCGATGGTTCTCTTTGAGACACTTGGGCTCATCAGAGCCGTACACGTGTCACCTTAGTAAAAGAAGAGAAAAACCTTGAATCTCCGGGCTACACTCAGGCGAGTTAAAAGGTTCAAATTCGGCCCACGATCGAGCCCGGCGGTGCCAAATGGCTGAAGGAGAGTGGTTAATAGACATCCCCCAGTCATGGTGCGCCACGTGTCATGATCTGATTCTCGGCCAATCGAGGCCACTATTGTAGGTCGGTTTTTAGGGTTAGTGCTCAACTTGCTATCACTATAAATACCCCCGAAATCGGGAGAAACACACATTCAATGCAAACAGTGCAAAGTTACTCTGATAAAATTCTCTCTCACTTTCTCTTTCTATCTCTACTTTCTCTCACTACTCCTGATAACTGACTTAAGCATCGGAGGGGGAACCACCACCCAAACCTCCGGGGTGGGTCCCTTTGTGCGGAGTTCGGGAGCGAGCCAAGACCAAGGACTAAGAGGATTCGGACATCGTTGCACAAGTCTCCAGCTGAAGAACACTCAAGATACTACTTTACTTGCTCGACAAGGAAGCTAAGCCCACAGCTTACTTGTTGGACAAGTGGACAAAACAGGAGATATTAAATATTGAGGAGTAGGAGTTGAGATAAGAATATCGTATCAGTGAAATAAAGGATCCACATCTTGGTGGTGATTTAGAGGAGTATCGATTAGAGAGATATAATTTACAATACTTATGTAATAACAGATCATATCCGCAAAAGGGTCAAGTAAAAAAGTTTGGAGCATAATTTCTTCTATTAGATGAGTAAGATTAAAAAAAAATATAAATCTAGATAATAGAGAGCTTGGTAATTAAAGTTATATAATGACAATACTAAGCGTATGGTGTTAAGACTAATATGAGCTTTCAGTACAAACACATGTGACCTATGGTTGTGAATTATAAATTTAATAAGGATCAGAACAACGAGTTTGAGTATTGGGAAATACTAAAGTTCAGATGGAAAATTGCATCATAGAATATTTAATTATAACATGGAAATATGGAGTGAGATATTTTGACTTGCCATAGCAATTGTAGGTGACTTATGATAATGTAATAAGGTCATATTCTGGCAATGAGAGTTCATGTATTGGGGGATAAGAAAACCTTTAAGGGGAAAATTCATATCATGAGAATTTTGGAATGCTATAGTTTAGATGCTATACATTAAAGACGGAAGTCCAAGTACAAAGAGAAACTATTATGATGAAGGGAATTGCCAAAACATGTTAGAGGATACCTTATAGTCTACAAGTAAAATATTACAGGTTAATTGTGCGAGCTTAGAATTGGGTCTCGATAATAGTTAATTATCTTATAAGTCTTTGAGAAACATATTTTACATTTTGATTATATTATGGGTTCGACTGCGGAAAGACATTTGATTTCGAATACGTTTTATGTATATTACTTCCTTTAAAAAAATATTTGAGGTAAGTAAGATTATTTTGAGATTCGAGTTTGTGTTATAATAAGATTATTTTCAGGTATTTTGGATATGTTAATTACATTTCAACTTTGTTTTGTTTTATATTAATTTACGGCCGGAAGTTCTAGTCGTTGATACACTTTGGAATTGAATATGTGATACGAATTGAGATATAAGAGTAAAAGTTTTGAAAAATATAAGTTTGTGTTATTGAGAGAACAAGGATTATGATATAGTTATTGTTTTATGGGGAAAGTAAACAACATTTGTGGAGCGAGTTGCTCAATATGTGTTATGGAGCGGGTATTGCTCCTTTGAGTAGTCATGACCTAAAAGTTCTTGAGGTTAAGCTTCGAAAATTCCTAATTCGGAGTACCCAGCAGGAAGTTATGTTCATTTTAAGTTCAATGTTTTTGTTGCAATTATTTTGACAAAAGTTTTACATGTTCAAGTTAACTCAACCCTTTTAATAAAGTTTAAATGATCCCACCAAGTGCCTCTATGAATTTCACAAGCAGTAAAGAATTGATTATTTCCTTATATCTTTATAACTAACTAATATGTGAAATTGTTAACCTAAAACAAAAGATTTCAGAAGAAGATTTAAGTCTTGCAATCATTAACAAAACTATAGTTGTTGTGATTCTTTTTCCTCTCCATGGATGAATGTGTTTTTTTTGGAACATGTGTGGTATTGATAAACTGTACACTTAAACTATTTATGCAAATAAACTACGAATACAAGTGGTATCGATAAACTGTGCATTTAAACTATTTATGTAAGTTAATTATGAACACAAGTGGGTAAAGGCCGATATAAAATAAGGTACGGTATGAACAACAACCCTTGGAGGATGGGTGATCTCCTTCCGAACCCTAGCTGGATGGGTGAAGTCCAGTAGATATTAAAATGGGACATGTCCTGGTTAAGGCTTGCAAGCATAATTATTTAAACGGTAGGGTGACGACCTCCATTAGTTTAGAGACAGTCGATTCCTTGTGTAAGGAGCCCATCTCTATTCGTGTTCACTTTACCCAAGTAATTAATAGACCTAAATGGTTTTGAATGATCTAATTGGTGATCTTCACGATATAAATTCTTACTTTAATGCGATTGTGCAAGGATAGTAATCCTGAAATTTTAAGCAAGCACCTTACTTGTGAAGTATACTGAATTCTAGCATGAATTGTATATGAATCTTAAGCCACAAAAAATGAAGTTTTGGGGTTGTTCCACTTGATGAGTAATAAACTGCGCAACTATATTCTAAGCCACTAAAATGAATTTCTGGTTGGACAGTGTGTATACTCAATTTTTCTGATTTTGTTCTTGGAACCTGTCCTAGTGGGGGCAGAGTTCATTGTTAGTGATTTTGCAGGGTTGATGTCGAGGACTTGGAGTATGTTTATTGAGCAAGAAGAAGATTTTTATGTTATAAAATGGTGGGCTGAGGTTATAGTTAGATGCCTTATGTTCGAAATACAGACCAAATTCTCCGCCGTATCGAGGCCACAGACAAATGGACAAGCCGAGTCGGCCAATAAGATAATCCTCAAGGGAATCAAGAAATCCTTGGAGGCTGCCAAAGGAGCATGGGTTGACGACTTACCCGGAGTTCTCTGGTCGGCCCGGACAACTGCCAAGGAAGCAAAAAAAGTGTAGATTCATTTGGTTGACAGTCCGAGGGAGAGGTGGTAGCTCAGTGGAATTACCCGGGGTTCAAATCCTTATCCCAACATTATGTTGAGGAATTTACTTATGGGTCGTTCAGCCTTGTACCCAGCCTCTAAGCTGGTGTACCTTGCAGGCTAGTAGCCTAGCAGGGATTGGTCTTCGGACCAATTAACTTTCCTAATAAATAAATAAATTGGTCGAAAGCCCAAGATGTGGAACATCTTGTGGGATGTTTAACTACCCGCATTAAACTACTGTGGGAAGTTTATATTGCCAACGATTGGCCTTAAATCCCTAAGAGCATTTATGCATATCTAGGAGACCCTTAAATCTTGATAAGCAACTTCCTCCATTTTCTTAGAACTTGAAATTCCTAATAAATTATGCACTTCTACTTCCATTCTTTGGCCATTTTATTGTTAATCAAATGTCTTACACATTTTTCAGTTCCTAACAACTTCTACTCTCTATGTTTTCTTATGTCAATCAAAAAAACATAATATAAATATAACTTCCTAGAATATACGACTTCTTATATTCAACCAAACAATTACCATATACTTATGTAACACCTCAATATTCTAGAAGGAGGATAGCAAACATTCTTATTGACGCCATGATGACTTAATAAACACCTAATCAACCACGTGAATATAAGAGTCATGATTAGTCAAGTTAATCACAGAGACATAGTGCGAAAGCATACGCCTTTCGTTATGCACACGATCAATACTCTGCATCGCACTCGATGTTCCTTGTAAGTGGATGTGCCTCCATGCCTTGTAACAAAATGATGGTAGGAAATGCATCTTTTCCACAATTTTATTGACTTTGCCATCCATGAACTAATCCCAGCTTCTCATGGCCACATAAAATGCAAAAAAGTATAAATAATAATAATTTTAAAAATAATCCAACTCTTATGAAAAGTGCACTTAATTGAGTAATGAGATTGTAGCCGATACAATTTTTTTTTTTTAGGTACATGAGAGAAGTTAGGGCACTCTTTTCTCTCAAGGAGAGCCGACACAATATGCAATGGTAAGAAATTATATATTAATAAGTACAAGTAAATATGAGGTGGTCATAGTAAAGTATAAGATCATTAGCACTCAAAAAGTAGCAAAGTATAAGATTATCCTAAAAAGGTTCTGGAAATTCGAATAAACTTTAAGAATACATACAGATAGCTAGTCAACCTGTAAAATACACTAGAAAAGTAAAGTCTCAACACTAATTCTTGTACTCATTGATGTAGTTCTTGAAAACCTAACGCACTGTATAATAAAGACCCTTTAAAAGAAATGAAAACGGCTGGATAATTGTCATATTACTCCTAGTGCTTAAGGACCATATTATAATGATTGCCATATTGATCAACTTTATTCTTCTTTGCAGCAGTTAAAAGCTTCTAACTCTGAATGCTCAAAACTCTATTACAATCTTTTTTCAGAGCACAAGAAGTATTATATCCAACAGAAAATGAGAATCTCTGGTGAAGCAGAAATTCCGATCTTTAAGATCATTCTACTGCTAACAGCATGTTTTGGGTTAGAGTTAGTAACAGGGGAAACCACGCAGAGGCTTCGCCTTTCAGCGAACGCAACGAATAGTAAAAGCTTCTGGCCATGGTATCACAGCAATTACTGCTTCCCATATTGGCCATTTAGTCATTGTGATCAACAGGATGCACCACTACCCAACCCTGTACTTCCTCCTGTTCCTGTAGTATCTATTCCACCGCCATCATCATTGCTGCCAGTTCCACCATTACCATCTATTCCGAGCCTGCTGGCTTTCGCAGACCAAAGGCTGGCGGTGGTTTATCCTATCATCCAAAATTTCAAAAACATAATCACTTCAGACCCACTTGGGATCACCAAAACATGGGTAGGCTCTGACATTTGTAGTTATAAAGGTTTCTTCTGTGATATTCCACCAAATAATGCAAGTGCCATCGCAGTCGCTTCCATAGACTTTAACGGTTATGGGCTCAGCGCCCCAACACTCGACGGATTCATTGATCAGCTCCCTGATTTAGCTCTTTTTCATGCCAACTCAAACAACTTTACTGGCACCCTGTCATCAAAAATTGCTAAACTTCCGCACCTTTATGAGCTAGACATAAGCAATAACAAGTTCACAGGTCCATTTCCACTTGCTGTAGTGGGCATGGACAGCCTCATTTTCTTGGATATCAGGTTTAACCTCTTCTCTGGATCAATTCCTCCCGCGATTTTCACCCAAAATCTTGACGTTCTCTTCCTAAACGACAACAACTTTGTTTCATCGTTGCCTCAATCTCTTGGAAATACCCACATATTGTACCTCACCTTAGCTGACAATAAAATCACAGGTCCACTCCCAAGTGATATTGCGAAAGCGTTGTCAGCTTTAACTGAAGTTTTGCTAATGAACAACCAGTTAACTGGTTGCTTACCTTACGAACTAGGCTTCCTTAATCAGGTGACAGTGTTCGATATCAGCCGCAATCAGCTCACTGGCCCTCTGCCATTTTCACTAGCTTGCTTGGAAAGAGTGGCTCTCCTTGATGTATCAGAGAATTTGCTGTATGGCATGGTTCCAGACATGCTTTGTCAGCTACCAAATTTGGGTAAATTAGATCTGTCTGATAATTATTTCACACAGGTTGGTCCAGCTTGTAGAAACTTGATAAGTCGAGGAATTTTGGATATCAAAAACAATTGTGTTCCTGATCTACCTTATCAACGAGCAGTGTTTGAGTGTGTATCCTTCTTTGCAGTGCCAAAGAATTGCCCTTACATGGATACCTTTAAAATCATTCCTTGTAAGCCTCACTTCCACTAATGAGCAATTATTTATCAGCCAAAAATTCAGTTTTTTTTTTTTTTTTTTTTTTTTGTATATGTGTTCGTTTCTCTGTTTTCTTGTAATTTTTTCTTCATTTTTGCTCTTATGTAGAAACTGTCTACTGTCACTTTTAGTTGTTCTTGTCGTGGCGGGAGGCATGGTTTATTTGTTATATAGGTTAATGGAAATTTCAAATTCGACATGGAGTTGGAAACCTGGTAGAAGTTTCTTATGTTTATGTATGAAGCTAGGACATTAACTTCCTAATGATCTTAGTTAAGGTAAGGTGAATTCATAAATCTCGTTTAAAAAGTTAAATTTTGTAAAGTATTTTAGTTTTTAGTAGTTAAGCTAATTTGAATTAGAATTGGGATTTGAGTTCATATAAGTGAGTGAGTGTTATGAATTTATGATAATAGTTTGAATGAGCTCGGTTAGAGCGTTTCCCTTGTGCATTGTTTGTTTAAGACTTCGAGACCTGTTGGGAACCATCATTACATTTGACATGTTGGAATTAGCCCAATTCACTTGTTTGGGTACTCAATGGAATTAGATTTGGAATTGAGTCAATTTCCATTACAATTTCAAAAGTTAAAAACACACTATTGAAATCCCTCCCCCCCCCGTCATTTCAATTTCTCTCGCATGCTATTTTTTCTCTCCTAAGTTCCTTATTATGTCTACCCCTCCATCCCCCTCCCCCGATGACCCCAAGCTTAAGTGCGAATTGGAATTCAATGCCCATGTCTTTCAAATGAGTTTGAGGAATTGGAATTGAAATTGGAATTGGAATTTGATTTCCATATTTCCTAAACGAGTTTGAAGAATTGGAATTGGAATTCAAATCTTGAATTTGAAATGAAATTCAAGTTCTCAAACGATGCCTAAGTTTATTCCCTATTATAGGGTAGACATAAATATTTTTTGTGCGAAAAAAAGGTTATAAGGGTGTGCAAAGGGTTAATCAGATCTAAGTGCCAAAATCAACAATTTCTATCTGAGTATATGATAAACTCAACCTACTTTAGTCCCACTTAGCAATCATAGACCTAGCCATGTTGACTTATACCAAGTTAATTTGAAATATACAATTTAAAACTGGACAATGTCAAAGTTAGGTAGCTTAATTCTTACCTGGATCAAAATTGGTCGAATAAAAATCAATATGATTAGACTTTATACATGAATCATATTGGCTTAGTTTTCTTTAAATACAAAAGTGAAATACTATATAAGGCAAAGACAAAAATAATTTTTTTTTCTTGAGGAAAAAATGACAAAAAGTAAGTTGAATCACATTAAAGGTAAATACTTATCTTCTGAATGATTTTTCACTTCAAAAAGAGTAATTTACATCAGTATTTATAAGAATCATCATTAGAAACCACAAACTAAGGGATTGTTCGTTATCCTTTTTTGTTTCTAATTTTCAATTTTTTTTTATAAAATCAAAAACAAAGATATGGAAACCAGAAAAAGTAATTTCCATTTTTCTCTTGTCAAATTTCAAAATTTGTTTGGTATAAGTATGACTAATTTCAAATTTATTACACCCCTTATATCATATGAATTTTATATTCATAAAACCAAAAACGAGAGTTGATCAAAGGTAGTCTGCTTCGAAAAAAGTTCGAGGCTTGGGTAGATTTTTTGGACCCGTTCGATTTTTTGGGTTTAAGACGGGCTTTGGACAAGCCAAAAATGACTTTTAAGTCTAAATTTTTGCCCCGTCCGATTTTGGCCCGAAAAAAAGGGCTTTGGGCAACAAAAATCGACCCAAAATTTGGCTCGGCCCGTTGTGAGACCAATTTTTAATAGTGGTTGCTCGGCCCGAACTCTTCAGCAAGTTCATCAAATCAATATATGTTGGACCATTGAACAAATTAGGGATGTAGCTAGGAATTTTGTGTGGTGTTTTTTTACTAAAAGTGAATCCCTAACAAGTTCAACAAGCACATGATATGGCTAAGCAAGGTGCTAGAACTTGTTTGGGAATTCACTACTTTCTTGTAATTTTATTCCGCTTATGTTAAAAAAACAAGAGGTACGTATGTGATGCGTTTTGTGGGGTTTGTGCAAGAAATTGGTGGAGGGACATCGCTACATGTATAGTTTGACTAAGAAAATGATGAGGACATAGGCCCCGTTTTTTTGGCCGAATCGAACCGAATTAAATAAACCGAACTGAATCGCGAAATGCGAAATGGAAGAATCGAACTTAACTGAACGAAACTGAACTGAAAATAAGTCCAAATGAACATGCCCATAGGGTTGTGGAAAATTGAGAAGTTAGTCATGCATCAAACAAAGTAGAAACATATCAAATGTTGACGGAACTGAATCCCATGTGTTGGATACCAGTATACCACCCCTTATCCTCAAATCAATGTAGCCTAATCCTCAACACTCCCAAGTCCCACACCCATTGCTACAAAAGGGCTTGGCCTATCGCTTTTTTGTTTCAGTTTGTAGCTTTACTTTTCTAAATTCTTAGACCTAGTACTCTAGTAGGCCTTGTTGCACCACCATCATTATTCTTGACTGCCTTTTCCAATGACACTATTCTTGTAACTCCTTTTATCCTTAAGGCCCCATCCAATGACCTCTCTACGTTGCACAAACTTGTTATTTTGAACAGCTTTTTTAAAAAAATAGGGGAAAGAAAAATACAAAGATTATGGAGAATTAATATAAGTATGAACAAAAGGTAGAGTACAATATCCCCATCAAATTTAATCCGTGTTTCATAACTTGATTAGTAGAAAATAATATATGCAATAAAATACCCTAGGATATTCCTTCACCAGGGTGCAATTCAGTATCTTCGTCCATCAATGCTGCCTCCTTGATTTCCTGTAACATTTTCAAAACTTGCCACATGTTAGGCCTTTGCTCTGGGGACGCCACACTACAAGCTATAGCCACCTCAAGAAGCATCACAAGCCTATTTTCATCACTACCGCCATCAGCAACATCCCTTGCAGATCTTACCCAGTGTACTATGTCGTTTGGAGTCAGAAACGGATGCTGAGATGGTGGTTTTCCTGTCAAGAGTTCAAGTAACAACACTCCGAAAGCATATACGTCAGATTTAGATGTTGCTTCGGAATCTGCCTTACGGATTTCTGGTGCTTTATATGCCCACAAACTAGGATCATCTTCTGTTAATGACGACTCAGTTAAGACACTTAAGCAATAATCCGTTATACAGGCCTCAAAATCAGAGCCGAGGAGAACATTAGAGGATTTGAGGTTGCCATGGACTAGTCTCCATGCTTGATGAATATATGAAAGGCCTTGTGCCACGTCCTCTGCTATTTTCAAGCATGAAGTCCAATGTAGAGGCTTTGCTCTTGCTGACTTAGAACCTGCATGATGCCAGAAAATCAGCTCAGTATCCACAGATCAAAATAAGCCAATGTTAGTTAGAAAAGGAGTTGGAAACAAGATCAACAACAGAGCACTGATCAAGTAAAGGAATCCATCAAAACCAGCACCTGCAACAAGAACATTTTGCATCGATATTGCAGTATTAAGATAGCAGCTATATCAATGTCGTATAAATGATACAGTATCCTTCACCTGTATAGGTCAAACTAAGATAACTCAGCAAAAATACATCTTATACTAACTGAAAGGACACAAAACTCGAGATAAACAAATATTTAAAGTGGATTCAACAGTGATATTGTCAGCACCATAAACAAGGGTTTGTCAAGATGATGTTGTATACTTTCCTCATGACGGCTTAACTCATGGAAAACAATATGAAGCTAATGACTAGCTGGTGGTTCCATAGTTGAGATTCACTCTCTTACCCACAAATCCATCCCAGGGGCTCCCATGTTTACTAAGGGTAGACATGGTTATGTGACGGGGTCGTTGCCAATAAAGGCAATAAGATAACCACCCACACTCAATGCTTCCCGCTTGAATTCATTTTTTAATATCTTTTATGGGAGAAAGTCAGACCATTGTTGCTTGCCAAAGGCAGGTCAAGGAACATCCAGAACTAAACCATTGTTTGGTAATTCACAAAGCCACTCCCAAACTGGAACAATTAGTAGCACTTCATCTCCACTTATTCACCCATCTACTATTTCCTGTTGGCTCAATGTTTTTCCTATGTATCTCCTTCCTTAAAACAATTACTCACTGTTATGGTCCAATCCCCTCACACTTCTCCCTCACAGTTCTTCCTACTTTCTATCTTTTATTAATAATACCTTTGTTTCTTAATGCTTGCAACTATTTGACTTTTAGGCTTGCTAATGCACATCTTTGACCATTAATATTCTTTGTTATCAATCAATGAAATTATAAATAATTGATATTTAGAAAATACATATTGAGACTAATTCAATAACATTTTACTTAATAGCATTTTTTTTTTTGTATATATTAAAGAGTTAGTCATAGTTATTAGATGAATAGTGTGAAAGTCATACAGTTGCAGATACTATGAAACGGACAAAGTATTAACTAATCTTAAATAATCTAAACGCTCCATCTCTGTATGCATCTATTATACACTACTTTACTAAAACCACTTAGGAACAAAGGGAATACATAAGAGATGAAAGAGGAGCAAAGAGAAAAAAAATAGCAAAAGAACATTAACTTAAAGAGAGAATAATGAATCTATTCTGAATCCAGAAATTAAACGTTTATTAGATAGAGATCTTAGAGGGATTCAAGGTTGAGAATATCCTTCCAAAAATTAACTAAGCTAGTATCATGAAAGAGTCAACAAATTCAAGAGCAGAAGTTAACAAGGTTTCAGAGAGGAATGAAGATGGTGACTATTCTTGCCTTATACAAATCTCCCTAGGATGAAGTAGAGTTCTTTTGTTTGGATCAGGTTCATGAAATTAAGATCTCCCTTCACTAATTTGCCTCTGATGAAGAACAGTCTAGTTGCCAAAGACAGACTGCTTCGGTTTGGATCTGTGGACCCGAGACTTTGAAACAAGTTCTCTATTTGTTTACGGAGATGAAAAGGTGTTTATTTTAAGTCATTGGCTGCAATGTTCAATCCTAAGTGAGTTTGAAGGGGATTGTAAGATGGTGAAACTCCAAGCAAATAGTTCTATAAACTCATTGCGTATTGTGGATGGGATGGAAGGATCCAAATATACCGAGAAGTTTGCCAACGCACAACTTTGAAAATTATAAGAACTTGATATTATAAAACTATGTAACGAGACGAAAATAACAAGATAACAATTTTATCATCTGTATACATACTAAAACAACATCAAAGTGGAATACGTAAAATAGTGTCAAAAGTCAATATGGTACAACTAAAAAAGACGGAGGAAATATTAATTATCAACTTTCAATTTTGGAAAACATGATCACCTTCTATTGGGAATCGAGAGAGCAGCAGCCAAGTTCCAAGATCACTATGAACATAATCATTAACTATAGATTGGTATGTAACTCCTAGAAGTGGGTATATAGTTTTTTTCAAGAGAACTCATTCCATGTATCGACGAATATGAATTCGGAACTTTTCTACATAATGGGCTCACAAAGCAATTATTATTAGTTGAACAGAGAAATGCAAGGAATAAAATACTAGTACTACTTTATATAAAGAAGAAGAAAAAAGAAAAAGGATTGAGAAAGCTAACCATGTATGAGAGAAAACAAGCTGCCATTAGGCTGATAATCATAGACCAAAAGTCTCTCATCCTTAGCCTGAAAATAACATCTCAATGGGACCAAATTAGGATGTCTAAGTGCACCAACTGATTCCATGTGACGCTCAAACAACTCATTCCCTGCACTTCCAATCTTAGTAGCATCCAACCTTTTCACACACACAATCAAACGATTATCTAACACAGCCTTATAAGTAGTACCAATAGTCCCTCTTCCCAACAGTTCAGCTGTAGCCCTCATCAGCTGCTCTAACGTATAAAGTTCCGTCTCTCCCGCACAGAACGCCAAGCTCCCACTCTTCCCTCCTACTGCTACTGCTACTGCTACTGCTGCTGCTGCTTCTTGCTGCGCGCTCTTCACTTTCTCTTCCCTCTCCTCTTCCGTTCTCATCACTGCCGCTGCATTCGCTGTCGCCGAATAATCCAAAGCCATTGTGCTTTCCCTGTGATTGTCTCTCCTCTGATTCCTCACAGCTAAAGCAAAACAAGTGATGGAAGCAATAAGAACCATTAATCCTATACTAAACCCCCAGATAATAGCTTTACCAGTGTGACTCTTTCCACTTGGCTGACTCAGCTCTACTCCACGCAATTGCGCATTCTGCTGCCCCGCCCCCGCCCATGAAGGCTGAGGCTCAGGGGCGGGGCCGAAGCTGAACCCGAAGAAGTGTGTCTTGTTGCATTCTTTGTGTAGAATGGCTCCGCATAAACCCGGGTTTTGCGAATAAGAAGACAGGCTGAACTGAGACAATGCTCGTGTGACAGGAATAGGACCGTTGAGGTTGTTCCTTGAAACATTGAACACTGACAGAGTGGACTGATTCAGAGCCGGGATGGTTCCATAAAACCGGTTAAACTCGAGCCGGAGATTATAGAGCCGGTCCAGCTGAGTCAACCAGGTGGGTAACTCCCCAGTGAGATTATTGTAAGAAAAATCAACGGTTCTGATGCGATGGAGGGTTATGATCGACGGTGGAAAAGAGCCAGAGAAATGATTGTGGTGAAGAAAAAGGGCTTTGAGGTTGAAGAGACCAGTGAGGTTTGGGATGGGCCCACTTAACGAGTTATTACGCAGACTCAAAACTCGGAGTTGGTCCAACCGAGTTAACGAGTTAGGTGTAATAATGCCTCCTCCAAGATTCTGGCTTTCAATCACTAAACGAACAACTCTGTGATTTAAGCACTCAACACCTTGCCACTTGCAATGAGAATAAGAGGTGTTAAACCATAGATTGTTGTTTATATCAGCTTTTTTGGCAAAATCTAACAGTGCACTAGCATCAGTACTGGGTAAGTGTGAGTGTGAGAGTGAGTGTGATAATGTGAAGAAGAAGAAAACAACTAGAATGAGTGATTTTCTCAGCATTGTAAGGTAAGATTAAATTAGAGGCAAGAAATTTTGGGTTTGAATCTAAGCATTTTGATGGAAGAGTAAAGAGGTGGTAAAAAGAAAAAGAAAAAAGAAGTTGTGAGTCCAATGAATATGACAAAGTGAGAAAAGAGTCAGGAGAGTAATGGTGAAAGAAGCAGAGTGTTGGGACTGGGTAGGGTGGCAGAGTATCACGTGAATTAGAGGTGGAAAAGCGGGCTATGTTGGAATTGCTGGCCTGTAACTACTTCTCTACTTTATTAATTATTGTTTCATCCTTTTTAAATTACTTGCAACACCAAAAAAAATGTACTTCCTCCGTTTCAAATTACTCGCTACACTTTCCATATAGGGAAGTTTCATATTACTTGCTACACTTTCTTTTTGGGCAATAAACTCTCTCTATCTCTCTCCTCTCACATGAGTCTCTTTTCTTTCTACTCTCTACGGAGTCCGTGAATTGAGAAGTGTAGCAAGTAAAATGAAACGGAGGAAAGCAGGATTTTGATAGAGATAAAAAAAAAATCATATAATAATGAGAGAATTTATCGCTATCTTTGAAACTAATTTGAAACGAATGAAATAAAACTAACTTGAAAAACTTTTGAGACCAAACCAACAACTCTATAAGTTTAGTACTTGTGTTGGTATTGGAATTTTGTTACTATCCTTAGCTTGAATTCACTCTATTTCTCTTAGCTTGCCTCATTGAACATTAGTTGCTTTTTTTTAAAATTTGTGTTGGATTGGGTTTATAAAAGACGAAAGAAAAGTGGGACCAAATAATATATATACTGTATGTCATAGCAAGTTGGTGGTTCATCACCATTAGTAATATAGCCATATAGCTATAGCTAATTTTTGCGGGGCCATCTCAAAAAGGATATGGTGTAAATAAAATTGGAGGAGGGGAGTAATCATTTTCCAATAAGTGGTCGATCCATTTTATTGAACATAGTTCCTACTTCTTTTGATTTTTATTTGTTTTTCAATTTATAACTTTGACTATTACTTTAATTATTATAAAAGAAAATTATAAAAAATTGATATTATGAAATACTAATACATTAAGATATATCTAACAATATCTTATTATGAATGTTCACAATGTACTCAGACCTGTAGATTATGGGGGTGTTTGGATTTTGGCTTTTTAGCAGAACTTTTATTTGTTAGGCTTTTTGTTTTGGTCAAACAGCCAAAATTTTTATTTGGTAAGTGGCTTTTTGTAGTGGCTTTTCAGCCAGCTTTTCAGCCAAAAGCCAAAAGCTAGTGATACTAGCTTTTGGCTTTTTATTAATCAATTTACCATTATACCCTAATTAATCTATAAATTTACAAATTCTATCACATCTACATTTTTATTAAATAAAGGGTATTTAGGTCATTTTTACAACATAACAGCCAACAGCCAACAACAAAATTTACCAAACATATTTATAAAATCAGCCACATGATACAGCCAGTCAAACAAGCCAACCCAAACAGCCAACAGCCAACAGCTTCCAGCCAATTGCCAAACAAGGCCTATGTATAGAACTAATTTCTTAATTTCATTTTCCTACTGGATAATTGGCCTACAATTTGATAGTATGGATCGGAGGAGATGGAGCCATTGTGGCTTATTCCATCTAGCCTTCTTACAGCCCTAGGATGACTAAAGATAAGATCGAATATCTGCTAACAAAGATAATACCATTTTTTTAGGATAATAACATTTAAAATTATAAGAAATTCTATCTAATCATATCACAACTAATACCGCGAATATGCTAAAGTTTCAGTGTCTACACTTATACTATATTAGAATTTGGTTTATAATAAGTAAAAGAAAAAAACATTTCTAAGTTGGCTCTAAATAGTGCAAAAGTTAATGCGTTGCAACAAATTAAAAGAAAAAAGAGTTGAAGTAAGCAATACTCCCTCGGTTTTTATTCATAGGATTCTGATTAGCTTTTCGTACATTGTCCAAGACATATGTTTAACTAAATACTTCCATCCCAAATTAATTGTTGCGGTTTTCTTTTTGGGTTGTCCCATGTGTTTGTCAAATGCCATATTTGACAAACTTATTCAGTCACAATTTTACTACAGTTGGACCATACACATACTTTACTCACTTTTTTTTCTCTATGCATTTGTACTTTCCTAAAAAAACTATACCAAAATGGTTTGTGGCCATCATGTTGGGACTCGATGAGTATAAATGTAATTATAAAGAGTTAATAGATTGAATGTACAAATTGAGATAAATCTAACAAGATCTCACATAACTATATTATTTATTAAATATCGTTGATAATTTATAGCCAAAATTTACAAGATTGGAATTTGAAAAAGGTAAATGGAAAGTCTATTAAGAAACCATTAGAGCTTCTACACTCTAAACATTTGTATGCATTTTCCATCCTCGATTTCATTGCAAGCTTTTACATAGGATTTTCATTTTTCAATCAGCTGGATCAGCAATAGGAGATTACACTTGTATATTGAGTATTAACCTCCTCCAACATGTCAAATAACATAGTCGTTGAACATAATTTATCCAGTAAAAGCACTGTTCTTCAAATAGGAATAAACACATCATGTACTTAAGTTCACTTTTTTCAATCAAATTCAAATCATGTATGATACATGTGAATCAATCTGACTCACTTCAACACATTACCATCATAGAATAATCAATCCCATTATTTATATCTAGATTTATCTAATTCACAAGTAATACCTCTAAACCGTAATTTTCAAATCACCATCAGTAATTTATAAAATGCCAATTAATCTACAAACATCAAAAAAGGAAAAGTGAATGCAACGGAACCGCTAAAAACTCTTAACTCCAACTTTGAGGGACATTTTCCTTCAAAGCAAATAAATACCCAATAATGATCTAAATCCAATCCAAAATCAACCCAAAGTAACAAAAGGCATAATAGAAAAAAAGGAAAATTTCCTCATGTACCCCTGAGGTTTGACGTAATTCTCAAATTACTCCTCATATTTGGGGAATTCCTCATATACACCTAAACTTTGTTTTTGGGCTCAAAATACTCTTATCATATACCAAAATTCAAGGGCAAAAATTTCCCAAGGTACCCTTGAAACTTAAACTTTGAACTTCAAAATTCAATAAGGTAGTGTTTGGAAACTTGTATTTCATTTCAAATAATGGAATTGAAATCTAGAATTTAATGTTTGTATTTCAATTCCTAATCATTGTTTTGTAAAGGGGGTTTGATAGAGGAGAGAGGAATAGGGGTTTGATGGAGGAGAGAGAAAAAGTATGGGGTTTAGTAAAGGAGAGAAAAATAGATATTAGAAAGAGAATTAGTGAAGTTGGGATATAGATATCTCATATACTTTTCGTAGGTTGGGATATGTATGAGGAGAGAATTTCAAATGACAAGTTAATAGCTTGAATTTCAAATTCTACTAATATAGGCTTTTGATAAAAATTTGGACAAATTTCATAATTTCAAATTCCATGCCATCCAAACAATAGATTTCATCAAAATTCAAAATTTGAAATGAAATCTTACTATCCAAACATAGCATAAGGGTATTTTGAGAATTATCTCAAGGGTATCTCAGGAAATTTCAAAAAAAATACCAAAATCAGATGAGAGTGTTACTTTCTCACAAATCACAATATGCAAATAAAAAAAAAAAATCTTATGAGTACAACCTAGAAGAAGAAAACCAGGATCCAGATAAATAGGTGGAGGAGCCTAGAAACATCTGGGTTGTGAAAATTAAAACCCAAAAAATAAAAAAAGGACATCATCGGGTGAAAAGAAAAGAAGAGCAAGTTTGCGTTTAGTAGGCAGTAGTGCATATATCATTAGTAGATGAGAAGAATCATCAAATCAGGTCCATCTTTGGTGTTGGAATTTCAGAGAAATGCGTAAAAGATGAATGAAACTACAACAACAACAACAACAACAACAACTGACATGGAAATGGAAATAACAGAGACGCCTCCTTCCAATGCCACACCAACTGATATGGCAGGTGGTTTCCTTGCATTGGCTCGTCAACTCGTCGATCAGGGCAACCCTTCTCAAGCTCTTCAAGCGGTACTTTTTCTCTCTCCTCCTTTTCTTGCTCCACTTCACTTTTCTTGTACCACTATCAATGCTAAATTTGTTGTTCTTTCTTGTTAAACGAATATTATAACTAATTTTGTAGACGATTATCACTAATCTATTATGTACAAAAGTTAATTTCAACTTGTTCATTTTCCTTAATCATCTTCATCTTCAAGATTAACTAGTTGTGTCCAAATTACTGAATAATAGATTACTTCTCTTTGATGTGGATCGACTATTAGGTTTAGTAGGATGTGGTAAGAATCCAGGTTAAAGCAATTTCAAATTTCAGCTACCGTGTATTCGAGCGCTGGAATTAAGTTTTTTTTGGAATTCTTGTTAGTTTCATGATCTCATGTAGATATATAGCCTTAAATTGTGTTAACATTTTGCACTTGATTTTTTGTGTGTGTATGTTTTTGTGTATTATAGCCTTAAATTGTGAGTAGGATAAGCAGCAGCGGTGACAGTGTGGTTCTGGAAAGAATTCATAGGCGGATTTTCGTACTCGCTGTGGGTTTGTGTGTGTAATCTTTGTGTTCTTGTTCATTGATATCCTTACTCTGCAAGCTGACTTTTCTTGGAGGTTAGATTTTTAGTGTAATGTGAAGCATATTGAAGAGCTGAAAAACCTAATGACTATGATTGATTTCAGGCTTTAGATGAATACAAACAGAACTGCGGTTAGACGCGTGGATTGTATAGGTTTTTAAATGATTAATGAACAAGTAAATGAGAGAGCAAGAGAGGAAGAGACAGAGGGAGTTGCTGTTTCATCTTCGACTTAATTATTGGACTACTAATGAATCTTAGTCACAGAAAACTGTTATGCCCTTAGGTAGTGCTTTGCTTCCTTCTCACAGCAATTAGGTTGCCAGATCAACGTCTCTTCTGTCTTGAGGCTAGTAAATCAGAACTTCTTTCTTAAATCCTCTTATTATTTATCGGAGTTCAAGATGTGGTATTCGAGTTGTGTGCCTGTGGCATGTACAGGAAGACTGCAAAAGAAGGACTCACTAACATATTCAGTGTGTTGCTGTGTTTGTGGTAATACTTGAATATATTTTTTTAATTAACGACATCTTGTTTAATCTCAATATTATAAAATATGGTATATAATATCAATATTGTAAGAACCACTAGTTTTGTGTTCTGCTTTTGAACTGTTCAGTGTTCGCTTTGTGTAAGTGTAAGCAATACTGATAATAAGATCAGTAATCTTACGGCCAATCGACCAGATTGGTAAAATAGAGTGGAACCCAAGGGTCCTGCCAAATACTCGTTGCTGCCCCATCTCCAATGACTCTACACACCTTTTTTAACCACACCTTCATGGATTTTTTGCTAGTCACTAAATTTCTGTGCTCTCAGTTCTCCTCTTAGGTCTAATGTCCCCCAGTTTAATTTGGGATGGGCTCTTAAAGAAGTGGACGAATTTGTGGGGTGCACTCTGCAATCTTTCCATCTCCTAGATGTGGCGTGGACTGCAGTGCTAAATTTGTGTGTGATTTGCATAGCATCTGCTGCTCCTCTTTGTGAACTATGGAGCTTTGCTGTCTATTGTGGTGTAGACTTTGGAGCTTTGCTGTCTATTGTGGTGTAATGTAATACCTCTAGAATGCCCGAAATTGAGATTATTCTCATTTGCACATGCTTTAGGTCCTGTCTATTGCGGTGCACATGCTTTAGGTCCTGTCTGAAGTTAACTGACACAGGAGTTTTTTGTGCTTTGAGTGCCCAACAAAAGACAAGGACTTAATCTGTAATGTATCTTACTGCGCTATTGTCATGAATAAATGTTACCAATGCGCCTGTTTTTCTTTTAAGCTGTAGATATATGATATCATGTGCATTCAGCATCCGGTGTGCATTAGATCTATATAAGTAGAATGATTAAAAATGTAGGTCATACTAATGATCAGTTTGGTCAATTTTTGTCCCAAATAGGTAGTTATGGCTATGAGAACAAAAGGAGGAGAGGAGGCTGTTCTTTTCATCTTGCAACGTGCGCGTGAGCTATACAGGTCAAAACTACAGGCAAGTGCTGAAGCTGATCAACTTGCTTCTTTATTTGCTGAGTGTGTAATTGCTGAAGCTCAGCCCACAGGAAGCGAACCATCATCGTCCCCGCCACCATTATTCTCATCATCACCAGCACCACCAAGTGTGTCTGTCTGTGAATCTGATTCTTATGGAAAGTCAATTTTGGCAGAGACAGGAAGAAAGCAAATTGTGCTCGATGCCTTCTCGGATGGCAGTAGTTTCATCTGTTTGCAGTGTGGTGGTCTTGTTAGCAACCATCGTAAAGATGAACATTATACTTACTGGTGTCAGGTTTAAGTGCATCTTGAGAATATTGCTGTGATGGTCTTGTTAATAACATAATGCCAGGCGCTTTGTAAAGCTGATATATACAATGCCGTCATAAATTTGTTTGGTTTTTCTGTCGAAAATGCTATATTTGGTTGTATGAGAGAAAAGGATTGCTGCTATATGCTTAGGCGAGGCCATGGAAGGTGGTAAGTACATGGTTTACATAATAGGTCGAGATTTATGTTCTGTTTCAAGCCAGCTTTGGAACGTCATCAGTTTTTTTACACCGCCTTCCTCTTCATAACCATCCATTTAATGCCTTCATTTGTTCTATATTAATTGCAACTCATAGAGATTCACATCTTCCAATAGATAATCTAAAATTTTAATGCCTTCAATTATCTAAAATTAATACTTCCTCAGTAACAAAATAGATATTACACTTTGAAAATTGCATTATTCGTCTGTTACATTTGACCATGCATTTTATAGTTTTAGATAAAATCAATCGTTACTATATGATATGTTGTTGGATTCGGTTCAATGGACACTTTTATAATATTAACTTCCTATAATTTTTACTAATACACAAGTAAAGTTATTAATGGTTAAAGTACTGCATCGACAAGCATGAAAGTCAACGTGTAACATCTATTTTGTTACGGATGAAGTATTTTGAATGTATATATGTTGAGACTAATCTAACAAGATTCAATATGACTATGTTTATCCTTGTGTAAAAAGCATGATAGATGTACATAATATCATCTAACCTCTGCCTCGCATGTCACCTTTGTCATCTTTGGTAACAATTGCAACACAAAAGAGTATGCAAGTCCATTGACGTGTAGTTATATTGAACATATGTATATTTGTTTGCGTTCTACTATCATCGCCACCTCAAAAATTATGCTTTTAATGCCGGTTTGATTTATTGATGGTAAGTTTTTCTCTGAAAGATAAGAAAGAAAGAGAGTTGCTCAGGTGACTGCTAAAAATTCTGTTACTTTTAAACGATCAGGATCAACAAACAGAACTCTTCTTAATCTCCAGCAAATTTGGAAACCTTTACTGTAATTCAATCACTTCTTATATAGTATAATTCAATCAATGTGCTACATACATCAAGCATAAAAGCCTAGTACAATCCAATAAGTTTAGCTAATACAATTTCCTACTTTTTTTTTTTATAATATATTAACAAAATTAATCCTGTGTTTACACACTGCAGACTATACGAGACTGCCTACAGACCAAAAACACAACAATAAAGGGAAATAAAAACCACCCTTCATTTACATTATCATTACATATGTCATATCAAAGAAATCCTTATTCACAAAATAAAACCTTATAAAACGAGCGTTAGAAGCCGTCAGATGGAAGAAGACGACCAAGTACCAGAAATGTCAATGCTGGAGTTAACCAGCTTGTGTTTTCCGCTGACTGCTTTGGCATAAAACTGGTAGCATCATCACTGCTTTACAAGATGCTCCCTTCTGCCCAACAAATAACCTCTAAAGAATTAAACACCAATGCATCCAATTCATTATAAAAAACCATGTTCTCCAAGACATACATAATGGGCCACTGTATATAACTGCATTCTTCTAACCTGGAACAAATGAATGGACAAAAAGTCTGAAAATAGTGTTGAAATATCTTGAGAGAAATTCAGAAAACAAAAGCCAGACGTCTTTGGTAACAATTGCAACACAAAAGAGTTCAAAATTCCAACTTGACTAAATCAATTCATCAACTTTAACTCATACAAGAAACAACATAACTGTACAGGATTGCGTTTTTTACAAGTTTGGACAGATGAAAGAAAGATATGGGACATAAAGCTGTGATTTAACTTCGACGCAAAGGAAACAGTGAAGTATTCAACCAGTGCAAGTCATGTGTCTATTCCCAGACACTAACTCATATAATCAAACTGATTAGTTCATAAACCACCCCGTCACTATGTTTCAGTCGTCAGAGGACATAATGAGCTGGTATGCTAAAAGATTCAAGTAAAAGATTTCTCTGATTATGTCTAATATCATGACTTGAAAGAGTTCCCACATGCGCTCGCCAAGAGCACTAAGAATATCTCAGCTCCACTCATGATTTGACAAACTTTTCACTCGATTCGTTTCTTAGTAAAGAAAATCCAGCCAATTCTGTTCCCATGAATTTTCTTTTTGCAATGAGGCTACAGCATATATAAGGGACTGTTCCGTTCAAAAAAGGAAGGAAGCAAAAGGAATTGAGAGGAAAAGAAAACAAAGAAAAGAAAATACATCAATTTTTTTTGTTTGGTTCTGAAGAAAATTAATCCCAATCCCTTTTTTCAGCTGTTTAGTTGCTAATAGTAAAAAGGACATGGCTATTTTCGGGTGGTTTACCTTCAAATGGCAGCGTTGACAAACCCCAAGTCCGCCCCAGTATCGCCTCTGGTCATTGGGAAAGGCAATGTCAGTAACTGGATAGGGTTGTTGCGAGTTTGTGATACAGAAGGTGGTTGGTTTAGTGACGCAGGTACTAGTGAAGTGGATGATAGCGACAGTGAAAAGTTGGTGAGAGGTGTGGATGCCAGGATGGTGCTCGATTATCTTGGAGGTTGAAAAAAATTTCAACTTTATATTCTTTCAATTTTCTTGATTCGACAAGAACGGGAGTTTGATTCACTCGAAAGTGGGAGGCATCATCTCTCTAAAGTCAAAACTAGAAAAAGGCGAAAAGGAATTGCTAAAAAGGCTCAACCAATCATCAACCAAGGTACTAATTTACTTTCATTTCTTGATTCTCGTGAACCAAATGCCGCAATTATTACATGTTCAACACATAAAGCCTATGTGAATAATCCTATTACTTGATCAGGCTTCCGACACATTAACTCCCTACCATAAAAAGAGTCGTACTATAAATAACATCAGGGACAAACACTATTAAACATAATGGGACGATTTCAGTGCATCTCTAGATGCTTCCCCTTCCCCCCCCCAAACAAAAACGCTGATGCTATAGATGGAAAGGAATACATGCACTCCCACCATTAGTCCATCAAGGCTTAATACTTCGTTTGGATAGGAGGAAATGGAGAGAAAGGGAAGGAAGGGAAAGGGAGGTGAGCAAGTTCCGTTGTTTGGATAAGGGATTGGGGGAAGGATCCATTTACCCTCCCTCTTTAATAAAGATCATCCCTCCCAAATTGAAGAGATTTGGAGGGGAAATGGAGCTTCATCTTCGATTCTTCCCCCTCCCTCTCTTTCCCAAGCCCTTCCTTTCCCTCCAAACAAAGTGTAAATGATCAATTAACATGCAGATGGTGGTACAATGCTATAAACGGCATTACAAGCATCAGTACTTAATATTAATGGCATGTTTATGCTTGCCAAACAGATAATTAGTATGCAATAGATAAGAAAACACTCACCTATATAGGTATTGCTAGTCTAACTCTGACGTATGTGTGGATGTACGTGGAGGTCAAACCACACAAAGCACCATGACAAAGTATTACATCATATCTATCAATGCCTGCTGCCGAGGCTTCGCCTTCACAATTGTCTCATCACAGTGCTTAATCCATTCTGACAATCTCCATGGTTTTTGCCATTTCCATTTGAACTGTAATATCCACTGGTGATGACTCCTCTTCCATCTCCATAGCTTACCAGCTTGTCCTGCAACTGCTAATTTCTTCATTGATGACTGTCCAATTGGTACCATCTGCGTACAGAGGAAAAGTCCTTTTTCATGAAGGAAACAGAGGGAGGCTAGCTCACAGAAGGAAGCAAGAAACAGAAAACCAACCTTTTCGGATCAAGATATGCTGCCGATTCTTTGATTTGACCATTAGCAATACCAGGGGTATACTTCAACTGTTTCTGAGCAGGTTTTGATATTGGAGAAAATGGGCCACTCATGTCGTGAGTGTCGTCAACTGAGTGTTTTACTGATCCTTGTGAATTATTCTGCTCAGTGACAAATGTAAATTAGATCAGACTACAAAAAGTTGAAAAGAAAAAGGAAATATATAAGAGGTCAAGAATTTTAAATAAAGATAAGAGAATAGAGCACACATAACAATCGTTCAAGAATCTGAAACTAGCATTGCCAAATCTTAACTAGACTTCTATATCAAAGGGCTTTTGGGAGTGAATCATGCAAATTACTACCTCCATTTCCCATTAAGTGCATCACTTTCCTTATTTGGAATAGTCACAATAAGTGCAACCAAGCTCAAAATGGTTAAAAAATGTTTAATATTATTACAAATATATCACTTAAAAGCAAGAGGGGACCAGTACTTTTTTGTTTCACAACTTGAATTACCTTACTTTATTCTGTCCCTAACTTTCTCTTTCTACATTCCTTGGTATTCCCCCACTTTCTCTATGATGCACTTACTGAGAAACGGAGGAAGTATTAAATTAGAACCTCAGAGTCACTCAAGTCAAATTATGATACTCCAGGTAGGATAGTTTGAACATATTTCAGGTTCTAATTAATTAGGATTCACAGGAGTCAGGAGACAAATAACTTGCCAGGCTTGAAATGCATCTTAAAAATACTCCACAAAAACTAAACTTCATCTCACCGATGCAGATGTGGCAAGAGCAACAGCAACTGCTTGCTCTCTCAATTTGAGGTCCTTTTCCACCTCCTTTCTCCGTGTTTCACTCTGCCTCAAGAGACCTACTAGTTCTTTCAGATGCTCCTTCATTTCCTTCATTTCAGTTTCCTTGTCATATAACTGACATCTGTTAAGAAACAAGACTAATATGAGCTCCAATGTTGACACATAAGTTTTCACAAGAAAAACTACTGAAACAAATCATTAACAGTCTAACAGAATATCATGCAGGTCATCTTCCAATCCAAGATTTAAAACATCATCAAGGTTAACAATTACATGCATAAAAGATGATTCAATTCAATACCAAACATGTTTTATACATATATTTCTGATTACGAATTATTTTCAAAGCTGTAGAATACCATCAATGAAAAAGAGCAAAACCATTGGAATTTTAGATCTTGATGGTGATTTTTTTCTCTTTTGGATGAAAGTTTGTAAATTGTCTTAAAATCCAGAATACCAACCAATCAAGGCAGTACCATTCTGAAGCTAGATCAGCATTACACTCATCAGAATGTAATGGACAACACCAAAGAGGAAGATATAGAGATTAGAGCAAAGAGACTGTCTGATCCACATGTGGAGCAGCAACGAACACAGACACAATACACTGAATATGAAAAAAAGAATATTTAAAGATGAATCAATTTTGAAACCAATCAATAATTATAAGAACCTCGTATCTCCAAGAGAATTGAACATATATTGCAGCAAACTTTTGGCATCTCCCATTGATCGCAACTGGTTCCAGCGACCACGATTACTAAAAGCACGTTCCCTCTCTTCTGCTTCTGAAAGTTGTGAAGCCATTGCCACTAGGGAATTGGATGATATGCTCAGCATATTTTCCAGAGATGTGATTCTAGCCATCCTTGCATGCGGTGAAAGGGAAGATAATCTGCATATGATCACGATCAAATATTTCATTAACCATAATTGCAACAGAAATCAACTACCTTTCTAACTGCTAAGGCAGTCTATATGATTCTTTAGTAACTGGGGCAACAGATTCCTAACTAAGAATTTGCATGAATTGCACCTTGAGAACCCATTCTTTCCTTTAGGAGTGCTTAAGCCCTTTGAAGCAAGCTCTTCCAGTTGTTTCAACACAGACAACTCCTCTGCAAGTGCAGTACGTCTGGAGAAGGCAGAACCATCATCAAATGTATTGTAAACCAATTCATGGATGCTGACTTGTGCATATACCAATTCAAACAGAATACATACACTGGAGTGTGTTTCTCATATTCAAAACGCACTTCATGGACGTTTACCATGACTTCTAACTCGTGATCAAGCCAGCGTTGCAATGTTTTCTCGTTGGTCTGAGATGCAAAAGACTCCATTAACAAAACATAACTGGACAAATATACTTGAGATTGGAAGATAACTAGAAAGTACACATGGATATTACCTGCCCATTCGTTCCATTGCCATTAGCGACAACTGGAAAATTGCAGAGAACAAAATAAGAAACCAAGCATTAGGAACAGCATAGACGGAAATTAGAATACAGCATTCCTAATACTAATACTATTATCTTCTGATGCACAAGGAAATGACAAGAACATATAATATACAAGTGTCCTGATTTACATATTTCATTCAATTTAATTAGGGTGAAATATTTATATACATTCTTAGGATGGGCGGAGGTACACTAGGATATCTTAGTTGTGGCCTCTAGGATACTAGAAAAAACAAATCACAATACCATAGGAACTTTATTACTTTCAGCACTGAGGGTGCTTGAATATAAAACTTAAAATAACCACATAGTACCTTTATTGCTGTTTTTAGGCTCAGATATAATATACGTCTACAAGAATGATACCTGAGTTATCACGTGCTGAAGATTTACGAGCTTCAAGCAACTCCTTTAATCTTTTGGTCGCCATTGCAGCTTCTTCTGTTTTTCTTTGCAGAACCTGAGAGAGTTAAAAAAATTGCTTACAGCATCTAAACTGGAAGGGGTCACAAGCATTATCAGGTTTGTGATTCTCATGAGCAGAACTTACAGACTCAGAAATATGCTATAGACAGTAGAAACTGATAGACATGGCTGGAAAAAAATCATACAATTTCTGTGTTGGAGAGGATATATCGGCACAGCACTTCATCAAACAATAAACAAAACAAAGTCTTATTCCACTTAAAATTATTGGAAGTGAATTATTTCTCAGAGAAAGGCACACGGTTTCAATGAATTTATTTGCACTTAACTCTCCAAGGGATATATTTCTATGTGATATGCCTCACAATTATATTCTGTCAAGAACAAGAAATCCTTACGCCAAAGCTCGGTAAGATAGGAGTTAATGGCAACAATATACAAGAGCAGTAAAGGGAGCAAGTAATAGTAAAACTGGCATTTTAGGAACCAGAGAAGAAATTGATAGTTAGGCTACACGTTGATATTGATGATGTCATTAGGCTTTAGCACTAATGAGAACACAGACTTTAACATGAAAAATTGCAACAGCCAACATCCCTCAGATATGTTAGCGAATGAATGATTGTGAATATGGCATTTAATCACGGGTTAAACTCAATGAGCAAGCTTGAATTTTGGGGCAATAAATTTCAACCTAAATGATCTTGGATGAAAGATAAATAAATGGGCAAGCAAATGGAGGCTTACCAGTTTCTGACGTTGATTTAGAGCTTGAAGCTTATGCCTCTCATATTCGTTCCTCCTACCCTCCTTACGTAACTGCTTCAAAAAAGTACAACTAATGAATAAACAACAACAAGATGTTTAAATTGTTAATTGATAGTAATTATTAAAGGCCAGCCTGGAATATAGAATACAAAGAAGAGAGCAAAAGAAAAGTGTGTAAAAGTAAGAGAATAGAAGAGAAGCAAGAGACGGCAACAAATAAAAAAGAAGGGAAGCTCGCTCATAACAAGAAAAGAGCAAAGTGAACAGCACCTGTAGAAGTTCCTTTTCTCGAGAAGCTCTCCATTGTCGAAATTGTTCTGCCTCTTGCTTGATTTTATGTTGCAATTGAACCTAGATTTAGTGAGCAAGTCAGTAGAATGCAATCATTGGTATTTCGATTTTGGACATGCATAATGTGAGTAGGAATTCAACCTTCTGCGCTTTTATGAATTGTATCTCCTCTTGCAAGCGTTTTGCTGCTTCTTCACTTTTATGTTTTTGTTTCAACAGCTGAACTTGATTCTCTTGTTTCTTTTTTAAATCGAGAATCTACAATTGTACATTGAAGAGAAGATTAAAAACATTTGACAGACATGAGTGATAATCAGTTTGCAACGTTAAAGGGGAAAAAAACCCTACCTGTGCCTCAAGTGCCTTCAATTTCTGAGAATGAACATCTTGCAGTTTTTGCGTTTGACCATCAGAAGAAGCAGCAAGATTTTCTATCTCAGCTGAAAGCCGGTCTCGTTCTAGCTGCAGTCATTAAAAATAACGCAAGTGAGCAGAAAAATAAAATAGGTTTCTTGGAAATCTAGATAAAAGTATGAATTCTATAATTTAAATTGAACCTGGACAGCTTTTTTCTCATCCTCAAGTTCCATTAGTTTCTTCCCAAAATGCTGTTTAAGAGTCTCAGTATCTGCTTCTCCAAAAAGCTTCATCTCAGACTGCAAAGAAGAACATATAGTCTCAAATAAGTTGCAGAATTTGTAACCCTGTCACTAAACCGGCTTCAGAATGTGTGTTTAGACTAAAGTGTAACTTAAACCATTGTTAGAAGTTAAATGGTCCAAAAGAAAAACAAGGATAGATTTGAATATGCTATGAATTCAAGTAATTAAGCAACAATTAAGGGCAAATAAGATCAATAAGGGCAAAGATAGTTATGTTTTTGATAAAAAAGAGTTATTTTATCAATATACAGTTATACACCCTCAACTTTCGAGAGGTTGAGGTTCTCTCCCAAAATGCCAAACCCACTTTTCAGTATTTTCACATGGCCTTTCTCTTTCTACCCTTCTAGATATTTATTACATCAGCTAACAAACTTTTAAGCCAATATTAAAAGACTGATCTACCCTCACATAATTGCCTCACTGATTATTCTCATTTCCCTGATCCTTTCTCCCCTTTGTAGCATAAGTCCACATCACAGGTGGTCTGGCCTGATGCATAGTAGAATAGTGGTGACTCTCAAGATAATCCTTTATGATAGGATCGGATTGTAGAAGTAGAATCGTAGGATCGTGGAATCCTACAAAATTAAGATTCTACGTAGGATTGGGATCGATGAGGTCCTTCCGTACGTAGAATCGTAGGATTGTAAGATCCGGATTGGGATTTTGATAACAATGATAGCCACTGTGAAAGATTAGATGGAAATAGATTGTCAAATGTTTAGACATGTTTCGAATTTATATTAAAAAAAAAAAAAGCATCTTAAGGAGCAATAGCTGTCAATACAATTTGATTGGAGGCGATAGCAGCAACACAAGTACTGCATGATAAATCAACAGTAGATGTGTTTATTGTAGTAAAGAGACAAACTCCGGATACTTTTTATCCTATTAAAGATGACTAGTTGCTCAACTCTGCAATGCACCAATTGTTACAAATTCTCTAGAACATCATAGATAATAAGGCAATTGGGAGATAACTGATGAACTGATGCATCATACAATCTATAACCATCCACATGTTTGATTCAGTTGTTTGATCACTTTGATGTAACTTCAGTATTATAACATAGCGACCAACTCAAATGAGGTCAATTGGCACACCAGTCCGACTACATATCATGCAGTATTAAGTCAATGGGTTCCAGTTGGAGGAAGTGAGCAATCTCTACATAACTTTGGAGAATTAAGTATGTGAAAACTTTCTCCATCCGACGATTTTGCTTGTATATAATTCACATGAGCATATTAAATTCTGGAGGCAACATCTTTGATTTAAGTAAGTCTTATTTAGACAAAACTGATGATTAATAACATAGGACAGAGAAATGGTTTTATCATGATATGTCAATTGTCATACCTCTTTCTGCTGCAGACGTTTATTCAACTCGTTTAATTCTTTGTCCATGGTGTTCTGAAGAACCTTGTGCTCCCATTCCTTTGCAGCTTCCTCATCTATGTCTTTGGAATCACCTATTAAAATTTGCAGTTCTATTATAATTTCTCTAATGGTTACCTCAATAAACATACTTCAGAAGCAGCTCAGAGAATAAAAAGTAATCAATACAAAAACATCTTGATGGACTCTTTTTAAAACTAAGGGCAATTACATCCCCACTTTTCAGCACTGAGGCTCATTGGAAAACAAAGGGCAGTTCTCTCTACAGGCTAAAAATCATGATAAAGATTAGCAAAGTTTCGGAAATCCAAGAATAGAAAACCATACCCATAACGATTTCACCCATTGTATAATCAGATGAATCCATACTTTGGCGCCTCTTATGCCCCTCATTTTTCAGTGAACAGATTTCTCCACCGTGGTCCTATACTCCAACTTATCAGTACAATGAAATGAAAAGAGAAAATATTGCTACTTTTACTATAGAACATGTATAATGCAAGAGAATCAATGTAGTAAAGAATCCCATGCAGGAAAAACAATGTCACGGAGAGAATCCAGGGTCTAGACTGAATTAAATCAAGAATATATCACCTACCTGACCCAACGTATCACCCTCATCACCAGCATTATATCCACTGCGGTATTTACTAAGCTCTCGACGGAGATCCTCATTAGTTGATTCAAGCCAAGAAATCCTCTCCTTTAAAGCCTACAATTTAATGTCATTTAAATGACAAAAATTTATGCAGCCAAGCAGAGATAACATAAAGACTTGCACAATTTCTATACCTGTACTTCATTCGAAGATGCCCCTCCACCTCTTGCACAAAGTTCTGCTTGTAAATACTCAAGCTGCTGCCGCATCTTAATCATCTCATTGGATATTGGATCTCTATTGATCTATTACAAACAATAAAGTACAACTCTAAAGTTAGCTCTGTTCCTATTTGGCCATAAAGCCAAAAAGTTCATATACTAATATCTTGTAGAAAGGACATGTTATGCTTACCACTGGCTTGTTCTGAATATTCCGTGCACGATTTGCATACTTAAGTGTGTTAAGTGTCTCTTCAGCGTTAATATCAGCCGGACTGATGCAAGCTGGAAAACAGATATCCGGCATAACTGGCATTAGAATCGGGCTTAACAGAATACATTGGAGCGAGAGAATGTAAAGAAGGAAAAAGTAACTGCTCATATTTTTTATGCTGACACTGTGCATCAGGGAATATTGTACCAAATCAGACGTCCTACATGTTAGCTAATGATGCAGTCTGTAGGAAGTTTAGAGAAACGAAAAGCTCTCTAAGAGTTTGCAAAAGATGTGGTACTGGAATTACAAGATGAATGCCAACAAGCAAAGTCAGCACAAAAGTAGCAAGAAGAATATATAGAGTTTATCATGGCAGTCGGCAGACAAGTCGAAATGGAAATACTATGCAGCAACACCCTGAATTTCCAACCAAAAAGATAAAACATAATCCTTCATATTACCTAACTATTTTATACAACCAAACCTGTAAACAACTGCCGAAGTCTTCCTGCAATGCTTGGGCTAAGTAACTGGGGTAAGCAGAATTTTGCAAGCACAAAAAAGCAAATGTATGAAAGGTCACATGAAAAGAGTAGCTTGTGAAACTTTTTAGTTGAAAAGTTGACGCAATATGGAATTAATGATATACTATATGACAAAGACCAAGTATATGCTAGCTAGCAGTTCAGAATCAGCACAGCATAGACGATGGAGCAATGCAGTTGATTTACCATCACAAGTATAACAAATTTCATCCCAAATATGAAGACGGATTTCGAGATAAGACAATTACCAATCATAACAGTCCTGCTGTTGCCACCAAGTGAATCCTGAAGGAAAACATGACATTAGACAAAGTGCTCGAAATATAGTTGCAATTTATGCAGAAATGAAAGCTGTTCACTAGCACTTTCTTACAGCTTGTGACTTGTCCCCAAGGTCACATGTCAATACTCTTTTAAGTTCTAAGAATATCGTTCTTAGCAAAGAAGACAATACTATCTGCTAACACAAGTTGAATGATTTCCCAACCATGGCACGGCAACACCGAAAGATTCTTAAGTTCAAGCAACAACAAATGGCATTTAGAACTGATCTAAATCAATCTGGGCTCTTCACTGATTAAGAAGACTTTATGTCCCAACACTAAATGAGAGGGCGTGGTCGGACATATCCAGATACTTTATCAACCAATGTTTTTCTACATTGATAACTCAATCATGCAAGCCTGAGACATCATTCAATAAAAGACGACCACTGATGAGTCCATTACAACAGCATAATATCTTATTGTATCTTGAATTAAGCAATTTTAGCACATACATAGAACATTAAGATCCAAGACACAGATGATGCAACAACTTAATGAATAAATTGAGACAATAATTCAATAATATATCCAAATTTATATTAGTATATATGCTAATGAAATATGGCAGTGAGAATTGAAGTTGTGTCAAACCTGCAATAATCGAGTCAATTTACTGTCTCGGTAGGGAACATGTAAACCTTCTTTCCTCTTTTTCTCATCACCAAGAGCGCTGATGACATTACCCAGGGCAAGAAGACCCTTGTTTATATGAACTCCTGTTTAAGTGAAGCACTGGTGAACTTCCTCATGCTATAACATAAAGTCACAGAATAAATAAAAGATGCGCAATAAGTGGATAAAATGCCGACCAACCTTCTTTAAAACGCATGCCATCAGAACCTGTTCTTTTTGCACGCTCAGACCCAGCCAGATCTACTAAATGTAATTTAGCTGACAGGTATTCTTCGTTCATGCTTTCATTGACATTGCCATCTTCAGGATTACCATGACTAGGCTTGCGCATCTGCTCTAGCGTTATGGTGAAGATTGCATGTGAACGACTACAAACAATGAATGTATTGCTAATGTAAGATTGACATGGTCAACTATTTCGGTGACACCCTTTCAGTTAAATAGTTCATATATTAACAGCCCACCATTCCCAAATAGAAAAGAAAGACAGACAACAAAATTAGACATGACAGCCATTACTTCAGCAGTGGATACTGACAACAGGTCAAAAATAACAATCTATCGAGAGAATTGCATAGTCAGTCTTTCTGTTACTTGGGCCCTTGACGAAACTGCTTCACAACATACAACAAGCAGAAGACAACTTCGTGACACCCATGATTAGTCATTTGCGATTTGCAATACAAATATGAAAAAATTGGTAGCAGTTATTGATTCAGCTCCCCTAAAGATTCTCTCAATTATTCCACAATATAAACATACTCTCATGAGGCTTCTACATACCGCATGGTGTCTGAGAAACAATTCCCAAGACGCATTGAAATGTTATCTCCCAATGAGTATTCTTATATCAACGTAGAAACTTTTTTTCTCTCATTTTCTTTGTACCCCATTTTTCAGAATAATCCAATATCAAGTTTGATGGCATACTCCAAAATGGACATATTTATTTGCAGTACATGGTGGGGTGTATATTGACTCAATATAGAAACTCCTGAAGATATAAAGTTCATTCTGATAATGTCTTGATATACACCTGGATTGGTTGTTCATGTTCGTACTCCCAGTAGCACGGCAAAGAGATCCTTGTTCAAGACACGATGCCATCTCTTTCAGAGATCTGACCTCTACTTCAGTAGATCCCGCTAGAGTAATAACACCATTAGACGATTCACGTATCTGGATTGGTGGTTTTCCAGGTACATTTACTTTTCCTGTATTAGCAGTTTCTGATTTCGTCGATAGCGAAGAATCCAGTAAATCTCGCACTTCCTCTTTGAGAATCTGCGGAATTAAAAGTCTAGTCAAACAAATTACCAATTGTGGACTGGGATAGCCAATCAAAACGGTTAAATAGCTGGAGCTTTTAGGTATCCATACAGGAGCAAACATGCGAATTTAAATGCAAGTCAGTTACCATCAAGCAGTCACTAATTGCAAGAAAAGTGTTTGAGAATCCCCACTAAATCAGAGGTTATGAGCAGAAGATAGAACCACAAAAGCTTCAATACAACGGGAAACCACTCACAAAAGGATTTGTAAGGTCAACCAGAGCTCATAGAGGAAACACTCAATAAAAGAAAGAAGACACTTGCTAAAGTATTGGAATTAGTAGAAAGATTGAAAAAGAAATCGGTTTTGAGGAAGATAGATCAAAAGCCAAAAATCAGAAAAGTAATCTTATAGGGTTGCATTTGCAGTAAACACAGTAAGAACATTAGAAGTAGTGGCCACCCAAACTACAGGTGACAAGCAGCTAAGGTGGTTTACAACATACGCTGTTAGTATTATAGCCTTATAGGTACCTATGGAAAGCATCTCTATGAATGCTGCACTGATAGGAACCGTCAAACCAAGAAACAGTTTCCCTGTTTTCAAGAGGACATACGCAAGACAGAAAGAAAGAAAAGGAACCTAGGCAAAGAGAGATTCGGGTCCTTAACCATGGATTCCAATATAAGAGATCTTGTAGAACTTATTGATGAGGCCCTACCGATTAGAACTACACAAAAAAATAATCCCTTGTAGACACTAATGGAATTCAATCCGGAATTCTTTTGAATTCTTCACTACCCTGAGAAGATGCAAGTGATTATTTGGTTTATTTACTTTCCTAGGAAAGGGAACAAACTAAAGCTACTCTAAGTCTCTATATATTAATTATACTCCTTCTGTTTTTTAGTTTCAATCTTTTTTGACTTTCACATTGCCATCGCACAACTTTCACCATTATATCTTATATTATCTAGTAGTAAAATTATATATAATTTTAAATTTTAAAAATTTGCATTGAGATGAATCTTTTGGTTAGTATATGAATAGAGCCAAAAGTCAAATTGTTGCAACTAATATAAAAAAAGGGAATAATATAAAAAAAGGGAATATATAAGTAAAAACTAACACACCCAGTTAAGTATTTAATCATTTGTTCAATATTTGAATAAAGTCGTAATACGTCATACTATTATATAGTATCGATGAATTCATTAGAATGGTAGAAAATTCCTCTGTGAAACATTGATTACTTCCATTACAAGAGTTCTATATAGATCATGATTGTTTATGTAGTTACACAAATTTAACTAAATGACCAAGTCAGAAAGGAGATATTCAAAGAAAAGGACCAACCTCGATAAATGAAACATGCAATTGGAATTCAGTTTCATTCTTCAATTTTCCAATTTTGCTGAATAATGCATTCATAACTTGAGGAATTATTCCTGTATGTCCACCTTCTTTGAATGCTGTACCCATAGTATAGGTTTTCCCTGACCCTGTCTGCAACATGAAGGAAAAATCACTATCTTGTGTAGTAATAGGTCACATTGATATAACTGTCATGTATAGCACTTTTATACCACATACTAAAGTAAAGCTTACCTGACCATAAGCAAGGACCGTTGCATTGTACCCCTGGAATAAACCATCAACAAGTGAAGCAACACATTCTTCAAACATAGAAGAAGATGGAGAAGCAGAACTCCCATAGACATGATCAAATGTAAAGGAATGTGTCCCGATTTGCACCTGTAGTGTAAAAATGTAGAATATTACCAACAACAATTACTTAACATTTTTTTTCATAAGAATGAATTTTAAAAGAATTAAGGGCTCATCTTAGAACTAGAGTATCCTACAAAGAACCATTATATTCCTAGTTAAATGTGTTTGTTAGATATGTACGTGATGTTGTTACACAAGGGAGTTGTGGAGTTTGGGTGTAACATGAAATAAGAGGATTAATTGAAATTTTTAAGATTTTGATTAGGTACTCCTGCACCACATATAGCTGTGCACCCACACCTAGTTGTCTATAGAATCCAAAGGTTGGCAGAAACTTCGGTGCTCCCGCATCACTTGTAACGGTGCGTCCGCACATGCTTTGGTGTTCCAACACCACTCATAACGATGCTCCCGCACCTAAGTCAAAAAACGCGAATTTTTCGCGTTTTTTCTGATGTCCTTTGGGGCAAAACAAAGTGTTGTTTCAGGCATTTTTCCTCTGTATTTTCCCTATACTATTAAAAGGGATGTATCATATGCAGAGAATTGTATCAAATCATTCTCATACTTGCTTAAAGAGGTCTTCCTAGAATTTTTCTCCACATACAAACTCTTGTAGGAATAGAACTTCACATCAACCAAGTCTTATTTCTTTTTCTTCTTCATGTCTTATAGGTATTACCGTGTAACTCGTTGATCATAGTAGGTCGGTAAATTACACATCTCCTCCTCCACCTTTATAAGTAGTTAAGCACACCCAGGAGGCCAGGACACTTCAAAATTTTCAAATTTAACATGTCCACTCTTTTTTTTTCATTATATAGGAGTATATGGAATCATATCTTTAACTTCCTAAGAGATAGAAATAGTATCTCATGAAATATATTTTCCATAATAACTTATTAATTAGTAAATATGTTAGTGCCAAAGATCCTCAGGTCTGTACATAATATTTAAAGTCATGGTAAAAGCAAATAAGATAAAAAGTATCCATACATTTAAAGAGCTGATAATCTACAAGGTAGTGCTTTTTGCGGTTCAGTACTCAGCATTAGATACAGTTATTATTATTTCACTCTCGAAGTATTGTATGCTATGCTTCAATATCCTACGAAGGTAAATGAGGTCTCATATATAGCAATTTCATAGTTATTCTTGACTCCTTTAATGCTCTAAAAGGAAAGAAAATAATATTACCTCTCCTTCCATTTTCGGAAGATTGTAACTAGCAAGTATTGGTTAGAGGCTTAGAGCAGTAACTAACATGAATTTTTTTTCTAAAGCACATTTACTTTCCTAAATGATGAAGCTGTTCTTTCAAAAGATGATTAGTAAACTGCTTATGTCAGAGCTGCACACTGGCTTGTCACATTAAGAAAACACTTTCCACATTGAAGCAGTAACTGGTTATCATAATTTTGTTCCTTTCGCTTCTACTCTATTTTCTAATTTTTTAAAAAAATTTTACCTTCCACAGTTCCACTTCTACTTTTCCTTTGACACACACTTTCCAATATTAATTTTTTCCACCAAAATTTTAGAAGGAGAGTGCAAACTTTTTCTCTTGCAGAAAGCACGAAATTGACCAAAAAATTGACAGGATAAAGACAGCTCAACTCAACTTTATATATTACATGTCTTCAAATAGATATAATCATGACATCCTCCTTTTATCATTTATAATCTTGCTTGTTACATGTAAGGAGAAAAAAAATCGACTTTTTGTCAAAATCAGCATAAAAGTACCAGCCATGTAATGATATCCAAACATTACCAAAAAAAAAAAAAAAGAAACACCGATGGAGAATGTTGGGACATTTAGCATGAAATACATTGATTGGGATATATGAACCAACTAGGATTAGGGAAGTGTGAATTGACTAAAATGTTATGAATAGGATATTTCCAACTAATAATTATGTTAGGTTTTTGTATGGAGACCTCTAACAATACAGCTAGTGCAATGTTGAGAAGATAACTTTGTCCAAGCCAGATTTTGTGAATTGAATTGTTTGGGGCTTCGGCTCAAGGGGTCGCATCTCCCCTATGTGGTTACTATGGTGCCTTTCACGAGTGCTGCTACCTATTATGACTGGATGTTAAAGAAGTACGTGAAAGGGAATATCTCCTCGTGTAATATGTCCGAGGTGTCCACGGATGTTCCATGGTTAAAGATGTCCAAAACAAGCTTATAGTCAAGCAGTTTAAAAGCCATAAAATGAAAAGATAATATAAAAAGGAAACAATTTCATTGCCATCTTCAAACACAAGAACATAGTGCATAGTACTGAACAATACTTCCAAATGTAATTTTGCAATTGAAGTGGATCTCATCCAAAGAACAAAACTAAAGATTGAAACTTCCCCAACCCACATATGAAACTCTTACAAAATTCTACAGCTCTGTTTAATTATCAATAAAGCTTCAAGATTAACAATGCATTTGATCTTAGCCACATGCAAAAGAACTTACATTTCTCCTATGCTTACACTTAATAATTGAAATTATAAATCACATAGCAAAAACTTGATTAATTCTACAAATTAGCCTTGAGTTCTCCAATGCATAATTTATTTCTTAGATTTTGAACCCAAAACAAGAGTCAGCAAACAAAAGTTCCTCTCAAAGTTTCAGAAACTATAAAGGGATTGTAGCAGAGAGAATAATTTAATTAGTCAGACCATACAAGATATAAAACTAAAAAAAAAAAAAAAAAACATTCAAGAAGATGCATAAAAACCGGATATATTACAAACATTGCACATCAACAAGTTATTTATAAAGAAAAAAAAATGCATTTACTGTCTGTCACTATAATTAAGATCTAGATCACACTAATCCATCAACAACAAAATAGAGAGTGCACACAACATTAAGTACACCCAAAACAATCACAATCCAAAAAAAAAAAAATTTACATTTCCCAGAAATTGATAAAATGAATTTAAGAGAGAGAAAATGCACCTGAGGCTTCCCACGAACAACAGTAACACAATCTTTACATCCTTGAATCTTCTCATCCCCAATTAATGGTCTAATATGAACTGCTACTTTTACACAACATTCTTCTCCTCCTCCTCCTCCTCCACCTTCCATTTATTGCTGTGTTTTCCAAGTAATTATCAACTAATTAACTAACCCCAGATTAAAGATTAAACAGAAGCTAAGCAACAATGAATGAATGAAGAGAATTGGGTAATGGGGTAATGAGAAAGAAACCAAATTTGTGAACCCAGAAAATGACGGTGCACCTATAATCAGACGCCACAGTTAGGAGAGAGAAAATCTGTTTGAATGAAAGAGATGAGGAAATTCAGTTGTTGTTGTTGTTTGTTGTTGTTGTTAAGAAGACTAACTGCAACTACAACCACCACTACTAATTAGAAATTACTATCATTTTCCTTCGTCTTCACTGCACTTCTTCTTCTGCTGTTGCTGCTGCTGCTGCTAATATCATCTGAGGAGAGAGAAAGTTGGGGGAAAAAGGGTATTTTGTTTTGCTGCTATGTTTGGTTGTAATGCAACTCCAGTGATACTTTACTGACAAGAAAAAAGAAAAAACCAAACAAAACTTTTGGTTCACTCTTATTAAGTTTGGAGAGGGAGAGGTGGTAGCTCAGTAGTACTACTTCGAGTCCTCATTCTAATAATATGTTAGGGGAGTAGTAGACTAATTAGCCTTATATTTAGCCTCTGAGTTGATATATCCTGCACGCTAAGAAATTTAAAATAAGGATTGGTTTTACACCATCTCTCCTAAAAATAAAAAAAAAAAAAGAAGTGAAGTTCCGAAACTACCCTTTTCTCTCTCCTCCACCTTCTTTATGCCAACGGCTTTCTAACAGCTCACTCACTTTTCCTTTTGATGTCCATGTGCTTAGTGCTCTGTTTTAACTTGGTATTTACTGTTTTGCCCTCCCTTGTGGACCCCATTTGAATATGAATAAACTCTTTTCTTTTCTTTTTTTTTATATACAGCGCATGTCCACGTGATTAAGGAATCGTATGTCGTAGTACTCGTAGAAGGCGGGTGGTCTCGTGCACTGCTCACTTCTTTTAACCTTTATGATTCTATTCTATTTCTACCTTCGTCAAGGAAGAAGACATTTGTTTTTGTTTTTGTTTTTGTTTTTGTTTTTGGATTTGGATTTCCAAGCTGTGATTCCATAACTACCCACTTTCTTGTCCCTTTTTTTTGATTGAATTGTCATCTCTCATGTCACTTCATTCTTCTTATATCATGATTTTTCATTTTACTAAAAAAACAATATTTTTTTTCTATTTTGTAATTCTTGCCCCACTTTTAATGTTAAAGTTCAATTCATAAATTTTTAATGTCGGGTGAAGTTCATGTGCGGATTTGACGTAGACCAAAATTCAACAGCTCACCATACGAAATTACTTACCTAATCTTAAATACGGCGTTTAATAAACGATGATGCACAGTTGCAATGTTGCATAAAGTCTTGAGAAATATTGGTAAAGGTCAGATAAGGTGGTGAATTATGAGTAGACTTCACAATTATAGTTTATGAATAATATCAACTAAACCATGTGATGCATCAAGAACGGTAAATTTTGCTAGTAGTTATAATATTGGAACAATATGAAAGGATTTATAATCAAATTATTATTGCACGTGTCCTATGATCCAGGATGTAATTACTGTATGATAGTTTTTAAGAAATTATTAAGTAAATATTAGTTCAATATATTTTAGATGACTATAATATTTTGCTAGATAAACCAATTATAATTAGTGAGTCAATTATTTAATTGAGTACATAGCTAATTATTAATTAAATCTATGGGGTCATATGTAAAGTAATTGAATCATGTTCTAATAATTAAAATATGATTAGAATAATTAAGTTTTTTCATTTAGATCGAAATGGTAGAGTTCAACTCTCAGCTAAACTAGAATAATTAGAGTTTGACTTACAATAAATTAGGGTTTAGGAAAACTATTAATAGGAGAAAAGAGGGGCCATGAAAGATACTGGAAAAAATAACACGACATTCTCTTCTATTTTCAGAAAATTATTTTTTTGTAAGTTATAGTAATGGACAATTATATATTTTAATGGTCAAAGTTATGCATTGGCAAGTGTATAAGTTAAACTGAAGTATATCTATGTAGAAACGAAAGAATACTACTTTAATGCGTACCTCTTTTTCTATGAACTTTTTTTTAAAGGCTATGAACTTCTTCCTACAATTATTTTATATCTTGCTCTTTCCATTTCTCTAAGTTTTACTCACTTTGACGTATACACTCATTTAAAGTCCTATCCAATTTTGCTTAATTCTTTATTTGGCATTTATTTCCTCTTTTATCCTCCAATATCCTACATATAGCCAATGGGTTCTAATGCTACTTTTTCTCTCCTTAAAAGTAATTGAAAGACACATGGGGTGATCTCCTTTTCTATTTCCTCCGTAATTAGATCTATAGTAAGTGTAGATAGAACACAGAAAGACGATTGGAGTATATAGTTCAAGTTTTTTGTTTTCACCCTCCCTTGCTCGATCACTGTTTTACTAGGCTCATTTTTTACTTAATTTACATTCTCCCACATCCATGACTAAAAATATCTCCATATAAGTTAGTCACGCTCTTTTTGTGGACTTTCTTTCATACTAAGTTAGTCAACTCTTTTCTTAATCTCACAAGAAATTTTGCAGAGACTGATCCAAATTTCATTTAATTTGGAGAGAATTATTTTTCGATTCACTATCTCACCTCACTTGCTTGATTTCTGTTGCTGCAATAATCATGATGATCTTCCATATATGAACGAATATCATGTGATGATATCAATTCAAGCGAAAGTCAGAAAAAACACTAGTGTAGAAAGAATACAAGATCATATCCAAGTCTCAATTGTTATTAGACAACTTAATCCAGTGTCATTATTAGGATACCTTTATGTGATCAACCTCATGACACATTGACTAACCTTTTGTCTTTTTTAATCCATGGCTTGAAAAGAAGATGCCACCTAAATCCTAATGCAACAGAAATTATGTACTGATTAGGCATGAAAAATCCAATGAAAAGCATGTTTATCCCATAAGTAAGTGAATCAAGATGATTAAAATCGCATTACAAGGGGTCCCACAGGTGCTAATTAATTTGAGGTGAAATGCATGTATCAGTCATTATCATTCAACCAAAGTTCACTCAAACGAACATCATTCCATTCAACGAACATAATGTTGCAATAACACCAAATTAAGGTTGGTCATCACAAAATCTAACATCACACAATTTATTTATAAAAATTTGCCAAAGACAAATAGTTAGTATTTGTCTCCTGACTCCTTTTAGTTGAGTAGCTACCTTACAACTTAAAAGGCAACGTTCCTATTCAAGAGATCTAAAGAGAAATGGGGGCAACATCAACAACAGAATTTTGTGGCAGGTTGCTTAGAGTGTAGTTTACAACATCAAGTAAACTGTTGAAAATTCTAACAACGGAATGTTTACACTGAGGAACAAACAAAACAGATTTTGGATTGCAACATCTTGTTTGCTTTCTTCGACCCTAGACACTTTATAGAAAATTACAAGTTTATCTCCAAGATTACCCAAAATATAAAATCAAGAAGCATTTTTATAATGAGAATGAATATAGAGTATTAACGTCATCACAAAAGTTGTATATTTTAACTTCTATATGTACCAAAAATATCATTTTACAAATTTATGATATTATACCATTTAAATACGAGTTCCAAGCCCGGATACATCCCAAAAGTTAGATGCATATAACCAAAATTTTGTCTACAGAAATAGTATTCTTGTATACCAAAAGTAGTTTTTGTGCGTTAACAAACAGTGTTTCTGTTGTAAAGTAGCAAAATAAGAGAAACAACAAAAACATTATTGTTTACAAGCAAACACTATACGCAGAAAAATTATATTAGATGCATCTAACTCTTAGATTCCTATAATTTCTCCAGCACGTACCCCCCTCGTCAATCGTTTATCCTCCCCATTTGAGCACCTTCTAAATTAGAAAATAGAATAAGCATTTTAGACCTTGGCTATTGTACATCGATATCAAGAATAAAACTCATTCCTATGATAAAGTATATTGTAAACTGAATCCATGAAACAGGACCACATTGGGTTTACTGACACAAAAAAAACCAGTAGCCAATTCCAACATTATTCAATTTATTCAAATCCAACACTTCAGCGTCATGAGCAAAAGAAAAAAATAAAACAGAAGACGAACAACAAAAGAGATTGTCAACTACACTTGGATTCATCACATGCATTGGTTTATTAATCTGCGGGTCGATTATTCTTCTCCACCCTAACAAAAATGTCTCATATCATCCTAATTCTCTCTTTCTGTTTCTCTATCTCTATGTGTTGCAATCAAATATTTTCACAAAAAGAAATTCTTTTAGAACCATCAAACTGATAAGTTGGCGCACCCAGATCCAACTAAAATCTTAGAATCTAGTGTGATGGTACTCTAATATTTGCAAGAAGGTTCTTAGCAACAGCATCAATGAAGTCTTCAGTATTCAGGTACTGTTCCCTAGTAACCCTGCAATAGGCATGGCAGCAGCTATTAGTAGTTTAAGAGACATGGTAAAGAGCCTGTAGTGGCTGCAGATTATGGAAGATTTAGCAGACATCGCATCATGTAGCAAAAGAAAGTATAAGTTGCAGCAAAGATGAGCTTCAGCAGAGAGATGATAAGCAACAGGAAAATTAAGGCACTCACTTTGGCCCATGTACTAGTAGAGCCAGATCTTTAGTCATTTTCCCTGATTCAACTGTCTCAATGCAGGCACTTTCCAATTTTTGAACAAAGTCGAGCAAACTCTGATTTTCGTCAAGCTTTGCTCTGTAAACAGGGAGCACATGAAAAGAAAAGAAATTTACAAATTACAATTGATGGAATAATAGTGGGGAAAAATTGACGACGATGATCTGAACTATGGCCGGTCTTCAGATTATAATTCTAACTATGTTTTGTTGTAGTATATTCCAAATTATAGGAGGTCCCTTCTCGGTGTAGCAAATTTCGGGTCACGAGTGGTACGGAGATTGGTTCCTAATTGTTTTTTAATTAAAAAAATAAAAATCAATTTCTCACCTCCCATGTCTCCACCATTTCCCTACTGACTCCTCTTCCCTCTTCCCTTCATTGTCTCCAGCAACCACCCCCTCTCCTAAACCATCATTTTTTCTGGCATGCCCATCTCTTCTAGCTGTGGATGTGCTTCTTCCGCCTCTGTGTATTTGCTGATTTGCTCCCTTAACCGCTTATTCATTCGATTTAGGTTAGGTAGTTGTCAATAGGGAACAGAAAGGGGGTTGGGTGTAAAAGGCAAGAGAGCTAGGAATTACAGTATGTTGGTGATGCATAGACGCATAGTGAACTGGTGATGTTTTAGTGAAGCATCAAGGTGGAAAGAGACATACAGGCAGTGCTTGATGGGCTCCGGCGTTGTTTGAGATGAGCAAGACTTATGCAATGGCTAGTTTGGGAAGGGAAAGGAGGTAGCTAGGCTGTCAAGGAAGGGGTGTGGTGGTTGTGCTAGGTAGGAAGCAATAGTGGTTGAAGGCTGGGCACGGATGGGGGGTTCTGTAATTTCGGGTGGGCACGGATGGGATGGGGTTGGTTGTGCAAGGAAGGGAAGCAGAGAGAGGAAGTATATAATTGACGGGTTAAACAAGTTGTTGGTCTCACAAGATCATTTTGACATGATACTTCCTATAGTTTGGATTATACCAGAATAAATCATTTGAGATTATTATTAGATCGGTCATAGTTTAGATTATTCTCGTGAATTGTTCCTAATAGTAATTATGTCAAATATTTACTTTGGTAAATATATTCTGTAAGATATTATTCCTAGTATATCATACTTCTATAGTCTTTCAACAATAATAGAAGTTCTAAAGCAATATATAAAATAGATTAATATATATAGATTTTTGGACATATATGGAAAGATGTCAGAGACCCGGTTTGGCAAGTGTAGTAGTTATAGTCGTTAGCGGTTGTAGTAGGCTAGTAGATGTTAGCTGATGTAATAGGCTAGTAACTGTTAGCTTTTCTAATTATCTCTTGGCGGTTGGATGTTAGGTATTAGAGGTCAGTAGTTAAAATAGTTTTGAGCCCATTAGTTTTTGAAGAAACTAGCTGTTGGATTAGTGAGAAACAAACAATGAATTGGGTTCTCCCTCAAGAGCTACTTCAAACGCTTCGCTGCCTCAAAAAGCAAATTTCTTTACCTTTTCCAAAACACTACCTCAACCGAGTTTAAATCACTACTATAGCAAACATTGCTTTTCACATTTACTACAGTTTGACTCGGTCAAACCTCTAATTGCTATTAAAAGTAGTTGTTGAGCAAAGCCAAATTCTCCATTGACCAATAAGTTGATGTGCTTAAGGTTTATATTTGTACACACTTTTCCACAAGAAAATGCACTTTTTTTGTTTTTTTTTTTTTTTGGGGGGGCTTACCTATGTTCCAGTCCACGTGTCCATGCAAATATAGAAGCTATACTGTTAGTGCTTGTTTCTTGCCCTTTTTGATGAAATCGGAAGTGTCGTGTTACAGTCCCATGAGCCGCCTCTGCTTCTAACGTTTTTCCATCAGAAGATAGCTACAAACATAGTGGTTATGGTAAATAAAGGACAGAGTCAATATAGAACATGAGAAAGGCTCGATTCTAGACTAACCAGCACAGAAGTCATTAAACCCAAAGACCCGAAACCTGCACACAGGCAAATATGAAGCCAACCAAACATCAGGAAATGGTTCTGAGAAACACCACAAGTGAAAAAGACTCGCTCAGAATTACAAGATTCCAAATAACTACATGAATCATCTATAAAGATGATCCTAGTTACCTTCATTAATCAAACACCCATATAGACTTTCTACAACCTAATAAACTTCATACTCCTGTAGAATAATATTAACCTACATGGATCAATCCAGTGCCACAAGTTGATTACAGGATTTTAGATTCTCAGCTTTCTAGCAAACATCCAGCGTTCAATAACAAATCTATTCCTCTTGGATTAGAGTGATTGACAGTGATATGAGTCTATTTGGGATTGAGATAACTACAACGTTGGATAGGGTGGAGTGGATGGAATGAGTCTATGCAGATGACATGACTTGACTTTATATTTAATTCTTTTATCCTTCCATTTTACTCCTTGAGTTCTGCAAACATTTCTCCCTTAAGCATATTTTATTAATCATCTTTATTGAGGTTTTCTCAAACCTTTTCATTTGTCTTTTCTTCACATTTGTTTTATTTTCTTTATATCTCCTCTTATCCCCCTTTTGTAAGACTATGTCAAATTATATTTTTATATCCTCGTATTCTGGTTTCCACTTTACATGGCCATCGTTTTCTTGTTCCTTGTGTTTTCCCTCCTCTTGCTTCCCCTCACTTTCACTTTCTCACTTTTCTTTGTTTACTCTCTTGAACTTTTTCATTTACTTTTCTTGTTTCACTTGTCTCGGATGGCTCATGTTAGCCAACCCCAAATCATTTTGAGACTAAGACTTTGTTGTTGTTGTTATTCTACAACCATGATTAAACATAAACCTAGATGGCAGACATCAAAACACCTCATAAAACCAAAAATTCAGGACATACTATTATCTCAATCACATGCACCACCATCCTCATCAACAACAAGTTTACAGATTTAAGAACAAAAGTTAAATGCTGACTTATTTCAAGCATGGTAACATTCATGTTGAAGCTTTCTAAGTTCTACTTTGGCTCTATGGTGAACAAAATATTAATTAAGCATTTGCATGTCCAGAAGACACAGTAAAGAGGTAGCTGAGATGAGGATGCTCTATAGCCAAATGGCGAGCAATGTACCAGAAAAGGTTTAGAAATGTTAACCATAAGATGACCAACTTCACTTCGCTTAACAAGATCTCGCAGAAGACATATTTTTAGATGACACCTGACCATACTCTGGCTCTTGTAATAGACTACCTAATGTATTGCTTTACCAGATCCTGTAACTTGCTCACTTTGAGCTTTTCCCATGTGTCCTGCCTCCCATGTTACATCCCATGTGTACTTACATCTTGGTTCCTAGTACCCGTCCATAAAAAAATAAAATAAAAAAGTCATTGTCATTATCCATTATTGTTATTTTGAGGATGGATTTCCTCATTAATGATAATTGTTGCTTTATCTCCCGCCTCCCCCCCAAAAAAAAAACCCCTCTTTTATTCACTCCCAGTCTTCCATAGTAAGCAATGAATATGATTAACAGAAACAAACAGGCACAACCAGACTTAGGAATGAGATACCAACACGAAAAACACAATTAGAAAAACCTACTTCTTCCGTGCTTTTGTTGTTGCTACATGTAGGACGGGCACTCCACACTAGAATTAACGAGCAGAAGAGGGGAAGGGGACCACACAAAAACGTGTGCTATGTACTTATGAAGAGAGACAAATGGATTTCTAAGAGTAGCATTGAGTATTTGAAGTACATGGTCCCACTATTTGGTACGAAACTTCCATAAGAGAGATATGTAGCAATAATAAAAGTATTAGTTTTGACATGTTATGAGTGTTTGAGACTAGTCACCTATTTATGTCCAAATGTTAAGACAATACATGCTAGGAACTCGAGTAAGAAATTAGCAAATTAAAAGTACATAGAACTAAAGCTAATGATAACAGCCGCATTGATAAAACCATTGAGTGCCTTCTGTGACTAGCTACCTCCCCTTTTTATTACAGTTTTCTCACTACATTTCATGTTGACATCTTCACCTTTTCTTACTAACAATATTCAGGGTCCGACTTATACCCTCTGTAAACTGACTCCACTAATAAACTGTTCTAATATCTAAGTGCCCCTATCTTCTGATATAAGTCAATGATACTGGTAGTTTAGGTCATTAGATAGATTCCCTATAATGCACCACTTGACTTGACTCCCTCCACCTTTACCCAATTTGTTTGGCATAGGAGTGAGTCTAATGAGCCACTAAGTAGGTAGTGAGGTTAAAAAGTAAGATTCAATATGATTTTATATTCATTTTTCTTAAATTTAGGAAAAAGAGTGTAGCCAATAAGTAGATAGTAATATTTTATCAGAATATCTCACAAGAATAATCCAAATTACAGATGATCTTCAACTAATAATCCTGGCTATTGTTATAGTAGAATAACACCAACTATGGGGGGTGCATCTCCAAAATGATACCAATCAATAACTTGTTCAACTAGTTTTTTTTATTATTTTTTCTCAAACTTTTTCCATTCCCTTCTCTCGTCCCAACCCCTTACTTAGAGTCACATCATCATTTTCACCTTCTGAACCGGCTGTTTTGGGTTTCACAATCATTTATTCATTTTGAGAGGGCATCAACGAAGGTTAGGATTGTTATCAATACTCCCTCTGTTTTCAGTTTACCCCCTTTCCATTTCGAACCGCTTCTTTTCCCTTTACACAATTTCTATTTTGGGTAACATGTAACTTCATATTTTCTCCTCTTTTTTTCACCCATATTGTCTACTTTTTAATATATTAACCCACCTAAAATTTTGTCTCTCCACCTATTACTTTCTCTCTCCACCTTTTCAGTTTCTCTTTTTCACTTTTGGACTCCCTCCTTGGTTCTCCCCCCAAAGTGAGTATGTTGAAAGGAAACGGAGGGAGTAGCTCGTAGTTGGAGCTATTATGAAAAGACCTACCATAGTTGGGATAATTCCGGTAAATTTTCCGATTTAGTATGTGGACCCATTCTCAAAAGGCGAAATGGTAATGTATTTTGAGATAGCCCAAAACAAATTAAAAAAATTGGTAAAGTAATTGAAGACTGAGTGAGTACTGAGTAGCATTTGAAGATCACTATTCTAGCTTCCATGAAACGCCCTTCTGAAACCGCGCGGGGGGGGTGTGCTCTTAATAGGATTAACAGTTCTACCCTACAAAGAGGTTGACCTTCATGTAGCTATGCTTCTAGGAGTTAGGGTCTAAACTTCTATTCACTTGTAGAACATCTGTATAAGAGCTCAGTGGAGCACCTCAGCTATACCTGGGCCGAAACAGAGTAATGCTTATCGAGATTTTGATAATAAGATGTCTTACAAGAGCATTTATGTATTCCTGCAGAAACTCACCCTGTGCAAGTAAATCGCTCTGAACATCTCCATCATAATTCTTACAAGCCCAAACATATCCACCTTCACTTTTTAATGCATAAGCAACCATATCATCAATCAATCGATGCTCATACCTGGATTAGAAGTACACATTATTAAACTTCAAGACATGGTTGATTGAAAGAAAAGAAACCAACCATCACAACATAATCAAACTAACCATATCGAGTGTTCTTCAAATTTCGGCTTCCAGTTGGATTCATATACCTCCTGGAATATGTCTTTAAACCTGTTGCAACCCAAAATTGAAAAACTTTTCAATCCGCAGCCAGAAGGAGATTTAAAAAAACCAGTACAAGAAGAAGATAGTATGTACTATGTAGGGTGTTTATTACCTGCCATCATACTTTTTGAGGATAGTATTTTTGGTACTTAAATAAAGTGGCCACTTCTTTGCAAAAGCCCACGACATTGATGATTCAGCAAAAGCTCGAATAGACTGGAAAACCGAAAGTAAGTACAACTAAGAAGAAAGAGGTAGAAGCAACTTGTAGAACTATATTATTTTCTAATAAGTGTTACAGCCTAGAGAGATAAGACATACCGAATCAACATTATACATCGCCAATGCAACTCCAGGCCCTTTGAAGTCATAGACGTCAAGTTCCATGGGATTCTCTCCATCTTCTGGGACTGCATGAGATTATTAGCCACTTGTCAAGGACTATACTTCAAAGTTCAAACAGTCGCTCACCCATTCCCAGCCCCTATAGAGAACTGACTCTTGACACACTTAGGCTCTGTTTGTTTTGAAAGAAAACCATTTTCCCCATTTTCCATTGTTTGGTTAGACAAGGGATTTAAAAAGGAGAACAAAGGTGGAAAAGAGTTTTCCATCCCTTTGTAAACAAGTTTCCTCCAAAATTAGAAGGAAAACCATTTTTCTCCATTCTCTCATACCCAACTTCTCCATTTTCTCCTTCTTAGCTTCATAGTTTTCCATCAAACCAAACAAAGGAAAAGAAAATATTCATTTTCGTTTTCCACCAGAAAAATTTCTCCAACAAACCAAACGAACCCTTGGACCTGGGTGACAAGACATGGACCGAATACTTACCAAATACCAATTTAAGCTTTCCAGAGCCTTGGATGAGTGTATCAGTGGCTCGATACTGATCACCAAAAGCATGTCTGCCGACACAAATGGGCTTTTTCCAGCCTGCAGAAGGAGCCAAAAAAAGACCATGACAGAGTTTTTATCGATTCAATCTTAACTTAAATGTAAATAAGAACCTCAGACTATAGAAGTGAGTGACAGGGAATATACCAGATACAATCCTTGGAATGTTCTTACACATTATTGGCTCGCGAAAGACAGTCCCTACAAAATTACAGCAATAATTCATCATTCAGTAACCAATCATATGCCAAAGAAATGAACATGCAAGAATGGATAGATGAGACGGAAGGGGGGAGAGTGTAGGTCCTATTGAATAACAATCTAGCAAGTAATAGCAAACAATACTAGAACAACGAAAGAACGAAAGCAATAAAAGACACAAGAGAACTTTTAACGTGGAAACCCAAGAACTGGGAGAAAAACCACGAATATGCACCAGGAATCGATGAATGTTCAAAAGAAGGTTACAAAAGCTCTCCAAGATCTCTCTCTAGCTTTTCCTCTCTTGAATCTGAGAATAATGATGAATAATAGTCTAATTATCGCATTAGGTTAGACCTAATTATAACATAACACGAAATATCGCCCCTCCGCATGAAATAAACCTCCGCCCGATCGGGTCGGGAGACCTTTGCCCGATCCGGCGGCCAATATTGCCAAACATGTTCTGCTCTCGGGCCCGATCGGACGACCTTCACCCGATCGTACGCCTGGTAGATCGGTATTCCATCGGGTGCCCTTGCTTCCACGCCTCTGCCAAGACGATCGGGCGGGCCTGCAGATCAGCTGTTTGACGACGAACTAGCTTCACGCAACCTCATCTCCACACCATACACACACATTGAGCCCCATATGACCCCATATGCCCAACAATCTCCCACTTGGAGATAGGTGTAAGTGAAGAATACCTCATACCATCACCATCTTTTCATCCATCTCAATTCCTAAAGCACCACCTTCATCAACAATTACCGAAGGCCAACTAAGGTTCGGCACAACCTTAGTTTGTCACAACTCACACTCTTAGTGAGCATATCCGCTGGGTTCTTAGCACCCAACACTTTCTCCAGACACAACACATCCTCTTCCACTAAACTTCTGATGTAGTGAAAGCGCCGACGAATGTGCTTTGTTCTACAATGATACATAGGATTCTTAGCCAAATGCACTGCACTTTGACTATCACTGTAAAGTACCACTTTCTCCTGTTTAATGCCCATCTCTTCAAGAAAACCAATAAGTCATTCCATCTCCTTACCTGCCTCAGACACAGCCACATACTAGTAGACAGAGAGATACACTTCTGTAACTTGGACATCCAACTCACTGCAGTACAACCAACAGTAGAGACATATCCAGACGTGCTTTTGCTGGTATCGATATCTCCACTGAGATCAGCATCAACATAACCCTCAAGCTTCACTCCTTTCTTCCAAAAACAAAGCCCCATACTTGAAGTGCCTTTCAAGTACCTTAGTAACCACTTCACAGCATCCCAATGTTTCTCACCTGAATTAGAAACAAATCTACTCACAACTCCCACTGCAAAAGCAATGTCTGGCAGTGTGCAAATCATGGCATACATCAAGCTACCAACCGCCGAAGCATAGGGAACAGTGGCCATCCGCTCCTTTTCTTCTTCTGTAGTTGGTGAGTGCTCCCTTGTCAATTTGAGATCGCTAGGAAGCGGCGAATTTCTGGGTTTTGCATCTCCCACATTAAACCTCTTAAGTCCCTTTAGAATGTAATCTTCCTGAGACAGCTTCAAACATGCCAGTAGACTTGTCCCTGAAAATCCTCATACCTAAGATTTGTGTAGATTCACCCAAATCCTTCATCTCAAATTTCTGTGACAGTTTTCCCTTCACACAATTTATCACCTCCATGCTCGTACCAGCAATCAAGATATCATCAACATACAGAAGTAAGTAAACATAGTCATTTACATACCTCTGAAAATAGCAACAATGATCGCTATCAGCTCTCTTGAACCTGCTGCTACACATGAAAGTGTCAAACTTTATGTACCACTGTCTCGGAACTTGCTTCAATCCATATAAGCTCCTCTTAAGCTTGCACACCAAATTCTCCTTTCCCCGAACTTTAAAGCCATCCGGTTGCTTCATGTAAATCTCCTCATCCAGATCACCATGTAGAAACGCGGTCTTAACCTCCATCCATGGAATTAAAACTCTCCCGTTCCGTTACAGAACGGCCGTTCTGTAACGGATTTTGGATTTGCCGTTCCGCGAAATCACGTTACGGAACGCCATAATAAAAATCACATACTTCTCGCCGCGTTGTCCGTTCCGTAACGCGAACTCGCCCGCGTTAGAACGTTTTTATTCCCGTTACATCCGTTCTTTTTAAACATTGGCCAAAAATATTTGATGATTTAATTATATAGTTGATGAAACATGATATTCTGATAGATTTGGTTATATTATGTTGTAATAATGCTTAATAACTAAAACAATGCAAATAAGGTTAGAACGTATTAATGTGAATTTTTTTAAAAAATTCACGCCGCGTTGGCCGCGAAACGTTCTATTCCCTCGTTACAAGCCGTTCCCGCGACAACGCGACCGTTCCCGCGAACGCGACCGCGTTTTTTTTCCCTGCCTCTATCTGTTCTAAGAACAGATTCTCAGCAGCAACAATAGCCAACAAGATACGTATAGTAGTCAACTTCACAACAGGAGCAAATATCTCGTTGTAGTCAATGCCCTCCTGTTGTAGGAACCCCTTTACTACTAATCTCGCCTTATAACTGACACTTCCATCAGGCTCTTTCTTCAATCTGAAGATCCACTTGTTGCTAAGTGCTCTCATTCCTACAGGCAATGCAGACAACGGAGTTGTCTGATTCTTTTCCAGGGACTGCATCTCATCTTTCATGGCTAACTCCCACTTAGATGAGTCAGTCGAATTTATTGCTTCTTTATATGATTCTGGTTCACCTGCATCAGTTAGTAGCAAATAAAACATAGAAGGGGAATATCGATTAGGTGCTTTGGACACCCTTGCGGATTTTCTCAAGTCAACTTGAGAGACTATTCTCCATGTACTAGAACTGGAGCCTCTTGGTGGTGTGACAATAGCGTATGAGCCTCATCTCCATGTTGCTCAACCCGTTCTGGAACAATGACATTTCTTCCATCAATGCCTTCAGTCTCCACAAACTCCTCCTCCTAAACTCCCACTGGCTCAGTATTCTCAGATTTATCACCATAAACATCCTTGTACACCTTAGTCTCATCAAAAGTGTCATCACAGTGTCTCAAAATCTTCCTACTTTTAGGTTCCCAACACCGATACCCATACTTCTCAGAACCATACCCAATAAAATAACATTTAACGGCCTTTGGGTCTAACTTGTCGCGTTTCTCAGATTGAACAAAAGCAACACAACCAAATAATTTCTGAAAAGAAAGATTTACCTCCTTCCCACTCCAAACCTCCTCTGGTAGCTTGAACTCCAATGGAACTGATGGTCCCCTGTTGATCAAGTAAGCTGATGTCCTAACTGCATCTGCCCAGAATGTTTTAGGTAGCCCTGCATGCAACCTCATACTTCTAGCCCTCTCGCCGCAACCTGTTCATCCTCTCTGCGACTCCATTCTGTTGAGGTTTCCCGAACAGTCCTCTTCAGAATGATGCCATTCTCCTCACAGAGTTTTGTGTACTCTGCCAATTCATACTCACCTCCATTATCAGACTTAATGCACTTAATTTTCTTTTCAGTCTGATTCTCTACCTCAACCTTCCACTTCTTGAAGGTCTCATGAAGCTCAGATTTCCTCTTCATGAAATAGACCCATACCTTCCTGCTGTAATCATTAATGAAAGTAACAAAGTAACGTGAGCCTCCAAGGGATCTGACTGGGGAAGGCCCCCACAAATCAGTGTGCACCAACTCTACCTTCTTAGTTTTCAACTCTTTCTTGGCTTTTGTGAAAGTCACATTTTTCTGCTTGCCATAGACACAACTCTCACAAAATTCCATGTCAACTGATTTCAACCTGACAATTTACCACTTGAAGCTAAAATCTTCATCCCTTTCTCACTCATGTGACCAAGTCTAGTATGCCATAACTTAGTCTCATCCACTGTAGCTGCAGTAACCATGCTTGTACACCCTGCAATAGTGTATAGTGTTCCCATCTTAGTACCTCTAGCCAAGATCATAGAACCTTTGGAAATTTTCCACTTCCCCTCACATAACACAGTCTTGTAGCCATATGAGTCCAGTTGACTCACAAAAATCAGATTCTTTGTTAGGCCTGTAATGTACCTAACATCATGCAGTTTTAAAGTTCCCCTGTTCGTAGTCCTGACAATCACATCTCCCTTCCCCATGATATCCAAGGTCTTGTAATCAACAAGATAGACATTACCCAACTTCTTTGCTTTGAAGTCATGAAACAGCTCCCTCATAGGTGAAAAGTGAAACGATGCCCCCGAATCTAGGATCCACGACTCTATGGGACTATCAACACTTAGGACCAAAGCACCATCAATCTCATTCGATGCAGAATAAATCGATGAGTTATCACTATCCTCCTGTTTATCATTATGGTCAGACTTTCCACCCTTCTTCTTGGAATGTGGACACTCCCTCTTTGGATGACCCTTCTCACCACAATTCCAACAGGTAATACTAGTCCTGCCTTTTGACTTACTCCGGTCCCTAGACTTTGATCTACCTTAAAAGTTCTTTCCTTTTCCCTTTTGTTTTCCCCTCCCTCTACCCTCAGCACTGTATGCTCCAAATAATTCTCCACTCTCCTTCCTTCGAATACTCTCACTCAAAATCAGATCACGGACAACATCATACACCAATTTTTCTTTACCAGAAGAATTACTAACAGTAGTTACTACAGTTTCCCAAGCAACAGGTAAGGAGGACAACAAAATTAAGGCTTTCACTTCATCATCAAAGACAATATTTACCGAAGATAACTGACTTATTATCGAATTAAATTCATTAATATGTTCAAAGACAGTAACTACCATTATTCATCTCTAAATCAAATAAATGGCGCATCAGATATACCTTATTCATAGCCGAGGGCTTTTCATACATATCTGACAGAGCTTTGATTAATCCCGCCGTTGTTTTGATATCCTTGACATTGAAGGCCACAGTCCGAGCCAATGTCAAACGCACCACCGCTAGTGCTTGCCTATCGAGTACCTTCCACTTTGCTTCATCTATGTCTGTCGGCTTCGTCTCAGACAAGGGTTGATACAGATTCTTCTGATATAGGAAGTCTTCAATTTGCATCTTCCAATATCCAAACTCTGTGCCATCAAACTTCTCAATTCTGATCTTCGCATCCTCCATTGTTAATCACTTCTAGATCTAGACAATAATCCGACCTGGCTCTTGATACCACTTGTAGGTCCTATTGAATAGCAATCTAGCAAGTAATAGCAAACAATACTAGAACAACGAAAGAACGAAAGCAATAAAAGACACAAGAGAACTTTTAACGTGGAAACCCAAGAACTGGGAGAAAAACCACGAATATGCACTAGGAATCGATGAATGTTCAAAAGAAGGTTACAAAAGTACTTCAAGATCTCTCTCTAGCTTTTCCTCTCTTGAATCTGAGAATAATGATGAATAATAGTCTAATTATCGCATTAGGTTAGACCTAATTATAACATAAGACGAAAAATCGCCCCTCCGCGTGAAATAAACCTTCGCCCGATCGGGCGTCCAATATTGCCAAACAGGTTCTGCTCTCGGACGCCCGGTAGATCGGTACTCCCGCCCGATCGGGCGAGACCGCCCGATTCCATCGGGTGCCCTTGCTTCCACGCCTCTGCCAAGACGATCGACCCCGCCCGATCGGGCAGCACTGCTCGACTCGATCGGGCGGGCCTGCAAATCAGCTGTTTGACAACGAACTAGCTTCACGCAACCTCATCTCCACACCATACACACACATTGATCCCCATATGACCCCATCTACCCAACAGAGAGAAAAGAAGAGGAATAGGGAAATAAGTGAAAGGACGGAATGGGGTTGCAAAAATGAAGTGGGACAGATAAGCTGAGTTTCACCACTGGCTTGCCAGCACCAAGCCACTAGCCACCACTGTGGTGTTAGATTTGCCACCTAGGGTGCTGGGGAAGCTATACATGAGGTATCAAAAACAGAAAATTTGGCAAGAGGTGGTAGGCACGGGGCGGAGAAGCAGTCGAGAAAAAGGAAGGTTTTCAGATAAATCGAATAATTCTACTAATATATCATATATCAATAAGTAGAGAAAAAATTAATTCTAAAAATGACCAAGCTTCACCAGAAAATAGTAAACTTAGAATATTTATCCATAACAGAGGGAGTATAAAAAAATATTGTCACAGAAATAGTAACTGCTACATTATGAGACTTAACATTCGGAAATGGCACAAATCAAAAATATTTTAGAATTTTTTACCCATGTTAAACAAAATATATATGAGACGTAGAAAACAATAGCAAAAGTGAAACTTAACAGAACAAGGCTTGTCTCGTATCTTCTAGCGAAAAAGTAAGAAATAAACGATTACTAACCACCCAAAATGTTTCTGATAGTGCCATTGGGACTTCTCCACATGGACTTCAACCCGAATTCTTTGACTCTGGTTTCATCTGCAAAACACATAATGTTCAGGCTAATAAGATCATGGTTGTAAAATATAGATATGAAGGTAAAATATTCCCTCATTTTAATCATAGTAATTTGGCCTTTGCCAGAAGAAAATAAAAAAGTGATTTTCTTGATAGATAAAAGAATCTAGCCTCTCATAAAGAACCAAAAAAATTTAATGGGGTTTTCTATAGCGTAACCATGTGTTTTAGCGTTAAACCTATGTTCTAATGTTTTCTACGTTGTACCTCCAATGTATTTTTCTTCCAAGTTGTACCTTTGAACTTTTTGTTTGTCTATGTTGTACCCCACCGTTAAGTCAAAGTTAAGTTTTACGTTAGTTTTTTATTTTCAGTTTTATAGACTTATATCAGAAGAGAAAAAAATTCTTTGTCTTTGAAACAATTGGACACAATGGAGTGGCAAGGTTAATTTTTTTTTTTTAATGTAAGTCTAAACAACGGAAAATAAACGAACTTAATGGAGGGGCAATACATAACAAATAAAAAGTTCTAGGGTACAACTTGGAAGAAAAAAAACATTTGGGGTACAACATAGAAAACAATGAAACACAGGGGCACTCTAAAAAAAACCCTAATTTAATTTAATGCCACAAAGGCTTCTAGTCTTGCTACATAATAGTATTAGTTAGACTATTAGAGAGATACCTATAACCAACATTTACAAGAAAGAACTCAAAGGGAACACCCACTTTACTTTTAACACGATAAAATCAATCAAGTGATAGGAGAGCCTAAAGATTGGTTGGAAGTAGGCTTCCACATTTGAAATTGCATAATCATCATCATTATATGGACATACTGCTATTTCAACGGCAAAAAAAACAAAACCACTATGGAAAATCCAATCTACAATAACCTATAGCTTGTCTCTTAAGAACTCATAAGTCATAACATAGTACTAAGCATGAAACAATTAGAAAAACACAAGTAACAGGGGTGACATAGTATCTTTTGGAAAAGTTGTTTGATAATATTCCTCAGAGTCTTAATAGATGCATCATATAGACTGGACACACTTGCACCATCAATATCTTCCATTATATATTATTGAAACTTACAAAAAAAAAATTGAAAATATACATAGCGATTAACCTAATAACAATTAAGATAATGACATTTATCTTTACAAAATAGTAATTAAATAGTGTAAAAAGTCAATATGATGCATCTATTAAGAAACAAAGTATCACTTTTTAGAAACAACTAACTAGCATAACTTTTACAAGAAGCAACTACCTACAATGAATATTTTTCATTAAATACCATTATCTTTTGTTGAAAAAGTCAAATAATATATGTTGTTTTTTAGAAGAACTTCAAAGCACGATTGAACAAAATGGGAGGGGACGGTTTAATGGAAGAAGTGTTTATTATGAGCCCCAATGGCCAGATTGTTTGGATTTTTTGGGCAAAAGGCATTGGCATTAACGTAATGGCTGCATTTTTCTCTCCTGGGAACACTTCTATCTTTTTTCGCTTTCTAGTATAAAACTTCTATTTTGAAATCCCCAAGTTTAAGTGAAATTTGGAAGAGGCAAAAAAAAATTGCATAGCAGTAGTACTTAAAAAAGATTTCAAGAAAAATAATAAGAATACAAAAGTGACAGATGAAGAGAAAAAAACGAAATCAATGTCATCAGCAAGGAAAGAACAACCTCAAGAGGTGAAGCAGTAGAGAAGAAGGACAGATATTTTGAACCAACGAAGGAAGATAGAGAGAGGGAACAAATGGGAAAAATCTGCTAACCTAAAATAATGACCATTTGATCACTAACAGAGGCAGACTGTATATCAGAAATCACCAAAGGAAAAACTCACATACAATATGTGACACATATAATCTGACGGAAAGCCTCGCAAATTTACTTAACATGTGACTCACAAATTAGGGTTTATCAAATCAGGGCTTTTGGTTTAGGATTTGTCAAATTACTTTTAACTCAAATCTACTTCCCCTCTATTTCCGATGACCAAACGAAGCGGGAGGTGCACCGCTTCATGCTTCATCAGGAGCACCTAATGGAATCATAGCACCTTATGAAATCGATACACCTAGAAACACCTTTGTGCACCTTATGAAATAATTGCTCCTATATGCACCTTATGCAATAATTGCGCCTACATACACCTTATGCAATTTATGCGCCTACGTGCATCTTATGGAATTGTTGGGCCAAGGGGCGCCCTTTTTCAAACTAAAGCAGAAGGATTATTGTAAAAATTAAAGATGAAGATATGCAATTCCACTACAATTCAACTCCAAGACAATGAAAAGTTGTACAAAGATGATATACATATATGTAAAAAAAAGAGTGAAAGAATTTATAAGACGCAGGAGCATGATTGGTAGCTTACTTCTCTATAATTACACATCCATCATCTTCGATCATAATCTTTGCACTACTCCTCATCAACTTGAAGTAAAGTTGGTTATGCAAGTTGCTCTCTAAATTGGGAAGCGAGAAATTTGAAGCCATGAAAGAGGAGGTTGATTACTAAATTTCCTCCACGCACCACTGAATTGTGAGATCAAGGGTTTCAATAGTAAATCCCATAATTGAAGGTGAAATATAAGCATTCCTTAAGTTAGCTTTTGGGTCTTTTGCTTAGAAGATTCAGAAAAGAGAGAAGAGGTGAATGGAAACCGAAAAATTATTTCCTTCGTTATATTATAAAGTGTGGTGGGAAGGGGAGGGGGTAAAAGTTATAAGACCAACGCAAATACAATTGTATAGCTACTATTTATTGCTTTTATATTCTTCGATGCTTCTCAAACTCCATATTTTGGGTTTTCAAAACAGGAAGAAATGAATCTTATCAAATACTGCATTTTATAGCTAAGAGAAATTCATGTTTCACAATAAGATTATATGCATGAAAGTTGCAACACTATATTACTCCTTCTGTCCCAATTTAGTGGACACAATTGTTTTTTCACAGTCTCACATCTTTGAATCTTTGACCATTAGTATCTTTTGCTATGTATTAATAAAAGAAAGGTCATACATTGCAAATACACTCCGAGAGTAAACAAGATCTCACATGAGTATATTTTCTTTCCATAAATTGAGCTATAAATGACTAAAGTTTTCTAACATTGAACTCGAAAGTTTGTAACTGTGTCTTGCTACATTGGGACGGAGGGACTATTTTAGAAGATTGTATCCCCAACACCCCACCCATGTCCAAATATAGGACTGGGTCCCTATATCAAAATTATTAGAATTACTTTGTCGGACACTTGGAACTGTACACATAACTAATAGTCTAATACTCACAACCTGTGTCCAGGTAACATAGCTGGGAAAGAGGTTGTTGAAAATAACAATAAAATTAAAGAAAAAATTTCTGACTTAACTTTTTTTCCCCTTTGCCTACGTCCATGTGTACATATTTGCGAGGAAAGACAAAGCAAAAGGCATGGGAAAACTAACCAGGAGTTATTGTGGCACATTTGACAGCAACATTATACCTGCACACATAAAGATTGCCAATAAGATATGTGAGCATTCTTTCAACATACTCCTTGCAGAATATAGAAGCCCGAACTAACCATCTAAAACTACACAAGATGTTCAAAAACAATTAGAGGATAGATGAGCAAAAGAAGTTAGGCCCTAAATCTAACCCTTAAATCATCAGAGATTTTGGTTTTGAACAAGGATTATCAACAGACAAAAGCTCCATATATTCTGATTTCAGGCCTGGGAGAGTCATCCTTTACTGACCAGAACACTAATCAAATTATTATTATTTTTAGGTCAAGTAATATTGAAGCATGACTAGTGTAATTTATACCATCTCCAAAAGTCTAATAATTACACATCTTTTGGCGCATATACACCCATATCCTCCCTCCTTCTTTTGTGGCGGTAAATCTTCTTTCTCGTAATTCATGCAAGAATTAAGTTACATATGTTATGCATCACTACAGTCTCAAGAATTCTTCAGTAGTCTAATCTCACTTGCACACAATTGTCATACTTGACATCATCACAGATTAGATACACCCTGAATTGAAAGTCAAGGATAACTAAAAGAATACAAAAGAGGGTGAAGCATTAAGTTTTAACTGTTTATCTAAACCCGAAAAATTCTAGAACTGGTTGAACATATTGCAGCACAAAGCTCATTTTTATTGTGCATGGCAACAAATTTGGAATACGTTGCTGTTAATTCTTCAACAGGTAATAATAACTTGGTTAATATTAAAAGGCAGGTCACACTAATTTAACTTCACAGGATATGGTTGATTCTGTGTTCCGACCACGTGTAGAATCATATCTAATTTTTAATCTGAAGCGCTCACTGGACTTTCCAATTGCCAAAAACACTTATGCCCAATGATTAAAAGCTTTCACAAGACTTGTACGCCCTGAGGTGCGTGGAATTACAATAAAGCTTGAAGAGAACATCCAGCCAACTACATATGAAATCCACCTTGAAGTCTAAATCCTTGTAAAGGCACCAATGTATGGTTTGTCAACGGACACAAAATTGTGCATCCAAGATGATCATTTCAAAAGTGACCATCAGTCACGGTTAGAAAAATGAATTGTGTAACAGTATTTCTATCTGGTCCGAATGTCAAATTTGCCCTAACAAACAAGGTTATATCAATCCAAATTGTGTGTTGCCTCTTCCTATATCATCGGAGTCAAAGTTATTATAGAGCACAATTTTTCCCAGACAAAAGCATGTGCAAAAAAATTGGTTCAACATAATGATGTAAACAGAAACAATATCAAGAATGGGTACATACTTGAGGGTGGCTTCTGCACTTTCCACAGTGACCCTGTCATCAGTTGCATCGCGGTTAAGAATTCCGAGATCATAGTATTTGATATCCAAATCCAAGAATGGAAATATAAGCTGGCCATACAGCAGAAAATTAAACATACCAAAGTAATTTCTATGAGTGATGAACAAATAAAAATCAAATTACATGAATCAGTTGCAAGCAAAAACATAAAATATGGGAGATTAAAACTGAATACCCTATCTTTGATCATTTTCCATATAATTCTCGTCATTTCATCACCTGGAAATAACATAAAAATAAGAAGTAGTGAAGGAAAAAGCAATGAAAAGGGCATAAAAGAGAGGATGAAATTACCATCCATTTCGACAATAGGGTTTTGAACTTTGATACGTTCGATGGGAGAAGTAGCCATAGGTGAAGAAGAAAAGCAGCGGAGGGAAGAGAATTTGAAGCGTCGAAAATGAAGGGTTTTGGAATTGTTGAAGAAGATGGAATTGCAAGAAGAAGATTGCAAAATAGCAGTGCGAGGAGTGACGCTAAGTCGAAGTCCGAGCATATTTGCCGCCTGGAAAATCGACGCCACTGTGGTATACTATCAAGTATCAGGTATGTCGTATGTGGTTGTTACTTGTTAGTATAAAATGGGTAATTTTAGACGAGGCCCTGAGTTTGCGGTGTTCAGCTGCCCTTTCAGTTCTTACAATTTACAAATCCCGCCGTTTTTGGGTTTTTTTCCTTTGGGAGTGGTGACTGGTGACTGGTGAGTCTAGAGGTGGCCAATGAGCGGGCTGGGTCGCGGACTGAAGCGTTCTACGCTGGCTCGCCATGGCCCAGGATTGGACCACAAATTTCGTGGGTCTTGGGGGCTAGTTTACTCAGCTCACGACAGTCTTGTCGGAATTTTACGGTTCATGTAGCGGGTTTAGTGGGCCATTGATTTTGGCATTAATGAATTTTATTATCATAATATTAAATATTTTTACACTTGGAAATAATTTAAATAAATAATGGTTAGTAATTTTCATGATCAATTACTTTTATTTTTGTTAATATTACATCTTATTCATTATAACACACTTTGATAATAATTAAAATAAAAATTAATAAACATATTAATGGTTTCGAGGGCTGTCCTGGGTGGGTCTGGTCCGTGGGCTGGGTTTGGGCGGTTTGGTTAGCGGGCTTTTAATGTTTTGGGCTAAAAAAATCAGCACTTGACTTATCCTATAATTTCATGGTTTTCACGATTCTGGATCGGGCTGTTCACTGGGCTAGGTGGGCTAGATCGGCCTAAATCGTTAGCCACCTCTAGTGACTGGTAGGGATGTTAGTAGGACGGGTCAAGTAGGAGACCCGCCTCATCCCTACCCAACTAGAGTGGGGATGGGTATAGGTTTGTGGGGAATGGGGTGGGAACGGGGGCGACAATCGTATCAGCAATGGGTGGTAGAATAGATGTAAATTTTATGTTACGTCTGCCCCATCTTCGCTCACCCCGCCCTATCCCCACTCGCCTGCCCCACTTCTTCTCCATAGACTTCTCATTGAAGAAGACAAACTGTTTCCACGATATACACCTTTGATTTTCATATTATATCTGCTATATTGAATGTAATTTTCATTTTAAATCACTCTTTTTTATTTGCATTTCTTAATTATCCAATTGTTAATTATTCTCCTTTAATATAAGATTTAATTCTGATTATTATATATAACTTTTTTCTTTTACTATATTATATGTGTTGTGGCAGTATTGGCAGTGTAACAGCCCGCACTTCCGAGCTGCTAGCTAATCACACTTATCATTCATAAACCTCAATTATCATTCATTAACCTTGATTACACAATCACCTGCAGCGGAACATAATTCAAAATACGCTTCCAGTTCTTTTATCATCCACCATACATCAACAACGATAATATATACAACTTCAAAAACTAAATCAATAAAATCTCCGAATAGATACAATCATACATTATAAGAGTATTTCTCATATTCGTATAATCTCCATCTTGGGTCGAACTGGACACTTCTCATATCATAACTAACGATCATCAATCCATTCTGGAGCTTGCTTGCCTGCATAATTTCTAACAATGAACTCTGCCCCCACCAGGACAGGTTCCAAGAACAAAATCAGATAAACCGAGTACACACCGTCCAACCAGAAAATCTTTTTGGTGGCTTAAAACATATTTACATATTTAACTTCATCATACGAGACCATTTGAAATCAAGAAATCAAGATACAGAATACTCATAATGAAATATTTATACAACAGATACTTATAGACAATTTTTAGTGTCCCTCATTTTAAATAGTAATAAGAGTCTCTCACAAAATGAATAATATACACTCCCTCTTAGAAAGACCATATATGGGTTCCATAGGATCTAATACGATATTCCAAAATCCATCCTATCTGACATACTCTATGACATAACAATGTTTCTCACTTTTGTGCTTCAAATGTACAACATATCTAATTCCTTTCATAAATTCCTCATGAGTTTCTTCGTAAATCATTCCCATATTCGACACATGATATATATATAGACTTGGGAGAGTAAAACATTACTTCGATAATAGAGTTCGGAATAATTTTTCACGAAACCTTTTGCACATTCAAATACATATTCTACTTTCTTTCAGAAATCATATTATACTAGGGAAGAAAACACGAATAGAGTTGCCTTCCAGGCGAATTCTCTAAACTTTTACAAGGGACGTCTCCCTCTTCCGTTATGTACTGCTTGCAAGACTTTTTAGGACATGTCCCCAGAATATATACAGAATACAGAATACAGAATGTTATTTATCACCCTTCGGCGGCTTCTTCCCCTTATAATCGAAATCAAAATATATAATTCACAATTCAATATTTTTCTAAGTCTCGAATTCATAATCCTCGAGTCAGATATATCATTCAAACAGAATACATAATTGCATTTGGGTGCTTCATATACGAACTCAAATTGTTTGATAAACACAGTATCCTCGAGTTTCCAATAACTTAGTATAATTCAATCCTTTATAAAATCCAATTGCTAAAACAGTTCAAATAGGACTTTTAAAGAAAATATGACCCACTTTTATGGGCTTTACTAAAAGATCAAAATAGAATTTAAAGCTTCTAAAATCTTTATATCTTAGTCACGAAGGTTCTCTAGTGAGAAATATCTTTTCATATAATCCTATTTCAAAACCTATACAGCTTATAACCTGAGCAAATCATGATGTTTATACTTGTGTTAATCATATTCATTATAATTCTTTTGTCATAGCCCAAGTAGAACTTCTATTATTCTTTTTGAATTCCCGAATATTAAGATGTAATAATACTAATAAATTTACATCATCCATATCCATAGATTTCAAAGTTGCATCACATATATATTTAAGTCTCATGATATAAAACGTCTCATAATCTATTCCTATAATTTAAATACACAAAAATTTATAACTTCTAGAGTTTGCACTTATATTATAGTTGATGCTTCCTCCAACACTACTTGTTGGTTAATCTCATACCTTAATGGTTGAACCCTTCATACTTAAACTTGTGATCTTCTAGTAACTTAATTAGTTTAATATCTAGTTCAATATCATACAAATGTTATTTGTGTTCCCAACTTTGTTCCCCTTTTTCTGTCTCATTCATTTGTTTGAACTTTATAATCCCAACTATATAACTTACATCCAAATTAACCTTAGACCTATATTTTCATCACTATTAAAACATATCACTAGTTCTCAAGTGCTCCATTACACAAGATTATAGTCCCCCAACTTTCCGTCCTTACCCTTCCAATTAGAGGATGATACCTCTGAACCTTTTTATTTGTCCCCATTCCGTACTCATAGTGGAAGATTCCGAAGTCGGATATAGTTTCTTACACTTAGGTACTACGACTTATCATACTATCTTTCTATTTCTTCAATCCATAATTCATCTTTTGAGTTATAATATTACTCATATAAACCTCGCATACCCAATTTACTTCTCAATACTCGATTTAAGTTATCTCAAATTTTACTACTACTTTACTTAGCATGCTTTAAGGACCCATGAAGTTCTTGTAGCAAATTCTTTTAATCTACCAAACGACATTTAAACTCTGAAACTTACTTCCAAATTACAAGCTTAATTGTCCAACTTGACTTAATTTTCTGTCCAACTTGACTTAACTTTCCTGAATAGCAACTTACGTTCCAAAGTAGGATTTTTCAACAAGCAACTTATCTTATGACCATTCCAACATATATATATATATATATATATATATATATATATATATATATATATATATATATATATATATATAGTCTTATGAACCCAATTCCAAAGGTTCTTCGAAAATACCTCTAAATGATATAATTTAACTTTTTGATATAAACTTCTTTTCTTTACAAAAATAGAATCAGAAAGCTTACTTATAACTTTATCAATTTACACTTCATCTAATACCCCAAAGGATTTATGGATATCTCCAGTAATTATCATATACCAAAACATATAATTAAATCTTCCACAAGCCATAATTTGTACTATACCTAGCATCTCCAAACAATAGTTTCCTTTTTGAAATCTCTATCCTCGAACTTTTCATGACCCTAATAGTCTCAATCCCACAAAACTCATAATAAGACATATCCCGAAATCCTGTATTATAGTAGGACTTTCAACTCATATCTTCCAAAAGTTAAGTCACATTCCTCAGAATGATAACCAATATATTTAAGTTCTTTGTACGGTGAACATATTCCGAAATTTCTATAACGAGCTTGAATTACAAAACATCTGACTACACAATATATCCAGGTTCTCAATAATATTCTATAAATGAAACTCTTGGTATATATATATACACCATAGAACTATATATAGACGAATTTCAGTAAGAACCTAATTAGGTTCCATAAACTTATAAATCTCATTAACTTAAGTTTATCCCTCGTTGTAAATTATATGAAGTCCTTCATAATATCATACTTATAAACACATTGGGAATTACATCGACAATTCTTACTTACATACTTAAAATCAAATATTCATGAGTTCCATATAATATCTTAAGACATGGGTCATTGATCAACTTATACCACGAGATCTCAGAACCAGAATATACAAGAGTACGAACAAGATTGACTTAATGATATCGTTCGACAGCTTAAACTTACATCAAAATACTCAAATAAACTATCTTCCATAGCCAAACTTATAATTATATTTCAAATCATAATTAGGAAATCAATGCTAAACTCAATATAATCAAACACTTGGCGTTAAATCATATTCTCAGAAAATCAGACAACTTAGTACTTAAGAATCACACTTTTTCAAACGAGTTGAACTTTATCATCATGAAACACCATAACCACTTCAAGTCAGAACTCTTAATTCTTTTTACGAAAAATCGTGAAATTCATGCAATTCACAAATCGCGCAAATACTATTTAGTTATAAGGTGGAGGGACAATGTGTACCTTGCTCAAACTTCAAATATCATTTTAACTCCACGATCAAGATCCAATAATTCAGAGCCTTTAAGCTTCTTTAATTTCTCCGAGCTCCACAAATCGAATCCATAATACACCTCAACAACAATAGCAATAATTAACAGCCATTTTCACTACAATTCAGATAACAAATTGATTTTCTGGTACTTATTAGCTCTCCCACGAACTAAGCACAACCTCTTATATGAAAATCGCACTATTTAATCCAAATCTCACATTCTAACTCTAATTATCCCCATTCTAATTTGGACAATATTATCAAACAACATGATTTATAAGAAATCAGATTTTATAACTTAAGAATCATCTATTCATATTCTAAACTCAATCCATTAGAAAAAGAGGAAAGATTCAATCTTTAAGTTTATCAAACTTTCTTCTAAACTGATTTTCCTAATTAATAACAAGATTGAGAAACAAATTTATTTCTGAAATCAGAATATAAAACCTCATTATATCAGATTTGAAGTGGAATCAATGAAGATAAGGAATTAAGAAATTTAGCTTATACCTTCACCTACAATGGGTTATCTAAACCATGAGAGAGAGCAACGAAGGAGCACCACACTAACAGTGGCGACGGCGCCGGAGCACCAACGGGGCGCCGGCAAAGAAGAATACGTAACGGGCTGCAGGAACCAAAGAACACCACCAGAGGGAGAGAGAAAGGAAGAAAAAGCGGCGACCAACGGGCGACAAGACCCATAAGCAACAGCAACAGCAACAACGAGTCAACGACAGCGAAGCAACAATGGCAGAGCACCGTCACTTATAAACAGAGGAAAAAGAAAGTAAGTGTTGAGGTTTCCTTCCATTGATGACTTGGTAAAGCTTTAGACATTTGTGGAAGTAATAATCAGTAAAGATTAAATCTTTAGTGGGTTTTGATGAGCTTCATAAGAGAGAGAATTCAGTGAGAGAAAGGGAATACGGGAGTGAGAAGAGTTTAGGGCTTTTGGGGTTTCCTTTATCTCAAATTCTCAACTCAATTTGATTAATTAAGCTGAAATTCTTCAAGCAAAAATTTGACAGCTCAAAAGAGTTTGGATGCTTATCTTGAAGAGATGATGACACGGGGAAGGCAAGAGAAAATAAGAGGAGGATGAGCTTTCCTCATTTTCCTTTCTTTTACTCCCTCGGTTTCTTTTTGTTCTTCCTATTTTGACTTTTACGTTTGCCAATATACGTCTTTGACCTTAAATATCTTTCATTGTGTGTTAGTAAAAATTATAATGATTAAATATTAATAAAGTACTCATTGAGACGAATCAAACAAGACCCCACATGACTATATTTTTTATCATATGTTGAAAATAATTTAGAAGTTTCTCCCAAATTGTGAATAGTGTCGAGATTCTATACAGGAAGAACAAAAAGAAACGGAGGGAGTATAATCTAAAGTTTGATATCAACTTATTATAAACACAAAACATAAATTACTTCTAAAATATGGGTAAGCTTACTAATAACAAAATTAGATTTATTATATATATATATATATATATATATATATATATATATATATATATATATATATATATATATATATATATATTTATTTATTTATTTTTTTTTCAAAAATAACTTAACTACTGACTGTAACTAACTCTTAACATTATGCTGTTTAAAAACGTGGCTATTACAGGCAGAATGTGTTTGGGAGGATAGTTGGGGCAGGTACGAAGTAGGTTTTAGTACCCACGCGGGTGGCTAGTGGGGTGGGGATGGCTTTAAGACCGTACCCGTCGGGGGTGGGGATGGGTCTGGAAATCGCTCTGCAATGGGTGATGGGGCGGGGATGAGGATGGGATGTTTAGGCGGATTTGGAGGGACCATCTCCGCACCCGCCCCGCCCAATTGACATCCGTAATGACCGATGACTGGTGAGGTGATACAAACAAATGGCCAAATACAAGCCAATTCTTTGTTGTTGTTGTTGTTATTTGTATGTGGGGAAGGTGAATATGGATAACCTTCGTGTTTAAGAGTTTAGTAAAACGAGAGAATTAAGGTTTGTAAACGCCGCATACATAGTAAAAGATAATTGTTGTAGCAGAAATCGTAAGATCTAATTTAGATAGACAATATATCATCCTATTTGCTTTACAAGACGGTTGATATCATCCATAATCGTGTAGATCGGTTAAAGATAACTATAATCATCTTGGACTATCCGAACAATAAGTTTGTAATCATCTTAAATGGAAGGAGATGAAGTGCTAGGCTAGGAAATTAAACGATGAGAAAACAATTCCGAGGAGTCCAAGGTTCAGCTATAAAGGGAGAAGAACGACCCAAAAAATTGAGATTGAGCTTGAAGAATATGGTCATTGGGATCATGAATAACAATTAAATGATAGTCCATTGGAATGGAAGAAATATTTGATCCATCCAAATTTAATTTGTAAGTTTGCGGTGAGGAGGATTTCAATGAGCATATTAATTATTTGTAGATCTGTAAGGTTAAAAAGAGTTAGAAGAAATAGATTTATGTATTTTAATGCGAGCATTTCATTCAATGAATGTTAGGCACAATAATAGATTCGATCATTATTAGGTATGGTATCTTAAAAAAACTGGTTGCATTTTTGTGTTTCCAAATACTTCAAACTATATAGAATTTTTGGTAATGTCATATAAATATGGGAATAAAGGAAGTTAAGAGGGGGCACAAAAAAATGTGAAACCTAGTATAGCTAATTCAAGAAATAATTATTGGATGGTCAAAAAAAAAAAAAATATAATAGGCAATTGAGAAGAAGATCATCAACGTTCATTGACATAGTGGCGAAAATGGCAAAAGGGAGAAATTTGGATTCGTCTTTTTAATATTTTCTTCCTCTTTTCTTACTTTTCATTACAATTTTTGGGCTAGTAAATAAGATGAAGAACCTGAAACTATCCACAAAGATTTCATTAAGCTTGGATGTGCATCGGAAACCCCCTGTTCATTTCTTAAAAAACTATTTCATGGTAGTGTTCCCATTTTGGTAGTGATAAATTTGATATGACTAAAAACGGGCCTGGGTAACCCAATACGGAGGAGGAGAGTTCGGTCCACATACAAGCTCAAAGGAGGTTCCATACCAAAACCAATTGGCAATAGTAGACCTGGGCTCTGATACCATGATAAATTTGATATGACTGAAAATGGGCCTTGGCAACCTAATACGGAGGAAGAGAGTTCGGTCCACATACAATCCCAAAGGAGGTTTCATATAAAACCAATTGGTAATAGGAGTAGGCTCCTCAGAGCTTATATTGACAGACTTTCTCTCTCCTCTTTCTCCAATGTGGGACAACTCAGGGGTTCAATAGGTAGTAAGCAAAGGGTATGCTAGTTGAAGAGAGTGTTATAATGAGGGGAGCTATATAAATGGGTGGTTATATTTTTAATTATTATGAAGTATTTAGTAGGGGCAAATGTTGACATTTCCAAAATTGTACTAGCAATTTTTTGTGTGCAAGTAAACTGTGGAAAGGAGGAGATGAACTTGAAGAATACAATAGCAACCAAGCCATCAACGGTATTTCACTTCTAATTTTCCGAGCAAAATGATGGAAAATTTGTGGGTATTGTAGTTGAGTAGCATATGCATAGAAAACTAAGATGCTTTTTGCCTACAAATAAAAATGTGGGTAATAAATTTTCGTAAAATTCTTATCCTAACAAAAAAATGTGATGCCTTCATTACTCTTATACTATGCCTTCATAAAAATGTGGGTCACCTTCCTGTGGAATCCAAAACAATTTCAAATAATTCGGCCTCTGGAACCTCCTCTTCCTCGGCCATTTTTCCGAAGTTGTAATAATGATCACTACTATTGCTAACTGTACTTTTAGTTGTTGCACTATGGCTAAGCCACTCAGCGTCGATCCTTCCCATGGAAAACAACTCCTTGCTATCTTCGTAGCCCAACGCTGTCGGAGATGAATTTGCAACAGGACATATGAAGCACGGATTTGGAGTCCTGTATGCATTTGCTGGAGGATAACTAAACTTGCTTTGTCCTAAATTCACAAGCACAGTTATGTCTATGTTTGTTGCAAGAACTGGGTATAATGGCATTCCAAAGTCCTCCGACTTGCAATTTATTTCATGTATCAATTTGGAGTCCACTGTAAAATAAACCTTCTTTTTCCTTGGGTCGAATCCGCAACCAATTACTTTTCCAGTTTTCGCCTCATCTTCCTTTCCAGATTCAAACACGAGTTTCATACCTGCAAAAGCAAGCATACTGGAATCAATTGTCAAATGTTTATCAAAGCTATGTTCTCCCCCGCCTAAGCTTCACTTGGACAAATACTATGTTTAAGTTAATAAAGTCTAGGACTCCTAGCTTGAAATAAGACATAAGTTAAGGTACATCCTAATAGTTCATGCAGCCATCTAATTCAGTTGTTCTGGTCTAATAAGCGTTGCTGACATATAAGCTCTAACGAATTCAAAACAATATATGCTGATAAGCTCATTTCATGGCTAGTAAATTACAAAATATTCAAATAAAGAAAAAGTTTTTTTTTTTTTTTTTTTTTGAGGGGTTCAAATAAAGAAAAAGTCAAGTGAAGATGAAGCATCCTATTCCTTAGTATGCTTGGAGCCCACAGGGACCTTAATACCAAGGATAACTAGATACCATCATTCCCAACTACACCCCCTCTTTATCAAGGAATCATACTTAATTACTAAAGATTCCCAAAATCTAAGGGTGTCTTGTAAAACCAGTCTTCCATTACTTTTTACCAAGTCAATTTAAGTTAAAAGAGGAGATATAAGTTAAAAAAAAAAATCTCATGATATTATTTTTTTTATTTCATGTTCAGCAATTTATAATTTACATCAGACTATTAGTTATGAGTTATGACTTGCTATATGTGGCATTTTTGTATATTTTATTAGATGTATAGCCAAAATAAGTGAAAAAGAAATGGCTTATTCAAATCCATTAACCTGTTGGGTCAAACTCAACCAACAGGTTTTGTGTCTGGAAAAACATTATAGGAGCCGAATTTGAAATCAGTTAACATAAATATTACTTGAATCCAATAGCATCTAAGTCCAACCTAACACGATCGACTTGTTTTATAAGTTTATTCGCATGAGGTCTACCTACTTTTAGGTTATGTTCTCTTCACTTGAAATAAGGTAATCTTGTATGAATATCTTTTATCTTTTGTGTTTAATTGAACTTTAGCCACATTGTTTAGCTAATTTGTAAGAAAAACAAGTTGATGTGAGATCTTCTAAAATTTGTCTACTAAGATTTACGGCAAATATCAATTCTACATCTACAATAAATTGCATTAAATTTAGTTCGATTTGAAAACTATAGTATATTAAACCCTCTCATGCAAGGTTGTATCAAATACTCAAATTAGAGGATTAACTCATAAAATCCTTTAATATGAGTTCAAACCTCTAATTTTTTCCTAAACCTCTTTTTACGAAATAGGGAATGAATATACTGTTCAACGAAAGAAAATATGATGTATGTTCTAGAAGATCTACTTTTCAAAATATTTCTTTGAAAATTCTATACAATTAACAATTTCTATAATGACGAATTCTTGAATAAGTCTTTATATGTTTACATTCTCCCTTCATCGACAAATATGCTTTTAAAAAAAATCTGCCATGATTGACTTTGCCACAGAAAACGAGTTTTCAACTTTCAACAAGTATAAAATGAAATATATAAGTGCTAGTTTTATCCGTCTGACCAAAGTTACCTTTAAAATTCATCTTCTTAATGAGTATTTTCTGTATTCATTTCAATTTCTTTTTGAATTGATATCCAACTATTTAACTTAATACCTAATTTTGTAACTTTTAAGTATTACTTTTTGTTAATTTCAAAAAAAAAAAAAAAAAAGTATTACTTTTTGTTTAGCTAAATGACAGTCTGATTGTCAAATCATCTTTCCTCTTTGCAAATGTATAAAGTGGTTTAAAAACTTAAACTTAGGGCTATACATAATAGTTTTCTTTTAATAGGTAAGAAGAAATCCACTAGACTGCCCTCGCACAGGGCCCATAGTCAGAGGCCCATTACAAGTCAGACATCCCCCAACCCACTCCTCCCCTCTTAAACCTAAGGTAGGAATTGAACCGTAAACTTCGCTAGAGAAAATGGGAAAGCTCACTACTTAAATTGACCCCAATTCCTAAGGGCTAAGGCTATACAAAATAAATGGATGAGTCAACATTTTATCTCTGGTAGTCACATGCATGGATCCTCTACCTCCATTTTGTCAAGTGCTATATGCTACCACATATTTAATTTGTTCATATCATTCTTAATATTCAACATTATTTCAGAGATAAATATACCAATTTTATTCAAGCAAATTCTTCCAAGAGGAAATAAAACCGATACGTTACAAAAAAAAATCTTTAGCAAATATGGATATTATATATTTATTTATTTATTGAGATTATATTGATATTATCATATTATTGAACCAAACTTAATATATTTATCGAGAAACAAGACTCTACATGACTACATTTATATTGAAACAAATTTATAACTCTCTTTAATTAATTCTACATAATGTCAAGATTTTAAATGGAAAGAACTTTATGGAAGGGAGTATAATTTTATTTAGAGTTTGCAGTGAAATTCATATCAGTTCAAGGTTATCAATAGTGATATGAAATCATAAATAAATATGGATAGAATATATATATATATTTACACACGCCATGTTTATACTTTATATGGGATCATCTATGCTTTATTTTAACCTTCTCTCTTACTATAAGATTCAGGCTATGTTCATTTGCACTGAATTAATGAAAGTTTATTTCAGTTCAGACAAATTCAAGTTCAGTTCAGTTCAGGAAAATTCACTTAGTTTTCTCTCACAATTTTAATTCAGTTCAGTTCAGTTCGGACAAATTAAGTTCAATTCAAACAAATTAAGTTTAGTTCAATTCAAACAAATTCAATTCAGTTCAATTCAGTTCAATCAAGTCTAAAATAACAGAGTCTCAATGTAGCATGACCTAACTTAATTCGACATCGACCCAAAGTTAGGGTACTTTAAAAAAGGCGAAAATAAAATACTATATAAAATGCATAATTAGGTCTTTAAATAAAATAAAAAAAAGGCAAAAATTAGACAAGACAAAATTAGAGAGTTAGTGGTACCTCCAAGAAAAACAGAACCATCAGAATTAAAAGCAATAGAGCCTGGATAAGTTCCCGGCAGCCTTGTGGTAACAATCCCTCCAACACTGAGTCCTATTGACATCTTCACACCTCCTTCTCTTCTTTTACCCACCTTCAACTCCTCTAACAAATGGGACCCACGACTACTGCTGACGTGGAACAAACCTTCACTCGAAGCAGTAGCAGAACAAGAATTACTCTGCTGAATCAACAGCTTCGTTTTCTCCCCTTCACCTCCGTTACGTTTTCCGTTATCTTCACTTGAACTCAACACTGTTATCTCAAAATACGCCTCCTGAGGAAACGATTTCACCACTGGTGGGCCCGGCAACGGTAAACCCATCCTAACGGTTGAATACGCCGTCGTTTTCGTTTTGAAGTGTAACTTTTGCATGAAATCCACGGATCCTAACCCGATTTCCCAACTTTCTTCTACCGGGTTGAAATAATCCCCTGTTGATCGTACACTGTTGAACAATGATGATCTAACGGACGAGGTTTGATGACCGTAGCTTGAAAAGGCAAATCTTGACCATCCGTTCTCGACTGCTTCTGTGATCAACGATGGATGATCGGACCAATTAAATGAAGTTTTTGTCGATGAGCCACGGCCGAATATATGATAACTTGGCCTTCTTTTGGTCTCGAATTCGACCGTCGTCGTCGTGTTGGGTTCTGTTGATGATTGTGTATGATCATGGTCTGTAACTATGATACTTTGTTTAGAAGCAAAGTATCGTCTGATTAGTAGGACAATAATGATTATTATGATAGTACACCCAAATACTCCTACAATTACTGCTTCAACCCACCCAAACATTGTTATCTTTTGCAGTATTATGTTTTAAAGTCTTTTATTTGTTTGTTTTAAAGATGGAAGTTAAGAATAATAATAATAAACGAGAAAGAAGGAATGAAGAAAATAAAGGGAGACAAAGGTGGACTAATGAATTGTTCAAGAAAGGTAGGAAAGAGGAAAAGGAACACCTTGAAACGTCATGATTCATGAAATATACATGCGGATTGATATGTGTAGACATTTTTGTAACACTTTTTAATGAGCTATATATTACCACAAAGAATATTATAAATGAATCAAGGAATTTGGTAATGATATGTTAAGTTCAAAGTTCATTAATTGAACGGAGCCGGCACAGTCTTCACCAACTAGAAGCCGGTTTTTATTTATTTATTATGTTTGTTTACAAAAATATGCTGACATAGTATTAACCAATATCTTCTCTTATAAAAAAGGAAAAATTGACAATAGCGGTCCCAACTATGGCCGATCCGCCATAAAAGGTCCCAACTATGGACTATTCCATAGCAGGCCCAACTATTGCATGTATTTGACACACGTGGTCCTTGTTGACTAGAAACCGGTTTTACCGGTTAAAAATTTTCTTAAAACATTTTTTTTTGCCTGTTTTTGCCTCTTCTTCCTCCTAATTCTCTCACCTCCCTTCTTCCTCCCCTGTCACCCCCTCTCCCTCCCCTATCCTTCAAACCTCCTCCACGGTTAACAAACAACAAACCACACCCATCACCATCTTCATCTCCACTTTTTTCCTTATCCATAATTCTCTCTCTTCCCTGCACCAAATTGTCAAAACCTAAAAAACCCATTTCAATTGTTAGATTTTACAACCAGAAAAATCATATCTTCAGGAAATTGGGTGAACCCAATGCATCGAAATTATGATTGCAGAGAAGTAATGCGATAGAATTCAAGAACAACGATGATTTAACTTCTGGGTATCTAATACTAGGGATTTTACGAGCCATTTTGATTATTTTTGGTGGGATTCTCGAAAATTGTTCCATTGCTTTCTGGGTACCCTCAGGTTCAACACCAACAAACTCAACATCCTCTTCAAACAATGAAGGAGCAGCCGAAGGTTTTTGGATTACATCACCATTAACAAGCAATCTGGTACTTGATCCATCAACAAGCAAACCTGATTCTTCTAACAACTAGATAAACTCTATATCCAAAATAATACTTTAGTAAGGTCAATGGAAAAAACAGAGAGAGTAGAGATGGTATGGAAAAGATATAGAAGGATACTATGTAAGAATAGCGTAGCTCACGCGAATATCTTATTAATAGGAACAGTAAATTTGTAAAATTTGATAATGGTCAATTATAGGCGCCTACGAATCAATTTGGATAACAATTACAACTAATTTTTTTTCTTCCTCTTTCTATTCTCTGTCTATGATGCTACTGATGTGGTTCTCGTGATTTTCTCTTTCCTCTTCCTCCTGGGCTATCTACAGTTGGGTTTGATTTTGATTTGTGTGAATTATGATGTTGAATTTTGGACATTTTAGTTATAATTTTAGTGATTGTTGGGGTTTTAATTGATTGTAGGTATTAAGATCTTAATTAAATTAGAGAGGAAATTGAAGATTTCAGAAGAGGAATTTCAGAAAGAAGGAGAAGAAGAAAATGGAAGAACAAGAGAATAGGGGTTTTTATTGACGAAACACGTGCAACAACAGTAACAATCACGTGATGGGTTCTACCGGTTTCTACCGGTGAGTAACCTGGAAGGACCACATGTGTCAAATACATGCATAGTTAGGCTAGCATGGAATAGTCATAATGGGGCCTTTTATGGCGGACCGCCGTATGGATTGAGGCAGATTCTTGTCAATTTTTCCTATAAAAAAAACCCACTATCCACATGAGTTGGATGTTAAAAGGCTGAAGAGGTGAGCCAGTTTGCCATAATCCAATCGCATTAGTTTCACATTAGAGAGCTTAAACAGCAGATTATGTTGCATGATTTTCATGACATTTCTAAAAATTATAGCCATTGTAACTTGTATAACTTGGATTATTCATTTTTAATTATAGATCTATATAATTCAGTAAGTTTAAATTGGCTAGAATAGCACGTATTATTACTTAGGTGCACTGAGCAACACAACTTTTACTAGCACGTGAGGTTCACATTACAACCTTTAGCTAAAGGTGCAACGCGTACATAAAGCTTGTTGGAGGTCAATGATTCTGCCCAAACCTTAAAATCTTTATTATTTTATTACTCATTTAGTCTCAAAAAGATGTTTCCATTTCTCATTTTTAACGGGAATTAAGGAAGTGCATTGTTATTATAAATGTGCAATTAACAAGAAACTATTTAGAAAATTCTAATTTTTGGAACAATAAAAATACAAAAACAAATTGATACTTGGAATATGTTGACTAAATGGGGATTTATTGGAAGTTGTAGATTAAAAAAAGGAAATGGAAAATAAGTCAAATATGGGAACAAATGTCAGTTTATCGTGAATGAGAATCATATATGGGCACAAAAGTTTAAATAAATAAAATTAGAAATATTAGAAATGGAAACATATCTTTTCGGGACACCTAAAAAGGAAATGGGAAGATCTTTTGGGGACGAATGAAGTATGTTTTTTCTTTTTCCTTTTCTATTTCCTCCCAACCTAAAATCCTCACTTGCCTTCTTCTCTCTTCTTTATTTTTCTCTACTGAACTTGAATCCCTAATTGAATTATCCCAATTGAAATTCCCTCATAATCAGAAATAATGAGTTCTAGTTCACTAAAGAAAGATAAAGGAGAGTGAAGAAGGCATGAGAGGTTTTAGGTAGGGTGGGGAAAAAAAGAAAAAGAAAAAGACATAATAAAATAATAATAATTCTAATAATGTTTAGACGGAATTTCCAACCTCCGACGAAGTTTATGGTACGCCTTACCCCTTTAGTTAAAGGGTTGTGTTATGGACCGCACCCGCCAAAGATTGTGTTGCTCAGTGAACCTAAGTAATAGTTCGTGCTGCTCTAGCCAATTTCCGACTTAAATTAATGTTAATATATTAACAAGGCTATTTTCTTTTAGGCTGAACTGAACTAAATTGAACTTAATTTGTCTGAACTGAACTGAATTGAACTGAATGAAAATTGTGAGAGGAAAGTAACTTAACTGAACTGAACTTGTCTGAACAAAAATGAATTTCATTAATTCGTCTAAAAGAACATAGTCTAAATACATAATTTTGAAATTCTCCTAATCTTTGTACGTATTTATGTTCCTTTCCTCCATTGTTCTTCAAATCAGTTTTATTGAGTAAAAAAAAAAAATACTTACGTATCATCATTTACTTCCCATTCGGCAAGGGTTCAAGTCCTCAATCCTCGTTGGGATCTTGGGGGGTTTGTGGGAAATGGGGGATGTTATAAGTTTGGGCTAACAACTTTAAAATAGGGTAGCTAGGCCCAGCTCCAATAATTTCCGATAGTATGAGCGTATAATCATGTTATCAATGCAATTTCTTATATTATTCCGAGAGCATGTAAAATTATGTGCTTCTAACACATTTGTCATATACTTTGTTCAAATGAGTAAAATATAAAATATATAACAAAAAATTTGCAAAAAAAAAAAAATGTGTAAAGAAGCAGTTAGTTTTTTAATGCATATTTATCACATACATTGTTTAAATGAGCAAAATATAAAAATAAATAAATGTAAAATTTGCAAAAAAAAATTGAGTGTAGAAGCACTTAGGGCATGTTCTCCCCAACTTATTTTCAGTTCAGTTCAAATCAGTTCAGTTCCTAATTTATTCTCTGATAATAAAACAATGATAATTATTATTATTTTTACAATTACGATTATTTTATCATTAATATTATCATTATTATTATTGTTAGGATTTTTACAATAATACAAACTTTTGATTATTATTTAATAGTACAAACTTTACATCAAAATTCTCCCAATAGGTCAAAGTGACCTTTAACCTGTAAAACAGGTAAAAAGAATTTAAAAAAACCCCCAAAATCTCCTTCTCTCTCCTCCCTCCCCTACCAACCGAACCCCCCCCCCACGAAACCACCAGTCCACCCTCACCACCCCCTCTCCCACCACGAAACCACCAGTCCACCCCTCCCATCCCCCTCTTCCACCACGAAACCACCAGTCCACCTTCACCACCCCTGCCCCACCACGAAACCGCCTCCTAGCCACGAAATGTCCCTCACCTAAACACAACTCCTCCTCTTTCCGCCGCCAAAGCTCCCCACATCCGCACCGGTAACCACCAAACAAGGAGGAGTGGCCGACAAAACGACGAGGAGAGAGAATAAACGAGGAAAAGAGGATGAGAGTCGGCGGCGGGCGAAAATAGCCGACGTCCTCCTTCGTCTCCACCAACACTTCTCCTTCTCCCTTCTCCTTCCGCGCAGCTCAACCCACCATTGTTACAGAATCAAGCCCTAACAAAATCGCCGACGTCCTCCTTTCTCAATCCTTCTTTGTTGGATGGTTAAGTATTTCAAAGTTTGTTAGTTCACTGACCTATGTTTTAGATATGTTTAGTTGATTAAGATTAGTGGTCATTTAGGATTTCCTACCTTAAGTTTATTATTGGTTGGTTAGAGTCATGATGTTAAACGTGGGCCATTACCCCACTTCCCTTTGCTGTGTATTAGCTATTTAGATTCTTGTATGTGCCTATATAAAGGCTTTGTTTTCTATATTATTAATAGAAACCACGAAATTCCATCTCTATCTTTCTTCATTGCATATCCTCTTTTAATATTCTACACACTAGGGGAAAAAAAAGGAAGGGTTGCGGTTAACAAGAAATCGCAGCCCTTCATACGGTATGAAGGGCTGCGGTTTTGAGGCTAACCGCAACCCTATTAGTGAAGGGCTGCGATTATCCCATAAACCGCAGCCCTTCATAGACGAAGGGTTGCGGTTTTTAAAAACACGCAGCCCTTCACTTCCATTTTTTTTTTATGCATTTTGCATGCGCGCATACACAGTGCCCCCATTTCAATTTCCCTCCCTTAGCCAAATTCACTCTCACTTTCTCACCACCTGCGCGAACTTCCCCTCTCACTCTCTCACCACCAGCGCGAAACCCTATCTCCACCACCATCACTCATTTCACGCACCACCTGTAACACCCCGTAATTTTCACTCTTTATTTTTGGTGTTTGTTTATATTAAAATGACATTTTTTTTTTCGTAAAAATAATAATGTATTATTTAGATTATTTTGGAACGTGTTGTGAAAATGTGTATATATATTTATATGTTGTGATATATTTATATATATATTTATTTTAAGTTGTTAGTTATTTATTTTAAAGGTTATATTAATTTCGTTATTTGTTTAGGCGTTTAGGATGTTGTTTTGTCGCGTAGCGTTTTTGTAACGTTGTTTGACCGACTTGGGTGATGAAATGTTGCATCGCATGTGGCGTGTTAATGTGTTATATTATAGTTATATTTATAATATAATTTATTAGAGTTATTTTCATTATTAAATATTTTCAAAGTTCAGGCGCGATTTAGGAATTTATCGATTTATCGCGTGACGGACTTTTGATGACTTGGGACGAAATTGTCTTGGTGTACTTGGGCTTGGACAGCCGGCTATGGGGAGGGAGAAGGAAGAAGTTTCTCCTCTTTTATTTCATTTCTTTTAATTGGTGACTCTTGGTAGATTGTAACCCCCATAACCCCCCTAATCATTCTCCTAAACCCTTCATTTTTTCCTTGCCATAAAATTCTGATTTTTATTAAAAGATGTTCAGCATCATTTGCATTTAACCCTCACCGTTTTCAAGAAAAGAAAGAGAGAAAAGGAAGAGGAAAAGAATAGAAAGTTTCAACCCGATTTTTCCTGTCACACCTTCACGAAAATAACCGTAGCCGGAGATCTAACCGTTGGATTGTCTTCAAATTTGGAAAGAACGTTTATAACATCTTGTTCTACATTCTGACCGGAGAGATTTAGAATCTGAGCTTTTGATCACCGGGAATCACGGTTGGAACAGAGCAGTGTGACATGAGATTTATCAACGTTCAAGAAGAAAATGCTTAGTGACTGGTTGCTTCAATTCTCGTTCGTTGTGCCTTGGGGTTAGAAGAGGAATTGGATTGTATGCATAGCTCTTAACTATCTCTTTAGACTCAGCTCTCCTCCCGACGTTCCAGGTAACTAGTAGTTATCTTAGAACCATAGTGATTAGAGTATTTTTCGGTATTAGATTATTACGCTAGGAATTATTTAAAATACTTTTTGAATGAAATTATTGACGAAATTTGACATGAATATACTTGATGCATGCTGTGTGAGTACTGTAAAGAGAAAAATAATTTTCGTATGATTTTTAGTATTTATTTGATTTAATTGGTGTTTTGTGCGTTTTTGGCTAAATTGCATAATAATTATTAAACGAATGTTAAAATTTCTGAAATTATTTTTCTTAGATCATGTTATATGCTTAATATGGATTCCATTCCTTAGAATAATTTTTTTTCCTACTGCGTACTTGTTTATTTAATTGATATATCTGTTTTTGCAATTTCGTTTCCGTCAGTATATAAATCATGAAAATTATTTCTAGAGGCCGAAAAATTCATTTCTTTGTATAATATGTATTTCCGTGAGTTTATGCATGTTTTGTAAATTTTTGGTAATTTTTTGGCGTTTATTTATATTTTTAGTTATTATATTGGCTTTATTGAGTAATCTGTATATTAACTTTTAAAATTAGTTTTGGAGTCCGAAAATTATAAATAAAATTTGTACCATGTCAGTAGATCCATTAGGGTCATATGATAATTTTTGTGTGATTTTACTGCTCGAACTTATTAGTTTAGTAATTATTATTAGGTTTTTGTTGTGAAATTGAGGATACACTTTTAAATTATTTGAGGGCTTCTTAATCAGAAATAATTTGTAATCTATTATGTTCTTGGTTGCTGATATTCAGTAGGTTGTAGTAAGTATTTTTTTGGATATCTTTATGTTTATGTTTGATTTATGAAAGAAAATGATTAATTGTTACTACTATTTTAATGAATAAGTTTTAGAGTTAATTGGTGATGTATGTTTGATTGAATTGTTGGTGCTGTAAAAACTAGTTTAATATCATTGTTGATATTTAGAGATGTTCAAGTGTTTATTGTGGGAGACATTTGTTGAAGGCTTGTAAGTTATTAATTTTGAGGAATTATGAAGAGTTGTTTTTGATGAATTATGGGTATAAGGCCGGGTGTCATCCCTTTTTGATGAATATTTTTAAGATGAATGATACTTTGATGATATGCATGCTTTTATTTTGAGATAAGAATATCCGGTGGGATAGATGTAGTCCCCGGTGAAGAACATGCCAACCACCTGGTTTGCGAACTAGGGGTACACCTGGGTTAATTGTTGTCGTCCGAGAGGTCAGGGAGTTCTGCGTGTTCTACCCTGCATCGGGAGTTTGGCCATTCTTAGACACATGCAGTGGGGAACGTAAGCCCATAGACTGACCTGGAGATTGCGATCTGACAAACCTTAGGAAGTGAATTGCGATTCACTGGCGTTCGGTTTCTGACTCAATAACTTGTTGTATTCTTGATTATTATTATTTATGTATTCTAGAATTTATTCACTCACTATATCTTGTTTATTTATTATTGATGATCACTTGTATTACCTATGAGCTTTATGGTTTTTAGATGCATGTTATTGTTATAATGATTGTATGATTTCCTTTCTTATTAATCTATCTCTGAATCGTACTCTGATTGTTTTTGTTCTGGGAGAACTGCTAGTTACTCCCCACTGATTGTGGATATTTGTTGTATATTTTGCAGGTTTTGTTGATGGGGATTTTCTTTGATTTTGGGCTCGGGTTGAGATGCGAGAAATAATCTATTAGGGGTTTTAGTTCTAGACTTCTCTTTAGTTTGAGATAGTTTTCTCATTTCGATTTTAATTTAAGTAATTAATTTACTTATAGTACTTACTTATGTTTGTTTTTATCACTTAGTTATTTAAACACTATTCTTGTAGTAGTGACATTCCCAGAAGATGATGTTTCCGCCATCGTCCTATTAATATTATTATTATTTTTTTCTTTTCCGCTTTGAAATTCTGGGGTTTTACACCACCGCCACGACGACGCACCACCAGTGCCCCGCCCTCCATTGCATTGACGCCACCACCACGCACGCCGCACCACCTTCTTCTTCTCTCTCCTCCACTCTTGCATTGTTTGTGGATCATCCTTTCTCTCACTCTCTTTCGGTAAATCCCCTCTCACTCTCTCTCTCCTCTTTTACATTTCTCTAATTTTTGTTTAATTTCATTGGATTTTGAAATCAACTTGTATTTTTTGTTGTAAAATGTGCTTGTATTCGCCGAATATGTGATTGTGGGGGTGGGGGGAGGAGGCTGGGGAGGGTGGGTATGGGTGGGGGAGGGTGGGTATGGGTGGGGGGTCTTTGGGCAAGGTGGTGGGGAGGGCCGGGGGGGGTGGGGAGGGGCTGTGGATGCTGGCCGGGGGGTGGGGGAGGGTTGGGGAGGCTGGACATGGGGTGGGGGAGGGATGGCAATGGGTGGGGGGAGGCGCGGGGGGGTGGGGAGGGCTGGGGATCTTTGGGCAAGGGGTGGGGAGGGCTGTGGATGCTGGCCGGGGGTGGGGAAGGGAAGGGGGGGGGGGTGGGGGCGGGGCGGTGGTGGGGAGGGTTGGGGAGGCTGGACGGGGGGTGGGGGAGGGCTTAGGTATAATGTAACTATTGTGTAGATTTTTAGGCTTCCATCCGTGTGCCGGCAATGGGTGGGGGGAGGCTGGGGATCTTGGGCAAGGGGTGGGGAGGGCTGTGGATGCTGGCCGGGGGGTGGGGGAAGGGCGCAAGGGGGGGGGGGAAGGGCCGGCGGGCGGTGGGGGAGGGTTGGGGGGAGGCCGGACGGGGGGGGGGAGGGGCGGCAATGGGTGGGGGAGGGCTTAGGTATAATGTAACTATTGTGTAGATTTTTAGGCTTCCATCTGGTGTTGGTTGAATTTCGAAAACAAAAATTAAAGGTCATTTTACGCCTACATGGCAATGAGGGAGTGCAGTAGGGGGCAGTAGTGGCGGTGGTGTTGAGGCTGTTGTAAATGTGGAGAGTCGGGTCACATGGCAATCGAAAGCCCATCCGGTGCTCTCCGCATTTATAACGGTTTCTACTCCGCCGCTACCGGTGATGGGCATTCCATTGCCATGTGACCCGATTCTCGGGTCATTTTAGGCCTATTTTCACCTTTTCGTGTCCAATTCGTACTAGCTGATGGGAATTTCGGAGGGTTTGTGTAGTGTATGTATATTTCTTGATATGAGATTGTATGAAAACGCAATGTAATTTAGCTATGAAATCTATAAGTTGTTTGAATCGTCATCATATGCCTAGATACCCGTTCAAGACTTACTCATTAGGAGTAAGTCTTGAATAGTCCCGGTTTGGGATCGTTCTTGGGCGTTTGATCTCACTTAGGTGGTGAATGTGTGTCTTCTTTTCAATTTTGAGGAAATTCTTGGCTCATCGTTTCTCTACATTGTTCTCTGGATACATATGTAGATAAGCAATTATCTATATTGTGTACTTGGAGAACTGTAGGGAAATGCTGCCGGATTTTCCTTAGAATTGAAAAGTTGGCATATATTCACTAGTGAGATTAGACGTCCAAGGATGGGTTAGGTTGGAGTGATAAGGACCTTCGGCTGCATGCATACAATTGAACATGTTACTATCTTAGATTGCTCTATACGTGTGTGATTTGAATATGTGAGTGTATGTACTTAAATAATGATTGATGCATTATAATGAATGGTTGTGTTTAATTATTAGAGGTCTTCTTGAATGAGATGGATCGTACTTGGGTGTATGGTAGTCGTGAATCGATTGAGTTTGTGAAAGGGGTCTCGAAATTCTGTACAACTGCATTACAATATCAAACATCCTCTGGAGCAGTCGACTTTTATTGTCCTTGTTTCGATTGTAGAAATGTGAGCAAGGTTAGTAGTATACATGTGGTTAGGGAGCATGTCTTTCGCCATGGGTTTAGGCCTCAATACCACGTATGGGTTTGGCATGGTGAGCAGGGGAAGTATGTATTGATATTACACATTATTCATCATCTTTATATATATAAACAGTTAATTAGTACATCTAATCTTATAATAATGTATTGATGTAGTGTGATGAAGCATATTAGTGCAACAGGACTTCGAGCACCAAAAGCTCCTGTTTGGATATCAGTCGAGGTTATATAGAAATACTTTTAGCCACATACTACACATCTAACATTGGATGCATCCTTTGGTGAACATTTAGTGTCCGCAACAAGATGATGGACTTGCATGTGGCTATTACGTGCTGAGGTACATGTTCGATATCGTCAACCATTGCACTAACGTTGATGATCTTCAAAAGGTATGTAACTTATTAGTATATGTTAGTTTAGATTAGATTGATTGGTAATAGGCATTAATTGGTTTAGAAACCAAAGTAGCACATGCATATATTTGGGAACGAAAATGTCATTTTTAGGCCTATTTTTGCCTTTTACGCTTCCAAATCGTATTTATCGAGTCACTTAATCCCAAATTCATTTTGAACATGATAATATGAGGCATAATGTAACTAATGTGTAGATTTTTAGGTTTGCAATTCTTGTAGGTTGAATTTTGGGAACGAAAAGGGCATTTTTGGCCTATTTTTGCCTTTTCGCGTCCAATTCGTACTTATCGCGTCATTTAACCCCAATTTCATTTTGAACATGATAATATGAGGTATAATGTAACTATTATGTAGATTCTTAAGCTTACATTTGTTATCGATTGAATTTCGGGAAGGTATATGTCATTTTTAATCACTACTAACTACGGTAAATGATTGAATTCTTATATTTTGTGTTTATTCCTTGGTTGTTTTGCAAGATTTATGTGAATAACACACCACGTTTGAGGGCCTTCACCACAGACGAATTACATGAAGTTCGGGATAAGTTGGCGTCCCACATTTGTGATGATTGCTTATGATACATTTTGGTGGAATTGGTGATATAATTAGCTACATCTACTAGTTTGTATCAATTCTACACTTTTTACATTATTAAATATACATATTTAAAGTTAATTATTACGTTCAAAAACTTGTCATATATTATTGCACATTGATTCGGTTTTTTTTTTGTGTCGAAGGGAGGTTTTGGGTAGGGGGTGGGGTGGGGGCGGGGGCTATGGGGTTGGTTGGGTGCTAGGATGGTGGCGGCAATGGGTGGAGGGGTCAGGGTGGGGGTGCGGGGGCGTGAAGGGGGTGGGGGTGCGGGGTGTGGGCGGGTGGGCTGGTGGGAATGCGGGGGGCATGGTAGGGGGGGGGCAAGAGTGCGGGCGGGGGCGGGGGCGGGGTGGGGAGTGCGAGGGTGGGGGTCTTTGGTCTTTGGCGGGGTGTGTGGGGGGTGGAAAGGGGGCGGTTGTGGGGGAGGGGTGGGGGCTGGCGGGGGGGTGGGGGTGCGGGGGGCGGGGGGGGGTCTTGGTGCGAGTGGCGACGGGGGTGGCGGGGTGGGGAGTGCGGGGGGTGGGGGTCTTGGTGTGGGCGGATGGGAGTGCGGGGGCGGGGGCGGGGGCGGGATGGTGGGAGTGCAAGGGGTGGGGGTGCTGGTCTTTGGCAGTGTGTGGTCAGGGGTGGGGGGGCTGGCGGGGGTGGGGGTGCGGGGGTTGGCGGGGGTGGGGGCCTGACAGGGGGGTGGGGGTGCGGGGGGCGCGGGGGGGTGGGGGTCTTGGTCTTTGGCGAGGGGGTGGGGAGTGTAGGGGGTGGGCGTGCGAAGTGTGGGCGAGGTGGGGCGATGGGAGTGCAAGGGCGGGCGGGGCGGGGTGGTGGGAGTGCGGGGGTGGGGGGGGGCGGGTGTGGGTTGGGGGTGGGGGGCCCGGCGAGGGGGTGGGGGTCTTTGGCGGGGGTGGGGGTTGGGTGGTGGGTGGGGGCCCGGCGGGGGTGGGGGGTCTTGGTTGCGGGTATTTTTTTTTTTTTAAAAAAAGTTGAATTTGAAGGGTCAGCGGTTTTAAGCCTAAACCGTAGCCCTTTTTAAGTGAAGGGCTGCGTTTTTGGTTTAAAACCGCGACCCTTCATTTAAAGAAGGGATGCGGTTTAAGCCAAAAACACAGCCCTTCAAGCTTAGAAGGGCTGCGTTTTTGGCCTGAACCGCAACCCTTCGTTGTGAAGGGCTGCAGTTCTTTTCTATTGAAGGGCTGCTGGCCAAAAACGCAGCCCTTAGGGCTGTTTTGACCACAGCCCTTCCTTATTTTTCCACTAGTGACATGGTATCAAGAGAATCAGGTTACATCCTCAAACAAAGTAGAGAGCAATGAAGAAAAAAAAAAAGAAAAAAAGAAAGATGAGAGTAAGAGAGATAAAAAAATTTACAAAAAAATTAGGAGAGAAAATCATAAAAACAAAGAATTGTGAGTGTGTGTGATCAACCATGGTAAGTAGTGGTTTTTTTTTAGATGTGTGGATGGGTTCCCTTTTAGCCCGTAAAATCATTTTTTGTTACTATAAAAAAGAGGGAGACAATCAAGTCATTTGAGGTGAAAGGCAATCTTTACAAGCAAATCAGATAATTGACAATCTGAAAATGGTGGAAGTCGTAGTCAACGCAAAGACGGTTTCCGAAGTTGAAGTAGTGGACGTAGTCAATTTGCAAGTCAACGTCAAAATGAGTTTATAGAGAGACGTGCTCCATTAGAGAAGGTTGGTGATAATGTGCATCAACAAATTAACATATGGTATTGGTGATAATGTGCATTAACAAAAGTCGTATGTGGTGAGAAGTACATCACAATATTTGAATATTACGCCACATGTTAATGGAGAGAGTGCTCCATACAATTTAAGAACAAACTTTGAATTAAGGGGTATGTTGGATGGTTAAGTATTTCAAAGTTTGTTAGTTCACTAACCTATGTTTTAGAAATGTTTAGTTGATTAAGATTAGTGGTCATTTAGGATTTTCTACCTTAAGTTTATTATTGGTTGGTTAGAGTCATGATGTTAAATGTGGGCCATTACCCCCACTTCCCTTTGCTTTGTATTAGCTATTTAGATTCTTGTATGTGCCTATATAAAGGCTTTGTTTTCTATATTATTAATAGAAACCACGAAATTCCATCTCTATCTTTCTTCATTGCATCTCCTCTTTTAATATTCTACATTCTTCTCCGCCTTCACTCGTTACCGCCCCATCTACCCCTACATATTCCGCAAGCTCACCCGCGCCAATCGTTGCGACCTTGCCGCGCAAATGGCCGAGGATCATCTTTCGACGAAGAACAAGGTTTCCGAGGGTTTTGTAACTCGATTCGTAGATTGGGGATGGGGTGGGCGGGGCCGGGGTGGGGGGCGGGGAAGTGGTTTCGGGGTGGGGGGAGGAGGAGTTGAGTTCTTATGGTGGATGTTTCGTGGCTGGGGAAGGCGGTTTCGTGATGGGGGAGGGGGTGGTGAGGGTGGTTTCATCCGTGGGGGGTGGGGGTGAGGGTGGGCGGAGGGGGTGGGGGTGGAGTTTCGGTTGGTTTGGCTTGGGGGAGGATGAAGAGAGAGAAACAAGTGGTCAAGCGGGGGTCTAGAGGTGTCTGGGGTGGGGGGAGGAAGAAAGAGAGTGGAGGGGGAGCACGAGAGAAGAAAGAAAAAAATGTTTTTAATGTTTTTTTTATATATAAATCAAAAAATTAAAAATTAGCCAATAAAATAATGACACGTGTCCTAATGAGTGCCATGTCGCCTTATTTACCTCTTACAACAAGTTACCAACCGGTTTCAACTTACTTGGGAGAATTTTGATGTAAAGTTTGTATTATTAAATACGGTTTTTTCACCATATACCCACGACTAATTTTTTTTTTTGCACCGTATACCCCGCAACTTTCCAAATTCACCATATACCCCCCACGTTTCAAAAAAATACATCGACTTACCCTTAATGATTAACGGCGTTAAACTCCGTTAGTCATTAAGCCCTAACCCCCCTCTAACCCTAATTAACTAACCTAAATCTAACCCTAACTAACTAACCTAAATCTAACCCTAACCCTAAACACCCTCCCCCACCCTAACCCTAATTAAACCCTAACTCTCTCTCTAACCCACTTGACCCCCACCCCCACCCAACCCAACCCCAACCTACACCCCCACCCAACAACCACCGCAGCCCCACCAGCCCCCACAACCACCGCGGCCCCCTTCCTTCCCCGTCGTCACACAACCCCCCTCCCTTTCCCTCCGTAGTCGCGCGACCCCCTCCCTTTCCCCCGTCGTCGCGCGCCCCCCTCCCCTTCCCCCCGAATCAGCGCGCAACCCCACCGATTGTCGCCCCCTAACCACGGGAGGGGAAGGGTGATATGTGGGTTTGTGGGTGGTGAGAGGGTGATGCGAGGGTGGTGCGAGGGTGATGCGAGGGGTTTAGGGGTGATGCGAGGGGTTTCGGGGTTCTTTGGGAGAGTGGTGCGAGGTTTTAGGGTTCTTTGGGAGAGTGGTGCGAGGGTTTGTGGGTGGTGCGAGGGTGGTGCGATTGTTTCCGGGGTCTTCTTTGGGTGGTGGGGAAGGGGAGGGGGGGCTGGGTGGTGGGGGGAGGGGAGGGAGGGGGAGGCTGGGTGGTCGGGTAGTGGGGAGGGGGGCTTCGGGGTGGTGGGGTAGTGGGGAGGGGGCTTCGAGGTGGTGGGGTAGTGGGGAGGGAGGGGTGCTGGGTGGTAAGGGTAAGGGTAAGGGTTAGGGTTAGGGTGTTAAGTTAGGTTTAGGTTAGTTAATTTAGGTTAGAGGGGGGGATTAGGGGTTAATCACTAACGGCGTTAGCCTTCCGTTAGTCATAAGGGTAAGTGGATGTATTTTTTAAAACGTCGAGGGTATATGGTGAATTTGGAAACTTGCGAGGGTATATGGTGCAAAAAAAAATTTGTCGAGGGTATATGGTGAAAAAACCGTATTAAATAATACTCTCTCCGTCCCGAATATTTCTTTACACTTTCCTTTTTCATTTGTCCCGGAATACTTTTTACACTTCTATTTTTGGATATGACCCACTATTATTTTAATTCTTGTACCTTTTAAGTTGGCCCACACTCTCTCTCCTCTAAATAAAATAATACCACTCCTACCACCCACCAACTCTAACCATGGCCCACACTCTCTCTCCTAAAAATAAAATAATACTACTTTTACTAACTATTAACTCCTATCACATCTACTTTTCAATAAAATAACAATTGATAACCAAACAACAACTTATCATCTAAAACTACGTGCATTGATAAGTGTCAAGAGTATTCTGGGACGGAGGGAGTAATCAAAAGTTTGTATTATTGCGAAGAGAAACAAAAAGTTTGTATTATTGTAGTTAAAAAATCCTTATTATTATTATTATTATTATTATTATTATTATTATTGTTATTACTATTATTTATTTATTAATTAATGATACCTAAATTATTATCATTACTATTAGTTATAATATAATTCAGTTCAATTTAGTTGCAATCAGTTCAATTCAGTTGTTTTATGCCGAAGAGAACAAGCCCTTAGTTTTGAATGTCTGGGAGCACTATGGAAACTTTGTGGAATCAGCTGGTGAACTCGATCACTTGAGTGAAACTTGCAGCTGAACTTGAAATTCAAACGAACGTCCTATTTTTTATCAGCGGAAGCAAAACTTCTGGGTACTATCCTAGACAGCTATCACAGATTGCCGGCAAATTCACAAAGTGGACTCTCAGGCAGACGGTCGCCGGCAGATTTCTTGGATGATAATATATATATATATACACACACATTATAGTTGCTTCTAGATAAGCCACGACTTTGTGTCGTTTTGCTGTTCATTCTAATCTGTTATATCCCGAGAAAAGAAATTATGGAAGGCATTAATGTGGCTAGTATGAGACAAAAGACAACTCGGTTATGCTTAAACGAGAACTAACGTAGTGGTGGAATCACAACTTTCTAATGCCGTGTTTGAATAAAATTATGTCATAACATGCGCTTATGATTAATTTATGGGTAGTTTGACTTTGTGACTATCAAAAATCATTGATAATTGTACTGTATGTGCTACGTAAATTTAATTCACTAAATACTGACTAGAAAAGAATCAAAGATACCTCTTTTATGAATTGACTTGTTGATGAGTATTTGTATGGCTTTGTCGGAGATGTCAATTTTGGAATCAATTAATCAAGTGAAGGTCAAACTCCTTAAGGTAGGAGAGGGGATGATAAGGGAAATTCACCCCCCAAAGAACCCCTAATAAAGTCATGGGGCCAAATCTTTACCACTGGGTCAAGTCTTGCTTGGTTCGTAAAATACTCTATATCTTATACATTAACATTTATTATTCTCTATGAGATCAACTTTTTTTGAATTTTATTTTTTATTTTTTGTGTAATTAGGAATAAAATGAGATCTAAATTACTATTATCTAATTTATTATAGTATTCTCTCCATTCTCATTTATTTTTCCGATCTGAAATCTTTTTCAATGGCAAAAAAAAGTCGCATTAGGATGAACAAAAGAGAATAGACGGAGTACTAGATTTTAGAGTCGTGTAAACATTGACTAAAATTTATAAATATAATTATAATATTTAAGGTCAAACTTCGACAGTTGGTTACTTCAAAACATATTGGTAAAAAAAGTATAAAAAAGATATTATAACAGTTTATTGAGATAAATCTAATGGTATAATATAGCTTTTCATAGTGTAAAAATATTAATAATTAAAGCAAATTTTCCAGAAGCATGTGAAAATCAAACATCAAGGTTAAGTTGTCAACACTCAAGTCATCTCGGCGAGAGAGGACTCATGACTTTAAAAAAGGAAGATTATCGGTACCTCATGGAATAAATGGAGTGAGTATAATTGTAACCATGGTGTTGTGAAATAATAGATATCATACTAATATGAAACTCATTTCTTTTTAGTTAATCATAATATATTGAATGATAAAATAATAAGTTATGCTATTTTAAGTGAGATGAATGAGACAATTGAGTTAATTTTTATGAATATATTTTACTTCTTTCGTTTTATCATTAATTTTACTTCCATCAAAAAATGAACAACCGGAAATATAGAGAGAAGGAGAATGAAAGTACCCCCTATGTCCCTTAAAGATTGCCTTACTTTCTTTTTTAGTTTTCCTTAAAAGATTGCTTCATTTCATATATATGTAATACGGTCCCTACAATCTCTGAATCCAAATTTCCTATCCCACAAATTGTGTATCACTTGTGTGCCACTTCTTATAAATCAAAATGATGGGTCATAGTGTAAAAACTAGTCATGAAATTAGCCCACTTGACGCTCTCTCTCTTGCTTCAGAACCTTCCTCTCAAGTTAAACTAAAATTCTAAAATTGCCAGTGGCTCAAGGCCGCCAGCGAGACCCCACTCTGTCGAATTTCATCTACTTTTTGTTAATTTCTTTACTTTACCACAGTTTCAAGGTTTGAGTTCTTGTTTTCTTTATCTTCTCAAAGTCGCCAAGAAATAATCAATCCGGGGATTGGGATGCCGGTCGACCCTAGAAGATCTGCCATTACACCCTTTTGCGATTTTACATCACCTTCTTGTCTGACTCGTAAGTTTTAGGGAGTCTCCCCTTTTCTCTCTCTTTGAGCTAATTTGGTGTTCGTATGCAAAGTTACTGTATTTTGTTTTTGCTGCTGATTTGCTAGTTAAGTTGGTTTCTAGATCCTATTTCCAACTGTTTGAGTTAATAAATATGGTTGGTATTGAGGATATGGGTGATGAATGTAAACTTTCTTCAATCATATCACATAATCTGAATGAGTTAGATGAAGATGACGAAGATGTGGAGGAGATATTTGCAAAATTTTCAGGTCCTGATGAAGTTATTCTATTTGTGGCACCTCTTTTTTTTTTGACGAGAAAAGTGGGGAATTCATTACTCAGCCAAGTTATTAGAGGCTATTGCTTCCATTACATCAGTGGGTGCCTCTTCCAACCAAACTAGCAATTCATCACAGTCTAAGCTACGTTTAGCTAGCAAATGGGCCCTCTTGTTCCCACTTCTTCTAACAAAATGAAAAGAAACATTACTAATGTTTTGCAAAAGATTAAAAATATCTAGTAAGATAAGGCCAAACATAGAGTTCTCTTTCTTCTTCCTCTTTAAAGCTTCGAATAAAAGCATGCTATCCGTCTCAATCTCGAAACTGTGAAAACCTGCTTCCATGGCAATTTTGATACCTTGACGTGATGCCATCGCTTCCATAACTTCCACAGCACAGGAACCTCGCCAAACATCGCACATCGCCAGCAAAACATCACCAGAATCATCCCGCAAAATCGCACCCAACCCAACCTTCACATCAGTCCTAAAAGCTGCATCTACATTCAATTTGAGTCTTCCCTCTTGAGGCCTTTGCCAGGTTGTCCTAAGAGCAGAACAAGGTGGTTTGATTATAGATCCAGCCTCCACAGCTATTCTATACTCCTCCATCACACTCATAGCCTTTGAAATACTACTAATCTCATCTTTCTTTCTGTTGTTGAAAAACCAATCATTTCGCGCGAGCCATATTGTCCAGCATAGAGACCAGAATATGTCCCACCATTCCTTCTTCCTACACACATTCATTTGCTGCCACACCCACTCCTTGAAAGAAATAATATTCAAATGCTCAACATTCAGTCGTAGGGGAGACAGGTACCACTTTCTTCGAGCTTCATGACACATCAACAGCATATGTTCCACAGTTTCTACTTCCTCACCACACCTCCTACACATCGGGTCTGCTTCAACATGCCTTTTTAGCAGATTGGCACCTACAGGTAAGGCACTCTTTAAAGCTCTCCACGTAAAAATTTGAACTTTAGGTGGAACTTTTGCCTTCCACAGCTGATTCCATCCCTCTACATTCACTCCATTTGAGGAGCTAGCACCATCAGCATAGTTACCCTTCACAGCAACATAGTATGCACTCTTCACAGTAAAATCACCACTCCTTGTCCATTTCCAAGTCCAACCATCAGCACTAGAGAAAGCGGGCAGTGGCATGCCCCGAATTTGAGCAGCCTCACATGGAGAAAAGGTGGCGTCGATGAGCTCATTTTTCCAGTTTCTTCCTTGGATTATATCACTAACAAAACTCAGGTTTTTTGCCTCCTCATTCCTCGTGTATAGCAGCCCCCTATCATCATATGAAGGACACCATGGATCCTCCCATATTCTAGTAGAGCTCCCATCTCCTATTAGCCTTCTCGAGCCCTTTTTTAGGACCCCCTCACTTGTAGAATAGAACGCCACGTAAAGCTAGCATTAGTAGGTACTTTTGCTTCAAAGAAAGATGTAGTTGGGAAGTATTTGTTTTTCAGAACTTTAGCCATAAGTGAAGCATCATCATTGAGTATCCTCCAGCCTTGCTTTGCCAACAATGCCAAATTAAATGTCTTTAAATCACGGAACCCCATCCCCCCTTCTTTTTTCGATTTGCATAAATTTTCCCACGAGACCCATGGAATCTTCCCCTCTTTATCCTTTTGCCCCCAAAAAAACGCCCTGCACATCTTCTCAATTTCATTTATGATACTAAGTGGCAGTTTGAAAACTTGTATCATGTACATGGGAATCGCCTGAGCGACGACTTTCAAAAGGATTTCTCTTCCTGCTTGTGATAGAAATTTTTCCTTCCAACCTTTCAGCTTTTTCCAAACTCTATCCTAAATCACTTGAAAAACCTCCTTCTTAGAGCTTCCTACATATGTAGGTAGGCCTAAGTATTTCTCATGATCTTCTACAGCCTTAATATTCAACCTCTCAAGGAGCAAATTTTCTTTTCATTATCAATATTTCGGGTAAAAGATACTTCAGATTTTTCCATGTTCAGTTTTTGACCAGAAGCAGCTTCATAGATTGAAAGAATATCAAGAACATTTTCAACTTCCTCCACAGTTGCTCTTATAAAAAGCAAGCTATCATCTGCAAACAACAAGTGAGAAATAGGCTCAACTCTTTTTCCTATTTTTAGGCCATGTATATTACTCCTATCTCCCCGCATCCCTCAGCAATGCCGACAACCCCTCTGCGCATAAGATGAACAGAAAAGGAGATAAGGGATCCCCCTATCTCAGACCTCTAGATGGTCTGAATCTCCTAGAAGGTTGCCCATTAATAAGAATAGCAAACGTCAGGGAGGTAACACGCTTCATTATAAGATCAACAAATCTTTGAGGGAAAGCCATTTTTTCCATAATGTGCTGCAGAAACACCCATTCTACTCTATCATAAGCCTTACTCATGTCAAGTTTTAGCGCCATCTCCCCCTTCACCCCCTTTTTCTTTTTCCTCAAATAATGGAAACATTCATGAGCCACTAGAATATTGTCAGTAATCAATCTCCCGGGGACAAAACCACTCTGAGCTTCATTAATTAAAAAAGGAAGATTTTGTTTTAGCCTATTAGCAAGAGCTTTAGCAACCACTTTATAGAGGACATTACACAGGCTTATCGGTCGGTAGTCTTTTGGGGTGTCACATTTTTTCTTTTTGGGAATAAGGACAATGTGTGTGTGTGATTAATATCATCAATCTCCCCCCTAAATTAAGAAAATCAAGAGCAAAACCAATAATATCTTTTCCCGTGATTCCCCAAATTTCTGAAAGAATGCCGCAGACATACCGTCAGGCCCAGGGGCCTTGGATGGATGCATCTGAAAAAGTGCTTTCTTTATTTCCTCGCCGGTGAACGATTTATCCAGTTATGAAATCATGTGAGGCTCAAGCAGTGCCGTGACTTTTTCCACCACTGGGTTGACATCAACATTGCCTCCTGACGTGAATAGATCATTGAAAAAGTTAACAAAAACTTCAGAAATCTCTTCTTCTTTGTCAAACTCATTACCCGCTTCATCTCTTATCACATTCACCATATTTCTTTCCCTGCGTTGTTGAGCCTTAGTGTGGAAAAAACTACAATTCTTGTCCCCACCTTGAAGCCAGCACTGTCGGCTTCGTTGTCGCTAATATAACTCTTCTCTTTCCTCCAGCTCATCTAACCTCGAGTCAATTGCGCGCATTTCCATTATCACTTCTTCAGTTTGCTCCTCTCTCATCAAATCATTCATTCTGTTCTTGCAATCTCGCATTTCTTTCGCTGCCCCTCCAAACTTTTCCTTTCCCCATTTTGTCAAGCCCCCGCTGTCACACCAATGCTACCTTTTACTCCATTTCCCTGCTGCCAGCAAGCCTTGACCACATCAATGCAGCTCTCTTCTCTAAGCCACATTTCCTCGAATCTAAACATCTTCTTTGGTCTCTTCTTTTCACATGCCTGAGTTAAGGTGTTAACATGAAGAAGAATTGGTAAATGGTCTGACTTCCTCTTTGCTAGATGCGACACAAACGACCCACTAAACACAGTCTTCCACTCCCAGCAGGCCATGAAACGGTTTATCCTCTCTTGGATGTTGCTTGCCCCTTGTTGGTTATTACTCCATGTGAACTCGTGCCCCATAAAACCCAAATCCATAAGCTCACATTTTTCTACTGCTTCCCGAAACCTTTCAGCATCACCCGCATTGAAACCATTCCCTCCTTTCTTCTCATGGGAGTATAACATTAGATTAAACCCCCCCCGCACACCCATGAAAGATCACTCTCCTCTCTTAGGCTTGTCAACAGTTCCCCAGTTTTATATTTATTGCCATCTTCCGGGTGTCCGTAAACACCTGTAAATCTCCAATACCCCACTCCGTCATTACAAATATGAGCATCTATGTGATTTAAAGACATAGCAAATGATGGACAAGTCTACCGTATTACTCCACAACATAGCAAGCCCTCCACTTCTTTTTCTCCCGTCACCTTCACAGCTTACAGCCACCATATTTATTTTGTTTAATTTTTTTTTTTCACAGTATCCATCTCCCAAGTTTTGAGTTTGGTCTCAGATAGGAAGATAATATGGGGAGTTTCAAGAGTTATAATTCTCTTTAGAGCATTAATTGCCCGAGGACTCCCCATCCCTCAGCATTTCCAACAGAGAATTGTAATCATTGATCACCAAGAGCCCTATTGGTGGGGCCCGCCACTCTCTCAGTTGGTTCATTTTCATGCCTACTCTTTAACACATCCTCTACTCTCATCTTTTTTTCACTAACCTCCACTGTTGCATTAATGTCATGCAGCACATTACTAGACTCACCTTATAACTTGCGTTTCCACTGCTCCTATAGACAATCTCATCATGCATATACTCCCTTGGTCTACTTATTCTCAACCACGTCCTCGCCTTCAGATTCTCACTATCACTCCCTGCTTCATTCTCCTATTGACCCTCCTTTTCCTCAGCCACACTCCCCTCTCTTCTCACATCCCCATCTCCTACTGTCTCCTGCCCTGCATTCATCTCCAAACTGCCTCCTTCCCCATCTGTCACCTCATCCAAATTCACAACTCACAGCTTTCCCACCACTTCCTTGACCCTCTCTTCAAATTTCTCTTTCTCTCTAAACTTTAACTTGGGAAAAAACAACCGTTCTCCCCTTCCCAATTCACTCCATCTTCCAAATTCTCTACACTCTTTATCACTTTCCACGGAGAAGAACGAAGATTATTATTATACATCTTTTCCGGAGACTTATCCCCGGTGTTTTCAGTACAATCTCTATCCCCATGCCCTAGCTTACCACAAATATAGCAGAAAAGAGGTAATCTCTCGTACTTGACGGGGATTTTAATAACTTCTCCTCCCCTCACCTTCAGTTTAACAAGATCCTTTAATGGTGTCTTCAAATCCACCATAATGTTCACCCTTATTGATCTATCAATCTCAACCTCCTGAGTATGGTCCATATTGACAAAGACTCCAACTTTCTCCAGCGAGGGTTTGCATATTGCTCTCATTTCCTCGTCCCCGAAACGGTAAATTGTAAAATCTGGTCCAGATGGGAAGCGATTGCAAATGCAACTCCGATGGCTTCCTATCGTCCTGAATATCACTGAAACAGATGGCATGTTTATCGAAATGCCACGGTTGTCCCTCCATTACTCTCATCTTATCCCTCCAATGGAAGAATTGGAATGAGTATAAATTTTCATTGATACGCCGCGCCTCGACACCATGCTTCGACTGCCACAAACGCTTGAGCGTATCAATTAAAGCCATTGAATTGACTACTCGACACGTCCAAATTTTTCCTACTACCCTAAGAGATGCCTTCGCTTCCTCCTCCTCCGAGTTATCAATTTTCCACTCCACCTCTTCCTCGCCATCTCTCTCTCCTTCTATGATTTCTTTTGTTAACACCAGAGTTTCAAGCTGTTGATTTTGATCGGATTCCATAAAATCTTACTGTGGAAATCCCAAGGAATTCTTGGATAAACCCCAGATGGGACTCAAAAACCTAGGACAACGCCTAAGACCCTCCTCTCAAGGAAACCTAAGAGGACTCGTCCGGATTAAATTTATTAAGTTTTATGAGAAAAAATTGGCGAGTTATTTGTGGCATCTCTTAAAGAAGAAGGGAACTACCTTTTTAAGCTAAATGATTTTACTAATGCATATGTTAAGTATGAAAAAGCTATCACATCATTATGTGTTGTGATGTCAGCAGTTTGTGATGACATCAATACGTGTGATGATAATTCGCTCTTTCGAGAATTGGCTATTTCTCTGCATTTAAATCTAGCAGCGTGCGCGTTAAAATTGAACAAGTTGAACATTGCTATTTTGGTTTGCTTAAAGGTTTTGGGGGTTGATACGAAGAACGTGAAGGCGATTTTCAGAAGGGGGGTAGCATTTAAGAAATTAGGATGTTTGGAAAAGGCTTACGAGGATTTCAGGAAAGCTTGGGAGTTAGAACAAAAAAATAAGGAAATAATCAAAGAAATTACAAGTTTGGAACAATTCCTATGTCAAACTCTAGAAGTAGAAGGAGATAATCTGAGTAAGGTCAAAGGACGCGCGATTTCAGAATCTCAAGGAGCATGTGAAATCACAAAATCAAGACCTAGGATGCAACACATAGGCACGACTGGCAAGTCAAAAGTCGAGTGTGAAAAGAAGCCTCGAGTTTAAATTTGTACCACTTCCCTTAATGGAGGGCATATAGTGTAACACCTCGACAATTCTCTCTTTTCCAAAATACCTTTTAATATAAAACATAGAGACTTATCAAAGTATTATCACCTGTATGATAACGTATCAGCTTATTCAAAATTTTACAGCGAAAATAATAATAAATAAACTTTGAAAATAAAACTTAGTCAACCAAAAAGTCAACTCCAAAAGTCAAACCGACATAAAGTCAACCACAATAGTCAAAGTCAACTATGAAAAACATAAAGTCAAAGTAAAATGTAAAGTCAACACAAGCTCTCCAATTCCAGAACCCTTGATGCATCATCTTCAAACCTGTAAACGACGATGCTCTATTGATCCCGAGAGATTGCTCACCAATTGGGTCATCACAGGATCAATAAGGCATAACCATAATCAACACATACACACAAAGCACGTAATCAACAAAGCTGAGTACTACATAATAAATAAATAAATAAAACCTAACATGATACTAATAAATATTAAACAGGGATAAGTAATAATATAACAACATTGCAGACTACTTTTACTGAACTAAACTCTACAACTAATAGATTAATTATTTTAGATGGAATAGTCAATGGAATGAGTTGTCTAAACCAAAATCAGTCTTCAATATAGAAGACGAAGTACGGGCGCGACCCCGTACTCCCCTGACCTACGATATCGAGGAACCTTTAAAATAAAAATAGGACACATTGATCAATCCGGTCCTAAGAAAAGCCATGGGCTACCACCATATACTCCAACTCATACTTGTCCAACACTTCAGACGTGCAGAAGTCTAACACGTTTCACTTTACATGATTAATAATTTATTCACTTGTTATGACTCACAAGTAAGACAAATAGTATAATCATAAAAAAACCATAAATTTCCATTTTTATCTTAGGATTAGATAAGGTGATCATCAACTTAACAACCCAAGATTAATTCCAACATTAAATCCATAACCTTCCTTTATTTGTTGAACATGTCAACAACCAACCAACCTTTCATAGGTGAAATAATCAACGAACTTACCAAATAAGGCTCTCGGTCCTCATAAAGTAATTAGATAATACAAAGGGAACAACATGATTCAATCATGATCCAATACCAACATAAATATTAATCCGTCATGTGAATTAATAAAATAAAGTTCCCAAATCCCATATGCTTGCATCAATCATCCATACAAACATATATCATCATCATAACCAACATGCTTCACACAAATAAAACATGCAAATTCAATTTGAATATAAATAACATATGAACTATAAATAGTTCCCTATACATGATACTACATAAATCCCATCCTTAGGACATGATACTAATTCCAACCCACACATAGGTATGTACGTACCTTGTGTAGACAAATCGAGAGGCCACTTTTACAAGCTCAAAAGTCGCCTAAAGAGAATTCTCCGCCTATAATAACCAATATAATCTACCAATCAATTCCCTATAAATTTCCAGCAATAACAAAATACTTTAAACCCTCTTTAAAAGTGTTTAAAAACCTTTCCCATCATTAAAACTTCAATTATTAATACTCCCTAGTATAGTACTACTAGTATACTACTATACTAGTCATTAAAACCCTTAAAACTCATACTTTAAATCACAAAACTTCATCATGAACATCCTTTTCAAATTTTCAGCAACTTATAATATAATAATTCCCTTTTTAAACATACTAAAACATAATTAAAATCATAAGCTATTGCTATCCATGTTTCACTTTACATGATTAATAATTTATTCACTTGTTATGACTCACAAGTAAGACAAATAGTATAATCATCAAAAAACCATAAATTTCCATTTTTATCCTAGGATTAGATAAGGTGATCATCAACTTAACAACCCAAGATTAATTCCAACATTAAATCCATAACCTTCCTTTATTTGTTGAACTAAGACAACAACCAACCAACCTTTCATAATTGAAATAACTAACTTACCAAATAAGGCTCTCGGTCCTCATAAAGTAATTAGATAATACAAAGGGAACAACATGATTCAATCATGATTCAATACCAACATAAATATTAATCCCTCATGTGAATTAATAAAATAAAGTTCCCAAATCCCATATGCTTGCATCAATCATCCATACAAATATATATCATCATCATAACCAACATGCTTCACACAACGGCATAAAACATGCAAATTCAATTTGAATATAAATCACATATGAACTATAAATACTCTCTCCTTCCCAGAATACTCTTTACACTTTCCTTTTTCATTTGTCCCAGAATTCTCTTTACACTTCTATTTTTGGATATGACCCACTATTATTTTAATCCTTCTACCTTTTAAGCATTGGCCACACTCTCTCTTCTCCAAATAAAATAATACCACTCCTTCTACCCACCAACTCTAACCATGGCCCACACTCTCTCTCCTTGAAATAAAATAATACTACTTTTACTAACTACTAACTCCTATCACATCTACTTTTCAATAAGATAATAATTGATAACCAAACAACAACTTATCATCTAAAACTACTTGCATTGATAAGTGTCAAGAGCATTCTGGGACGGAGGGAGTAGTTTCCTGTACATGATACTACATAAATTCCATTCTTAGGACATGATACTAATTCCAACCCATACATAGGTATGTACGTACCGTGTGTAGACAAATCGAGAGGCCACTTTCACAAGCTCAAAAGTCGTCTAAAGAGAATTCTCCGCCTATAGTAACCAATATAATCCACCAATCAATTCCCTATAAATTTTCAGCAATAATAAAATACTTTAAACCCTCTTTAAAAGTATTTAAAAACCTTTCCCATCATTAAAACTTCAAATATTAATACTCCCTAGTATAGTACTACTATACTAGACATTAAAAACCCTTAAAACTCATACTTTAAATCATAAAACTCCATCATCAACATCCTTTTCAAATTTCCAGCAACTTATAATATAATAATTCCCTTTTTAAACATACTTAAACATAATTAAAATCATAAGAATTCTCAATTTCATAAACTATAACACCCTACTATGATTTTTCAACTTATAAAACCCTAAAAATCCATGCTTTGATATTTAAAAACCCTAATTTAAGCATAACTACTAAATCTGAAATTTTCTAACTTCATTATATAAACTACATAATCTTAGATTCGTATTTAAATTATTAAATTACAACTTTAAGCATCAACATATTAAAACAATTCTTAAAAACATAAACTTTGCATTGAAAATAACTCGAGGGGGAAGAAAAATAACAAAATCAAAGAGAGCAGGAGAAGGACGCCGGAGAGGAGGTGGCGCCGACTAGGCTGCTGCCGGTGGTGGTCCGGTTGCGGCGGTGGTCCGAGGAACGGAGAGGAGGAGGACCAAAGGAAAGAGAAAGGAAGAGAGAAAAAGAAAAGAGGAAGAAAAAGAGAGAGAGGGCCGAAAAAAAGTGAGGGGGAAGAGAGAGAAAATAAAGTGTGTGGAAAATTGGGGTTTTGGGGGTTTATAAAGGTTCCCTTTTTGGGCTTAGGAAAAGGTGTTTGGACTAAAATAATATTTAATGGTTGATGATTTGAGTAGTTTTTTTTTTTTTTTTTTTAATAAGGCAAGAAAAACTAGACTAATCCCTATAATAAGACTAGCCTAAAGCATCCTTTCGGATGATGGAAAGAAGACCAGGATCATGGACCTCAAACTAATGGTGTAAAGTAGCGCAAGAATGGCCCTTGTGGGCTAGGAAGTCAACTGCTTGATTTGCCTCCCTAAAGCAGTGAGAAATCCGCACTTCTGGGACCTTCACCAAATCAGAACCTGCATCACGAACAATCATATCAATTTCCCAGGGAATCTTCCAAAGTTTTCTGAGAGAATTAATAACCAAGAGGTTGTACCCCTTGATATGGAGATTTCTAATTCCTAAGAAAAGGGCAGCTTTAATGCCTTCCTTCATACCCCACGCCTCAGCAAGCAGAATGGAGGAAGAATTATGAAGCTTTTTAGCAACCATAATCATCACCTTACCAGCATCATCCATGATGATGAAACCAAAGGAGGCACCAGATTCTTCAATTTTAGATCCATCAAAATGTAAGCTTAGACATACCAAGAGAAGGAGGGGACCACCAAACCTCCTTACGAACTTTAGCAGCACCAATACAAACATCTCCAGGAGTAACTGAGCTAGGAATACGGAGCGCTTTATCATTCCTATCACTAGCGAACCAGTCCGCAGTTAACTTCTTTATACTAGCCATTACTTTAAAAATGGAAGCGCCCTCGTCTTGGAAGATAACTTTATTTGCCACAAACCAAACATTCCACCAGATGATGGCCAGTTTACACAAATGATCATTACTCATGAAAGATTTCAAAGAGCCAATATCCATATCATTCTGAACATCCGGAATTTCAGGCCACTCCTCCCCGCCACTCAGAGAAAAGGTGACATCTCTAGAAAAATTACACCCAAAGAGAATATAAAAAGCATCCTCAGAATGAAAATTACAAAGAACACACTCTTGAGGAAGGAAAATGTGGCTCATTTCAAGCCTAGCTTTCGTAGGTAGACCATTCAAGAAAATTTTCCAAAGGAAAAACCTAACTTTAGGGGGAACATTAAGCTTCCAAATCCATAAGAAATTAACTTTATCAGACTTAACAATCCCATACCCCTGGATAAGGCTAGCACCAGACTTAACTGAGTAAGAACCATCAAGAGTAAGACCCCAAATTAATTTATCCTCCAAATGAGACATAGGGAGGAAGATATTGACAATATCAATAACAATATTTTCGCCCACCAAAAACCTCGGAAATCCAAATCCCATTGACAACCGTAAATACATGTCTCAACTAATAGCTCCTCCCTAGGCAAGGGACCCAATATAATATCAGACAAGGGAAATGGGTAAACCCAATTATCATGCCAGAAAGAAATCTTGGCACCATTACCAACAATCCATCTAAGATCTTTTCTTGAAAATAGGTCTACGAGCTAATAATTTTCTCCATTGCCAAGAGACAGAGGACTTTGGAGAATAATCCCATAAGGACAAGTCCTTGAGATATTTATTCTTCACAAGCGAAACCCACAAATTTGTAGGATCAGAAATTAAACGCCACAAAAGCTTCATTTGAAGGGCCATATTATTAACCTGAGCCTTCCTAAGACCGAGCCCCCCATAACACTTCGGTTTACAAATCTTATCCCACCCAATAAGATTAGCTGACTTAATATCTGAAGCTTTAATCCAATAAAAATTTCTACTAGTTTTATCGAAATCCTGAAAAATAGCCTCGGGGAGAGAAAAACTTTGCATTTGAAAGCTAGCTTTAGCAGTTAAATTAGACTGATTAAGAGCAGTTCTACCTGCTTGGGACAGAGAATTAACTTTCCACTTAGTCAACTGTCTCTGCGAATTTTCAACTACTTCGCTAAAAGTATTTTTAGCGACTTTCTCTGCAATAACAGGGCAACCTAGATACTTCCCAAGAGAGAGAACATTATCCATTAACAAGATCTGCTTGAACAGGATACAATCTTGCTGGGAAACATTTTTAGTGCATTGGAAGGCAGACTTGTGGAAATTAACCAATTGACCAGACATGGAGCAATATTTATCTAAAATAAGTTTAATAGTCTCACAACTCTTACTCGATGTTTGTGCAAAAATCATGGTATCATTCGCAAAGGTAAGAAAGGGTATTTTGAGACCTGACCTGCCAATCTAATAATTTTGAATCTGAGAAACTATGCAGATGAAGATTCCTTGCAAACAATTCCGCATAAAGGATGAAGAGATAAGGAGAAAGAGGATTGCCCTGTCTTAATCCCCGAGAAGGTACAAAGACATCCCCTGGAACACCATTTACTAGAACTGAAAACGAAACAGTAGAAATACATTGCTCAATCCAGCCAATCCATTTTTGATGGAATGGAAGCCAAGCTTATGGAGCATAACTATGACAAAACTCCACTCTAACCTATCATACGCTTTCTCCATGTCCAATTTTATAGCTAATCAACCATTTTTACCTGCGTTATTCTTAAATGAATGAAAAACCACATGGGCTAGTAATTTGTTATCTTGTATGATTCTCTCTGGGATAAAAGAACCCTGGAGAGGATGAACAATTTTACCTAAATAGACCTTTAGCCTATTAGTAATAACTTTAGAGATAATCTTATAAATGGTCGAGCATAGACTAATCGGACGCAAGTGATTTGCTAATTTTGGATTTGCTATTTTGGTAATGAGTGTTATAAAGGTATGATTAACTTCATTTAAAAGTTTACCTGAGTGGAAGAAAGCCTTAACAGCTCTGCAAACGGAATTACCTACTAAAGACCAATATTTTTGGAAGAGGGGAAACCCATCGGGGCCTGGATTTTTGTCCGGGAACATGTCAAACAAAGCTAATTTAATTTCGCCATCAGAGATCTCGCTTATTAAGAAATTATTATCGTCATTCGAAATTATTGGATCAATAAGATGAAAATCATAGTTGAGATCAAAATGACAATCTGTGTTAGACAAAAACCGCATACGAAACTCTTGGGTAATATCATTAGCTATGTGAAATGGGTTAGAAACAATATTACCGGAACTAGTCTTAAACGATTTAATATGATTCTTGTTACGTTTAATAGAAGCCTCAGCGTGAAAGTATGAATTATTAGCGTCCCCTTTATTCCAAAAGTTTTCTTGAGATCATTGGCTCCAATAAACAGATTGAAACTCAAACAATTTACTTCGTTTAGCAAGCAATCTATCTTGCAAAGAAGCAAGATCAAGATTACTCGGATCATGCCTTAGGCGATTTTGAGCAAGTCCAAGCTTATCATCTACCTCTGAAATTTGGCGAAAAATATTACCAAACCTAACTTTATTCCAATCTTTAACACTAGACTTTAACCACTTACACGTTTGGAGAAGGCAAAGCATATATGATCCAACTAACTTTTTACACCAAGATTTTTGAACTAGGACTTCAATGTCCTTTCGGATACACCACATCTTTTCAAATCGGAACAAAGGAGCTTTTAGTTTATGAGTGGAGTCAATTGAAAGAGTAACTTGACTATGATCGGAAGAAGTAAAAATATTATTGGTCAATTTAGCACTAGGAAATAAATTTAGCCAATCTAAAGAAACAATGGCTTTATCCAATCTTTCTAAGGTATTATCCGAACCATTTCTTTTCTTTCTCCAAGTAAAGGGTTGGCCTATAAAGGGGAGTTCTACACAATTAGATTTATTTAGAATGTCATGAAATCTTTGGACTCTATTCAACTAGAAAGCAGCACAACCCAACTTATCTGAATGAGAACTCAACTAGCCATTATAATGACAGGAACACTTAAACTATCAACATAAACATACAACTCATTCCAAAACTCATCCTTGTCCTTAGCTTGAGCAGGTGCATGTATGAAAACAATATCAAATTCAATATTAGAAACTAAGTACTGAACATGACATGCTATGAACCAAGTCGATAAAAGCAAAATACTAATATTAAAGGGGTTAAACATATCCTCTTTCCAAAGCAACCACAATCCACCAGACAAACCTTGGGTAGGTACATAATCAAAAAACCTAAACCCATAACATTTAAGATAACTTTATGATGGAGGGGATGGGGTTTTTGTTTCACATAACAACACAATGCTAATCTTATTTACTTTACAAAAACTTTTCACTTCTTCTAACCCATTTTTTTTACACCCCCTTATATTCCAAAACCCAATAGACATGGATCACAAAAAAACATTAAGGACAGAAGACTGGATTAGGCCTTTGATCTCTTCAGACCCGAAGAGACTGCTTCTTCCTAACCAACACTCTTTCTACGCTTAGCTGAACTAGAATAGGAGGAGGGTTCCACAGGGGATTCTCGCTCAACATCCAAAGCCTCCATGTGCTTAACAATCGAGCTTTTAGAAATAATAGAATGAAACGAGTTTCCAGGTTGAGAATGAAATTCTTGAATATATCCATCATCCGCATTAAGCACAAGAGTAGCATTCTCAACTCTGAATCATAGAACTCACCAGCATGATTAAATTCATAGTTGACCAAGCGGCCAAACTGATTAGCATCAAAAAATTCAGAGGGAAAAACCACTTGGAGAGGAACTGGCGAAAGGAGTACATCACCTGCTATGGATGGAGCATGAAGCCCTGCACCACCTCCTCCTTCTTGGGGAAGATAACTCACCCAGGCACACAGATCATCCAATTGCAGTAGAAGGGTGCTAGGATGCATTTGTCTCTCATCAATGTCATCATCAGAGCTGATGTCTGAATAGTAACCAGGGGCAGAAGTCATCAGAGCCTTGCCCTTGCCTTTTTCGTACACCACATCTTTCTTACCAGCATCTAACTTAGTAGAATTCATCTTAGGATGCTTAAAAACAATACCCGCAGACTTAGGAGGAACACTTTTTCTACTAGCACCAGCAAATTTAGACATACCAGATGGCTTATTGAACATAGAAGAGTTTCTCACCATTGGCTTAGGCTTTGCCTGTACCACATTGGTTTGCTCAGCCCTGGTACATGACTCTTCATGCCTTGATGCCAATGAAAGAAGCTCAGCCAAAGTAATCTGTTTAGGGCTTTTCAAGAGACAAATTTTCACAGCCTTTTGAGGGGCATTAAGAAGGGGACAAACCTCAATGTTATGCTCCTCTGCACCACAGAAAGAGCATCCAGAGGAGAAATCCTCGTACCAGATATTTTAGCCACATACCTTGCCACCAGACCTCTTAATTTCTGCATACTCAAGAAAAGGTTCAGAAATATCCACACGCACACAAGCATGAGCAAAACGGATTTTATTCCTTAACAAAGAACGAGAATCTAGTTTGATTAAAGAACCAACATTGTTGGCAGCAAGCAAATTAGCCACAGACTCGTAGTTAAGCAACTAAGTTGGAAATCTAGGGATGTGAACGCAAAGGTTCACCCATTTGATTTCCTCAACATATGGATCAAAATCAGGGCGCCATGGTTGAATAACAAATAGCTCACCTTGGACATGCCAAGGTCTTTCAGACCAAACAAGATATAAATCATTAGGGTTTGCAAATTTAAGTAAAATCCAGTGATTACCCATCTCTAAGTACTCAATATCCCCTTTCAAAAATTTCCAGTCTGCTTTTGTTTTAGCAATTATAGTACGCTTATCCAAATTATCACCAAGGACCTTACCAACAAGACATGACTTAGAAAGTTCCTCAATATATTTCTTTACCTAAACAAGGTCATCTAAAATTACCACCTCAGGGAAGGTAGCAACATGGGGAGGATCATGAAAAGATTCTTTAGAGAGTCATCAGCCAGCTGGCACTCAGAAGGATGAGAGACCTCATCAGCCTTCCTCTTAGCACTTTCATCAGCATCAAATGCAGATAGCACCGCATTCTTATAAGAGGGAGCTTTCTCCATTGGAGGGCACAAATGCATACAAGAGAAAAAGAAGTTAAATATGAGAGAAGGATAAAGAAAATGAGGTGATTAGATTTGCCAAATGAGATTACATGAGGTTCCCTTTTATAGCAAAGGGAAATTTTATAACCATGATGAGTATACTGCTCCAAAAAGAGCAAATTAGGTTACTTACCATCGCATTTAATGCTAGTGAAGTTTTCCGGCCAAAATCACAACTCAGACGTACCAAAGCACGCCAAAAAGTGACTGGCAGCTTACCTATAGCCCTAAAAAGGAGGAATGACTGAACGACAAAAACCATAAAGCACTCCAAACTCCCTCTCTCATTTTGAATTGTATTAAATGAAGAAAGAGATTGCTTAGAATGAAAACCCCCAAATTCCGCATTAAACCCTAACAAAATTGAAAAGGGGAAAAATGAAAACTTTTCGAGTGAAGAAAAGTACAAATTTTCTGCATCCAAGGACACAAATTATGCCAGAAAAGATAAATTCTTGGCCATAAATGAAAACTAACACTAATTTTGCAGGCTACAAGCAGCTCATAATTGAAGGCGAAATTAAGCAAAAAGTCTATTAGCCAAAGATTTACTAAGATAAATGAACACTGACACGCAATTACCCAACTACTAGTTGGTTCCGAGTTTCTTAACAGCGAATTACGAAGGAATTGAATGATGAATTGAGGAGGAGATGAATGAGGTTTGCAGAGATCAAAAGGCTTTTTTCCTAGGGTTTCTTCGGGGAAAAAAGGGTTTTTTTTCACAATCTCTTTTTCTCTTTCTCTTTCTAGCTTTCTCTCTCATCTTTTTTCCGCACATAGGTGGTCATGTAGTGATCCCTTTATAACGATCCCTCTTCTATTTTGCCTTTATTTAATACTCTAAAAATCGAAGTGAGAAGAATCAGTGGAGAAAAGTAAATAAACAAAATTTGACCCCAATTTCTTAGTTTAGACAATTGTAAGACTCTGTTGTTTTAAGGAAGCATCTTTAATCATGTTGGCTTTTGACCATTATTGGCTTTAGTTTTTCTTCTTTCTTGATAATTACCATTTATAATCATAAAGCTCCAGTTTTGCATTGCGGAGGCTTTCGTTTTTTTTAGGTTACATAAGATAGCAAGGTAATTTAGGGTTCTCGGTTCTCACAATAACACTATGGATCGAACTACAACAATACATTTATGTCATTCTTGTTTTAGTCGTTATGGTTTGTGGTGTCACATGAAAATATGCTATAGGGTTTCTCGTGTTACATCAAAATATGCTATAGCAAGATGAACCATAAGTCTTTATTGCACAGGGCCTCCTTGACAATTGAACCGCCCCTGGGCAGGTATTATAGAAAGTTCTGTTACTATTCAACAATTTACTCTGTAGGATATATTGATTGTCATATACAAGGTTTTGATGACCTTTGTTGTTTCATTGATGTCTTGCTTATCACTGTAGGAATGAATGACTTATATGAATTTTGTAGCTCTTGACCTTTATTTGATAGGTCTTTCAAGTCCCAAAGAGGTACTGCTACATACAATGTTTTTGATAACTAATTGTGTTACTGACGTTTTAACTTTTTTGCTGGAAGTTTTCTCATGGAAAAGAGGAGCTGCTTCCAGTTTCTTATGGTATCCGTACAATTTTTTTTTTTGCAAGAATACTCGAACTTCTAACTGATTTCCTTGCTGTCTCGATGCTTTCCAGTACATTCATCTAACTCTGCCTTGTTTTGCAGTTAACCATCAGCGATTCTTGTTAGTTGTTACACTACGCAATCAAGCAGTAACAAATTTGCTCTTGAGACAGTGGCAATACCAGCTATCCCTTCTTCAGCTAACAAAGCAGTGAGTTTCAAGTACAAGGCTCTACTAAGACACTCGAAGGTTGCCCCATACGTAATCTCCTAATGTTATTAGTTGAGATTTGTCTAACTTGGATGCAAAAGTAAATATACAGCTGCTTTGGCATTTAAAAAGAAAAAGAAAAAAAAGAAGAAAAATTGGAAAATTAATTTAACATTTCTATGTTTTAATAATATTAAATGTTAGTTCCATATGAAATTCGTTTATTAGATCATTGCATATAAAATTAAATTTGAGTACGGAGTAATTATATTCTTGTGGGTTGCATTTGAGATTGAGCAACATTGCGACTTAGGTAGTGGCGGTGATCCCGTGCCTTTCATCACAATCGTCATTCTACGACATACACAACCACCGCTATTTGCCAGCGTAGATATTGCTGATGTTGCTTATTTGTATGATTTCCAACTAGTTGTTAGGACAGTTGCTCTTTTCACGTTGATGGGAGGTAACACTGCGGAGTTTAGCGAGTTTTCTCATATTTTGAGGTTTCCTTTGAGGATTATTTCAGAGAACCAAGAGATCCTGCTGGACTACGCTACGTTCTACTTCAGAGAGGAGTTAACATTGCTGACTCCAGAGTAGTTTTATGTACCTCCTTTTGATGAGGGTACCGACTTTACTGATGTACGTTTGGTGGATCTTTGGGACAGGGATCCCTTTATGTAGTTGACTTCGTTCCATATATTTTATTTCCAGGATGGTTATAGCTGACAGATATCATTTTAGATAATACAGATTTTGAAACATAGTGGCAATTATGCTTTTATAGTTAGAGTTCCCTTGTTTAGTACGGTTATAACTATATATGATCTTGAATTGATATTAATTTTTTTCATGATACTTATCTCAACTTTTCTATACATCAAGTTGTTTTAGGGAGAGGATACACTTGAAAGATTTGTTTCATGTCTCATAGTGAGTTTAGACACTGATGTGATATATGAACACTGATGTTATATATCTATTTGGATGGAATTTTGCTGTCTGCACATGATTTGACCATGATTGAAATCTCTACTCATTTTCTGGCATAAGAAGCAGATGAAGTATAACCAATCAAGAGGAATTGAACTTCAACTTCTTATTAAGCAACTCTTTTTTGATCAAGTAATAAGAATTCCTTTGATAAGCAAAATGAGTACAACAGATAAAAAACAGGCCTTAATAAATGAAATATCCTGTCCTAGTTGTCACGTGCATACTAATTTCCCTAGTCGTATGCACACAACCTACTAGCTTTACACCCCCTTCGGAAGACTAGTCAAGGCACCTGACCAACTTTGCTAGGCTAAGTGGCTATGAAATTTGGCTAAGTGTGGGAAAGATGGCTAAAGAGAAGAATTTTAAGGATTTCTCTTAGATTGCTTGAGAGAGAATACAAGTGTTGGATGATATGTACAAATGAATGGGGATGCCTATTTATAGGCCTCTATCCTACCTTCCCCTAAATCTAGAATGTTCCTCACCTCCTCAATTGGAGGGTTATACACAATGTACTCCCTAGTACATTCTAGACACTCTACCACATATATGTACAACAAGAATAATCTAGATACATTATAGAAGCACCCTAGCCTGGAAGCTTACATCTAAGACCGTGCTAGGCCCTTCTAGAACCTTTCGATGCACCATCTCCTATTTCTGGGCTTTTAATCCAAATGTGGCTCGACCATTATCTTTATTGGCCCAATATATGGCGGACCCCAAAGTTTGAGCCCGTTTGAAGCTCGTTTGGGCCACAAGATGCATTATGGCATTAAAGCCATGGTTGGGCCATCGCAGAGCGCCAAACCCACTGTGGCTGCCCAGCGATGCTGTTGGGGTGTTGGATGCTATCCGTGACATGGTGCTTGCATCTTGGGGAATTATAACAGCCCGCATTTCCGAGCTGCTAGCTAATCACACTTAACATTCACTAATCACAATCAACCCTTAATAAACCTCGAATTATATTATCTTGCAGCGGAAACATAACCTTCCAAATCGATCTTGGACATGTGGGTTATGGGCTCACAACAAAACATCTTCAAAACCAAATATCTTATTACATAATACTTTATTCAATCCCAGATAGTACAATACTTAATTCTCAAATAAGCAATAACAACTTGGTACTCTATATACAACTTCTAAATCACTAATCTAATTACAATCTCAGATCCAAACTCTCCCTTTTAATTTGATCCACTCTGAGCCTTTAGTTCAAACCTGCAATTACAGAATTTTGCAGTAATAAATAAACTTTGAAAATAAAACTTAGTCAACCAAAAAGTCAACTCCAAAAGTTAAACCAACATAAAGTCAACCTCAAAGGTAAAAGTCAACCACAATAGTCAAAGTCAACTATGAAAAGCATAAAGTTAAAGTAAAATGTAAAGTCAACACAAGCCATCCGATTCCCAAACCATGATGCATCATCTTCAAACCTGTAAACGACGATGCTCTATTGATCCCGATAGACTGTTCACCAATTGGGTTATCACATGATCAATAAGGCATAGCCATAATCAACACATACACACAAAGCACGTAATCAGCAAAGTTAAGTACTACATAGTAAATAAATAAATAAAACCTAACATGATACAAGCTAATAAATATTAAGCACGGATAAATAATAATATAACAACATTGCAGACTACTTTTACTGAACTAAACTCCACAACTAATAGATTAATTATTTTAGATGGAATAGTCAATGGAATGAGATGTCTAAACCAAAACCAGTCTTCAATCTAGAAGACGAAGTACGGGCGCGACCCCGTACTCCCCTGACCTACGATATCGAGGAACCTTTAAAATAAAAATAGGACATAATGATCAATCCGGTCCCAAAAAAAGCCATGGGCTACCACCATGTACTCTAATTCATACTTGTCCAACACTTCAGACGTGCATAAGTCTAAAGCTATTGCTATCCATGTTTCACTTTATATGATTAATAATTTATTCACTTGTTATGACTCACAAATAAGACAAATAGTATAATCATCAAAGAACCATAAACTTCCATTTTTATCTTAGGATTAGATAAGGTGATCATCAACTTAACAACCCAAGATTAATTCCAACATTAAATCCATAACCTTCCTTTATTTGTTGAACCAAGTCAACAACCAACCAACCTTTCATAGGTGAAATAACCAACTTATCATATAAGGCTCTCGGTCCTCATAATGTAATTAGATAATCCAAAGGGAACAACATGATTCAATCATGATCCAATACCAACATAAATATTAATTTTACATGTGAATTAATAAAATAAAGTTTCCAAATCCCATATGCTTGCATCAATCATCCATACAAACATATATCATCATCATAACCAATATGCTTCACACAACGGTATAAAACATGCAAATTCAATTTGAATATAAATCACATATGAACTATAAATAGTTCCCTATACATGATACTACATAAATCGCATCCTTAGGACATGATACTAATTCCAACCCACAAATAGGTATGTACGTACCTTGTGTAGACAAACTGAGAGGCCACTTTCACAAGCTCAAAAGTCGCCTAAAGAGAATTCTCCGCCTATAATAACCAATATGATCCACCAATCAATTCCCTATAAATTTTCAGCAATAATAAAATACTTTAAACCCTTTTTAAAAGTGTTTAAATACCTTTCCCATCATTAAAACTTCAATTATTAATACTCCTTAGTATAGTACTACTATACTAGTCATTTAAAGCCCTTAAAACTCATACTTTAAATCATAATACTCCACCATCAACATCCTTTTCAAATGTCCAACAACTTATAATATAATAAAACCCTTTTTAAACATACGTAAACATAATTAAAATTATAAGAATTCTCAATTTCATAAATTATAATATACTACTATGATTTTCCAACTTATAAAACCCTAAAAATCCATGCTTTGATAATTAAAAACCCTAATTTAAACATAACTACTAAATCTGAAATTTTCTAACTTCATTATATAAACTACATAATCTTAGATTCGTATTTAAATCATCAAATTACAACTTTAAGCATAAATATATTAACACAATTCTTAAAAACATAAACTTCGCATTGAAAATAAATTGAGGATGAAGAAAAATAACCAAACCAAAGAGAGGAGGAGAAGGACGCTGGAGAGGAGGTGGCACCGACTGGGCTGATGTCAGTGGTGGTCTGATTGTGGCGGTGATCCGGCGAACGGAAAGGAGGAGGACCGAAGGAAAGAGAGAGGAAGAGAGAAAAAGAAAAGAGGAAAAAAAAGAGAGAGAAAGCCGAAAAAAGAGAGAAAATAAAATGTGTGGAAAATTGGGGTTTTGGGGGTTTATATAGGTTCCCCTTTTTGGGCTTAGGAAATGGTGTTTGGGCTAAAATAATATTTAATGGTTGATGAGTTGAGTAGTTGGATTCCTCTAACCGAATTTAAAATCCATTTTTTTAAACCCAAATGTTTTTAAGCTTTTCAAATATATTTCAAAGTATGACTAAATAAAATGTTTGACTTCTTTAAATCATTAAATAATTCCTTTGACTTTCAAATAGTCAACCTTTCAAGAAATAAGTTGTTTAAATACTAAAACTTACTAAAATATATATAAATATACATTAAAATATATTTATAAAATTCATAAATTTACGGGGGATTACATATAGGTAACACAGGTGTAGGTAATAAGGTTACCTACATCAATATAAGAAGTCCACGATGTGTTTAAAACTATCACAAGCAAATGTATTCAAACTTAAGCAAGGGAAGGTTCTGCATGTTTATCACCCCACTCAATGTCCTTTATGAAGGCTCATAACCTCATCTCAAAATCAAACATATCAATGGTGGCCCACCGATCAACATCGAAGTTGGAGGCAACAATAATGGTCACAGACTTTCCATCCCCCCCGAACAACGTGTGAGAAGTAGGAAGCAGAGGTCATGGAAGATGCAAGTGGTTGCATTCATGAATCTACTTGAAAGAGTCGTTGATTCGTGAAGAAGAGAAAGTAGAGAAAACAACTTTTTCAGTGGAGAATGTCACCAGCTCCATTAATCAATTAGGTCTTCAGCAGAAGGATGCAAAGATGCAACAAGTCTCAGCCTATGAAGCAACCCAGCATAAGGTAGGTTATGCAGAAGAGCCATTTGCAGGATTATCGAACAAGGGTTATGTATCATCAATGATTTCGATGGTCTCTGCAAAAAGGAAAGCAACTAGAGAAGTAAAGATGAGAGCACTTAGAATTGCCAGGTCTAACATGTGCAAGGTGTTGCTCAATGGCAGTTCGGGATCACTCAAAGGTCTGTCTCAAGGGAAAACAAGGTCGAGATGCTTTGAGCATATGCAGCTTCAAATTCTCGTCCCCCTGTGTTGGTTGTAAGTGCAAGTTAGTAGGGTCCATTCCCTTAGATGTGATCCCCTCCCCTTTTAAGAAGCGTATTACTAGTGTGGCGTCCTATAGGATATGTTATAGGCTTAATGTGTTGACCTATGATATGACTTGCTGTCACTTGTCAGAATTCATGGGTTAGTTTGTTTTTTCCTTGTGTGTGTACTTATAGCCAAAAAAAAAAAGTATAAAACCCAATAAAACAGAGTGACATACAAGTGACAAGTGTACATGATTTAAGGGACAGAAGATCCGGATTCATAGTTTTTCTCTATGATTTCTCTTGTCCCACACACAAAAGACAAACTACCTACCCACTTAATACAACTTTTTAGAAAGTAATAAACTCGAAACTGGTGATGATATAAATGATGCGAGTCAAACTATTTAGAGATATGAGATATTAGTAATACATATTAATATATGGGTGTGATATATTCTCCATAATTGTGTCAGGAAATATGAAAATATTTAAGTGATATTATTTGCTTAGGTGGATATGCAATAATTTAGAAATGATGATATTATTTGTTTTAGTAAAAATTCCAAAAAACTACCTTTTATATATAACCAACCTTTTTTTTTTAAAACTACCTTTTATCTTTTTTTTTTTTTCCAAAAAACTACTACCTTATATAACAAATTTCTTTCAATATACTACCATTTTAAATTTATAGTTAATATTAATCATTAAATGACAGCCGCCTTAAGAATTGCTGCCGGTGGGGTAGCGAGGAAAGATGCGGGAAACAATAGGGGCGGAGAAAAAACATTTTGTGGTGACCGCATTATTAGTGTTAAACCTTTTTTAACGGTCAAATGGTAGTATTTTGAAAGAAATTTGTTATATAAGGTAGTTTTTTTGAAAGAAATTTTTTAAAATGTAGTTTTTTTTATTAAAAAAGTTGGTTATAAAAGGTAGTTTTATGAAATTTTTCCTTTGTTTTATCTTAGTATCAAGTGTGATTAGGCAATGCTTTAATTTGTTTCCTAGCTTAGTAGGCTTGTCAACTTCAGATGTATATATTATTGCCCATATTCTTTGATGGGAATTACCCCTTTGTAGCTAAATACTTTATCCACTTTTTTTGCGCGCTTGTCAATGTATTTTTTTGGAACTTGAATATCTTTTATTGCGTATTACTAAAAATTATAATGATTGAATATTAATAAAGTACTCATTTAGATGAATCAAACAAGATTCCACATGGCTATATTTTTTGTTATATATTGAGAAAATTTAGAAGATTCTCTCTAATTGTGAATAGTATCAAGATTCTAAGTAGGTACAATAAAAAATTACAGAGGAAGCAAGCTTAAACGCTCAATTCACGAGTTAATTGGGGTAGCTTAACGTGACTGGCTTGCTAATATTTGGGTGATTTTAATTATTGTCCATATTTTACTAATACCACCAGTATTTTTATAGTATTTTTCCTTAATTACCCTCACCCCTTCCTCACTTTACACACTCTCTCCTCACCTTGTTTCTCGAACCCACACACCATCCCCACCACCTTCAACTAATATTCCATTACCACCACCTTCCAAAAAATGGCAGCCACCACGCTAAATCCCTACCCCATTGGAGCACCACACCACTTTACTTCACTCTCTCTCGCCTCACCTTGTTTCTCCAACTTACTATTGGAACATTTATAGTTAAATGTGTCTGTTGATGATATGTGATGATATAATGTTTCGATGTTGTGGCGTATAATGAAACGTAGTAAAAAAGATGAAAACAGAAAAGAGGTTTGCAGGGCACTTGGTGCGCCCTCACCTCACGTAACAATGTGCCCGCACCATCGAGTCTGGAATTCGATTTTTCTAGTCAGGAAACCTGGTGAGCTCGCACCATATTGATCTGACGCGTTTCTTCGCGAAATGGTACGTGTTCCTTCGTATGAATGGATGCAAGGTTTCGTGCTTTTCTTCTGTAAACAACATTAATTAATCAACCCACCCAATGACCCAACCCCCTCTCATCTCAGCCACGTCTCCCTCCTCACCTAAACCCACCCCCATCTCTCTCCTCAACTCAACCACCCACCCCCCTCTTCCCAACTCAACCACCCAACCCTCCTCCTTCCAACCCGACACCACGACCAACCCGATACCACCATAAGCACCACCACCAACCCGACACCACTATTAGCCCAATACCACAACTAGTCCGACACTACCATGCCACCAGCATCGGCCCTTAAAAAAACCTAAAAAATCTAATTCCATATCAAATTTTCCCTATATAACCTAGATCAGCAATTTATCGGCGCCGGAGACCCACCCCCTTTCTCTTTCCTTTAACCCACCCCCTCTCTCTTCTACAATCGAAACCCTAATTATTCGCCGACGCGAGATGCAATTCTCGTGTCCTAGAAGTTACGAGAGCGAAGAAATCGATTGAGATGAGTGTGATAATGGGGGATTGGGATTGCAATTATGGATTTTGTTGCAGGATTTGTTACTTGTGGTGTGATTTTTCGGCAACCTATGAGTAATCGGACAAGGTACTGTGGATTTGTTCCCGATATTGGGTTGGGTTGGGTCGGAGACACCGATTTTCTTCAACCGAAACCCTAATTTTTTTGGGAATTTGGTTTTTGGGGTAGTTTTGAGGGGGAGGGTGTTGGTTTTGGGGGGTGGTTTCGAGGGGAAAGGTGTTGGTTTCGGACTTTCGGGGGTGGGGAGGGAAAATGGGGTGTTTTCCAGTGGACAGGGGTGGGGGGAGGGGGTAATATTTTCCGAGGAGGTGGTGGGTGGTCGGCGGTGGCGTTGTTGTGGTGGATGGCAGGTCCCAGGTGGTGGGGGTATTAAGTTGTTGGGTAATTAGTTTGGTAAATTATTTATTTAAGTTGCCTCATATCTCTTTTAAGTGTGGTCCCCAAGTTTCTCTCTCTAGATGTATTAGTCTGTGGGCCACTTCTCTATGTTGCACTTATTTAGAAACGGATGAAGTATATATCATATCCTAAATTGGACACATCACATGCATATGCCTTTTTTGCAGTAAATATATTAATCATCACTTTAATTTCAAAGTATGTTTTCCTGAGTTCCCTCTATATACGTTATTAGTGTACGCAATAATTAGTCAGTTAACCTTTTTGCAATAAATTTCAATCATCAATTTCATTCAAAGGTACGTTTTCCTAAGTTCCCTCTATTTACGTTTATGGGTGTACGAAAATTACAATCTTTATCATACACCCGGGTGTAGGTGTACCATGAGCATGGTACACCCAAGGCTATGTTTTTTTTTCTCATTTGATCATTTGGAGCTCTCACTATACTCATTTGAAGATCCCAAATGAGCAAATGAGCAAAAAATAGCCTTGGGTGTACCATGCACATGGTACACCTACACCCGGGTGTATGATGAATGCACTATCTATGAATAATTAGTCAATTATAATTACAATACAATTAATAAGCTATTGTGTTATTGATCATTATTTTTTTATTTTATGGTATACGAGTTTTAGAGTAGTACTTTATGTATTGTCATGTGTATATTAGTCTATATGGACCCGTAAATCAATGTACACTTTTTCAAGATAGTATTAAGTCACACTTCAATACAACACACTCTTGAACTCCAAAATAATGTGTCGAACATTGACTACGTGGAAGAGTGCATGTGCTATACAAAATATTCTAATCAGATTAAGAACTTATGTAAACAATATTTATATTCAAACAATATTGGTTATGTACATATTAGATGGGGCAAGAAAATCAATTGTATTCAAAATTATCCGTAGTTCATGAATTCTTATTAGTGCTATCTTATTTTAATTGTCATATTATATTCACGAAACTCCGTACGCATCGCGTGCATATAAACCTAGTTATTTTTATATCTTAACTCCAATGGATAATAATGTGATTGAAATTCTGATATTTGTTTTTGAGAATAAGATTTGGTGGTTTAAGTTTTACTATATTTTAAGCCAATCATATGTAGGAAGAGGCAGAAGAAGGGAGGAGGAAGGAGAGGGGTAAATTTGGAATTTAATTAAAGGAAAAAATACGGGCTGTTTTGGTAAAATACGGTTGGTAAATAGCGTCACAGTAATATTTTGAGTCGAATTTTGAGAGTAGTAGGGAGGGAGAGTTGGTAACCCATGTAAATTGTCCATTTTAATTCGATGTCTTTTCTCATGTGGGCCAAAGTCCAATATAAGGCAAAATGAGAAAGGGTCTCAATTTATAAAAGAATATATTAAAATATGTTATATTTGAATGTTGTTTTAGAGTATTTTTCAAGCTAAATCTAACGGTATAAAAATTCTAGACTTCTGACATGTATATCAAAAGTTAGAGATAATTTACAAAACTTTATTATTTCTACTATTTTTTATTTTATATTAAAGTATATTATGTAAATTCCTATGAAGTAGAATTTTCTAGAAAGTGAAAAATTGCCAATTTGTTTGGTTGCTAAAAGTGAAAAATTGCAAATTTGTTTGGTTGTTCATTCTCTTGCTCGTCTCCCTCCTTAGGATTCAGGTAAAAGGGTTTAGAGCTCGGATTTTCCTCCTTCTACTGTATCTTTGGTGGCAAATAAATTTGAAGTTGAATGAGCAGTTGCGGCTCCTCCTGGAGACCCCCTTTCAAAAAAAAAAAAAAAAAAAAATTTCGTAAGAATTTCTACTTTCTACAAATGGAGGGAGTTACTTATCTAAGGGGACTTAGATAAGTGGAACTTTCTATAGGAAGTTCTACTTTTCTTGTTTAACCAGATCACAGTTATTATATTTCACATTCCTAAATTCCTATGAAGTATTATTTCATGGGATTTTTCACATTCCGTAGATAATCAAACAAGCACAATATATTTATATATAGATAATCTTGTTCTATATTGTGTTTTAAACTAAAATTAGTGCAACAATTTTTTTTTTTGAATTGTATATCTAGATTGACGTTAGAAACTTAGAATAAAACATAAATCAGAAGCATAGAACCATAAACTAATAAAAATGATACTAATAAAAATCTATAAAAATCTAATTTAGAAGAATTAAAATATATAAATCGAACTTATTTCTATTAATCTTTTCAAAATATATATCATGGTATAATAAATTCAATTTTATAAGAATTATTGTAGAAGTAATTATTGATTATAGCTTTGTATTGCTCAACCATATGACTTAAGCATCGGAGAGGGTTCGCTCGAAAACCCCCTGATTAGTCTTCTTGTTTTGCAGGTGACGATCTATTTAGAGATTCAACCCAGAATTCTGTTCGCACTAGCACACAAGGAGACAGAACACAGAGAAACAATTAGAACGATCTTACTTGGAAAGGAGAGACTAAGAAACAGAATGCTGTGACGTGGAGAGATCCACTGTCCTTAAAGGTGATTTCGCCGCAGCACAGGTGCAAGCTTCCTCCCGACGACCACCCTCCAGGATTAGCACAGCGCCGCCCGATTGTGTGCACTCACAAGCAGACGGATGGAGTGACAAACTAAGCCCGAAATACTGAAGAACAATTTTATGTGAAGAGGAAGACTAAATGATGATGATGATATTCTGTAACCAGAGGGAGGATTTATATAGAGTAGTGGAGCCAAGTAAAAACGGCAATGGAAAAATTCTGGGAGGAAAATATGGAGTGAAAGCTGCGAAAAACGGCAAGAATTGATTTGCCGTTACTAATTGATTGCGTAAATCTCGCAAAAGAAATAACGGAACAAACAAGTCCCAAAAAATTAAAGCTGGTAATAAAACAGACCGCAGGCCCACAGCCCACGCCCGCGCCGCGCTCGCCACGAGCCCGAGCCCGGCCGGCCCGCCGCGCGCGTGTGTGGCTTGCCATTCTTCTAGCCCATTGCTCAACAAAGTTAAAAGGAACATAATAGTATATAAACAAGGTAGGACCTTCATATTCTTTCCATGTGGGACTTGGGTATTTCATGAAAAATCAAGCAAGGAAATACTCCACAACTAAGGCTAACTTTGAGGCTTTAATTCCAACAATCCCCCACAAGAATCAAAGTTAGAAGAAGAAAAGAAGAATAAAAATTTCGGGCTTGAAAAAGAAGTGATGCATTAGTGTTAATGTCTTACGACTTGAATTAACACTTAGTGAATCAGATTTGGGAATCTTGTTCAATTAAGTGATGTTCATCTTGAACTTAAGAGAACTTGAAACCTTTATCTAAAACACACATCTATCTTTAAGGAAGTAGTCACTCCGCGATCAATGTGGCGCCTATACTGGCCATACGCCTACCTGGATACTCATAGATGCTCTAGAGAAATGACCCACATTTTCTCATAGGAAGCGGCCCCACTTCCACATCTAAGTAGGTGAATCCCATCAAGTGTGTACCACCACACACCACCACACATCTGTGGATATGGGTTCATTAAGAGCCCTTTGCTCATCCTCAATCACTAGTGGTAAGCACTTTTCAACACAATTTTCATAAGAGGGATAGAAATAAACAAGTGCCTTTATTACTAATGTTGCCCTTTGAACTCTATTTGCATAGAGTAGGGATTCATTATTACATTTCAAATGGGTCTCAATCCCATCCCTCTGGATGCATCCACAATTACATTTCTAGAAAGGCCTTTAGTAAACGGATCCGCTAAATTCTTTTCGGACTTCACATAGTCCAGTGATATCACTCCACTGCTTATCAAATCTTTTACAACCTTGTGTCTGAGACGAATGTGTCTTTTCTTTCCATTGTAGACATTATTCTTTGCCACTGCAATAGCAGCCTGGGAGTCGCAATGCAGTGCAACTGAAGGAGCAGGTTTCCCCCACAATGGAACGTCATTCAACAAGTTTCTAAGCCATTCTGCCTCATTTCCTGCCAACTCAAGTGCAACAAATTCAGATTCCATTGTTGACATAGCAGTACAAGATTGTTTACAAGATTTCCAAGAAATAGCACCACCACCCAAGGTAAAAACAAAACCACTAGTAGAATTAATCTCATCATTTCCGGATACCCAATTAGCATCACAATAACCTTCTAAAACAAGCAGGTGAAGAAGAAAAGTGAATGCCCCAATCCATGGTTCCTCTAAGGTATCTAAGCAAACGACGCAAAGCACCCCAATGATCCTTGCTAGGATTATGAGTGTACCTACTAAGTCTACTGATAGCATATGCAACATCGTGTGCAGTGCGTTCATCAAATACATAATGCTACCAATTACTTTAGCATACTCAGATTGGCCCACAGGATCTCCCTTATTTTTCACCAAGTGGATACTAGAGTCATAAGGAGTCCTGACTGGATCAACATCAAAAGAGTTGAACTTCCTAAGTACCTTTTCCACATAATGAGCCTGACTCAAACTGAAACCATGAGGAGACCTAGAAATTTTAACTCCCAAAATAAGGTCAGCCTCACCCATATCTTTCATTTCAAACTTAGTACTCAAGAATTCTTTCACTTCATTCACAAGATCTAAGCTAGTCCCAAAAATCAACATATCATCAACATATAAACAGATGATCACACAACCTCGAGAGTCATTTTTAGAATAAACACAGGTATCGCTCTCATTTACAAGAAACCCAAAACTGGCTATGGTGATATCAAACTTTTGGTACCATTGTTTAGGGGCTTGCTTTAAACCATAAAGGGATTTTACTAGCTTACACACCTTGTGCTCTTGACCCGAAACTACACACCCTTCAGGTTGATCCATATAGATTTCTTCCTCAAGGTCACCATTTAGGAAAGCAGTCTTAACATCCATTTGATGCACTACAAGGCCATGTAAAGCAGCTAAGGCAATCAGAGTCCTAATGGTAGCAATCTTAGTAACTGGGGAATAGGTGTCAAAATAGTCAATTCCCTCCTTTTGAGTGAAACCTCTCACAACTAATCTTGCCTTATACTTGTCTATTGAACCATCAGGCTTTAACTTCTTTTTAAAGATCCATTTGCTAGAGATGGGCTTACAACCCCTAGGAAGGTCTGCTAATTCCCAAGTGTTGTTACTCATGATGGACTCTAGCTCACTATCTATGGCCTCTTTCCAAAAAACAAGAATCAACGGATTTCATAGCCTCGTCATAGGTCTTAGGGTCTTCTTCTAAGATAAAAATAGACACTAGACTCTCATTTAGGACACAACTTTCAGTAAGGAAGGAGGTGACAAAATCGAGCCAAAACTCGTTATCTTTCCTAGGTCTTTTACTCCTCCTAGGTTCTTCTTCTACTACAGGTACAGTCACAAGAGGACTAGGCACAGACAAAGCATGATCAGCAGAAGAAAAACTTGAAACAGTAGAGGAACATTTCAGAGGAAACACATGTTCAAAGAATTCAGCATCTCTTGATTCAACAATAGAACCACAAGCATAAGAACCTCTAGCATCCTTAATAAGAAAGCGATAAGCGAGACTATGAAAAGCATAACCAATGAAAATCGAATCACAAGTCTTTGGTCCTATTTTGTCCCTTTTAAAAGAAGGTATTGCAACTTTAGCAAGACACCCCCACACTTTCAGGTATTTGAGGTTAGGTATATGGCCTTTCCACATCTCATATGGGGTTTTGTCTAACTTCTTATGAGGCACACGGTTCAAGACATGACAAGCAGATAAAATTGCCTCTCCCCACATGTTATCAGGGAAGTCCGGAACTAATCAACATAGCATTCATCATGTTCTTAAGGGTTCTATTCTTCCTTTCAGCTATACCGTTTTGTTCGGGGTATAAGGGGCGATCAACTCATGAATAATCCCATTTTGTTCACAAAAGGTCTTAAGGGAAGTGGGATCATATTCTCCTCCCCTATCACTTCTAAGTCTCTTAATTTTCCTATCCAATTGGTTTTCAACCTCGCCTTTGTACTTTAAGAACATTCCCTCCGCTTCATCCTTAGATTTCGGAAGGTATACTACGGTGTAACTAGGAAAAGTCATCTACAAAGGTTATGTAATACTTCTTCCCCCCGACTTTCATGGTTCTTAAAGTCTCCTAAGTCTGAATGAATTAGTTCAAGAAGTTCAGATTTCCTATCAACTGATTTAAAAGGCTTCCTAGCAAATTTAGCTTCAACACAAATTTCACATTTAGGCAAATCGAATTGGAGAAACTGGTATCAAATTCAAGTGTTTTAGCCGTTTTATGGAGGCCGCATTCACATGACCTAATCTAGAATGCCATAAATCAATAGACTCAAGAATATAAACGAGAAGAAGTGGAAGCAGATTTATTCATGAGTTCAACAAAGAGCATCAACAAAGAAAAAGCCCCCCATTACAATATCCCTTCCCCACAAATTCCCCATTATGGGTGATGACAAGTCTATCGAATCAAAAGACAACCTCAAACCAGCCCTAATTAACAAACTTCCGGAAATTAGATTTCTACGCATTTCAGAACATGAAGTACATTTGTAAAGAGTAAGCAATTTTCCGAAGTGAGTTTGAGAGTAATCTTCCCTTTGCCGTTGACTTTTGCTGAAGCGAGTTGCCCATGAACACATTTTCACCTTCCAACTTTTTCATATTGATTGAACATGGCTCGGTTGGTGCGGATGTGCCTCGTCGCTCCCGTGTCCACGATCCATTCAAAGGATATCTCCAGCTAGGTTGATCTCGGATACAACAAAGAACAAAGTTCTCAACCGCTTCTACCAAGTTTGCTTGGTTCTTCTTTTTGTTCCAAAGGTTTGCCAGCCTTGTGTCCAGGTTTACCGCACTCATGACAATTGCCTTTGAACTCGTATTTCGCACACCTCCATGAGATTTGAGACTATTGTCTCCCTTGTGAAAACCTTTTGTCTTCTGTTTGTTCCTCGTCATAATTGGAGTGTTTGGACTCCACAAGATTAGCTTTAGGAAATACAAAGATGACCGGAAGGTTTGTCCTTAAGACGGTTTTCTTCCTCAATTTTCGGATGGCCAACAAGTTCTTCAAGGGTAAGGTCTCTCTTTTTATGCATAAGTTGGTTCCTATAGTCTTTCCAAGAAGGTGGCGGTTTCTCAATAAGTACAATAGCCTGGGTATACTCACAAATAACAAGTCCCTCGGCAAAGAATATTGGTGCAAATAGTTTCATAGTCATGAACTTGGTCGATAATAGGTTTTTCATCATCTATCATGAAATTAAGCCACTTACTAATACAATATCGTTTGGAACCAGCATCATCAACACCAGATTTCTTTTCCAGGGTATCCCAAATGTCCTTAGCATGGTTATAAGTCATGTAAATATCAAGTAGAGCATTGGACATATAATGTAATAACATCCCCTTACAGGTTCTCGTCATCCTTAGCAAATTTAGTCTCATAAGCTAGTTTCTCGGTCTCATCGAAGGAATAACAGGATCATCAAGCACATAAGCCACATCAATTTGTTCAAGGTAAAACCTAACCCTGACAGCCCAACGTTTATAGTTTTTCCCCTCAAGAGACTCGATTTTAGACATATCAGGAATTGTCATACGCGATGCCATAGCAAGAGAATTATACTAAATCACCTTTAAGATTGTTCGCACTAGCACACAAGGAGACAGAACACGTAGAAACAATTAGAACGATCTTACTTGGAAAGGAGAGACTAAGAAACGAGAATCTTTGTGACGTGGAGAGATCCACTTTGTCCTTAAAGGTGATTTCGCCGCAAAGACAGTGGAAGCTTCCTCCCGACGACCACCCTCCAGGGATTAGCACAGCGCCGCCCGATTGTGTGCACTCACAAGCGGACGGATGGAGTGACAAACTAAGCCCGAAATACCGAAGAACAATTTTATGTGAAGAGGAAGACTAAATGATGATGATGATATTCTCGTAACCAGGAGGGAGGATTTATATAGAGTAGTGGAGCCAAGTAAAAACGGCAATGGAAAAATTCTGGGAGGAAAATATGGAGTGAAAGCTGCGAAAAACGGCAAGAATTGATTTGCCGTTACTAATTGATTGCGTAAATCTCGCAAAAGAAATAACGGAACAAACAAGTCCCAAAAAATTAAAGCTGGTAATAAAACAGACCGCAGGCCCACAGCCCACGCCCACGCCCGCGCTCGCCACGAGCACGAGCCCGGCCGGCGCGCGCGCGCGTGTGTGGCTTGCCATTCTTCTAGCCCATTGCTCAACAAAGTTAAAAGGAACATAATAAGTATATAAACAAGGTAGGACCTTCATATTCTTTCCATGTGGGACTTGGGTATTTCATGAAAAATCAAGCAAGGAAATACTCCACAACTAAGGCTAACTTTGAGGCTTTAATTCCAACAAATTCATCATATACTCACGTCCAATTAACCGAAGCCTACTTGCTAATTCCGCTCACTCCCACTAATGTTTTCGGCGGAAACAATATTTGAACTTGATCTTCTCCTTCTCTATACTAATAATTATTTAATTTTGTTTTACTATTAGATCACATCTTAGATGGCATAACTGTAATTAAATGACATGTGTTTGTTAATTATTATATTAAAAGTGGTACAATAACACATCACGAGTCACGCTTTTATGAACTGAACTGTAGATTTTCCTTTGAATATTAGTTACAGGTTACTGTATAATGTATATGAGGTTAATTGTATTTAGACTTTGAGCTAATTAAGCGCGGTTCAAATACTAGAAAATGCTATGTATTATTTAGGGACGTGGACGGTGGACTTGAGTGTCCTTTGGGTCGAAGCTAAAAGACCTAAAAGCTACTAGTATTTCTTCAGAATTCTAAATCCATAGTCAAGAGGACACCCCACCCCACCCCCCCACCACTAGGCACTAAGAGCAAGATGTAAGAAAAAGAGAAAAGACAGTTGCAAGGCACTTTGAGCCTTAAAAGTCAGAAAAATCTTGGAATTAAGAAGCAGCAAAACTAAGTATTATTACAAACAAAGACATCTTGTCTTTCTTCTTTTCCTATGAGAAAATGGGAAAAGAAGAAAGGAAAGCTCGTCTCCTTGATAATTGATAATTGATAATTGATAATTGAGGTAAGCAAAATAAAATCTAGCTAGTACTACTACTGAGAGGATATTACAATATTAAATGGATATATGTAAGTTACATAATCTCCAACTCCGTCATTTCATCTGCCTTCTGGGTGTAATGGAAAAAGTTCCAAGGTTTTGTCTTCCTCATTAGTGTAATCCTTCTTCTGCTTCTCTTCCGAACTTTCAAATGTCCAGCTTCTAAATTTCCTCTTGTATGGACTGATCTGTTCCTCCTGATCAATTAATTCAACCTGTAACATGCGATTATTAGATAAACGATCTCTAAATCGTACCATTTTATTCAATGTGAGTTACTCACATGGGCATAACAATAGGGTGGTTAAAGTTCCTTATCATATTTGAGTCTCCTTGGAATTATAGCACACTAGACTGAGACACATACAATAATAATTCTTATTGGGAGTGAACTTTATATATGTAGAGACTACTTTAATCTATCCCATTTCTTGAAACATGCCTAGTTATGAAAGACCCAATATATACATGAGCTCTAATAATACTTAAGTTTTTAGACAATGTGAAAAAGTAGGTCTAGATGTCTAAGAAGGACCATAAAAGTTCAAACCATTTATTACAAGCCCAAAGTAGTTTCTACATGAAAACAAAATGACCAACTTAACTTACTAAATTTATCTCTTCTCCTATCTGAGCCAACCCACGACATGTGCGCCACAAGAGATTCAATAATTGTATTTTCCCTATTACATACTGTTTAAATGTGCACTTATGTTAGAAAAGTTAAGAATGTAATTTTTCCTACATTATAATGTGATCTAGAAGAAAATGATGTGAACCCACTCAGGGATAAAGACCGTAATGCATAGTTGTTACAAACAACCACTAAAAGTAGACAATATCAAACAAACACAAAAAATATATATCACAACTTTTTATCCTAATTAAGATGAATGATCCAATTAGACCTAACCACTAGCGGATGCTATCTAACTTATGTGGTAAAGTCTTGTGGGGATAGTACTCGAGAGTCGAGACTTGAGACGAACCCCATCTACATCAATGCGCTTAATCGGCTAGTCACTCATTAACACACAAAAAAAAAACCTGACCACTAAAGAGTAAAGATACATACCCTCGTGTCTAGAGTTAAGGTTGTGGAGGCGTTAAGCTGAGTAGCAGCAACAGTAGTAGCAGTGGGAGTCCTGGGATTATGACTAAGCCCAAGGATGCTACGCTTTTGCTTTTGTCTTTCACGAGCTTTATGATTTTGAAACCAGTAGAACACATTCTTCCCTTCAATCTTGCCATACTTGCTTAGTTGTTCCGTTATTTGTTCTATCTGTTGTGCATTTGGAGTCCGCATTCCTCCTCTGTACAACATCTCTAAGATCCCTATCTGCTCTTGCGTCGGGTTCCATCTCGTTCCTCCTGGATGGCTTAGGGTTTCCGCCTGCCATGTTACATGTTCATCTCATTATTAGCATATACATACCAACTTCACATCATATAATATAATGTATGTAAGTCATTTTTATCACCCAAGTTGAAAGTTTACGTACGTAGGGTTCCAGACTTTGATGATTATATTATTTGAAATAAATTAAGTAGTACGTTTTTTGGTAGTTTATTGTTTCCGGTTTTCGTCTTATAAAAACTAAGGAAACCAGAAAAAGAAATTAATTCGCCATTTTGTTGTGACTGAGTTTTTTTTTTTTTTAAAAAAGTCATATATATTTTTACTAAGTTTACCTTCTTTTATACTACCTACATATATATGAATATGATATGACTTTAAAAATCTTAATATCAAAAACGAGAAACTGACAGTGCATAAATTTAAAAATGATCACCCACCTGGTGGGAGGCTGAATCATTCTTGTGATCAGGAGGAGAAACCAGCTTCGGCGGACCGCAGTCAGGTCTAATGAAGCTCTTGAGATCAAACGTAGCATTATTATGATGCCCTGTAGAAGTATTATTAACCACATTGTTAGAACCAACCTTGGGAGCAAGCGGGCGAAAGCGCTTGCAACCGAGTGTAAGGGCTTGAGGGTCATGAGTTGTTTGATGATTATCCCAAAATCCACGTGCAAAGGGGTGCACCTTCATGCTGCTACCACCCATGGCAATAAGGATGATGAAGCTAAGAAGCCAGATGTGGTTAAGCTTCTAATTATATAGAGATAGTATTATACTACTATGATATATGATATATGATATATGATATATATGATGAGAAACCCCACTGATGACTGATGACTACTGATGAGTACTGACCACTTAATAGTAGTTAATAATACTACATGCACCCTACTAGTTAAATAAAGAGAATAATTAAAAAGAGAAGGACAAGAGAATGAAAGAAGATTGATGATAATAAAGGTAAGAAAAGAAAGTGGGAAATGAGGTGGTGCTCGGAACAACCAAGACCAAATGATGAGGTGTGGTTGACTTATGATTTCTAATACCAAAAAGAATGAAAGAAAGAGAAAAAAAAAGGTGAATGAATGAATCATAATATTAGATGGGAAATGAGCGTGTGGGTAAAAATTAAAAATGTATGCGTGTGTTGTTGAGGAGTCTAATCAAAGAGGGAGAGAAAGACGTGATTTTCTTGCTTTCATCATGATATTGTGTGTGTGCTTTTCGGTGCCCTTTCTTTGCCTCTCATATTAGTATTTTGTAGGGTTTTGGAGTTAACTTTATGGTATGTACATATAATAAAGTTTTGGAGGGGAATGAGGGGAGAAATTTTTAAAAGATTCCTTCTCCAATCCCAATACTTCAATATGGTAGGAAACATTTTTAGCTTTTTAAGATACGGATTGATTATATATATCAAAATTTGGGTTTGTAATTTTCAAATAAGAATATTATTTTTGTGAAGGCCGTCTTTTAGCGGTAGAAAATGTTGAAAAAAACAAACCAAATCCACCTGAAAGGCAATATCTATTTAACATCTATCTATCCCTTCTTTGGGAACTGTAGTCCCAATTTCCCAAACAGTGTAAATCCACAATCACACTTTTCTTCGGTGCATGTTTTATTGTTTTGTATAGTGTTATATTGACTTTAGCACCCACTACACCATAGAGATAACTACTAATTTAATTAGAATTATGTGCTAAAATCTTGCGTTTGATTTGCTGGACTTGCATTGGCTTCACTAAGCTTCAATAAGGGATTAGTGTAAACACTTTAACTATCTTTATCCATTAACTTGATTATCGTCTTCTTTTAGACACATGATAACATGGTTATATAAGGAAAATTTCAATAAAGAATAATTAAAGTGTCCTAGTACTACTAATGCAAAGATCTAGACCAATTGACCATGCATAGCAAAAAAACACATTTAGAAGAAATTTCCAATTATATGTGTATGGTCTGAATGGAATTGAATATTAGGAATACGTATCGTAGACGCTAACAAATCAAGCAATCGAAGTATAATATATGAAGAAATTAAGAAATCAAAGCAAGAAAGAACACAAGAAGATTAAACGTGGAAACCCTTGAATAGGGAGAAAACCACGAACACTGCACTAGGACTTTTGAATATAAGATGATGATACAAGGAGAATTCTCTAATCTCTCTAGACTCTCTAACCTTTCTCTCTAGGTTCTCTCTCTTCACATTATATATTATGCTTGGCATTGCATGATGAACAATAACGGCCTCAACCATATTTATACTAGGGTTATAATTTAGGCATCCTAATTAACCAAGGAAACTAAGCAAACGAGTGATATAAGCCACGTAATCATGTTGTGCGCAACTTCCTGCGGGAGCAGGTCATAACTTGCGGGCTGGCAGATTACCAAAGTTCTCTGACCACGCTAGGCTGCGAGCGTGGGATACGACGCACCACAACCCGCGGGCTATTGCAAAGAAATGTTGTTGTGTGCTCGTATTCGTATGCTAGCCTTCCTTCGTGGCAGCCCTTTGCAAGACACAACACACACACACACACACGCACGCACACACACACACACACACACACACACACACACACACACACACACACACACACACAATGCCTCTTTACCATCTCCACACAATGCACCTAACAATCTCCCACCTAGAGATCGGTAAAAGTGAAGAACACTCCCCCAATAAATATGTAGCCATAATCTCAACTTGTTATTATCATTCTCCATATATGTAACACCCCGACAATTCTCTCTTTTCTAAAATATATTTTTAATGTAAAACATAGAGAATTATCAAAGTATTATCGCCCGTGTGAAAATGAATCGGCTTATTTAGAATTTTGCAGCGGAAAACAATAATAATAAACTTTATAAATAAACTGAGTCAACAATAAAGTCAACCTTAAAACCAACCAACAACCAAAGTCAACCTTAAAACCAAATTAAACCAACTATATATAAAATGTATAACTCAAAAGTACTGAAAATAAACTACACAAGCTCTCCAAAATCCCGATCCCAATGATGCATCATCTTCGAACCTGTTAGATGAACTATGCACTATTGATCCCTAGAGACTGCTCACCAAAATGGGTCATCACAGGATCAATAAGGCAAAGCCATGATCAACATACACAACAAAAGCACGTAATCAGCAAAGCTGAGTACTACATACTAAACAAGTAAACAAACCTAACATGATACTAATAAATAATAAACAGGAATAAATAATAACATAATAACTTGTAGACAACTTTTACTGAACTAAACTTAAACCACATTCTTATTACTTTAAATGGAATAGTCAATGGACCGAGTTGTCTCATCTAAAACAGCCTTCCCGTAGGAAGACGAAATACGGGCGCGACTCCGTATTCCAAAATGACCTACGATATCGAGGAACCTTTTAATAAAATAGGAACGGTGATCAACCCGAAACCCAGAAAAAGCCATGGGCTACCACCATGTACTCCAACTCCTAATTGTCCAATACTTCATACGTGCACCAGTTTAAAGCTATTGCTATCCAGTTTCACTTTACATGATTTACTAGTTATTACTTGTTATGACTTACAAGCAACACAAATAATAAAATCATCAAACAATCACAATTCTCTTTTTATCTTAGGATTAATTAGATAAGTCATCACACAACTTACAATCCAAGATTAGTTTCAACTTTAATCAATCTTTTTTTATTCGTTGAACCTAGCCAACAACCAAATTACCTTTCATAGGTAGAAAATATCAACTTACCAGATAAGACCCTCGGTCCTTATAAAGCAGTGAAATACTAAAAGGGAACAATAATCAATCATGATCCAATACTAATAAATATATTAATTCCCCCATGTGAATTAATAAACTAAAGTTCCCAACCAACATGCTTGCATCAATTTTCCATATAAACATGACATAAATCTCATAATATAATCTCATAATTAACATGTTTACACCACAACATAAAACATGCAAAACCAACATAATAAATATCATATATGAACTCAACATAGTTCCTATACATGATACTACATAATTTTCCTTCCTTAAATCATGATGCTACCTCAATCAACACATAGGTATGTACGAACCTTGTGTAAACAAACTGATAGGCCACTTTAACGATCTTAAAACTCGCCTAGAGAGAATTCTCCGCCTAACACAACCAATAGAATTTATAATCAATACACCAAATAAATTCCAGCAACTTTAAAATACTTTAAATCCCCTTGAAAAATATTTAAAGTTTGTTTTTATCATTAAAACTTCAATTACTAATATTTCCTAGCATAGTACTACTATACTAGTCATTAAAATCCATAAAACTCCATTAATAACAACCTTTCTAAAATTCCAGCAACTTATAAATTATTAAAACTCCCTTCAAACATACTTAAACATGCTTAAATTCATAATTTAAATCAATTTCATAGTTTATAACATGCTACTATGATTTTCCTATCTCTTAAACCCTAAAAATCCATGCTTTGATATTTTAAAACCCTATTTTAAATGTAATAATCAAATCTGAATTTTTATTCTTTCAACACATAATTTATATAACTTAGGTTCAATAATAAATCATCAACTTATAACTTTTAAACATAATTAATTAAAACAAAACCTAAAATAACAATCTTTGTATAAAACTTGAGGAGGAAGAAAAAAAACAAACCAAAGCAAGAAGAGGGAGGGAAGAAGACCGGCGGCGCAGGTGGTCGGCGGTGTCCGACGGTGGACGGAAACCGAACGGAAGAAAAAAAAAAAGAAAACGAAAGGAGAGAGGGAGAGAAGGCCGAAAATCTTGGGGAAAAGGAGGAGAGAGAAAATAAAGTTGTGGGGAAATATTTGGGGTTTATGTGATATTTATAGTTTTCCCTTTGTGGGCTTAGGAAAAAGGTAATTGTGCTTCAAATAGAGTTTGATGATGAATAGGAATCGTGATTGAACTCCTAACATCACTAGAATTAGTATTTGGGTTCCTCAAGCCCATTTAAACTCCTTTTTCAAATCCAAATAGGTATTTCAAACATTTCAAGTACTTTCAAAGCATGACTTTAATAAATATTTGACTTGAATAAATTATTAAAACGATTCCTTTGAATTTCAAATAGTCAACCTTTGAAATATGAAATCATTGAAATGCTAATATATATTAAAATATAAATAACTATATATTAAAATATATTTATAAAATTCATAAAATTACGGGGATTACGGTCTACCCCTCTTAAAAGAAGTTTCGTCCCGAAACTTGACACGAACTATCACACATTTTCAAAAGTTTTTCAACTCAACTCCCATTGGAGAAATACTTGTGCCACTCATGTGCACTCTTTTGCCAACTTAAAATCTCTTGTGTTACTTATGAACACCTTTTCTTATGCGAAGAATCTATTTATTTTGCACCAACATGTGCAAATCGTCAAAATAAGCATAAAAACGCATAAAAATACCATAAAATAGGTAAAAAGCGCGAAATTATATCGTATTCTACCCCCCTTAAAGAAAACGAGTTACGCCCTCGTAACTCACCTCAAGGAATAAATCCGGTTGGTACTTCTTCTTCATTTCAGCTTGACTTCCCACGTTGCCTCTTCGGACTCATGGTTCGACCAAAGCACTTTCACGATATTGACATCCTTATAGCGTGTACTACGCACCTTCTTATTAAGAATTTTCACAGGCCTTTCCTCATATGTGAGGCTACTATCAATTTGGATCCTCTCAGACTCCAAGACATGACGCTCATCAGGGATATAACGCTTGAGTTGGGAAATGTGAAACACATCATGCATCTTTTCGAACTCCATTGGCAAAGCCAACCTATAAGCTACCTTCCCGGCCAATTTTTTTGTAGAATCTCATATGAACCTACACATTTGGCACTTAACTTGCCCTTTTTCCCAAATCTCATCACACCCTTAGTTGGTGATACTTTCAGAAACACTTTATCACCTACTTCGAACTCATCTTCCCTTCGCTTCAAGTCGGCATAACTCTTTTGCCTATCTTGAGCAGCTTGAATTCTAGCCTGAATCAACTTCACATTCTTGTCAGTCTCTTTAATGAACTCTGTCCCCAATACTATGTTCTCACTAAAATCGTTCCAGCAAATGGGACTTCTACACTTTCTTCCATATAATGCTTCAAAATGTGCCATCTTAATACTTGCTTGATAACTATTGTTGTATGAAAACATAATCAAATCTAATTGGTCTTCCCAACTACCCTGAAAATCAATAGCACAGGCTCTCAACATATCTTCCATAGTTTGGTTAGTCCTCTCAGTCTGACCATCAGTCGCAGGGTGAAAGGCAGTACTCATTTTCAATGTTGTCCCGAGATTTAACTGGACCTTTTTTCTAAAATTTCGAGAGGAATCTCGAATCACGATATGAAATAATATTAGTTGGAACCCCATGCAATCTCACTACATGCTTAACATATGTCTTTGCAAGTTGCTTCTTCTTCCATGTCTCTTTAATTGGAATGAACACGGCCGACTTCGTCAGACGGTCCACAATAACCCAAATTGTATCAATGCCATTCCTTGTTCTAGGCAAAGCAGTCACAAAATCCATCGATATGGAGTCCCACTTCCATCCTGGAACCTCTAAGGATTGAACTTTCCCCATGGGTCGCTTATGATCTATCTTGAGTTTCTTACAGGTTAGACACTTAGACACGAACTCGGCAACCTCACGCTTCATGTTTGGCCACCAATAGATCTGCTTAAGGTCCTTATACGGCTTGTCACCCCCAGGGTGCATAGAATACGGTGTATTATGGCCCTCATCCATAAGACGTCTCTTAAGCTCATCATATTTTTTTGGTACACACCACCTCCCCTTGACTCAGACTACCATCATCATGGATCTTAAAATCAACTTCCTTTCCTTGGCCCATCTTTTCCTTAATCCTCTCTAGGTGCTCATCCCCAACTTGACCCTCTTTGATCTTGTCGAAAATTGATAACCCCAAAGATAAAGCACTCAATCTTGCCTCGATCTCCCCAGGATTCAAGATTTCTAGGCTAAGTCTTTGCATATCTCGACACAACTCCTCGGGAACTATCAAGGCATTCATGCTATGACTCAACTTTCTACTCAACGCATCAACAACTACATTTGCTTTCCCCTCATGATATTGGATGTCTAAGTCATAATCCTTTATCAACTCTAACCATCTTCTCTGCCTCATATTGAGGTCTTTCTGGGTGAAATTATACTTCAAACTTTTATGGTCGGTAAAGATCTTACAGGTTACCCCATACAGGTAGTGTCTCCAAATCTTTAAGGCGAGCACAATAGCAGCTAACTCTAGATCATGGGTAGGGTAATTAGCCTCATAAGGTTTCAACTGACGCGACGCATACGCGATCACCTTCCCATTCTGTTGTAACACACATCCCAAACCATTCTTTGAAGCATCACTATACACCTCAAATCCCTCATTCCCATCAGGCAGGGTCAAAACAGGTGCAGAGGTCAAACGTTCATTTAAAATTTGAAAAGCTTCCTCACACTTCTCGCTCCACTCGAATTTTGACTCCTTTTTCATCAAATTGGTCATTGGCCTCGCTATCTTCGAGAAATCTCTCACAAATCTTCTATAATAGCCAGCTAGACCTAGAAAACTTCGAATATCAGACACATTTTTTGGAGTTGTCCACTCACTCACAGCTTGAATCTTAGCAGGAACGACAGAGACTCCTTCCTTAAACACATAGTGACCCAAAAATGCTACTTTCTCCAAGTGAAACTTACACTTAGAGAACTTGGCATACAATTGATTCTTCCTAAGCGTCTGCAATATAATCCTCAAGTGCTCATCATGCTCTTTTTCATTCTTCGAATAGATCAGAATATCATCAATAAATACAACAACGAACTTATCTAGGAACTCATGGGAAATTCTATTCATCAAGTCCATAAATATGGCAGGTGCATTGGTTAACCCAAAAGGCATTACAGTGAACTCATAGTGACCATAACGAGTCCTAAACGCAGTCTTAGGTATATCCTTATCAGCTACTCTCAACTGGTGATACTCTGAACGCAAATCAATCTTCGAGAACACGCTCGCTCCGTTCAATTGATCGAATAGGTCATCTTTCCTAGGCAAAGGATACTTGTTCTTGATGGTTACATTATACAATTCCCTATATTCGATACACAACCTCATACTCCCATTTTTCTTCTTAACAAACAATACAGGAGCTCCCCAAGGTGATGCACTAGGCCTAATATAACCCTTATCGAACAGTTCTTGCAATTGCGTCTTCAATTCACTCATCTCCGGAGGTGCCATTCTATAGGGTGCTTTAGATATAGGTGCAGTCCCCAGGAACTAAGTCTACGGTGAACTCAAGAGCTCTAACAGGCGACATACTGATAATCATATTTATATATGGTTTTAAGGTGCATTTAGGTTGCATTTTAGAGCATTTAGATTCATATTTAGGTTCATTATTGCATCATATTATTTAGTTATGTTATTCTACTCCTATTCGGTATGTGTTCTTGTTTTTGATGAATTTCAGGTAATGAGAACGTATTTGGAGTATATTTAGCTGAGCTTGAGGATTAGGAGCACTTGGAAATAAGCTACGATGCATAAGGATAGTATAGATACGTCTTAGTACGAGTTTGAGGCGAAACGGCAGCGGAAAATCATTAGAAGAAATGTGAAAAGGAGTCATGTATACTCTTCTGACCATA